>CM020507.1:18335000-18935000 GCA_009823395.1 Thamnaconus septentrionalis
GAGCGGCAGCAGGAGCGGCTAGAATAACAAAGGTGAAAGATTACCTCCATATGGTATTTCTGACCGGGGAAAAGAGCGGTTCTGTGGCAGGACTCCTCTCTGACGTGAGGTTTAATCAATAGGAGGAGATTACAGAAAACTATTACGGGGCTAAAATCGCAGGAGCGCCACCGAGAGGCTTAGCCTTTTCTCCACGGCTCTCTCAGCGGCGCGGCGCTTCTTTGGGCCGGTATTGACTTGTTGTTTTCCTGACCTTTGACTCGTCAGGTTCAGGAGGGGGAGGGGAAGGAGGGGGGGCGTCTGGGAGGAGGAGGAGGGAGGCGGGGGGAGTGCTCGGCAGATCCAGGCTGATAAATGCTCCGACCCAGTGTTTATGGTAGTGGATTAGGGAGGGACTCCACCGGCACTCTCAGCCAGTGCTTGTTGCACTTTGCCTTCTTTTGGCCTTTTTGAAATTTTTGCCTTTTGTCTTTTTTCTCGGTGCTTCTGTCTACGGCACGTGTGACGCTGGGCTTGGGGAAGGAGCGCGTTAATTAAATACACTTCAGGATGAGCCTGTAATTAACCACATGCAAGGCTGACTAAAAGCATTACCTGGAGTAAATAGAGTTAGGAGGCTGAGGAGGTAAGCATTTCTGAAACCTACAGGGAGCGCTCCCTTTAGTGTAGCCTGACAAAGTTAATGACCCCTCTCATTCCAACTGGGTTTTTTTTTTTTTTTGGTAAAATTATTATCACATTATTATGACTCTCATCACCGCCGTTACAATTGCCGAAGCTGCTGCCGTTGAAAATGACGGGGGGGGAAAAAAATTGGCTTTTGCATTTTCCACCATGAGATTTTTTTTCTCCCAAAAAAAAACAACCCCCAGTAAATTCATGACAGAGAACACAGAGCCATTCAGCAGCAGAGACAATTGACCGGCTGCTTTTTTTTTTTTTTTTTGTTTTGTTTTTTTTGTCTCCGAGCGATGCGGCTGCGCCGGCTAGATAGCGTGGTGCCGAATGGCTCGCACACAGCTGGGTTCCTGACCGGCTCAATGGCAGGGCCGCTTCCTCCTGCTTCCTCCCCCCTAAAGCATCAGGGAGGTGGTGGTGGTGGTGGTGGGGGGGGTCACATGTGACCATTATCTAAGTAGCTCCCCAACTATACCCTGCGTTTTCCCTCAACAGCAGAGGTGAAGAGCAGGGACAAAGAGAAGGGGGGGAAAACCGCAACCCCCCACAAAAAAACAAGTGCGCACGTATCTGTTTCATTTGTGAGGGAAAGGTTTTTTTTGTGCAGCCGGGACAGATGTCTGCGCGCCGGTGGCGCCTGGTATCAGCGCACTGCACTCCTCAGATCACTTCTTTTTGTGTGTGTGCGCGCCCGTGCGTGTGCGCGCGCGCTATGAATCAGTGTCGTCCCTCCATCTGCGCGAGAAGCACCCATCTTGCGGATGCCGCTGCCCCCTCTCTCCGCCCCCCCCCCCCCTCCCCCACACACTTTGCTCCGAGGGGTTTTTTTTCTGCGGGCTCCTAGGCGATCAACAGCTCATAATTGTTTTTTGCACATACGTTATGCAAATGAGCCTTTATGGCAACTGGCACGACAATTAGCAACCTCCAACAATATTTTAGTAGGTTAATTGCAAAAAATTCCGGAATTGTGCATCTGAGTTGTTAATTAGGCATGACAGAGGTGGCGAAATAGTTATCTTGCGGCGGTGGCAGCCAGCAGAGGCTGTTTTATTGGGATGCAAAAGGGAAGGATTGATTGAAATGAGTTTGCTGCGGCGGCGGCGGCGGCGGCGGCAGCAACTGCACTGTGGTTTCTGGAGATTCTTTGAATTTCCAGTTTTTAGACTCTTGATGAATGTAAAAATCTAAACTGGGCCCATAACGGGTTTAGAAGTTAAACTACAGCGTTTATGTCAGTTTGAATAATTACATAAATACAGGTGTAAACTTTTTTTCTAAGTTCAGATAAAAAAAAAAAAATTTTTAGAAAAACAAACTTTCTGTATTCTATTCCCACATGTTTTAGGGAATATTTCTCTCCAAAGCAATTGGACTGCAGTCCCAACTCATTTTTATCAACTTCTAGCTTCCTTATTTTTATAGGCTACTAGTGTTCTTCAAAACATATTCCCATTTCTCACCTTACTTCAGTTCAAAATACAAACAGCTGACATAAAATTTTCAATTAGCCGCAACTAGACAAAAATAATAATAATTTTGTACTACTGTTTCATTCATAGCAGAACACCTTTAATTTACAACTTTTAGTTAGTTGGCGTAGAATTGTATCATTATTATTTATTTACAGTGTCAGATCTGCGTGCACTTTCCTCAGGTCTCGAGTGTCATGGCATTTGTACCGCATCCTGTGTTCTGCGGCAGGGCTGGTTATTAGTGTAGAAAGGGTTATAGCCAACGACTGGTACAAAAACAAGTCCCTCCTCAGTAATGACTGCTATTTATAGGCCCCTATTTCATTAGCTCTAGTGTTTCAGGGAAGACTTTTCCCTCATGGGACGGTGGACACCATCATATTCATTTACTGTGCGCACGTTCCACATGGACAGCCGTGAGTGACCTGTCAGCTGCGGGGGGCCGAGAACAGCGGCAGCAACACGACTGCCTCTGGAAAATGAAAACTGGACAAATAATGTGTTGAGTGAATTTTAGGGGCCCAGATATGAAGCATTCAGAATTAGTGGATATTGTGTGTATGCATGTGTGTGTGCGACTGTGTATGTGCGTGCATGGGTGGATCCCGCACCCTCAGGTTGTGAATCACCATAAAGCATTCAGGAGATTGATAAAATACAGTGTCTTTGAGCCGCCAGCGGGTGCAGCGCCGCCGTGTCGCCAACAAACGCGCGTCGCCTCCTTTTCTGTCTCTGCACAAAAGGCCGTTTTTACAGCGCAGGGGGAAATTTTCCAAAGAGAGGTGGAATCTGTGCCCACTTCCCCTCATTTGCAAGCTCGGAAATAAAAGCCCCTCTTCCTCATTGTTCCGCGCGCGCCATTGTTCCACATGTTTCATACATTAGAATGATATATCGGAGGCAGAAATGGGGAAAAGACTGCAATGCAATGAAATTTTAATCAGCGTCTTCTGCTGCTTTAATAAGGCAAATAATTCTTATTGGCTGCCGCGTTAAGATTTCTAATATTTAATTCATAGCAAACCTTGCATTATTCCGCTCTCGCCCTGAGACAAGCTCCGCTCCGCTGCCTGCCAAAAGGCAAGTCGGTGGCGACAAAAAGAAAGATATAAAGGGAAGTGCACACGGAGCGCTTTCCTTTAGTGGCGCTGCAGAAATACCACCGTGTTTTTTTTTTCTTTTTTTTTTTTTTTTTTGATGTCGTCGGCACATCTAAATATTTATTTTGCGGCGTTTTTTCCTGGCCCGCTGGACCGCTGCTGTTGATCAGAGCAAAAAGAACAACAACAACAACAACAACGACAACCCCCCCACTCCCCCTCGCTGTCCTCTTGCTCTGCCTTTGTCACTTCGCCAGCAAGGTACATCGGCCAGTCGCTGCCACCCTCTCCGCCCTCCCCAAGTCCTTGAAGTTGATTTTTGTGACTGGGAGTAATGGAAAGATGGCGAGGGGCCAGCCGCGAGCTGCCTTCCTTGGCTCACGTTACGGTGCGGCGGCGGCGGCGGCGGCGGCGGCGGGGCCCCCCTGTTTTCCACTCCCAGTGAAACGGCTTAATTGGTGTCAGAGCCCCCACCCCCCACCCCCCGGGGGGACGGAGGCACCTCCCGCGCCGAGACGTAGCCGCGCTGGCCCCCCCCATCCCCTACAAAAAGAAAATAAATAAAAAAATGTAAAAAGCGTGAGGAGCGGCCGGCGTCGGCTGGTGAATGAGGGCTAAGCCGCGGCGCAACAATACCAAATGATGTTTGGGATGACAGAAATTAATATGCGGCTGCTCCCGGAAAGCCGTGATTAATGATGCCGAGCGGGGGAATGCTGTCCCTCCCTCCCTTTTTTTTTTTTTTTTTTTTTTTCCGCTTTCCCTTTTTGTTGCTCCACTTTGATGGGGACTGAGAAGCAAAATAAAAAAAAAAAAAAAAGAAGGAAATAACGCAGGAGGCTGGTTTTCTGGAGGTCATCCAGAGTACGTCGCAGCTCTTCTCCTCCTCCTTCTCCTCCTACTGCTTCTTCCTCCTCCCTCCTCCAGCAGCCGGCAGACAGGAAGCGAGCGGGCGCCCGCAATGCATTTTGGAATTGCGAGTCCGTGGCAGGAGGCCCCGAAGAGATACCTGAATCATTTTTTATTTTTTTTTCCACCTGCGATAGATAATAAATAGCCCGGCCGTGACACTGATAACAAGGAGGGGGTTGGAGCTCGTGACGTGAGGAGTCGCTCTGACGAAACTGCAGCAGCAGCAGCAGCAGCAGCAGCAGCAGCTCCGATTTTAACAATGCGCTTAATTACTGATTTTCTATTTTTGTCAACATACACACACACACACACACACACACACACACACACACACGCGTGACCGGGGAGCCAAACGTGTGAACAAAATGGTGGCGTGCCGTTGCCATGATAATGATCTGTATCTGTTGTGTCCTAGGAGGAGACGCATGAATATTTAATTGTGTCTGGCTGAAAGATCCCCAGCAGACCCTCCCGCTCGCTCGCTCGCTCGCTCGCTGCTCTGCTTACTTTCTCCAACGCGCTGCCGCCCTCCCAGGTACTTCCTCCCCCACCCCACCGCTCTCTAAGTGATGGAGAATTAAAGTGAGCATTCAAAACGATACCAATCGCAAACCTAAGGGATTTCCGGATTCGTCCCTGCTGGAAATTGGAATTCAGGCTGGAAAACCGGAATTCCGACGGCGGACGTTCTGCTGACGCGGCTCCAAAAAAATGAGCGTTTTCTTCCGTCGGGGTGATTGATACGTGTTAAGCGTGCCGTTTTTTTTTCTTACTGGTGTGCCCCTCCCCCTGCCCCCGCTCTCTAACTCCTCCCCCCACCACCACCCAGGTATTGATCTATTTGTGTTGGCGGAGTGGCAGGTGCTGCACGAAGGCTGTGTCACTTCTGATTGTTTGTGTCAGTGATCCGAGCCGACACTGAGCTCTCTTACTGTTCGTCGCCGCCGCTCGCCGCCTCTTGATGAATGGCAGCTCGCCGCGCACATCCCGGGGAAAACTCGTGTCTGCGCTGTCCCGCAGCCGCCGCGAACCAGCGCCGCTCTTCCGAGGGGCATTCATCACTCGCTCGGCTCGGATTTCTGGACGGCCAGAGTCTTTACAAGAAACGGCCAATGGGTTTATTTCGTTTTTTTCCCCCTCTCGTGTTTGATGCAATTACGTAAAAGTACGGAAGAGTATAAGGGCCAAAAGAAGGGCAAAAAAAATAATTACAGGAAGAAGACTTTGTTTGAGTTTCCGTTTTCCAAGAATAAAGTCGAAATTTCGAGATCAAAGTCGAAATTTCAAGATTAAAGTTGAAGTTTCAATTTCGTGAATAAACTCGAAATTTTGAGATTAAAGACTAAAGGTCCTTTGGCTTTCGTCACTAATGTGAGTAACATTAATTCACCTCAGCAACCCATACAATCATCCAGAGTAGGCTGATGATTGTGAACACTGGCAGCTAACTCAAGTGGTCACTGGTGGACCAACGTTCCCAGTGAACAGGAAGCTGCTCTGGTGAAAAACGGAAGCACGTCATGAGGTCTGAGCTCAGAGACTTACGTCTTTAATCACAAAATTTCAACTTTAATCTCGGGATTTTGACTCTAATAATGACGTTAATCTTGAAATTTCAACTTCCATCTTGAAATTTTGACTTCATTCTCCACATTTTGCAACCTCAATTCTCTCTTCTTGTGGTCCTATTTCTTGTCCACGTCCGTTGGAATGACACTGGAGATTCCTCTCACATGTTCAACATTGAACCCAGGCGTGTGCGTGTGTGTGTGTGTGCGTCTGCTAGCAGGCCTTCAAGGCGGCGGCGTAAAGGTGGGGCTCGCGGTGCTCGGAGCCTCCGCCAGCATGCATGCGGAGCACGGCGGGGCTCTCGCGGCTGCTGGAGGAGAGCGCCGAGTGGCAGAGTTAATTTATTTAATGACTGAGCGTCTTATATCTCCCTGGCCCTGATTAGAATCCGCGCGTGATGAGGGAGGCGATAGAGGGGGCGTGTGCGCTGCCCCGAGACCCTCGCACACGTCGGAGGTTTTCACTCTCCCTTCTCTTAACCCCACCCCCCCCACCACCACCACCTACCCAACACGCCGACTTTAAACGACAAAGGTATTTGAAGAAAGAGACGGGTCGGAAAAAAAAAAAGTGGATAATTTTCCACTTGCGTCTGCTGCCATATTTTGTCGAACACCGACAGAGCAGGCGGCTCACAACTGGCTGATTTAATGTGTGTGTGTGTGTGTGTGTGTGTGTGTGTGCGTGTGTGTGTGTGCGCGCGCGGCGCGATAAAGACAAAGTGTCGCCGAGCAGTACGAACGTGGGAAAGCCAAACAGAGTGTGTCACTTTGGCAGCGCGGGGCCTGTCAGCGCCGGCGAGCTACAGTTGTAAAAACCGTGACCTTCCTCCTTGCCAGCGCGTCTCTCTGTCTCTCTCTCTCTCTCTCTCTCTCTCTCGCAAAGCAGCGCAAAAACACGCAGGGGGGGGACGGTGGGGAGAAAGAGAAAAGAAAAAATATCACGCAAGAGCCGTAATTATGTTTTTTTTTTTTAAAAAAGCAAAGAGGAAGGAGGTTGTGCCGGTGGGTGGGTGGGTGGGTACAGAGGGTTGGGGGAGGGGCACGGAGCGGGGGGGTCGCCGCCGGTTGAAGTAATGAAAGACTTCTTGGAGCTATCATGAGCGAGAAGGTGAGGCGGAGGCTGACTGGAGAACGCCGCCCCTCCACCAACCCCACCCACCCCCCGACTTCCAACATCTCCACCAGCCGTCATCAGTAATGCGGCGGCGGCCCCTCGCAAACCAGAAATTATTTCTTCAGGCGTCGCTGTCAAGTGTTATTCAAATAACACCCGGCCTCACATTTGAATAACAGCCGACATTTTGAATTAATTAATCAGACAAGATAGTCTGGGCCCTTTTTCTCATTAGTCTGCAGGTCAGGGCTGGGGAAGATATATGCGCCGGTGATGATATACTTGTCTTTAATAGTGATTTATGGAGATTTTGGATTGTACTCGATTTGTCAAAGGCCCCCCGGTGGCGGAAAAATAGGACGGCGCATATTTCATTACCTAATCTTTGATACGTTTTTTTCCCCCCGACGATGCCGAAAGATACGGCGCCGCTGTTTTTTGGACGCCCCCCCCCCCTCGCGCTCACTCTTCTTGAGTGACTAGACGCGCTGGCACGCGTGCACGTGCGAGCGCACGGCACAGGCGCACATTTTAATCTCCTCTCGCGCAGACCTCTCCCATTTTACTTTTCCTACGCAATTAAGCGAGGGCTGTAAATTATAACTGTGTCGCACTTTAATTATCATGGTGTAAAAATAGAGTTCCTGTCTTTGAGAGGATTTCATTAACTTGCTCAATATTCCATGTCAACTCAGGGAATCACGAGATTACGCCGGGCTTTGTGCTCAGCACGCTTTGAATCAATTTGCATTCGGCGTTATTTAAAACTCGGCAGAAAGTTGGAAGGCAAAAAAAAATGGCGGATTGTGGCTTTTGTCTAAAAACGGCCGCTACGTTTCCAAGTAAATATTCTTAGGTAAGTTTGACATTTAGTTTTCAGATTACAGAGTGTTTCAGAGCTGTGTGTGTGTGTGTGTGTGTGTGTGTGTGTGGACATGGGGAATCTTTAAAGGATATCGAGTGCTAATGATGAAGTGTCACCTGCTTTATTGGAGTGTTAAAAATTAATGAACACCTCAGGTTTACCAGCACCACTTTCGTTATGTGTGTTTTTTTTTCAGTCCACAGATATTTTTTCGTAATTATCCAAAGCAGACATGCAGTATGCATCTGTGGTTTTTTTTTTTTCTCTTCCAGTCCGTGTGTGTGTGTGTGTGTGTGTGTGTGTGTGTGTGTGTGTACTGTGTGCGCAAGTGTCAGGAAGCTGTTGCCATGCCGGTGAGCAGCCCACACAAAATGCACCAACACCAGTGTGACAAAACATTCAAATAAATTGCTGTCAGGCTGCCGGAACACCAAGTGCAGCGATTTTTATCTGACATGTGGAAGACCCAGACACGCAGTCCTGACAAGTAGCACCGGAGCACCTGTGAGAGATGGGCGATAAAAATCAGGATAGGGGCGATCCTCGGCATAACAACCCCCTATCATTACTAGATATTATTGCTCTTCTTTAAGAGAGAGTTCAAGATGGAAAGATAGCGAGCGCCCATTTGTTTTTTTCCCCTCCCTTTCTTTTTTTTTTTGAGAGTGTGGATAATAAATGGTCTGATGCTGCTGTTTGCATACATGCCCCCTTAAATCTTAAGCGGGACTGATCGCGCATAGCAACAAGTCCGGAGCCGGATCGCTGAATTGTTTACCTGGAGAAGCCAACTGCCATGTTTATCTGTCTTCATCCACACTGCAAACAGTCCAAGAATAGATCATTCATTTAATGGAGTTCAGGGCTTCATCTTCTTAATTCATGCATTTTAAATGATGTCGCATACATGTTTTCAAATGCACTATTCAAAAAAATATATTTAGTCCTATATGCGTCATTAAAAATGCCAAAAAAATAAAATAAAAATAATAATAATAATATTGAAGGCACCTTATTGATGCTGGTTCTCTTTTAAAAGCAACACTTAGGCACCAAATGGGCTCAGCACTTCCTGAATCCAGTCGGAAATCATGAAAATGAACAGCTTTTCGGAAACTCCAAGACAAAGGACTTCCTGTGGAATGTGCCATCCATTCTCCACTGTATTGTTATTTTCTCCCTTATAGGTTACTAATGAGGAATCGGCCCTCATTATGATTTTAAGGATGAGAGAGGAAAGCTTTTAATTAATGATATGTAAATGGTTCTGAATTGATTATGTTAGAATATCAAGAGAGATGGGTAGAAGCTGTGGTGTAATATATTTTAATTAAGAATTAATTAAAAATGATGGCAATTTTATAGAGGCGCCCGGAAAATGGAAGAATTTATCCTCTGTCACAAGTAAATCAGCCCTTGATTAAATAAACAGACACATGCTGTATTCATTGAGGAGTGATATTTATACTTAGCCAGGAAGAATTATCCCAATTATTATTATTTAAAAAAAAAAAGGGGGTCCTTGCGGTATGTCAGTGGTCGACCACAAGCTGGGTTCTCTGGGGTTAATGGTGATTTATCTCATTCCTAATTCATGAGATCCCTCTGGTCTGTGTTAGGTGGATCAATAAAGCTGTATTTCCTTTTTGAATTCAGCGTCTGCAATTAGATTTGTGATCTGGAACACAATTAGAAGTAAGACATGAATGTGCATTTTTATCACTGGTGGCACGCCAGCGAGCGCCGCCCCGCCGAAAAGACATCAGTCTGTTTATGAGCTAAAAAGATTTGTGCGAAAAAGACGAGTTGCGGCGAGACGCGGACCCTCGTTAACCTTTTTAATTGCCTATCTGCTTTCTTTCATTCGCTCTCCGGGGGCAACAGGGGGCGCGGGGAGATGCTAGCCGTGCGGCGCTATTAAAGAGAGAGAGGTCTTTGTTTGGCGCTAGCGGTGGCGCACAACATTCCCAGCTAAACTCTGCGATCAATGGCGAGGGAGAGGCTGCTATCACAGCGCGCGGAGCGGGTGTAGCTCACGGGGGGGCGGGAGGGAGGGAGGGAAGGAGATGGGGAGGTGGAGGGAGGGGGGCGGCGGCGGTGGGGTGTCCCTGGTGGTTCATTTTGATTGGAGCGCAGAGTTTTGTGTTGAAAGGCGAGGGAGAGAGAGGGAGAGAGAGAGAGAGAGAGAGAGAGAGAGAGAGAGAGAGAGAGAGAGAGAGAGAGAGAGAGAGAGAGAGAGAGAGAGAGAGAGAGAGAGAGAGTGAGAGGGAGAGAGAGAGAGAGAGAGACAGGCTGTTGGAAGCAAATCCCCCCCGGATCAGTTAGAGCTTTGCAACAAAAACACCTTGATATTCCTGGGAACATTTGCTTAGGAGAAAGAACGAATTTAAATAAACGGGCAACAGGAGAACGCGGATGATCTAAAGCGTTTCCGAAGGCGTGTGTGTGTGTGTGTGTGTGTGTGTGTGTGTGTTTTGTGCGCGCGTGTGTGTGTTTGTACGGAGACGACTTGTGTTTCCCAAGTCCCGGAATTAACGTGCAAATCCGAATTTTTTAAATTGCACCAAATGCAGAGGAAAGAGAGGATGAAAAACACCTGCTTCCGCTGCTGCGTTAGCATGAGGTTCTGAGCTGAGTTCATAAAATGCTCCAACACGCTGGGTACAATGCTCGGGCTTCGCCACGGTTACTGAGGCAGCAAATGGTTCGGTTTGTTGTCTGGAGGACGACGACGCCGAGCCGTTGAAAGGATTATCAGTGTGAGATTCCCTCTCCCGCGCCTCGAACCTCCCCCCCGTCCGCCGCAGCAGGTCACATGTGAAGGCTCAGAAGCATCATGAACATGTGTGCACGGAGGCTCACATGCACGCGTCAGATATCTGCACGTACACACACATGTTTGGAAAATAACATGCGGGGCCACAGACGTGTGCACGCATGCATACGTACGGAGCGTCCTCCCTCTGACACCTGCAGCCAGTCGCAATACATCACTGTCAGCGTCGCTCTCTCCGCCCAGCCGCCCAGCCGCGTCTGTTATCCGCGGAGGCCTCCGTCACAAGAAAAAGTTCCCACTTTGGTGGGAGCGGAAAAAAGGTGAAGTAGCGCCGGGAGGCGGCGGCCTTGAGAGATCGAGCTCGCGACTTTCGATACTGCGTCGCGGCTAATTCGCCAAGTCGACAGGCGACGGGACGTTCGTGTTCGACGGACACGCGGCCTCGCAGTCGCCGGCGGACGCCGGACGTAATCTTTCCTTGGGCGGGGGGGGGACAAAGGGTGAGATCATGACTCACACAGGGGTGGAAATAAGTCGATACCTGAAATGACACAGAACCGTTTTTATTATTGTCATTCTGATGCTGTTGTTGTTTGAATGTATTAAATGTTTCCAGTCTCTCCTTGTAACAGTGAATTAGAGAACAGGAAATCTTAACAAATGTCAAATATTCATTTGTCAGGGTTAGTGTCAGGGTTGGGGTTACGCTAAATTCCGTGTTTTGAGTGTCTTGTTTCCCCAAGACCAGAATCCAGGCTGATCATGAAGTCAGAAATATGTTTGAAAAAAGAGAAAAAGATACAAGATATCACTTGAGATGCTGTGGTGTGGAAGTGTGAAGGCCTTTTGTCAAATTACCCTACCGGGTGGGCACGGCCACCCCTGGCCACCACTTAGCTCCGCCCCTGAAAGACGGCTCGAGGTTTCCGTAAGGTGAGCTTACGTAATCGACTGGGAGGATTCCTCCTGAGCGGCGTCGGGCCTCGAACCGGCCACGGCCGGTAGCGAGCGCCGCCGCGGAGGGGATGAGTCTCGCAGTGAAGGGGGTTGGGTGGGTCTGTGTGTGTGTGTGTGTGTGTGTGTGTGTGTGTGAGTGCACGAGGAGGGTGGGTGGTGGGTGGAGGTGGGGAGGCAGTGTCTGAACTGGCTGATGGGAGCCAGAACATGAAACAATGCCGGGGGAGCGTCTGGTGGGTTCGCTGCACAGAATTACAAGCGAGGGAGCAGGCCTGCTGAGGCAATTACAGCTTAATGGGGTCATTTGGAAGGCAATTGCCAGGGGTTAATGTAGTATGGAGAGATGAGGTGAGATTGAAGTGAAATTTTTGGCTGGAAAATGTGTTCAAATGAAACGCGGGGCCGCGGCGGACAAGTTGCGCGCCGACGGGTGGGAGCTGCGTCGCGCTGGGTGGTGCTGGTGCTGGTGCTGGTGCTGGTGCTGGTGCTGGTGGGTTGGTGCCAGGGGCTGGAATGCGGGCCGGTCGTAGCGGCGACGGCCAAGCCGAGTCCGGCGAGTCCACGCAGGTGCTTCAGCGTCTTCATAGGAAAGAAAAAGCAAGAAAAGAATCCGGCCCTCGCTCCTTCAACCAAGCCCGAGGTCTTAACAAGAGCTCCATTGTTGCGGCACCGTGATGATGTCATTTCCTCCCCTGTAAACAGTAACCAGCGACACATAAAGGTGGGAGGGACACGGGTTGTTTGTGTGTGTGTGTGTGTGTGTGTGTGTGTGTGTTGGGGGTTGGTGGGTTGGTGGGGGGGGTCGTGAGGCGCCTCGCCGAGCGGGCATAAAAAGGCTCATTATGGGATGTTACGTTAGCCACTTCATTACCTTAATTGCCCGACATAATCCGATGTTGGAAGGGTGTCACTGGAGCTGTGGGAAGGAGCCTCTGCCAAGGAGCCCCGGAGCCGCGGCTCCCGTCTTCCTGATCCCCCTGATCTGTGGCAGCCAGGCCACCGGTGTTAAACTTTGATCAAAGCCAAACTTATTTAAGGTCAACGGTGTGAAATCCCCTGTGGTCGGGGGAGGGGGGGGCGGCTGCCGCCGTGTTCGGCCGAGCGGACTAGCGGCGCTGGAAGTAGCGCTGCTGCTGCTGCTGCTGCTGCTGCTGCTGCCAGTGACCGCGCTGGATCACTGGACAGCCGCCGCTTTCAAGTCTTCAGCGTTTCTCCCCGTGATTACGCCCGGGCCGTGGAAGTCCGCGTCGTCCCCGGCCGTCGATTCCCTCGGAATTCTTTTTGCAAGCTCCCCTTGTGGCTTCCGCGCCCGCCCCCCCGCCCCCCGCTCCCTCTCCTAGCTGTCTGTCATCTCTCCGAAGCCCCCCCACCGCCACCCCTCTCTCCCCTCTGCGCAGGGGTTTTGGCCACGGGCCGGCCACTTCACTGAGGCAGATTTTCCCAGGCTCCCCAAAGGCTGTTTTACCAGGATTCCCATTAGGTCTTTGCCCATTACCAATGTTCCAAATCATTTACAGAAGAATCTATTTACTTTGCGTGGTAATGGATTCATTTGGGGCTAACGGATCCTAGCATCGCTAGCCCGACCTCCTACTTCCTACGTTGGCTTTATTCCGCAGCGCCACGTTGGAGGTGCGGGAGCCTCGTGGCGCCGCTGGGGGGGGAGCGGGGGGGGACAAGCGTGATGCAACTCTGTTGTCATTTAAGAGTGACAAATAGACAGTGGCAGGGCCGTCACAAAAGGGGGGAGAGAGCAGTGTGGTGTCGCTGACAAATTGCTGTGACCTTTGGGTCCCCTGGCCTCCAGAGTGCAAAGCGCATGCGGTGTTTACCTCAGGTCAGCAGCGGCGGGGATTCGCCAACTGGTCCATTGCACTGTCGTCCGTTATCTATTTTGAAACGTACGAGTCAATAGTTAGAAAAGAAAACACTTGTAATATTTGGCTCATGCAAATCAAGTGTTTTCATGCTACCGAGAACTATACACCAGTCCGTGCAGCAGCTCCACTGCAGCTGCAGAACCCCAGTGACTAAAGCCACCGCCTGCCTCCTCTGCCTCTGGATTCCATGTCACCAAAGCATCCCATCAAAGCCTGCCTCCTTCCTGTTGTAAGGTGGGGAGGGGGGAGGGTGCGGAGGGGAGGAAAAAAAAATCAATGGCGCAATCTTTTCTTTTTGCCTGCTCCAATCCGTAATTGAAATGGAAAATCAAATGAACGGCAAGCAGATAATTGTTTTATCAATATTCCCTGCCTGCCCTACAAGGGTCAGTGCAGAATGATCATGAGTCGGGGATATGACGAGGACAAAATGTGAAATTGAACAGCTAGGAGGCAATAAATCAGCCTTGACAACTAAGAGTGACCAGCATGTAGCTGCGGCCGGCAGCTCTCCCTTCAGAATTTGTCCTGAAGCTGTCCACACTAAATAGGGAATATTCATCTCATTATTGTTGCACTTAATATTGCGATCAAATATTATTCTTAGACTCCAGACGGGGAGTCAAGGTCACTGGGGCTATTATTGTTGTCATTGCTGCGGTGTGATATTGAGAGTATAATAGAGGGCAGCGCCACATGGTCTGCCGGGCTTTTGTAGAGACAAAGCACGAATGTAGTCAGTTTGGTAGTTTGCCGCATAAATACTTTGCTATCACTTTGTGGAGGACTGGAAATTAGATTGATTACTTCTGTGCTTTATAGCAGGACAACATGCTAGCTGGTATGGCACTACAAAACAACAACAACAAATGCAGGGTGCGCCTCTGGGTGTTGAACAGTTAGCCATAACACGGTGCAACGGCACAAAATCATAGATTCTGTCCAAACTGCTGTGATTTTGCAAAAGACAAATTTAATGTTGAAATTTTCATGTAGTTTGATCAGCACTGAATAGAGCAAATAAAAAGTTTATTATTGTGAAATTTACAGCGCAATGTTGCACTGTAAGCGAAAAGCTAAAATTAGCTTTTCGCTGTAGACTAGCTTAAATGCTAGTCTGCAGCAAATGTAGACTAGCATTTAAACGTGCTTATGTATCCTTAGAACAGCATTAGACCGCATCATGGGCATTTAATGACCTCTGTGTACTGCCATTTACCTCTAGACAGTATACCTTTCCAAAGGATATACTGTAAAAGGAACAAATCCATAGATTTAAAGCTGGCTTTGCTAATGCTTTGCGTCGTTAACAAAAATCACTAAGATAATCAATCGTCGCGGAAGATAGCTGCCTTTTAATTTTCTTTCAATCAGCTAATTGCTTAAAGACTGATCGTCTCAACGCTAATGTATGCCCGCCAATTACCCAACTTATATGTCTTTAAAGAAACACACACACACACACACACACACATCGGGCCAGCTTTAAACGCCCTGTAAAAACTGCAGATAAAACTGTTGCCTGGGAATTGACATCCTAAATCATGCCACGTCCCTTCCCATCTGGCTCATCCAGTTGCAAGGCATTGACAAAAATATGAAATTGATTTGGTTGAAGGGTGTTAAAGAGCCGACAGGAGAATGTCACAAACAATGAATGGTCACAGCTTGGAGAAAAATCAATGACAGAGGTTGAAGCCAGTCTCAAGTGCTCCCTGGCAGCGTGGCACTCTTCCTGGGAAAGAGCTGTCTTCTGGCCTGTCTGATCAAAAGGAGAACTTGATAGGTTTAACGAAGGAGGCCGGGATGGAGCTGACAAACGGAATATAGACATTGCAGCCCAGATTGTTTGACTTCAGCGTCTCTGACAGCTACGCACTATTTGAAATTCATTTTTAATTTGCTGCCGGCTTTCTGCGCTCCATATTTATACGGGGGATTGGAAATGCAGGGACTCCCTGGTAGCTTGTAGGGCAGCAGTTCGCACCTCGCAAAGACTTTCATGCGCATATTGGTGCACAGTGCGACGTTGCATGGAGGTGTACGGAGGCATCGTTCCATGAATCGTACCGGCCCGGCCTCGACAGTGGAGCATTTCTCCAGCAGATTATCATTACGAGATGCAAAGGAAACAAAACAATTGGCCGGGTCTTTCGAGAGGACAAAGTGAATGAATCCTCCCTTCACCCCCCGCCTCCCCCCACTTTGTTGGGATTGCAGTTGTAAGCTTTGCACCATATGCTACTTTCCTCTTTAGCTGGGATTATGCCATCATTATTGCTGATAAAAGCTGTTTACTGCCTTGGCTCCAAATCGATGCTCGGGGCGCTCTGAAACTGGCATTCCCTCTCCAGAAGAGTTCATTCCATGCCAGCTGCTCAGGATTCAACCCCCCACCACCCTCTCCCGACCCACCACCCCCTTTTGTTGAAGATTTCACAGTTTTTGTAATGTTTATTTTCCATTTACTTCCCAAAACCTCCCCGCCCGCCACCCCAATTCCCTCACACACGAGCGTTTTCTCTCCCGCATTAGCGCGTTTGTGTCGACGCGACGCGCGCGTTTGATTTCCTTCTCAGCGCTCGGGCTCGCCTGGGCCGCGGCGGAACCCTGCCGTCAGAGTCGGCCGAAGCCGAAGCAGAGGCTGTGAGATATAAACAGCGAGGCCCCCCGTTTCATTTTTTATTCTTAGGTTTCTTAGGCGTTTTCTCAGCGCCCAAACGCAATCAAGGCACCGAAAAGGATCCGAATTTGCAGCGAAACCAAAGCCACCCCCCCACCCCCAACCCACCCACCTTCTTACCGTGTTACCAATCAATGGCATAATCAGTCAGTGCAGAAGCAGCTTGACAGCTGTGTTAAGATAACAACTGGTTCTCATGGCTATGGCGGCCCCAGTGACCTTGTGTGCCTCAAATTAATAATGTAAAATCAACACAAGACAACCGGCCCCCTTGTTTCCCATGCGGACAGTGATGAACTGCCTTTCTGCCTCACCATCAAAGGCCACTCAGACGAGGCCGGCCATGTTTCAAAGCGCAGACCGTAATGTCTTTTTTTTTTCCCCCTTCTTTAACTTTGGCTCCATGTCCCTTAAATAATGTCTCTCACTCTTCCTCCACGGCTCCCTACTACCCAGGGAAATCATACTGATCAATATTTCCCATTTCAGAGGAAGTGCAGCAAACATTCGCACAGGATTTACTGTAGCCCTCTGTTAGACTTTAATCAAGCTATAATTTAGATCCAACAAACAAGGGGTTTTGTTGAAAGTAAATTAAAAGTCTTGGTTTCAGATATATAGATTTTGTATCTGTGTGGTTTATGGCGGCTTCCGTCTTTTAACATTTCCGTATTTGTCAAGCGTGCGGCTGTCTGTCGGCGTTCAAGCGTGCGCTCGCATGCATCCGTAATGTCTTCGCGGAGCATAAATCAGAACATGCTATCTCAGTACTTCTTTATATTGGTCAAGGGCCATTGAGCAAAACAGCTTAATGTGCCCTTAACCAATTCAGTCATGGTAGGATGTGGGGAGATGCTGACACTGAGGTGTAGTCTTTTTTTTCAAGAGTTTTTTTTTTTTTTTTTTTTCAAATAAAAAGGAAATGACCTCAAGATGTATTTTTTCCACGGGGTGTTTTTTTTTTTTCCTCAGGAAGGCAGTTGTAGCAGAAAGCTAACAGCTAAAATCTGCATACGCTTTTAATCATTTGAAAAAAAGGGTTTGCGGATGCAAGTGATGTTCCACATTAGACATAAGGGGGTTAATGGGTGGGGTTAGTATTCATATATCCAGCACTTAAATAAATCAAAGAGGTAAAATGATCCAGTTTGGAAAAGCATTTTTCCTTTGTGAAACGTAAGTGCATTCCTCAAGCAATATTAGCTTTTTAGCGTTCTTTGCTGTGGCCGATGGAAGGGCATCCATGGGGCCAAATTTAACTCAGGACCTACTCTGTGCTCTGAGTAATGGCAAATATACGTCACACTTTAGTGTCTCGTGCTCTTGTGTTTGGTGAGAGCGTGAGACTCTTCATCAGAAGAGAGGAAACAGAAGTGGGCAAAGTGTTTATCTGACGCTTTGATGCCGAGGTTTTTGGCATTTGATATTCCTACCATACCTCCTGGGTATTGAGCAGCAGCTCCCCGTTCATGCATGACAGTGGGCACATGAGCTCAAGCTTAACCCCATTGAGGGAAACGATCCCAAAGTCCCCGAAGGTCTAGCTAGCCTGGACTGGGGGGTGTGGAGGATTGCGCGGAGCTAAGGCTAATAAGGCTAATATAACACATCGCCGGCGTCAACTCGGATAATTTGACGAGAGCTCCGACGGAATTCGCGGATAATTAAGAACAAAACTGACAACACGCAAAGCGGCACGGTGAATCAGGTCGGCTGCGTTTTTGCTTTAAGTTACAAATTAGCTATTGACACGATTAAGAATATCAACCACGTAAAATACGTGCACATACAAATGAGGATTATTTTGGGTGCGGAGAGGATTTTTTTTCCTCGACCTGTCAGAGAGTCTGAGGCCTCCTGCGCTACGACGTCCACTTTGAGCTCGACCGTAACTACGTAACGAGAGTGCGGACTGTTGTCGACTGCGCCGCCGCGGCAGGCGCTAATAGAGCCTGTGTGGTCCCTGTCACAGGTGTGTGCAATTAGCCTAACAGCCAGTCCTGGATTGCCAATGAAAGAGGACCTTCAAACGTTTATGTGACTCTGCGTGTGCGTGCGTGTGTGTGTGTGTGTGTGTGTGTGTGTGTGTGTCCTGTGCAGACATATTGCCACGGTTTCTGCAGAAATGCTTTAACAAAGCACTGGCGGTTGCAGCGGGGTTGTACGGCGCCACTGTGCCGCCGTGTCGCTGCTGTTGGGGAGTTGGGGGGGGGAATCCGCGTGTCATTTATTCTGCCTCCTGTAATGGGGAATGGACTTGGAAGAGAAGAGGGGGTAATGTATTGGAAAATATCCCTTTCAGCACCTCCGCCTTGCTTGTCATAGGTCAGGCTTAAAACATAGCTTGATACAGTTATTAACTCTAATCCAGGCATAAACACAAATCCTCAAGCACCAGCCCAATTAATAATTTGCATAATTAACATGCATTTTAAACGGAGGCCTGGCCGCGCGGTTTGCCAAAGCAGGGGACGGGGGTAATTAGGGCTAACGGAGCAGCGCTTTGGGGCCTCGCCCGCGGACGTGCCGCCGCCGTTTCCAGCGCGGGGGATTGACAAGTGCAAGACAAGCGCTCACGGCTCGGAGCGAAACCCCCTTTGACAGAATTAATAGTTGACAAACTGCTCCTAAAGCCCTGGCATTGTTTCTGTCAGTTGTTCGGTTTGATGTCACCGCCCGACGTTATAAATCAATACTGTCAGGCTTTAGTAATGTTTATCGCCGTCCGCGCTTTATTATTTCATGCGACTGTCATGCGCAAATAGTATTTATCACGGCGGCCCATAAATTACAGCGGACAGACGGACGGTTTACCCAAACCCAGGATTGCTCTTACAGGGCCCATTGCGATGTCCACTTACATATTTAGAGTAATTTATTTTCTCAGCCGTAGGCCCACATTAACCCTCGGCTTTCTCCCCGACTCCTCCGAGACTCGTGGCGGTTTTGATTGCCTCGCCTCCGCTGACACATTAACACATCAAAAAAAAAAAAAAAAAAAAGAGCTGATCAAAGCGCGTTGAAAACAGCTTGTCGCATCCATTCTCAGAGCGTTTTTATTTATTTTTTTTTTTTCCCAGCTACGAATTTGTTTGCATAGGGCCTTAAATTATGACTCGCGGCGGAGTTTGACAGCGGGTTCCTCTTCTTTTCTTTCGCTGACCTGTCCCAGCTGTAAAAAAATAAATAAATTGCAGATTACACACAGTGAGTTTGCGTAGGGATACGTCATGCCGCGTGTGTCGTGCCACTCTCGCTCCCCCCACTCCGTCAGCGTCGCACTTTTAACTGCGGGGAAATTTACAACCCGCTCAGCCGGGCGGTCGCCTTTCAGAATGTAACAAAATGGTCCTAACCTTTGCATCAGTGCCACACTCATCAAAAACAATTAGAATCATCAGTTTTAACGACGTGATTGATCGGCGCGCTCCCGCAGCACTCTGTCAGCGCCGAGCGAGAGCCGCGTTCAGTGACTGATGCTATCTGCGGCCATTACTTACGCTAACGCATGGATTTGTCTTGTTTGCATTCTCCATCATAATGGATACGTTACAATGAGACATTATTGAGCAGGCATGTCACTGTCGAGGTGCGCGATAACATTCAAGTGGCGCTTTCGCTCTCCGTTTTCGCCGAGACGCCCCCGAAATCGGCGCTTTTTGGAGGCCTTGTCGCTGGAGGTGAAAAAAAAATAAAAAGAATTCACAGAAAAACTAAAGAAGCGGAGAAGAAAGAGGGTGTAAACTGAGCGGCGGCAGCCGTATTGATCAGCCGTGCAATGGATTATAAGGTCCACTTTCAGCGGGGAGGTCATTAGTTACTCCAGTGTGCTAATTCATCCCCAGGTTGAGGCGTATCCGTTAGAATGCTAATTCGCTACTGCGATCTGACAGCTGGGGTAAAGAAAGGGGCAAGCGGGGCTGCTTGCAGAGAGAGAGAGCCGAGGAGGGGAGGGGAGGGGCCGCCT
Source organism: Thamnaconus septentrionalis (assembly GCA_009823395.1). Taxonomy (NCBI): domain Eukaryota; kingdom Metazoa; phylum Chordata; class Actinopteri; order Tetraodontiformes; family Monacanthidae; genus Thamnaconus; species Thamnaconus septentrionalis. The sequence continues at coordinate 18,354,979 of CM020507.1, forward strand.
AGCCCCCCCCCGCTCCGCTCTAATGTTTGGGTAAGGAGTACGACTCCTGTACACGGAAGCGTGGAGCATGGTAGGAAGAGGAGGCGCAGAGCTGACCCCATGCTGTCTTTGCCCCCCAGCGCTAATGATGCAAAAGAAAGATGACATTTGGTGTCCACATTTAACTTGCATTTGCAGTCCACTTGAGAGGTCCAGTATGCGTGACCTACCTTGATTAAGCCCGGGGCTTCGTAGGACTGCACCCTTTAGACTGAAACAAAAAAAAAAAAGGGGGGGGGGGTGAAAAAAAAAAGAAAAAAAAAGTGGAAGCTAGCAGGAGAAAGCTGTGCCTGTATAATTGGGCCAAGTAGAGCTGCGGGAGGCAGCCAGTCTCGGCTTTGCCTTTTGTATATTCATGACCCCCTCGACTTGATTGATGGAAGGATAGCATTTGGTGACACTGTCATTTGCAAGTTGAAAAGGTAGTGCAGTGGCTGGAGCCAGCGCTAGGGCTTGTGCCTTAGGAGGGCCGCGGAGAGGAGGCTCATTTCTATGCTGATGATATCCAGCCCCCTCTCATTTTCTTTGTCTCCGTCAGAAGGACATCTGCTGACAACACAGAGTTTAAAAAAGAACCCAAGTTGAAAATGAAAAGCGGGTTGGGTGGGGAAGGGGAAGGGAGGGGGTGGGGGGTTTTGGGGGGGGGGCACATCTGCGTGTTTGCATGTGAAAAGCGCGGGACCGAGGCAGGATTTTAATCAGTGCAGAAAGTGTGCCATTTGAAATTTACATCGCTTACGTTTCTGTAACACGACCGTGGAGCAAGCAGACAAACAGGAAGGATCGCACGGTTTCCGGCTTTGAGTTCTCGACGTGTCCAGTGATCTGGTCGGTGAGGGTTCAGGAGGACGGCTTTTGTCTCTGCACATTGCATCGGTACTTATTTAGTTTGAATTATTATTATTATATCAAGTGTTTTGTCCTCAAGGATGGTGTTTGACAAATAATGGAGACATCTTGAGGTTGAACAAATGCCCGAGAGTGGAAGCACAAAAACCCCCTCTTAAACCACCGCTGATCAAGATGAATGCTTTTTGTTTTTCTGTTCCAAACCACTGTTCCAAGACCACACTGAAAAATCATTGTAGCCAGTCCCTTATTTATATTGTTGTAGATTTCAAATATACAATAAATAAACAAATAAAATGTGGAAATGTTCTAATTATTTAGTCGGAGTCTGGGATGCAGCTCACCAGATACATGGTTAGGATCAGTATCAAGTTGAGTTGTAGTTACAGTTAGTCATTATTAGTGAATATACAGTGAATATGAAATGAGCCTTGTGGGACACCTTATAAATGTTCATAATAAACTGAACAGGACTCTACTCACTGCTTGCACCATGGCACAGTCAAGTCCACTGATTCCAAGTTTGGATTTCTATATACGCCAATTATATTTATTGTTTGGAGCCAAAACAGACGCAGGTAACTGAAACGCAGAGTCACAGTGCAGACAGCAGCAACTTTCTGTTTTTTTGTTTGTTTTTTTCTTCCTCCCTGAAGCAGCAACGGTGCCGTTTGACGTCCAGCATTAAAATGAAATTCTCGGACCATGCGGTGATGTCTACAGCTGTCCAAATGTTGTTTTCGGGCTGCACCGCGTCTGAATGTGTAAAGAAGGAGGCGGAGGTGGGGGGGGGGGGGGGGTGTTAGGGGGTGGGCCGAATGCCTCCGCTATCCCCTCGGCGCCGCAGCCCACACTTATCAGAGGCGCAATTTATAGCCGCGGTGTGAAGTGCTCGCCTGCGACTCCCATCTTTGTATTTACACCAATTAGCACATAAACTCTAATTACCGAGATCAAGGCAGCCGGGGAGTCCATAAATGTGAGGCGACGTGGCGAACCTTCAGCTGACGGGGGAGGAGAGGTGACGATAAATAGAGAAGTATCAATTAGCCATCAGTGACGCGCCGGTGCGTGCCGGCGCCGGGAGGTGTCACGCACGTGCCGGGGGAGCTGGGGGTGTAGGTGGCAGTGTGAAACGTGCGGGGGCGGCGCTCCGACCCCCGCCGAAACTTTAGCGGGCTTGTTGTTCGGCAGGCGAGGTTGAACCCCACCGCGACGCGTCGACTCGGGTGAAGCGGCGGCGGCGGCGGCGGAGGTGGCACCCGCCAGGTAACAATTAACTCGCCGATTTAAGGGGCGCCGCCACGCAAAGCGGCGAGGTGGAAAGAGTTTGTGGAGATGGGAGGAGGAGGAGGAGGAGGAAGTGGAGGAGGGGGGGGGGTCGTTACGGGGGGGCCGTCGTAATTAGGAGACAGGTGTGACGGTTCAGGCTTTAATTACGAGGGTTGGAGGCTCCATCACGGCCTCTTTAACAGTGGATGCTGCTGGAACATCAGGGATAAATAAAGTATCTATCTATCATCTATCTATCATCTATCTATCTACTATCTATCTATCTATCTATCTATCATCTATCTATCTATCTCACGCAGCCCAACAGGTTCATCCCAGTGGAAAAACAAAACAAAACAAACCCGATCGAATGGCTTTTCCGAAAACGAAACAAATTAGAAAATAAGAAAAGCGCAGTTATGCACATTAATGGAACCGACACATCAAAACGGGCCCTGGCTAAGCTCTGTAAATTAAAAAATCTGGCTGCAGTAATGCTGATCAGGGGAAATTCTGCCAGCGTCGGCTCAAGCAGCCTCTTAATGTCGGAAGTCTTGTTATCCCCTTGTCTCAGTGCGGAATGGTGCTATCTGTTCCTCTCCCCTTGTGCAGCTCGGGATTTTTATTCATTTAGTTTTGTTTTTTTTTTTTTTTTTTTTTTTTTTAACAGGATGGCCCAATGATGGATTTGCAAAGAGGCTGTTTACAAGAGAGTGCGGAGCATTAAAGAGCTGCCAGAAGGCCCATTAACATAAATGTTTAAATCAGACACACAAACTTATGCGCCCAAAATGAAGACGTCGCCCGCATTAATCTGCCACAGCCGCCTTCGCTCCAACAATTAGTCCCCTCAACCCTTCCACCGCGCGTCGGGTGGCCGTCGCTAGCACAAACAAAGTCAAATTCGAGCAGGCAGCCCGCCGCACATTCAGAGAACTCGCTGTTCTTTATTTCATATCGCGGCAGCGGCGCCGACCCGGCCGACATGAGGATGATGATAATTCACTTCCTCATTTTTTGTCTTTATCTGTCAACTTAACAACCTTGGAAAAGGAAAAGAATAAGCATTGTTTCAATTTTACGACGCCGACGCCTTCATTTCTCTACAGATTCTTGGCAATCATCAGCACGCTGGTAAATATTTGCCAACAGCGTGTCAGAGTCGGACCGTCCTGATGATCAGCGTTGCTTCCTCTTTGGACAGATAAGACTTTTTCTTTCCCCAGTGAAAAGAGGGTTGCCATATTTCTTCCCGTGCCATAATGACTCTTTTGGATTTAAAGATGACTTTGCAATTAAGTCAAAAACAATGGAGTTACTGTGATCCTGGATTGAAACGCTCCCAAAAAAAAAAAAAAAAACCCACACACAATCCTGATGCTCTTTGACAAATAATAGGTGCGAAAGAATTCCTCCATCACCTGGAAGGGCTGTTGATTTCGGGGTCGGAGCGATGGGAGTTGGGTGGGGTGGGGGGGGGTGGGGGGGCCGAGAGTGATCGCTGTTTTTCCAAGTGCGGCGTGGAGATTTGCTGGAGGGCTGAGTGATCGATTCAGCCGCCTGGAGCATCCCAGTGTGTTTATACATGGCTTGTATGGCAGCTTTCATAAGACATTTACCCCATGATTTGCGATGAGCTTATGTGTGAATAATTAATGGCAATTAATCCTTAATTACAGTAATTAGGCAAGTCACAGGAAATTAGGCTGCAGCTGGAGAAGGCCCCGGCGCTCGGGAAGAGGGAGGACTGGGGCTGACGAGGAGAAGGTGCCATTTAGCGACGGCGGTGCCGCCGCCGCCACCACCGCCATGATGGCCGAGGCGGCGGCTCGCGCCAAGCGCGGCCCGGGTGCTTGCCAGCGGAGATAAGAGCGCGGCGGGGGCCCCCTCGCAGATGCCGCCGTAGCCTGACAGCATCCAGGGCGCCAGCGCACCCAATAAAACCGGCCATAAAAGCCCCGGCGACGGCGACCTCTGACCCCCCTCCCCGCCGGCGCTCGAACCTCTCCGCTAGCTCGCAATGGCGCCCGCCGGAGGTGGCGGAGCGTCTCAACAGGTCTTGACGGATGCGCTACAGGTAATTGGTGGAGCATCCCCGACTTCCCCCTCCCACCTTTACTTTTACACAACTAGATTTAGCACTTATCGGGGCCCCCGAGGCTGCCGGCTTAAGCACCCGGCGCGCCGTTAACAGCGGCTTTATGAATCCTCCGCGGCCGTGGCGAGGCGAGATTGGCCGAGAGAAATGTTTACAGCCAATAAAACAATTAGAATTATTAAGGGGGGGGGGAAGTAGAGAAATGCGGAGTTTGTTTGGTCACCGGGTTCATTGTGCGAGGAGATTAGGCGGCTTGTGTTACAGCCAAACAGGCAGCAGAAGAATGGGGAAGAGCCTCTCGTTGTCCGCGGCCTGGAACTCATTTGTGCTTTTCCATGCTTGCCTTGATGAATTTCCGCTTCTTTCTGCTCCTGTTGCTTTCAATTACACTCTTATTCACAATCCTAATTGATATGCCAGTCTCAGTAGATGAACCGTGGACCATACAGTCCCATTTTTCTATTCTTGGACGTCACGTTCCTCTGTGACGAAAACGCCCCTGGGAATATCACAGATGTGTTTTTTTTGGTCTTGTTTGTTGTTTGTTAGCCTGTTTTCCTCAAATGCTATTATACATTTTAACAACATAGTGCTTGATAGAAAAACATTGAAGAATATTTGAGAATTTTTGTGTCCCTCTCTCTGGTCTGCCGTGCCTGGCGCTCTCCTTCCCTCTTTCTTTCTTTCTTTCTTTCTTTCTCTCGCTAGCTCTCTCCCCGCATAAGGACTTTTAAGCTAACAGGGAATGTAAGTGAGTTGAGGAGGCATCCAACTGTGATATTACATTAACCCAAAGTGCTTGGCCATGTCTGTCAGCGACTGCTGAATAAAGAGAACATGCTCTGCTCTAGTCTTTAGCCTTCACGAGTGCTACGAGAAGTAATGAGGATTTATGGTACGATAAAAGACGCCCTCCTTGCTCCTGAATCGCTAATAGATGGTCGCGGTGGACGAGAAAAAAAAGCTACAAAAGGCTCATGGGGTGGTGCACAACCAACGCGCTTAGTATTTGGGCTCCAATATCAACAGCAAATAAGGCTCTTAGAGAGAAAGAAAAAAAATCACACGACTCATGCGATGAATTATTTAATCGCTGCTTGCAGTAAATTTGCCCGGGGTTCAGCCCTCTGCCTCTCATTTCCATCTGCAGCACGGGCGGGGAGCGCGTCGGCGCTACCTGAGCGGGCGGCCGCAGAGATGCCGCTCGCAGTGACAAGGTCAGCATGTTCTACAGGCGTCGCACATACATTCCTCGGAATAAGTAATATAAATGAGACCGCGCTAGCCGTGAACTCGCAGCGTGTTGCCTGCAAACCAAAGGGTAGCTAAACGTGCGGCGATAGCGGCGCCTCCCGAAATCTCCCGGCCCGAGCAGCTCCGAACCTGAAGGATAGAGGAAATTCCCAGGAAATTCACCCCAAAACGCAGTGGAACCGGGGATTTTAGCCCAGGATAAATGCCGCAGAATATGCGCAACGTTGGAAAGTCATCCCTTATTTATTTTTTTTCCCCCTTTCCAAACGTGCAGCTTTAAGCGAGAGCAGCGGTTTGTGTTGTTAGGGGCCATTCTTGTATCTACAGTGGTGTTTACTCACATTGGCAATTAATTATTAATGCAGAAGCGCTGAGAGGTTACAGCGATACGGCGCTCGGGCTTTCCAAGCACTGTCTATATGTGAACAGTCAACATGGTGAGAGCTTCAAAGAGGCCCTCTGAAATGTTTCAGGCTCTCGTGGAGAAAGCTTATTACTGCTGAAATGTTTTTTTTTTTTTTTGTTTTTTTTTCTGGTGGAGCCCCAGATATTCTTTGTGAATGCTGCTGGAAAAATGCGGGCTGTTTTTGTTTGTCTATATCAAGAGACGTGCGAACAAAGAGGCAGTCAGCATCGGCGGCTTACTTGGCATTGCAGTTCACAAGCGGGAACTTGTTTGTGCGAAAAAATAAAATAAAGAAAAAAATCCTTGCCAAAAAAACAAACCAAAAAAAAAAAAAAAACAGTGGAGAGTTTTTACACAAAGGAAAGATTCCAAATCCTTTTTACTTTCTGTGAATTTCTTATTTTTTGCTTCTCTTGCAGCTCATCTAGCACGTAGCATGGTGCGCAGTGCGAGGCTAATCAACCCCCCCCTCCCCCCAGTTCATTTCAGATTTTTACGTCCGAGTAGACACCGGCTGAGAGAATTTTCTGATTTTTTTTCTGATTTTTAAATTTCTTCATCATGAAACTGGAGATCACATCGGTCGGGCAATCTGCTCATCTTCCCACTGCTGCCCGACGACACCTCTAATGGCGGGGGACCTGTAAGGCTATCCCCCTGGCCTTTGTCTGACCCCCCTTTGTGGAGCCGAATTCTTCAGATGCTTGCAGGATCAAGTCACTTCATCTGCAGCGCCGAGGAGGGCCAGGAAACGGGAGAGAGGGAGAGAGATGGGGGGGGCGGGGGGGGGACCGACAAGCTCCTCGCTGCGTCAGCGGGGCCGAGCGTTCGCCGGGCGAAAGAGAACCGCAGACGCCCTCTGCCCGCCGCTCTGTTCTGCGCCATTGTTTCGGCGACAGAGAGTGAGAGAGAGAGAGAGAGAGAGAGAGAGAGAGAGAGAGAGAGAGCGGAGCAGCCGCGGCTCAGGCGCGCGGCGCGCTTTATTGCCGCCAGCGCGTAGTCGACATTAGCGAATATGGCTCATTAAATGGCGCGGAATGTTGCCATTTTACATAAAGCCCCCACCACCACCACCACACCCCCCCACACGCCCCCCCGGTACCGTTGTTGTAAATGAAATCTCGTTCCTCGCCTCTCACCGCACTTCAGTCACTCAACAGCCATTTACCGCTCTGCCGTCAGTGCCCGCCACTCCTTGAAAGCACCGATCTGTAATTTTTTTTTTTAGGCCCGGGTCACACACACACACACACACACACACACACGTACAAAACCACACACACGGCGCTGCGCAGAGCCTAATGGTTTTGGCTGGTTGATGTGCGAAGGATGCAGAGCAAACAACCAGGAAATATCTGAGAATTAGGCGCTGATGCATTCTGAGCGGCGGCAGAAGCGGCGGGTGGGCAACAGAGCTAAATAATGTATGTGGCAAGCAAGGGGGGGGGGCTCCTCGAACATAATTCCGGAATTTGCTTTTTTTTTTTTTTGTTCTCAATCACCTTGATGAAAGAATCCCGGAGGGTGAATGAGACCACTGACAAGCTGATTTTCCAGCCCTGGCATGAGGCTGCTTTCTCCACTTAATGTTCTCCGATAAAGTGTTGCACACAAGTAAAGCCAGAGGAGCCTCCACTCCTGACACGTGTGACAGTATTTGCATCAATTATGCAGTCTGCGGCGGCGGCGGCGGGCGGGGGGGGAGCTGGAGGGGGAGGAGACGGGGAAGGGAAAAGGGTTTGTGACAAGACGCAGAGGCAGAAATGAGAATTTTTCTTTTTTTTCCCCCTCCCTTAAAATGCAAACCGTTGGAAAATAACGCTCGGGATCATTTACATGAAAGTGGCTGCAGCCGTGAGCCCGGCGACAAAGCAGCGACAAAGTCTGCGAGGCGGTATTTCCATTCATTCATTTATTTATTTATTTATTTATTTTTTGACACTAAAGACTTTGGCAAAGGGAGCGCAGTGCGATGGTGGATGGATTGCTTGCCGAGTGTCTTGGCCTGAAGCACCTGGGCGGGCGACAACCAGGAGAGAGCAGCGGCCAAACTAACAGACGACGCTCCAGTCCCCCGTCGTCGCCGCCAACGTACAGATTTAGTTGTGAACACACAGTTAGTCCCCAAAAAGGTTCCTTCTGTCAATTAAAACCCCAACGTCAACGAGAAAATGTGCAATTCCATTGTGAAGTTTGGGGTCGTGGACACATTTCTGCGCCAGCCTCAGGAGACAATCAAACATTACCGGTGCACGGAGATCGGCCGGGATGTGCCCAACACATTATGGGATGGCTTTGACAGTTGTTGCCTTGAATGTCTAATTGAATGTGATTTGACAGAATGAGTACCAGGTGTGCAATGTGCAGCCGTCACTACGGAAGGTCAATGCTGAAGATTAGAAACAGAAGTCAACAAAACAAAGCTTTGTGTTAGAATCACACTGAGTTGTGTTGTGCTGAACCATAAAAGAGTCAACAAAGCATCATTATTTTGCACAACTGGAATTCCCTCAATCACTTTCACTTAGACGTCAGCAATGGTTTTCTTCAAACACTACCATGTCCCCATACTTGCTCAGCACTGATTTCATGCGCTCATGATGATCGCCGAGCATTGAAGATCCTCACTTCGTGAAAGTGCTCATCATGGAGTTCAATGCGGGAATGAGTCGGTTGACCCCGAACCTTTGGAACGCTGGCGTAACTTCAGCCCCTGGAAAACGCTTTTGTGTCTTTTCCGCTAACAATGCCTCCAGCGAGACGCGGTGTTAGCCAGCCCCACGGGTAGGGGGGTGGGGGTTGGGGTGGAGGGGGGGGGGATGCCAGCGAGTGCAGGGCGGAGATACCTGCATGTTGCTATCGCAGGGGATAACTTTGAAACCGTGTCCCACTTTCAACAGACTCCAGCCTCGCATTTTATTTCACTGTGTCCAAACCTATTTCACGTCACAGTTAAGTACGCTCGCAAATCTGCTGTGCCATGGTTTCCAACCTCTCGCACACTTGTGAGCCAACACACACACACACACACACACTCACACGCGCACGCACAGAGTCACATCACCAGGCCTGTCACTGCCTTTTATCCATCGTCAACCTTCGGCGGTATGGTTTATCCGTTGTGACACTATAGCAAAGTGCTTGACTGCTTTTCGCCAACAGACTGCAACACTTTAACTGTACTTAGTCATGCATCATTATGGCAGACTCAAAGCGGTGTGTCTGGGAACGCCCGCAGATGGCGGAGCCTGAGCCGTTTGGAGAGCGGAGCCCGTGTGACAATGATGCTTATTGCATGAGTAAGTGCGTATGGACACCGAACTGTGCTTGAATAGCAGGAGGAGGAGGAGGGGGGGAGGAGGAGGAGGAGGAGGAGGAAGAGGAGGCGATGAAAAAACGACAGGAGCGGACCGCTAATTCAACAGGCTTTGAGGGACGCTGTCTGTTCTGCGGGCCCTCTGAAATCGGCGCGTACGTCTTTGTCGGCGGGCGCCTCTCGCCCGCGCGCGTATTGATCACTCATTGTTTACCCCAATCGATGCCGACTCCGCGAGACGCGCCCTCCTCTGTGTTCTCCGCCGCGACTTAACCCCCGCCGCGGCGCATTCCGCCGCTTTGTTCTCCCCTTCAAAACCCCGACGAGAGTGTGATAGCATTACTGTCACTTGTCACTTTCCCTTTATTTCAGCGGATGACAAAGCTCTTGCGTTTTCGGCGTTGGGGCGCGGCGCCGCGCAACGCCGCTTTTTCCTCAACTGATCTCCCGCCGGTGCCGAGAGATAAATGCAAACTTCATTCAATGGCAAAAAAAAAAAAAAATAAAAAAAATAATTCGTTCAGGGTTCATTCAAAGCCGAACTCCTTTCTTTTTTTTTTTGTAGTCTTTAAGGGAACGAAGAAACCATTAGCCAAATATTCACTGGCGGAGAAAGAGAATCTTATCTTCATTCTGCATGACCATGCAGAGCCATATTCCTTTTGACATCATTATGTAAAACCAATTTCTCTTTCATATCATTTCCGCTGTGCTGCATTACCACATCTATACACACACACACACACACACACACACACACACTATTCTTTATTACCAAGTAGGTGGCCCAGAGGAAAATATATGCATTTCTTCCCTATTGCATAAAATATGCATATAGGTGCCTCATTTCATCTCCAATTTGTGTTATTCCTTTAAAGAATTCACAACTGCCCCCCCCCACCCCCCTGCCCCTTTAATATTTAATTTGACAACTTTTTAATCTGTCTTTGTGCAATGATGAAGTAATCGTCAGCTGTCACCAAAGTGATTGAACTACACAATGGGAGTGAAGTGACTCATAGGTTGTAGGCTTCATTATTTGTTTTGCCGCCGCCGTAGCGGCAGCTCGAGGGGAGGAATATTCTTTGGTGCGCTAATTTGCCCTCCATCTTTATTCATCTTTTTTTTTTTTTTTTCCTCCAAGGCCCCCCCACACAAAGGCAGGGCTATGCATAACATTTATACATCATTCATGCTGTTGTTTACCAGATCTTAGTCTGAGGCAGATAAAATATTGGAGGAGCGTTGTGTGGAACGCAGGGGCTTCTCGTGTGTTTTGTGTTTTTTTCGCTGCTTAGCCGCCGGTTTTTTTAGCGGAGCCTCTTGGACAAAGGGAGTGGAATGCAACTGCTGTTTGCTTTATATATATATATATTTTACATTTGGGTATTTTGGTGGCTTAAATCCCATATTTTAAAACAGAATTCCAAAACAACTCTTCAGTGCAGTAAAAAAAAAAAAGAAACGGAGAAATTCATCATCCGTACATCTTTGCTAAAGAGAGAACAACTGAGAGTCCATCAAAAGCATGAGAAAAAAAAAAGTGATATTAATCACAACAATGATTAATATAAGTTCTGGAGGGAAAATAATTAAAGGCGGGAAAACCCATGATTGAAGGAGCCGAGCGGGCGGCGCGGCAGATTGACGCCGCCTCGCGCCGCCTCACCTGGCCTCTCTCTCGCAATCTGGCCGTGTGGGGTCCCCACTGTGGAGCAGCAGCATGGCACTGGGACTGGCGGTGGGAACCAGTCGGCCACCACTTAGCCCCGAGCCCCCTCTACCTTTGGTACGCTGGTCAAGGTTAAAGGGGATCCCAGGTGGGTGTTTAGCAGCGCTGCGCTCAGACTGGAATGGCCTCTCTCTCTCTCTCTCTCTCTCTCTCTCTCTCTCTCTCTCTCTCTCTCTCTCTCTCTCTCTCTCTCTTCTCTTTTTGACACTGTCTTCGCTGAGGAAACTGATTGTGAAGAATTCCCACCCACCCACGCCCCCATCTCCTCGCGCTTCCGACCATTGTACATCGGCGGCTCCGTCACCGCCCCCCCCCTCCCAACCTCAATATTTCCAAAGCAGACCTTTCCGACCACTCCGTCACTGTAACGCTCTTAAAGAATGCAAAGGGTAAGTGATTTGAACTGTTTTACTGTTGAGAATCCGCTCGCAGCTTTTGCTGACACTCATTTTGCCGCCGCTCGGAGCACTTGGGGTAGCGGCGTTGGGAGAAAAGTGCCTGCCGAGCTCTTCGGTGAATATACCTCTGACCCGGGCCGAGGAAAGGGAGATTTATGAAATCCACATGTTTAATACATTTCATTTTGTCCCGGGGATTTGTATTGCTTACCACAGTATTTTAGGGTCGAGACATTTTGTGTAGTCACAGCTCGTATTGTCTGAGGAGAATAAACCCTGTCCGATTCCGGCTGCCGGAGATTTGTTTTATGCCCCCCCCCCTCCCACCCATGCCTCGCACACATCAGCCGTGCTCCGTCTGAGGTATTGCATTTTGTTGTGCTGAGCTGTTAGGTATATACACCCTTAATCTTTAATGCATAATCCCTGGAAAATCCGCGACATAAATGAAAAAGATAACCCTCGTATCGGCGCCTTGACAGAAAAGGAGATAGCGAGGTAATTTAATAAAGGTTTGACGCTGGCCCCGCCGCGATACGCTGTGTGACCTCTGTGTATTCATTGTGCGGCGAGGAGCTGATGAGCCACAGCCCCCGCTCGGAGGAGTCGCTCTCTCCGGTCCAGGAGAGAAATAAAGCACGCTGGAGGTCGGTCGGAGCGGCGGCGGCGGCTGCGGCGGCGGCGGCGGACCCAGTTCGCCATATGGATTAAAGTATAAAGAGGGTAGTCACTGAAATATTTGCTTTCCCAAAGTGTTGACAGAGTATGGGGATGAAGGAGGGTGGAGCATGGGGGGGGCGGGGGGGGGCAGAGAAAGCAGAACCGTGGCTTTGCCTCCGCCCGCCGTAATCAGGTAGCAGTTATCGCTGCAAAGTGTTTGCCTAGCTAATGGTGTTTCCATTTTGCTCAAGTCCGTGTCATTGGCTTTCCATCCGGAGCGCGGGAGTGGGGAGAAGGACGCCGCTTCTCGTAAAGTAAGTGGCGACCCGCTGGGGGCTCGCCTCGCGCTGTTTGCCTTCTCCCTGTGAAAATCAACAGGAGCGCAAACGCTGTTTAAACAAGACGGAGGGCGGACGGAAGTCCCTCCGCACTTAGCGCCGAGGCCGTGTCTCCGTCCATTAGCGCGGCGCCGGCGACGCCCAACGGCGGCGCTCGACGCTGCCGCGTCAGCAGTCGTAAAACATTGAAGTCGACGCTCTCGGCGAAGTTCAAAGTTGCTCAGCCGGATGCTGCCAGTAGTCGTGCACCAGGCCCTGGTACGGTGACTGAGGCTGATGCCGAATGCCAATGTGGAGAGCTCGTTTGATGGGATCATCTTGACCATAGCTGGGCCGTTAATTAAAGTACACTGTATATACAGTATACACATATACATATTCTTTTCTGAATATACATTTTTGGCTAGGACTGTAAATCTTCAGCTGTCTCAAGATTCAATTCGATTCTGATTCATGGAGTTATGATTTCATTGATGCCCAATTGAAAAATCAATACTGTGTGTAGCGTGTTCATGATCCTGCAAATTATGATATCAACGCTGAATATTGTGTGAAAAGCATCAATTTCAAGCTATATCACCTGATCCCAATGATGTAAACAAAACTACTACTGCGAACACTTAGAACAAAAGGCAACATGTATTAATGCTCAGGCTGTACAAGAAATAACGTTGTTCCATAAATACAGTTGCACAAATTGAAACTAGCTTAGCAACATGGGTGCGCGGCAACAGTGTGTACGGAAGCCTGTGAGGGCGCGGAGAGACGGAGGAAATGTCGATAAAAATTCAATTTCAAAGTTCATGAATTGATCCAGAATCGGAGACAATAAGAATTGCAATTCTTACATGAATCGATTTTTTCCCGCCTCTAACACCTATTTTTGGGACTAACTCAGTAACTCCTCATAATGACTCGTTAACAAGTATCGGGCATTTTGAATCTACCCTAATTCTGAGTCACATGTACACTGCGGTTATGAGTGATGGGCTATGACTATAGCTATAGTGGCTATATGGCTATATGGTTAGCTATAGTGGCTATATGGCTATATGGTTAGCTATAGTGCCTATATGGTTAGCTATAGTGCCTATATGGTTAGCTATAGTGGCTATATGGTTAGCTATAGTGACTATATGGCTATATGGTTAGCTATAGTGCCTATATGGTTAGCTATAGTGGCTATATGGTTAGCTATAGTGGCTATATGGCTATATGGTTAGCTATAGTGCCTATATGGTTAGCTATAGTGGCTATATGGTTAGCTATAGTGGCTATATGGCTATATGGTTAGCTGTAGTGGCTATACGGCTATGGCCAACAGTGAATGCGCCCAAATGGTCGGCGTAGATTCAGCCTTAGAAAAGAGGGTGATTGTGACGATCAGAAGCAGGTCCGAGCGCCCATGATGCTGCTGTCAACCTGTGGAACCAGAGTGAAAATAAGCAGCTCACCCTGTGTTTTGGTTGGGGTTTTGGCAGGGGGGGGGCAGCAGCGGCAGACAGCGGCGGGGCTTCTCTCCCTCGGCCGTATTTATTGACTTGTTTTACTGGGCTGAAACAGGGCGCTTTTATACGCCGGCCTGCTCAGTCTTAAGACTCTCCAGACATTTACATTATTCCTGACTGAGTTACACACGCGTGTAAAGGAGCACGTCCGCAGGCGGGGTTAGATATATGCTCTCTCTCTCCAGCTTCTCCCGCGCTCCGCTTTTATTACCTCACCATTTTAGCCGTAGTTCCACTCTTCCCCTCTCCTCTCACCGCCAGACGCCCGGTGGCTTCCTCGCGCCTCTGTCTTTTTCTTTCGGGGGGGGGGGGCGCACGCGCTCATTAATTGTCTCGCCCGGCGTCGCACGTGAGAGGAAAGCTCACCTCCTTTTTTTTTTTTTTTTTTTCCCGGGGGTTTGATGAATCCTGCACATTTAGGGGCAGCGTATAAAAGGCTCCTCCTGTTTACGCCGGAGAGGCTTCGCCGGCGTGAAGGCGGCGGATTCTGCCGGCGCCGGCTCGCAAAATAAAACTCGTCCCCGCGCTGACTAATCTGCGCGACTGCGGGAAAAAGATAATGAATGCAACACCGGAGGAGCCTCAGCCTTGCCGACACAGTGATCCCCCCACAACCCCCCCCACACCCAGCCTTAAAACCTCCAGCAGTATTTAGATGATATTTCATTTTAGAATAAACCTCTTTTCTCTCCCACTGTGAAGATATTGAACTCTTTCACACAGATGTCATCTTAACCAAAGCTTATTAAAAAGATGGACATCAAAGTTGCGGGTGCCCATTTATCTTATGGCGCTCTAATTGGCCACCGCAGGCGGAGGAACAACCGACTCCAAAATAGGAGGCGACGTGCGGTCGGGCTTAGGACGGCGACGTCTGAAGACCTCTCAGCGGAGCCTTGCTGGCTAATAAATCTCTAAGGCACAGAAGTGGGGCTTTCCTTTGGGTGGGGGGGGTGGTGTGGAATTTCAAAAATACATTATGAAATCTGATACGCTGAATTATCAACACATGGAACCTAGAGGGGGTTTGCCTTCCTTTGTTCTGCGTTTATTTATTAGTTTTTTCCTGCGGCGTCCTGAGTCCGACCTGCAGCCTCCGCTCTGAGGCGCTCTGAAAAGGTCGCGCGGCGCTGCGGCCGAGCCGAGCCGAGGACTCCGACGCCGCCGATCCCCCCCACCACCCCCCACCCACCCCTTGTTTGATTCTTCAAGCGGTCGCGACGGCGAATAACGCGTCGTCGTTTTCCGCTCGGTCGGCCCGAAAAAAACAAAAACAAAACACGGACGCACACACACACAAAAAAAAAAACAAAAAGGCGTTAATTGCCCACGTACAGTAACCGAATGCCATCAAGAGCCGGCGCTCTCATTAACCTGGCACCTAATTATCTGCCTCCAGTCTCGGCCCTGACAAGCCTCGCCGCCTGAACCCGTGGCGCTCGGCGGCGGCGGCTGAGCGGAAGGAGACAAAAGCGTCTCATGGCAAAGGGTTCCCGCTGCACTGCGCCGCACCGCTCGTCCCGTTAATGCCTTCCATTCCAATTAGATCTGCGACTGTTAATTATTGTAATTATGAGACCGAGCTCTCGCTCCGTGTCCCCCCCCCCCCCCTCTCTCTGTCCCAGTGCACAGAGACGCACTGGGAGCCGCTGCCGGGTTGCTCAGGCGCCGCTGCCTCGTCTCTCTGCTCCAGTGAAGCCCGAGCAGGGAACCAGGCAGCTGGGGGGAGGGGTTGGGGGGTCGGTTGCACATGACAGGGGGAGTAGTGGTGGTGGTCGGGCGGAGGGAGATTGCGCGGTTCATCTTGGATAACTGGGTGAGGGAGTCGCAGCCAATGGCCACGCTTGCAGTCCAACTCATTAGGGCGGCGTGTAAAGCACACGCTGGGAATAATTAGCGGCGAGTCGCCGTCTTTCTGTCGCTACCTTGTTCGGGGGAAAAGAATAAAGAAGGAGGGGGGGTGATAAAAGGTTCCACAATGGCGCGATTCAGCCGGCCAAATGGAACGAGGACGATGATCTCCGTCTTTTGAACGCCCGCCCCCTCATGATAATGCACAACCTCTGTCCTCGCCGCGGCGGCGGCGGCGGCGGATGCGAAGCGATGCGCGCTGAGTGTAAAGCGAGCTGAAAAAGAGTGGATGGCAGGCCGGCTGCCTGCCCGCTCGCCTCCCTGCGTGTCTCAACATCCTCCCTGGCCTGCTTCTGTCACAAGCTGTTGTTTGGCCCGGTCCTGATCCGCCCGGCCGGCCCCGTCTCCCCGTCTCCCGCTCAACTCTGCCGACCTCGCGCTAACCTGCGACATCAGGCCCGGGCCGCTCCGCGCAAAACAGGTGCGTGCGAGCCGAGACGCAGCAGGTGAATGTGTGCGTTGCGTTGTATTTTTTTGTGTGCGTGCTCGTGTGTGTGTGTGAGCTTTATCAGGCCTCTCCAAGAGACACTCTGGGAGTCGGCACGAGTCCTTCGCTAGCTCCGCGCGCCGCTCCAGCTAGCAAAGGATCCTCGGCTTTACAAATTTCGGAGGCTGAATTCTCTTCTGTGAGAGACACCGAAGGAAAAAGAGCAGCTCCTTCTGCTCCAGGCAGTAGAGCCTTTTTTTTTTTTTTTTTTTTTTTTTTTTTTTGCAGCGTGGATACACTGCAAAATCTAAATGATGGACTGTCAACTCTCGTGCAGAAATGCCACTGCAAAGAATAATCTCTCTGGCAGTGGATCATGCCTCGGCTGTATGCTAGCGATGCCGTTTCTTTTGTTTACGCGGCGGGCATTGCAGCCTTCGCGCTCTGACGACGAGCGCGCGCATACACACACACACACATGCAAAAGAGCTTCAAGCCGAAATCCTTCTTTGGGAGCATACAGGGAAATGTATGGGATTAATAAATGGAATAGCTTTTTTTCACCTCTAGCCTTCAAAATAAAGCGCGCTCGGCTCGGCGTCCGGCTGAAGTTCCGCCTGAATATTGTCCCGGTTATCAGCGCGCGCAGGACCTGCTGTGTGACCTGGTTTCACGCAATCTCCATCTTCTAATTAGGAGGCTGCAGAAAGGCTGCAACGAGAGGACGAGTGATTAGTTGCCTTTGGGTGTTTCATAAGTGGCTTTCAGTGCCACATTTGCATTATTTGCTCGGGGTCTGAATAACAAATCAAGCCTACCTTTGCAGTAAATTGAGGCGAGCAGCCAGGCCATCAATACGCGAGATAAAAACGCGTGTGAAGAAAAGAAATAAGCTAAACATGCTAACATAATACAGGCGGGCTTAAGTGAAATATTAAAATCCCGGGGCGCAATAACTGTCCCGGCGTGGCTGTAACTCAAAGTCTACCTACGGCGAAGGGATTAAAACGTGCGGTGACTTTTATGCAGATGATTCCTTATTTATTTATTTATTTATTTATTCATTCATTTATTTATTTATTTATTTATTTATTTCGTCCTGGAGATGGCCCCGGCCGAGCGCCCCGGCCATTCATCCGGCGACCAGCAGGCCGTGCTGCGTGTGTTCTGGTGGGGGGGGGGGTCAGTCGGCGTGCTGATCTGTAGCGGAGGTCCCGGCCACTCATTTGGCCCCGCCCCAAATACCCTCACCCATCCCCCGACCACCGCCAGGCCTGTTCAGCCGTCACTTCAGCACTTGGCCGTTCGCCCACGCGGAGTCTTGAAGGGCAGAGGGGAAGGAAAGGAAGAAAGACAGAAAGAAGGAATGGACAGAAAGAAAGAAGGAAAGACAGAAAGGAAGAAAGAAAGAAAGAAGGAAAGACAGAAAGAAAGAAAGAAAGAAGGAAAGACAGAAAGGAAGAAAGAAAGAAAGAAAGAAGGAGAAGGAAAGACAGAAAGGAAGAAAGACAGAAAGAAGGAAAGGACAGAAAGGAAGAAGGAAAGACAGAAAGAAAGAAAGAAAGAAGGAAAGACAGAAAGAAAGAAAGAAAGAAAGAAAGAAAGAAGGAAAGACAGAAAGGAAGAAAGAAAGAAAGAAGGAAAGACAGAAAGAAAGAAAGAAAGAAAGAAAGACAGAAAGGAAGAAAGAAAGAAAGAAGGACAGAAAGAAAGAAGAAAAAGAAAGAAGGACAGAAAGAAAGAGAGAGAGAAAGAAAGGAAGGAAAAGCGGGCGCTCGACGCAGACAGACGCACACACGGACACTCACGCACGCACGCACGATGCCAGCGAGTGACAGTGGCCCCTTGTTTACCCGGCCCTCCCTCACCCTCCTTTCATCCTCTCCCTCCGTGTCTGTCATGTTGCGTGTCACTTCCCACAAATGTCAGTGCCACCAGCGGGGACAGTGATTAATTTTGGTGCGCTCGGCAAAAAGTGTCTTCAAGACGTTTGTTTGGGTTGTCTTTTCCCACCCACTCCACCCCCCCACACCCCCAAACCCCCGCCTCCCAACTCCCCCGCTGTGTCTCATGAGTCGTGGGTCGAGAGTGGCAACTGAATCCCTCCCTCCTCCCCCTCCCTCCCCTCCCCTCCTCCCCGACACCCTGTCACACCCCCCCCCACCCTGTCTCCCATCTTTTGGGAAGCGGGGGTGGCTCATCAGCAGTGTTGCTGGGATTACTCCATAAAAGTAATCCAACTACTGATGACTGATTACTTCTTTAAAAAAGTAATCTAATTACTTATTTTAACTGCTTTGTTCCATAAGTAATCAATTACTAATTACTAATTACTTTAGTGAAACAAAAACATAAAGTAACAGTTGAGAAGGTCTTGTTTCCTGCACATAACGCACAATGAACCACAATATTCTTTCATTAAGACGAGATGAACTCAAAGTAATGTTTGTATTTCCAAACGCAATCGCTGTTTATTTCTTGCTTGTTTTGGTGCGTCGTCACATATCAATGACTTTGCATGCACGGCTGCATCATCAATCAGCGACATCATTTTTTTTTTTTTGGTTGTTTTTCTAAATTTCAGACATTTTATGGATAACAAGACAAGTTTACCTTGTGAAATATTTGGCAAAAATTAACTTAAGTAATAAAGTAATTATGATATAATGACCAGTTTTGCCACAGTAATCCTGTTACATTACTCCGTTACTAAAAAAAAAAAGTAGTTTAATTACAGTAGTGGATTACTCAGTAATAGATTACTCGCCAACACTGCTCATCACTATCGTAATCATCCTCATCATCCTCCTCATCGTCATCATTTATCATTGTCATCATCTTCACCGTCGCCATCATCATCGTCACCATCGTCCTCAACCGGCGCCATCGCCATGGAGGGACAAAGGGGTGACTGAACTGACAGGCATCTTCTTCTTTTTTCTGACCGGAGCCCCCCCCCCTGCCCCGCCCCTCCACCAGCACCCCCCACGCCCCCACCCCCTCGGCCGTCACCTCCGCGCTGTCTGCTGCGTGCGTGCCGGTGGTGTGTGATGGTAGAAGTCTTGACCCGGCACTGAGGGGGCTGTAACACTTCACTGTCAGCCTGGCTGATTAGCTTATCACTCAGCGCGCTGGGAGGAAATACATCATCAGCGCGGACAGGGATTCCCCACTTTCAGAACTCCTTCGCTGCCTCCTTTAACGCCGCAGTTCATCAGCAGGCCTCCTCCGTGCCCTGCGGGTGCCCCTCCCACGTCGTTCAGTCCCGAGAGCTTCACGTCGGGGGGAGGGGGGGGGGTCTGAAATGGAGTTCGGCTTTAGGTTTATTTTGATGGATGTGGACCGGCAGCAAGAAAAGACACGCACGTGCAGTGAGCGTTTTTCAATCTTAGTGATGCTTCACATTCCAGAAGGATTCCAGGGACAGTGTTGGCGAGTAATCTATTACTAAGTAATCCACTACTGTAATTAAACTACTTTTTTTTAAGTAACAGAGTAATGTAATGGGATTTCTCTGGCAAAATTTGTAATTATATCATAATCACTTTATGAAGTAGCGATTCCATTACTTTTCTGAAATATTTTGCAAGCTAAAAATGTCTTATTATCCTCAACATGTCTGAAATTTAGAAAAACAACGATGTTGCAGATGGATGATGCAGCGACGACGCACCAAAACGAGCACGGCGGCGGCAAATTAAAAAACAGCGATTGCGTTTGATAGCTGGAAATACAAAGATTATTTTGAGTCTAAATTCTGAAGTCTTGTCTGAATCAGAGAATATTGTGGTTCGTTGTGCGTTATGTGAAACAGGACGTTCTCAACTGTTACTTTATCTTTTTTAAACTGAGGTAATCAGTAATTCATTACTTATGAAACAAAGCAGTTCAAGAAGCAATTCGATTACTTTTAAAGGAGTAATCAGTTATCAGTAGTTGGATTACTTTTCTGGAGTAATGCTAGCAACACTGCACGGGGGGGCACCTCAAACAAGATGCAGGCAGAAAATGAACTTGAAGGTTCTTTGTCTGCCTCAGACGTGATCACATTCAACTCCTCGGAATCTCGCAAAAGCAAATGACTCAGTTGTGATGCATTGCGAGTGTTATCGTCATATAACCACTTACCACTGCGCTTTAATTAGAACTCTTCCTCTCCTCCTCTTTATGACACTGACACATTGCAAATGAAGGGAAGCAGTGCCAACTTCCTCATTTGTGCCTTTCATCTTTCCTCAACAAAGAAAGTGAGACACAAAGTGGCAAATGCACTCCGCTTCCCCACAGTGCGGTATCAGGTATGGTAATTACCCTGCCATTAACATTGGGAATAGTTAATGTGTATTAATGTGTTAATGGCATGTTAATTACTGTACATGCTAGAGCACACCCGCAGGCATTCTCTCAGATTCTTTTGTGCCATGTGGATGTAGGCCAAGCTTTAAAAAAAAAAAGAAAAGAAGAAGAAGAAAGCCTCTAAGAGCATCGATGAAAGAGGATCCTTATGTTTCATTTGTCAGAACAAAAGATTTTCAATGGTAATTTGATCCGGCTGCCTGCCTCCGGAGCTGAGAGTCACTGATCCGGGCGCCACGACAAAAGGAGATGATATGAAGTCAAAGGAGACGTGGAACGCTGCTGTAGTGACACCGGCCCTTTCTGTGAAAGGGAACTCTAAGCCCTCTGTAGTCTCTGGTGTGCAGCTCCGCCAGCAGGTTTTAATAACACGCTGGATTAGAAGCCTCACGTCCCCGGAGCCGCTGGCTCACCTTGGACGAGCCTTCGGTAACAGGCTGTGCGCCGCGCCGCTCGGCTCCTTAAAAGACCCCCCCCCCCCACCCCACCCCAAACCCACCACCCCTCCCCCTGCTCTCCTCTGCTCCGCGCCTTTAAGAGAGATGACCTTTGCAAATATTGACAGAAAATAAATTCTGTTTCGATTCGTTAGCTTTGGGAGACCTTTGCGGATCAATGCAATTAGATGAACAGAGTGTCAATACGTGACCGGAACCGTTCACCTGAGGCACTGGTGGGTGGGTGGGGGGGGTGCTCCTGGAGGTCAGGTCGATTTAAAAGCAGAAGCAGCGTCTCTTTTACTCCAGTAGGGGCATCAAAACATTCTTCCATTTCTAATTATTCAGTAATAATAATCCATCCATCCATTTGCTGCACTCAGGGTTGCCAGGGGTTGCCAGTTTTGACCTGCTTGCTGAATTTGTGGAGTTTTCGGGTATGTTCAGAAGATAAAAATATCAGGTCTGAAGACGCAGGAGTGGAAGAAAGCGTAAACAACTGAGAACAATACAAATTAAAATCTGAAAGGAGGTCTTCATGAGGAAAAAAGACCTAACCTAATCTCCAGGAAGCTGCCCCCCCGCTCAATGTGTTGCACTCTGAAGCAGCCCCCCCCCCCCAACCCCCCCTGGCGAGCCACCTCCTCTCCCTCTCCCTCTCCGGCGGCAGGCCACATTAACCCAGCAGGGCTCTGCCTTTATGGCTCTCCTGCTCACACTTCAGTGATGAGAGTAAACAAGCAGCGGGGCCAAAGGTCAGCTAAACCCACAGAATAAAAGAGGGCACGGGGGCGGCCCGAGGCGAGGCGAGGCGAGGCGAGGCGCTGCTCGGATCACTGTCACGGCTTCAAGCAGGGAGTGATCTACGAGAGACAAACAGCACAGGACCGGAAATGATTATAAACAGAGAACGAGGGCGGGTGTGTGTGTGTGTGTGTGTGTGTGTGTGTGAGAGACAGAGAGAGAGAGAGAGAGACACTGAGAGGATGAGGAGAAGGGGGCGGCTGCATTGTCTTTATCTGTCAGATTTGTTACTTCCCGGAGATCTGATAGCGGCGCCGAGACCTGTAAAAAAATAAAAAGGTGGGCCCCCCTCCGTCTCCCCTCGCCCCTCCCCTGATAGGGTCCGGATTCATCACGCCGTCGCCTTTTGTCTCCGTCACGCGGGAGAGGTGGCGGGGGGGCCGACAGTGGTGCCGGGGGGGGCTTTCCTCTCCACCTGCGCTGCTGAGTGACAAACCAGGCAGATTACGGACTCATCGCGTTCCGGCCCGAGATTTGGGATCCGACCCCCCCCCCACACACACACACACACACCCACCCACTCTGTTACATGTTCTCTGGGCTAATTAAGTGCGCCGGCGTCATCGTGCGTACGTGGAATAGCTTTTTATGGATTTTTCATTCTGAAGCCGCTGCCGCCGCCGCCGCCGCCCGCCAGGCGTCTCACCAAGGTGACACGCCCCTCCCCCTCCCCCTCGCACCCGAGATTAATCCCACTTTGACTGTGGAGGTGGATTAGAGCTCGACTCGGGTGCCCAAACTTGTTTTAATACCCATATCATCAGACAAAAAAAAAAAAAAAAAAAAAAAGGATAAGGATTTGAGCGGGCGAGGAGGCATCGCACGGCTTTTGCAAAGTTGCCGTTGCAGATTTGTCAACCCGCGCACGGCAAATTAAAGATACTATCTGCCGCCGCCGAAGTTTGCGCGACCGCGCGGGGATCCGCCGCAATCTCTCGCTGCTTCCCACGAAAAGAAAGCCGGACGGAAAACACAGAGCGGCCCCTTTTTTCTCATTTTGAAAAAAACAACATATATATATATATATATATATATATATATATTTTGTTGTCATCCGTTCCCCAACACGCACGTTATGAATGACCAGATGTAGCCGGCGTGGCACAAACGCACCCTGGTGCGCTCACCGCGGGGCCCGCCGCTGCTCCTCGGCCCGGCGCCGTAATCATTTTTTATCCCGGCCATTTCCCAAATAGAAATGGACACGTATGATAAAAATGTCACGGCCACTCGGCATGTCAGCCCACTAACAGGATTACGTGTCACTTTCTAATGTCTCGCTTTGCTCCCCCACCACCGCCAACCCCCCCTTTAGCGCCACGGCGGGCCGCATTATTGCACAGGGGGGGCAACTTTAAGGTAATATACGCTGAGGCTCCGCTGGCTGTTTATGGCCACGTGATTATTTAGTTTGAATGAAAGCGGTGATTTATGCCCATTTAGGTGAAAAGCCCTGTAAACCCCCCCCACCAGCTGCATTTTTCCCCTGGATGCAGAGTGAGTGGAGTGAAAGTGACAACTGGCTTTTTGGTGGAAATACAGAGTTGTGTTTAATACACCTGACGTGGAAAAACACTGCTAGCTACTCAGCGCAGAGAGCCGCGTGGAGTCAGAGAGTGAAAACAGTGAATTAAGGGAAATATGAGCCGCGGCGGCAGACTATCCACCGGCTAGCGGAGCGTGTTGAGACCTGCTAGCCGGACGTCTGGCTGCTCCGCCGTCCACGTTGGCGGCACGTGGCTTTTCTTCTTCTATTTTTTTTTTTTTTTTTTTTTGGGGGGGGGTTTCACGCCCGCCGCTTGACGCCTGCCCGCCACAAACTGGAAGGGAGACAAGTGGAGCCCTGTCCAAGAGGAGGGACTCTGGGTAAGCGTTGATGTGGATGAGGGTTAGTGGAGCAGCGGCATATTGTCCACATGGATGGCTTGGCTCTCGCCGCCGAAGAAGAAAAAAGAAAAAGAAGCCTGACGGAGCTTTTGTCCAGGCATCTCGGTGTCCCCGACACAAATAGCCACATTCATCCACTCGCTCTCACACCATTACACCTAAAAGACTCGCTCCAGCCTGCCCATCCATAAATAGAGGCAAATTTGTTTTTTCTGCGGCGGCGTCGCAGCTGAGCAGAGAGAACTGGAGGGGAAGTGAGGCGGCGGGTGGGGTGGGGGTGGGGTGGGGTGAAAAATATCCCTGCCCGCTGCAAGATGTGTTTCCTGGTATTATTGTTATTATTATTTTTTATTTAGAGCCGTGTTAATGTGAACGATTGGAGCCTTTTTGGTTCCGCTTTGGTGTTTTATCTCCTGGTGCTCAGTGGTGTGGATGGCGGCCAGGGTCAGTCGGTCAAAGCGTGGTTAAAGGACTCCTGATTGCATGCCCACTGGCTGACACAATAGAGCCACTAATCTTCTTATTTAGAATCCAGAGGCTGGCCCATATCTTAATGAAGCTGTAATGAGCTGTTGAAAATCCCTGAATTGCGGGAGGGATTATTGAATTGAAACAACTCTGGTAATCATAACGTTCAAGTGGCCACTCGGTATCTACTGCCCATTGAGCCACATTTTTATCCACTTATGAGAGCCGACCGCTCCGGCTTGTTGTTGTTGATGGTTTTGTTTTTTTTTTGTAATTCTGACCCGCAGTGGGCTGTTGTTGTTTATTTATTTATTGGCTGTTTTTTTTTGTTTGTTTGTTTGTTTATTCCCCTGCCGAGCTCCTGATTGCATCCGCGTGTATCAAGGTGTGCGCGCGCGCTATCGGCGGCTGTGATTACTTGCTGACAGACTGGCGGAAGCAAACGGCGCCAGCCTGAGAGAAATAAAAAATTCATGACGAAACTGCTTAAAAAAAAAAAAACGACTCCTTTCTGATTCCACCAGATTAGGAAGTGGCGCAAGATTCCCAGCAAACGCAAACGAGGAACGGCCGCTTTTTTCTTTCTTTTCTTTTCTTGTTTTTTTTTTTTTTCTTGTATTTCCGTGGTCGCCCCCAACTCCCCTCCACCCTCGACTCCCCCGTCAGACGCTCACTCCAGGTATACTTTTCTGTTTAGCATCCTTTGGCGGAGTGGAGGTGCCACTTCGCCGTCGAGCATTTGTCAGTTTATGGATGTCGCTGTCATGTCAGCCTCGCAGTACACACACTGTGCGGCGCTGTGCTGTGTAAATAAAAGGGAACAGGCGCCGACGCGGAGAACTCGCAGACAGGAGGCACCCACTTCCAGTTCAAGTCCCTTCGGCGAAACCGCCGCCGATTTGCAGATCCGTTTATGACCTTTTGACCCCCCCGCCCCCGCTGGGATGGCCCACCTTGACCCGCCTGTGCTGGTTCTGTGTGTACGTGCAGGTCTCAGCATCCGCGGCGCCCAGGAGGAGGATCCCCCCGACCCGCAGCTCATGCGCCTGGACAACATGCTGCTGGCGGAGGGCGTGGCCGGACCGGAGAAAGGCGGCGGTCGGCGGCATGCGCCAGCAGCGGCCGCCGTCCGGGCGGCGCGGGCGACAATTCCATCGAACACTCCGACTACCGGGCCAAACTCACCCAGATCAGACAGATCTACCACACGGAGCTGGAGAAATACGAGCAGGTGAGAGCGGCCGTTTCTTTACTTCCTCAGCTATGAAACCTTCCTTAGGATTTCTCGCGACCTCGAGAAAGAGGTTCGATGGGAACCAAAATTGTTAGTGGCTCAGGCTGCGATTCAGCGGAGCGCCTCCGTCGCCTGCGCTAAATGAAAGTATGAGCAGCTCCTTCGCCTCGGTGCCATTAAACACCGAGGCTTCCTGGGTGAAAAAGGGAAGGTGGAAACACCGATGCCTCAGCAATCGGGCGGAGGTAAATTAGACTAATTTACTCCACTCCTACCGAGGGAGGAGGCGGGCGTGTGTGTGTGTGTGTGTGGGGGGGGGGTGAAGCACAACACTTGGCCCAGAGTAAATGCATCTTTCTTAAGGCTGTTTCCAGGTTTTTAATTATCTAAATGTAAATACTTAACGAATTTTACTCAGAGTAATGAGCCAAAGTGTGCACTACCTAAATGAGTTATTCTAATTAATCATGTATGAGGCGCCGGCTTAACGGAAGCTGTTTGGATTCAGCGTGCGTCAGGGCCCGGCCCGGGACGACTTCACCTGTTCTGTCAGCGAGGGGCGGCGCAGGGGCGTCCCACCGCACCGACTCAAACCGCTGGAGGACGCCCAATCAAAAAGCTGCTCCGAGCCGCCGTGATCGCACCCGCTTTTAACCCGCGCTCTCCCTTTTCCTTTTTTTTCTTCTGTTGTTGTTGTTGTTGTGTGCATGCTCTTGTCTGTGTCCGCCTGGCAGGCGTGCAACGAATTCACCACCCACGTGATGAACCTGCTGAGGGAGCAGTCTCGCACACGGCCCATCTCCCCCAAAGAGATCGAGCGCATGGTGGGGATCATCCACCGCAAGTTCAGCTCCATCCAGATGCAGCTGAAGCAGAGCACCTGCGAAGCCGTCATGATCCTGCGCTCCAGATTCCTCGACGCCAGGTCAGTGGATCGCGCACGCATCGGAGAGAAACATGGCGGCCAGACCTGATTTCGATGGAGTTGCTCACCCAAGGCCTACGCCTAAAAAGTATTGGGGTTCTGCATTTCGTCACACATCGGAATGCGTCAACCGATCAGAACGAGCCAGGACACAGCAGCACATAAAACATGGTGACATCACACTGGGAACAAAGTATTTTCTGGTGAATCCCAATGCTTTTTGGGCCGTATAAGGTTTTTGGCCGCAGTACCCCGAGTGGCCACTGGGGAAGAAAAAAAAAATTGCCTCCATTTTGCCAGTTCGGGATCCAGTTCTTACAGTACATCCATGGAGAAACTCAGCAAGGGAAAATGTTTTTTTAAGCTGTGTCTGAAATGTCCCTCTACTCACTGTGTGCAGTCGCTATATGGAGGTCAGGACATTTTGTAGTGTCCGGATCCTGAGTGAACGTCGGTATTCACTATATAGCCAACTCAATGCATCCCACAACACATTGCTAAAAGTAGTGTACAACCAATGGTCACTAGCCCGGCAATATATCCCATCATGCATTGCGCTTATGCTGACCCAAAGGTAGAAAAGTGTTGTTTTTTTAATGTGGGAAGACGCTTAGTATGATCTGTACGTAACGAAAATGCATCTGTATGTGTTAATTCATTTATATATTTAACTATCAATATATTTATCACCATCTGACGTTTTAATAATGCAAACGTAAAGACGTCATTAACGGCACCAAGAGTGTGTAGTGAGTTGTTTTTTTTTAAATTCTACTGATGAGTGCGCTGTATATTTGGCCACACATACAACTGCCATATAAAGGCGAGAGGGAGCGAGCGGGTGATTTCTGACACAGCCTTAGGTTCCGACCAGAGTTCCTCTTTTTCTCTCCACTCCCAACTTTTCTGGCTCAGCTCACAGCGTGAGAGCCCTGCAGAAATGCATGACGGCAACTCTGTGTCATGCATTATCCATTTTCAGAACAATGGTGCCGCCTCCCACACCTGAGAGCAGTTAAGACCAGAAGAATCAGGGGGGATGCGAAATAGAGGGGGTGGGGAGGGGGGAGGGTCATCAGCAGGTGCTGAGAATTACTCTAATCACTAACAGCGTGATGCGGAGCCGAGCTGCGCTGAGAGCGGCGAGTCAGTCCGCCGCCCTGGCAACTCAAGTGGAAGCACATTTGCTGCCCACTGCCTGTGCGAAGCAATGGTAAACAAGGCAAAAATAAATAAATAAATAAATAAAAAACCCCGAAATAAGCAAATGCTCAACAACACGATAAGTAGTGCCCTTGGGAGGAACGGGGACCCAGATCTAGTTAGAGTTTGCTTGTTCCAGCCGGAGATCCCTGGGGCTGTGGCACTTCAGGAACAATGCTCAACTGTGCATGCCGTGATTTCTATAATGCACCGAGATGCACTCCGACTGGGCCTCTGCAAAAGCCCACCCATCCGCCGCGCTAAACTCTCCACATTACACGCTTGGACTGGAGATTGGAGACCAATAGACCAAATTAAACACTGTATGTGTTTTGGGACTGCGCTTGCGTGTGGTTGCGTGTATGTGCGTGTGTTGCGCGCCTGTCAACTTATTGGTCAGAAGAGGCTGCTGGCCTTCCGCGTGTTGACGAGACTCTCCAAGCCAGGACACAATATTCCGCCCCTCGGAAAAAAAACAAAAACATTCCTCATTGTTTTTCACCGTTTATGTGCGAGATTGATTGTGCAATTTGTGCGATCCAAATGGATGAGTTAATGTTGGTCCACCCCCACCCATCCCCCTCACCCCCATTAATGGGCACGCTTCGGCCTCTCTCCCATTTTTATATATATTATTTTTGTCCCCCCGTTCAGGCGGAAAAGGAGAAACTTCAGCAAGCAGGCGACGGAAATCCTCAACGAGTATTTCTACTCGCACCTCAGCAACCCGTATCCCAGCGAGGAGGCCAAGGAGGAGCTGGCCAAGAAGTGCAGCATCACAGTTTCCCAGGTGGGTAGCGCTCATGTGACAGTCGGCTGCTGGGGAGGTGGAAGGATGCCTAGAGGGATAGTTACCGTGGGTCCCACCACCAAGACACAATGTCCTTAGCTAACCTTGACACTGTAGCCGCCTAATGATGCTTCAGTCAAGGCTTGTCCCAGTCAGTCAGCGCAGGGCCGTAGGGAGGAGAGGCCCATATCATTGTGGCCTCAATCAAAGCACCAACGCTGTCCTTCTGTAATGCCCCAGCGCCGGGTCCCCTGCCATTTTATCCCCCCCCCCCCTGTTCCCATCCACCATGCACTCTCCCAGCTGCCTGGTCACTCGTCAGATGGGAAGACAAATGGCGTCATCCGTTTCTGTAACAAATCAGTCTGGTGCTCCCAAACGCCGGGTGATACCTGGTGCTTGTCGCTAATTCGCACTCCCCCCCCCCCCCCCAAAGACGCGACGTTCCCACTTGATGTGCTACACACCGAAGGCAGTATCCCTCATGCCTAACCCTCCACATCCAAAGTATTATTACTATCCCATGTTCCTTTATCCCCGCCTCCCCCTCCTGCTATGACTGTGACCATTATCTAGCTTCTCTATTGTTCTATGGTCGTCCTCATGAGACACTGTATCAGGGAAACATGAATCTATACAATAATCTGCCTTGCTTTTTTTCTCCTTTTTTTTTTCTTCTGTGTGGGGAGGGGGTGTTGAGGGTGTAGTCGTGAAGAGTCAGATACTGTAAAAGCCCATTCTTTTTTGCCTTCAGGGGGTGGGAAGCACCATCACAGTATCACAGGTATGTCATAACTTCTCCTGATCCACTGTTTTTCATTGTTTATGTATGTAATATATACCACAGCTTTTTTCTTTTTTTCTTTTTTTGTTCACTGCACAAACCCCCTTCCCTCCCTCACACTGCTGGACCAATGCTAATGCTATTATAAAAATGGAGTGTAATATTTTTTAAGTTTGAACTATACCTCTATAACAAATGGAAGAGAAAAAAAAAGAAGCGAAAAGAGTCACACAAAAACTGTTTTTGATTCATGTTTGTGAATTACACCCATGTTCTCACCATATTGTGTGTTTATAATTGTGTCACAAAGGAATTCAAGTCTTTGGCTACTGCTCACAAAATGAATGCATACAGTATATTTATATGCAGTGATGGGCAAGCTACTTGGAAAATGTAGTAAGTTAAACTGCAAGTTACTCTCTATTAAATATAGCTTAGCTACAGCGGAAGCTATCCCAGAGAAACGTAGCAAGCTACACCGCAAGCTACATGGCAAAAGTAGCTCAGCTACATCGACACTACTTTTTTTTTGTACCAACTTCATGATCAAGAACTAAACTCAAACAAGCCCTGTCTGGCTTTTTGTGTCTTCCTTCTTTTAACATTTACTTGCATAAACATGTGCTAATTATTATTACTCGTGCCGCGACTGCTAGCGGCATCGAGCTGCGGCACTTCCGGCAGTCGCGGCACTAGTGGCACCGAGCTGCGGCATCTGGGAGTGCCACCAGGGATAGCGCAGTTAGGTGCCACTGCCACAAATTGAGCTTGCCGTCTCGCTCTCTCATGGACAGTAACGTGTAGCGTCCGAGTGACGCTACGCCACTACTGGACTCTAAAAATAGCGACGCTAAAGAAAAAGCTATTTGGTTCAAAGGGAGCGGCGCTACCGTGACGCTACTGACACACAAAAACTAGCTAGCCCTAGTAGCGTCGCTACTTGTAGTGCTACTTGTAGCGCGCCACTGCCCATCACTGTTTATATGCATAGAACTATTCATTTTGTCTGATGTAGAGCGTCTTCTACTAATGTTTCTTTTGTGTCTTCAAACTCTGAGCGGATCGACTCCCCGCGCTGCTTTGTTAAAAGAATCGGCCGGCGTCCCTATTTTTCTGAGTGCCTGGCAAGGCAGGCCTCTGCGCCGGCTCCCACGAGAACGAATCAGTCTGTGCAGAAATTAGAGGGGCTTTTAAAAACTCACTCAAACTCATCTCCGGCCCCATTAGTGGCGGACTCCTCCACGAGCAGAGGCCACAGCAGACACTCCTATTGACTCGTTGGTAGCGCTGAGGCTCGTTTGGAGTAAGCAACTAAGTGAGAGGCTTGACGTGATGCCGAGTGCACCTTCAGCCTGCTATCCGTCGCCACGCTCCAGGCCTTTCAGCCTCTTAAGAAACCTGGAGAAAGTTGCTCCGTCGAGTACTTTTACAGTCACGCCACAAAATATGTATTTCTAGATTTGTCCTGTGGAGTTTGTAAGATCGCTCCATTACGTCAAAACTTGCCCATTGTGAGCGGTTTGCCAATACCAGTGCTGATGCATCATCGCCTTTGATGATCGCTGACCCGAAGTCACCTCAGCGGGGATGCAGAGTTCGGCTTAAAAGCAAAGTTTTCTGCAGTTCTTTCGCAGTATTTGTCTACATCAATATCCTTTAAAAGGCTGTGAACATACAAAAGTGAAAGAATGTCCATCATTCCACTGTTATTGTACCAGGTTGGATTAATGCTTAATCCTGTTAGTTGATCCCCAAGAACGGAAATTATCTTTTGCTGTTGGAATGCCGCGAGTGTTCTCTGACTGAAGTGCAGTTTCAGAAAAAAAAAGCCGACAGACTGGTCCATGACAGGTCCACTGTGTCAGTGATACACCATGTAAGTCAAGTCAGTGTAGGTCTTTTTCATGTTGCTTGTATTTTCCGAGGAAAGCTACATGTTCACACCAGTGGGGGTTTGGAGAAGCTCGGGCTCGCAGTTCTTGTTCAATATTAACGTGCCTTGTAAAATTGATGTGACCGCAGCCGGCGAGACCGGCCGTCGTGTGCGGGCTTTAAGGTTTAGGGCGTCGTAACCTGGGATATATTGAGATCGCAGACAGATCATGCGTTGCCGTGCGCCGTGTAGCAGAGCGTAATTGACCTGGAATAGGGTGAAATAGTTTGAATTATTAACCACAGCCTCGCCGCCGCCGCCGCCGCCGCTGCCTCTCCAGTGGGCCGCGCTCAACGCAGTGGTATCGTGTTCTTTTGCAAGGAGTCTGCCCGGTCATTATACAATGGCTGCCTTTGAGGCTGCTGATGTCAGGTAATTCAATCTCACAACCTGGTTCTCGCCGCACATAGGAGTCAATTGAATGCATGGCCTGCCACAAGATAAAAGGGAATTAGTTCTGTAGATTGGGTTGTGCTCGGCGCCTTGCAGCGCAGCGCATTTGTTCAATATTTAGCTGAACCCCGGAATCACTAAAGCCAGAGTTCAGTGGGCAGTGGAGGAGCGGCAGCAGTAGAGTCCAGGCCGGCGGTGGGAGTGGAGGGGGGGGGCGGGTCTCTTCGGGCTTGGAACACCATGCAGTGGAAGAACACGGTCATAGCACGCCCAAAAGAAGAAATTTTTCTTTCTTATTTTTTAAGAAAGAAAAAAAAACAGGACATTTTAAATAATCGGATTTTAAATAATCAGATTTTAAATAATCGCATTTGAATAATCACATTTGAACGGAACTCCAACACGTCTGCGCGTACAAACACCACGAGCCACATCTACTTTTTCTTTCCTGCTTTTTTTAATAGACTGTTTTGCAGGGGCATTTTCTTCAATTAAACAAACCGATGAGCTTTAAAAGACATTTGCTTTGATTTTCCGGGGCTTTTTCGGCCATTCGGAGCGCCGTCTGCAACCCGCTGCTATATTGCATCGTCTTAGGCTCTGTAATCCACCATAAGCAGGTTAAGTAAAAAGGATGATGGCCGGGGCTTTCATTGCTTCCAATTAAACCTTGCTTGTTAGTTTAACCTCTAGGTAAACCCATCAAACAATTGATGTCAAGGAAACCCTGCCAACAGTGGGCCTCGCCTGAATGGTCATTAATTTTAATTGCCTAGATATTAAAGATTTAGAGCGCAGAGACGTGCGGGATAGAAATGATCTGATGTCCTGCAAATCCAGTCCGTTTTTACGGCGGCGGCGGCATCGGCGGGCTGCTGGGGGATATTAAAATTTAAGCACATGGGTGGAAATTAAATAAAGCGTCATTAGGGGCAGCTGCTCTTTGGCTGGTCCAGCCATGGGCTGCAGGGCCTGAGAGGAGGAGGTGTGGGGGGGGCGGGGGTTAGGGGGGTAAGTGGGGAGGGAGTGGGCTGCAGCACGGCGACAAGACACTCTAATTTATAGAAGCATTAACGGCAGGAATCATCTCATTATTATTCCAAGTTTATTGCAGCGCCAGCATTCGCACATAAGGTTGAGCCCCGCTCGCAACTTTTGGCCACGCGTCTGACTGATGCCGAGCGTCA
Organism: Thamnaconus septentrionalis; assembly: GCA_009823395.1. Classification (NCBI taxonomy): domain Eukaryota; kingdom Metazoa; phylum Chordata; class Actinopteri; order Tetraodontiformes; family Monacanthidae; genus Thamnaconus; species Thamnaconus septentrionalis. The sequence continues at coordinate 18,387,588 of CM020507.1, forward strand.
ACGCTTTCCATTTGGCCGCTTCAACTTCGGATGAAAAAAAAAATAAAAGCCCTGCCCTGCAAACGTAACAATAAAAATAATGAAAATGTTTCTGTTTTCCTGTCACACATCTGTTAACAGTGATTGTTTGTGTTTTCTGCCTAACTTGTCCGCTGGCCTTAACCCCTTTATTGAGAATTACAACCTAAAAGTTGATTTGAGAATTATTTCAAATGCAAAGATTCAACTTGCACACACAGCAGTAAAATCAGAAAATACACCGCCTGCTGTACAAGAAGTGGATTTTTTTTTTTTAGATGTCTTCTTGGTCTGCACACTTTTTGTCTCGTGTGTCAAAGACAATGTGCAGCTCGCACGCTCTGAACAAGTTCGTGCTCTATTTGCTCCACCGGCCTGCAACATCTCGCGCAATCTAATTATTTATGTATTCGCGTGAGGTGTCAATCACCCTGACTCGCTGATCTAGAATCTTGCACTGCTCTTAAGTGCGGGGGGGGGGGGGGGGGGATTAACATTACCATAAAATTAACTCAGCTGATTTGTCTTTTCCTACCGTTAGCGTCGGAAAAAAATAAAAATAAATAAAAAATCCTTCTGTGCAGTCGGAGCCCCTTGTGTTTCACTTCTGTCAGGAGACAAGCTGAGAGCGTGTCACGCTCCCATCCATGAGAAGACACAAGTGGCTCCTGATTATGGCTTAATTAGCTTGTGTACCCGGCGGACATTACTGCAGGGGCCGGGAATTGGGTACTTGATGGACCCAAACATGACATCTTGAAACAATCACACCGCTCGGTGTGCACGGTGCGTGTGGCTGCTTGACGTCTGACTCCTCTGCTCCTCCTCCCTCCATCCCTCCCTACCCACCCCTCACCCCCCCCCCTCTCTGTTCTGCTCCGCCCACGCAGGTATCCAACTGGTTCGGCAACAAGCGGATCCGGTACAAGAAAAACATCGGCAAGTTCCAGGAGGAGGCCAACCTGTACGCCGCCAAGACGGCCGTGAACGCGGCGCACGCGGCGGCGGCCGCCGTGCAGAACAGCCAGGCCAACTCGCCCACCACGCCCAACTCCGGTAGGCATCGGACGCAACGCGGCCGTCTGCCCTTCACAACCCCGCTGCCTTTTTTGCCTTTCGCCTTTCGCCTCTCGCCTCGCCTTGCCTGCCTGCCTTTATTCTCTCATGCACGATTCCACGCAGGCAGGAGTGACAGGCTCTGCTCCCAGCTCGGGGATCACAGTGTCTCCCATCTATAAGACAGCTGATGCCAAGCAAACTCATGCATAAACAAAAAAAAGAAAAAGAGCGTTCCTGACTTGTGAACCGAGAACATATGTATTTTTGGCAAAAAAAAAAATACAATAAAATAAATATATAAATAAAAAAAAAGACAGAGGGATGCCGTGGGATTTGTTATGCCTTGACTCTCTGACGACTTCCGTCACGTGCATCGTAATGGTGCTTGCTCTCGCTACATGGCAGAGCTAAACAGTCGCTGGGAGCATTTGGATTGAAGTAATGATTGATGCTGTGTTTTGTTTTTTGTTGTTGTTGTTGTTTTTTTTTTTTTTAAAGGCATTACTTGAAAAGATGGGTGGCCTTAAAGGGCTTTAATGTCTGCTCAGGTGTACTGACTAATACAAATGCTGAGTTTGGAGCTGCGTCGGGATGTGGTAAGCTTACGAAGTGGTCCCCTTTTTCTTGCACCCCAGGCTTCCAGATGAAAGACGAAGAGTTTCAGCTGGATTCGGCAGAGAGCAAAAACACTCTTTTAACCAACATGTTTACTGGTACTGGTCTTTTCATAAGCTTCTTGTTGTCCTTTCTTTCTTTCCTTTGGGTTTTTTGTTCCCCTTTTTTTTTTTTTTTTTGTCATTGACCATGTGATGCCTCCTCGCCAAAGTTAGATTAGAAGTTTAGGCAGCGATGCGGAACGACTGGGAGCTTAGAAGCGACCAGCCCCCCCCAAACCCCCCCGTACCCCCCGCCCCCCCCCTCGTGTCATGTGCTTTTTTCCCATTCCGTCTGTGTCCGACCTGCATTCTCAGGGGAAAGAAAAGCCATTGCATTGCGCATCTACCACCCCCCCCCTCTCCCCACCCACCATAGTAGTTGCCTGCTTTCATCTGCGTCTCTCTTGGTGTCTCCCCCCCGTCTGCTTGAGTGGGAGCTGTGTACGAGATGTTGCGTTGCGTTGCGTGCGTGCGTGTGTTGCGTCTGTGTGTGTGTGTGTGTGTGTGTGTGTGTCTCTCTCCTTGATGGCCTTCTCGTGTATTCAGCAGCTTACATCCTCCCTTTCCAGGTTCCTCGGGTTCTTTTAGCCTCCCAAACTCTGGGGACATGTTCTTGAGCATGCAGAGTCTGAATGGGGATTCTTACCAAGGGGCACAAGTCGGAGCCAATGTACAGTCACAGGTAGGACCAACAATCAAGGGCAGCTCCTGACTGAGAAAAAAAAAAAAAAAAAAAAAGCGCCACCGCAGAGAGCCGTCCTTGTCTTGCCTGTGTACTGAGCCATCCACAGTGCAGTCTGAAGCACCAAAAGCAAAAAAAAAAAAAAAGAGCAAACAAAACGAGACAATATGGGACAATGAGCGTAGCGTTGCCGCTGGGCCACTTTCAAACTGCGACTCTCGCTCGCACCACCAACTGCTGATTGACTGACAGCGTTGCCTCTTTCGCTTTGGATGGAATATTTTGGCAGCCAAAATATATTCCCACCCCCCTGCTATCATGCCATAGAACAATTCAGTAGGGAGGGGGAAGAACAATATGCGCAGAAGCATTTGGCTTTGACTTGAACTCTTGGGTTGGTATTGGGTTTTTTTTTTATTCTTCATTATTTGTCTGTTTTTCTTTGACTGTGTTTCCCTGCTTTTTTTTCTGTATTTTTTTATATTGCTGTCTCATCTGTTTATTGTGTTGTTGTTGTTGTTGCTGTTGTTACTGTTGTCCTCCATACTGCGAGAAAGACCAGAAACCCTCCGTTCCCTCATGATTGCGGGGCGGAAGCGACAGCCGCAGTGTGTCTTTGTTTCTTTGTCGTCGCTCTTTTTCGTTCCTCCTCCATCGACGCCCGTTAGGCAGATTCTGAGCATGCTAGCAACCCCCCCTCACCCCACCCCACCTCCTCATTAGCAAACCCCGTTTACACCTCGGTTTGAGTGCGTCAGGTTCACCGCCTTGGCTTCCACGCTAGTCACTATCTGTTGCTTGGCCGAGCATGTCCTGCAGCTAGTGTCAGCCGCCGCCCGCCGCCTCGCGCACGCCGGGCTGACCGCCTTGTCCGCCTTTTGTCTGTCCTGCCAGGTGGATACCCTGCGCCATGTTATCAGTCAGACGGCAGGATACAATGATGCCCTGGTGGGGAACACCATGTACAGTCCACACGGCTTGAATGTAAGTATGGGTTGTGTTCACTCGAGAGACAAAAAGAAGATGAAGCAATGGGCAACAAATGCTGAAGGGAACGATATATTGCATCACACGCAAATAAATGAAAACACCAGAGGTGGGAATTAACCAAGTGCAAATACCTCGTTAGTGTGCTGAAGTAGATTCTTTGTTCTTTTGTACACAAATATCTGTACGTTCTACTTCCTACTCTGGGAAACATGCTTGTTACAATTCTAGCATAGCAAGCTAGTATAGTTGTGTAGCTATTGGAACTATGATGTTGTGTAGTAGATCATGTTTTACAGGGATATTATTTTAAAGTTCCTCGGCTTTGGGGTCACTGTTTAGTCCGTTTCCAGTACAGACCAATAATCATGTGGAAAATGACATTGGTTATTGCTATGAAAAGTGGAAACGTCCAATAATGGCTCACTAAAAAAAATAAAAAATAAAAAAAATAGAGTAGATTATATATATTTTTTCTTACAAATATATTCATACTTAAGACAGAATGTAAATACTTTTGCCACCTCTGGAAAAACACACACACACACACACACACACACACACACAAATGAGCCAAGTGATCATGTGATCCGGCTTTCAGTGTTTGCCTCACCTTGCCACTTTGTCACTCGACGTGAATGAAAGCTGCATTTCATAACAGCGCACGGGGCGACGTGGGCTCTAAAACCCGCAGCTCCCCTTTAATAGACCTCCTTTAGCGCTCTGCTCGGCTCCAGCCAGAGAGAAGAAGAAGAAGGGAAGAGGAAGAAAAAAAACCCAGAGAGGAGGAAATAGAATGAGGAGCGGTTTTTAAACGGCTTCACAGAATCTTTTCCGTCGCCTTATCTCGGTGATGAAGTACGAACATGTGATCGCCCGCGGCCCTCTCCCAGACATGAATCCCATCTTCCCTGATGAGGTTTGATATGGCTCCTTTTTGGAAAGCAGCACATAATCTGGAGCTATCGGAGTAAAGATTAATTCTGTTGATGAGAAAGGATGGTGGGAAGGGGGGGGGGTAGCCAGCTATCTCTCTCTGCATTATATGAGAGCAGGCGCTCGGCTATATTGTTGCTCGTGGCCCCATCCGCAGGCTAATATCAGTGTAATATCAGACATGCAAGGTGCCGCATTCCAGCGGCGGAGCTGCTGTAAATGAAACGGCGGTTAATTTTCGGCAAACAGGGAGCGCAACCGGCTGTTTTCATCGCCATCATCACCATCATCACCATCATCATCACCATCATCATCACCATCCGGTGGCATTTCTCTCTTTTTTTTTCCTTTTTCCGCCCTCGCCGGAGCCCCGTCGCTGTCAGCCGAGCCCCTCAGACGCGTCAGCTCCCACCAGCATCAAGTGGCTTCTTTTTCCACTTTCTCACGAGGTTTCTCAGTGGCGTGCGCGCCGTTGACCTGCGCCCACTGGCTCAGCGGAGCTACCCCTGCTGGAGGACGCAGCCTCCGACGGGCTCCACAGCGGCAGCTGTAACGGCAGTATAGCAGCAGTTCCAGTCGCTCAAGACAAAAAGAGCGTTTTTATATATTTATTTTGTTGTGGAAACCGTTTCTTTCTTTCTTTATTATTCTTTTTTTTTTTTTTTGGGAGGGGGGGGGGTGAGGGGTACGCTGGTAGAGCTACAGCAACCCTGAAAGAGCCTTACAGATGGATTAGCATAGTGTAACCTTTATCTCTGTTGGCGGTGACGTGGGAGGGAGGATCCAGTAAAGGCTAGGTGGCGCCTGGAGCGAGGCGGAGGCAGACCGGCTAGGACCGGCTCGCTCTCTCTCTCTCTCTCTCTCTCTCTCTCTCTCTCTCTCTCTCTGGGTAGAGGCCCTGCCCTGTCACTTCCACTCAGACCCCTCCCTCCCTCCCTCCCCCACCACCACCACCACCACCTCCAGCCGGCCTGAGCCCCCCCCCCCCCTCTCCGCCACTGACAGCAGAATATGTAGCGACAAGCTGTTGGGCCGCCGCCGAAATCTGCTTAGACACTGATTTCAGGGAGCTTCTCCTATTGGTCCCCGACGCCCCGGACTCGTTTGTTGCCTCCCTGCCATGCAAAGCATGCTGGTCCGACTTTATTTCACTCCTCCTCTTCCTCCCCCTCCTCAAATTTCTCTTCCTACTGCTCCTCCTCCTTCTCCTTCACCTCCTCCTCTTCTTCCTTCTCCTCATCCTCCTTCTGCTCCTCCTCCTCGTATTTCTCTTCCTCCTCCTCCATCTCTTCCTGCCTCCTATTTCTCTTCTTCCTCCTCCTACTCCTCCTTCTCTTCCTCCCCCTCCTCAAATTTCTCTTCCTACTGCTCCTCCTCCTTCTCCTCCTCCTTCACCTCCCCCTCTCCCTCCTTCTCCTCATCCTCCTTCTGCTCCTCCTCCCTCCTATTTCTCTTCTTCCTCCTCCTACTTCTCCTTGTCTTCCTTCCCCTCCTCAAATTCCTACTTCTCCTCCTTCTTTTCCTCCTCCTTCTCCTCCTCCTTCTCCTCCTCCTCCTCCTCCTCCTCCTTCTTCCCCCTCTTCCTCTCTCATCCTCCTTCTGCTCCTCCTCCCTCCTATTTCTCTTCTTCCTCCTTCTACTTCTCCTTCTCTTCCTTCCCCTCCTCAAATTTCTCTTCCTACTTCTCCTCCTTCTTTTCCTCCTCCTTCTGCTCCTCCTCCTCCTCCTTCTCCTCACGTGTCAGACATCCCAGATTTCATCCAACTCACTCGAGTCCAGTTTCCGTCCGTTTGTGTTGCATTTTGGGAATGAATAAAAAAAGGGGAGGAGGGGGGGAGTGTTGAGGGGACGGGAGGGGAGGGGTGGGGTGCTCGTGTTGCCGAGAACGTGTTTGTAATCTCAGCCTGGGTCTATTTGTGTTTCAGGCTAATGGGGGATGGCAAGATGCGACGACTCCGTCTTCGGTAATATCTCCGACAGAAGGACCAGGAAGCGTGCACTCCGATACCTCCAATTGATCCACTCCTAATGCATCTTCACCTCCAGGCGGGCGGCCACTCTCCCTCTCTCTCTCTCTCTCTCTCTCTCTCTCTCTCTCTCTCGCTCTCTCTGAAGTGGCCGACCAGCGGCGGAAGACAACACGACAAACTTTTCCATCCCTTCTCACAAATTCCCTCACAACTGTACACACACACACACACACACACACACACACACACACAGGCACGCACGCGCAAAATGACATCCTCCATCTTTAGTGTTCCTGATCATCTCGTGTGTTTACTTTCTGTCTCCATAAATCTTTAATCGGGCCGCTCCTGTTTGTTTGTCGTAGGGGGGGTAAGCACACGGACAGACTCGCACACACATACACACACGTACACACACACACACACACACACATCTACAAACAGAATAACAGGCGTCAGATGATGCACAAACTTTCAGGATTCCGGGACCCTAAAAACGCCCGACGAGGCTTCGCGCTTCCCTGCGGCGTTTTTTTAACCTCCATTGTTTGATTGCTGATTTAATCGCCGCTTTTACAACTGGGCTCCCTTCCACTTCACTTCTCCACATTAAAGCAGCTCCTTCCGTCTTCGCTCTGACTCTTAATGCGCTCGCAACCTTGACCAGCGGCTTGGCAACGCTGCCGCTGACAGCTAGCTTTGCGGTCGCTTTCAAGATTTCTTTTCCTTTTTTTTTCTTCTTTTTTTTTGCCTTACAGCCGTACACATTAGGGCAGAGGACCGTTGGAACTCGGGTGATGATTGATGGCTTGACCACAGCGCGACACCATTCCACGTTTTATAAAGTCTTTAGTATGTACATATGTAAACATGTTTTTTTTTTTTTTTTGTTTGTTTTATTTGTTTCCTTTTTGGACCTTTTTGTCAACAGACCCTGCACGGTGCATCCTTCCTTTATGACGCAAAAGGATCAAGACTCCCCCCCATACACACACACACACACACACACACACACAGGAAAAAGTTGTACATAATATAGCCTAAAAGTAATTATACGCCCAACCAATCAATAAGCAGCTTTATTACCTCATTCAAACTCATGCGCACCAATAATTTTGACATTTCTGTAGCTTAGAGTGCTCACTTACTACCTCTAAACTCCACCACCGTCAACGTTTCTTTGGCCCTTATTTAATGTTTCTAATGTAGTTATTTTGATTACATCTTGTAACACTGTAAACTCTCCACGCTCTATGTAATCTAATGTATATTTTAATCTTTTAATAAAATTTGGTTGCTGTACCGCGACTTAAAACCATAAAAAACTAAAAAAAATAAAAATAAAAACAATATTGAAAAAAAAATATTACTACCATGACAAATGGATGGGGATGAAGGGGGAGGGAGGGGAGTTGTTGGTCTGTGGCTTTTATGAGGGGAGTGGGGGGGGCAAACGTTGTTGATAAATTAACATTAAACAGTAAAACTGTTGTAAATACTGGAAGGAAAAAAAAAACATTTTGAATGTTGCTCATCTTGTTACTAAATCATGCAAAAAAAGAAAAGAAAAAAGTGTCAATAAAAGTGTAACGCATAGAGGTTTCAGTATTCAGAACTGTACATTCTCAGCTCTGTCCAACAGGGTTCAAGACTTCTTTTCTCTTTTTTCTATTGTATGTGATTCTGAAACTGAAAAGTCATGACAAATGATTTGTGGCAGTGATTCTAATGTATTAAAGATGTTTAGTGTTACTTTCTAACCAGACTACACCCTGGACTGAAAAGTCTTCCTTGTGGTAGTTGTGTAATTTCAAACATGAATAAACTTTTTGCTTTCATGACACCCAGCGTTGGCCCTTTTCTTCACATGATGAATCAGAGTGAGAGCGACGCCAGGTGTGTGTGTGTGTGTGTGCAGATGATGAAAGTCAGGGCCACCACGTTGCAATGCACTAATCCAATCAGGTTGGTGCCCATTTCAGTGTTTCAGCATTAATGCACGCTGGACATCTGCATCTGGATTGGACACTGATAGAAAATGAAAAGAAAAAAGCAGGTAAGAGGTTCAGAGTTGTGATGAAGGTAAAAGACTTGTTGTTACAGTTTCACTGTGACAGAAATTATTTTGATATTTTCAAGTTAAAAATTAAATGAAATTAATGAATGGTAAATTTGTCATACCCACACTGAGCTACACGCCCACTATGTAAGAATACAAGACTGAAGACTGATATATGTCAGACTGACTTATAAAATATGTGTGAAGAATATTTGTCCTCATAAATGTGTTTTTTTTTTTTTCTTCAGTGTGGCTCTTTTTATTTTGTCTTTAATATTAGCAGCATGCAAAGACAGACAGACAAACACACACACACACACACACACACTCAGAGTGTCAGTAAGGGACACTAACAGTAGAAAACAAAATAAAAGCAGAAATAGTTTGATTGCTTTGTGATTCACCTTTGTGTTTTATTTTGAAGGGTGGCTTTCAGCACAGGGATTTTGATCCCACGCTGCCACTAAATGTTGTGCCTACAGTGGAACTCCATGAATGAATGAATCCAGGTGTGTTCTAATTTGTCGCATTAAAAAATGCACAAGATGCTCAGATCCTCTGAGCAAGCGCTGCTCTGTCGCTCTCCTGTTTTACTCTTCATTCACGACGTGCAGCAGCGCAGCCCTGCACCCATTAGCTGGTGACGCACGACCTTTGCCCCCGCCGTGCACGGTGGGCAAACTGTAGACTTAAAGCGGTCCGCAGCGACTGTGGAGCCGACACGGTTTAGCGCAATTAACTGAAATGTCAGGCACTTCTAATTCGAGCTATTTTGCCCGTCTGTTGTGGAAAAGGCTGTCTTAATGGATCATTGGCTACCAATTCCACATGGAGATTGACAACCATTTATCCTCATTTTCTCAGCAGAACTCCCCCCTTCCCCTCCTCCGTCTTCCTTACGTGTTTGTGTCCGGGGCGTAAGGCGGCGCCGCGCTGCTGCGCAGAACGGAACGGAATGGATAGCTGCTTCCAGTGTGCAGTAAAACGTGAAAACTTCGGCACATGCAAATTCCTCCTGTATTTGCGCCTCAGCGGTGCAGGCAGTCGGAAGCGAGACAAAAGAGATGTAGCTGCTGCGTGGCATGTGTTTAATTCAGGCGCCGAGCACAGACGGTTTCCCGGGAGAGCAGATTTGTCCAGTCAACCAGTGCCGAACTTCATTGAACACTCCCCCCCCCCCCCCCCTTTTCCCTGAAATCACATCTTCATCCCGGTGTCACACACTCTCGACTCGTCTCCCAATGCATTGGGTTTTAATGTTAATCGAGTTCACAACAAACTTTAAAAAAACAAAAAAAAAAGGCTTCCACTATTTTGTTCATTATTAACGACGGCTGCGTTCTGCCCCGGGGAGGTTTTTTTTTTTTTTTTTTTTTTTGCAGGATTAAACATTTAAAGAAACACGCTGGATTTCGCAAGAGGCTAAAGAGCATTCTTTTCTTAAAAATAAATGAGTCGCACGTGCACGTGCATATATCCCCTGCTGCAACGGCGGGAGCATTTGCGGCGTTGGTGGAGTGCAGCACCGCAGTGCTGGCAATCTCCACCAGGCAATCTGTTTGCTCCGTCCGAGCCCGTGCGCGCAGAGACATTTTATCAGCCATTGCATTCCAAGCACTAAGCACTGCACTCAGCTAAATTGGCCTCGGAACCTTTCGAATAAAGAAGTTACATTTTCAGCCTATTAGAGAGTTTCCTAAGGTTCATTAAAGGCGACATTTTCTAAGTAAAATTTGCCATGAAAAGCATGCGTCATTAAATATGGAAATCCAGAGTTATATTAGCCATATGCACATAACTGGTGCCAATTAAATTAGAGAATGATATCATTTATATTATTAAGGTATAGAGTTCATATTAGATTAAATGCAAAATGTAATTTTTTTTTTGATTTATAGCCCGGAGTGCTCTCTGTTCACAGACCCATGATAAACTTGATTTCAATACAGAGATTGTTCACATTAGGATGTGAAATATGTAATTGTGCCCCACTATCATTTATCTAACATTGTTTGGGTGGTTTTGAACAGAAATATATAAGTAGGTAGCTAAAGCGTGGGCTAAATGCACACCTGATCAATGTACACAAAAGCTTTTACAGCATTGCAACGTTCCATCTATAAATTGTTAGCAACCAAGGTGGTATTATGAGACAGATCCTGGATCAAATATGAAGAAACACGTTGAAGGAGAGAAAGTCCAATCTTCTCAAAACTTAGACAATAAGAACGTTTGTTGATTTACAGGGGTTTGACTTTTCCTACACGGAGGAATTGAGGCAAAATTCATAATGAAAGCCTTTTTATTACGGCTGCAACCGACTCAGTACAGGGGATTTATGAGGCGGCTGCGGGGAGCCACAGAAGGGACAACAGCAACAGGAGTGTTTCCCATTTGTACCTCCAAACAGGGCTGCGTTCAGCTTTATGTGTAAATCAGCTTCCGAGAAAGTGACAGAAGTCGCAGATGAGGGAGACAAAAAGACTAATTAATCAAAGAGGAAAAACTGAAGCAAAGGCAAACAACAACAACAACAACAACAACAGCCACACTGCTAAATGTTGGAATGGAATGCGTTTCTGTTTTTTCCTGCTTGTGGTATATATACCAATACCAATTTATCATTTTACAGCTAAAAAAAAAAGTGCATGCCTTAAAATCTTTAAGTATCAGAATCCCTTTTTCTCTAAATTGTTTGTCGCATTATATTCCTTTGACCTTTTTTTTAGTCTGTTTAAAAAGGATGACTGAATGACACCATTTACTTCAATATTTATCACGATTTCAGTTTGAGCGCTTCAGACCCGTCCGATCTGGGCGACTCGCTGCCGCTCTGATTTTGCCTCACGAGGAGCCCGAGACGCGAGTCGCAGAGGTGCGTACAGTAGCGTGATTTACTGAGCGCCAGGAGTATAATGGACCAAAGACTTCCTTCAGCAGCACTCTATTAAGAGATGAGTCCTGAGTGGCCTCTGAGCTTAAAACACTGGAGTTAATTAACATTTGATCCTACCTCTCCTCACGTCTGGAGCAGTTCATTTTCTTTCTTTCTTTCTTTTTTTTTTTTCACCACGCGGCCCATTCGCTCATTTGTGGCGCTGGCACTCTGCTCCGCCATCGCGCGCAGCCCCGTCTCTGGGCCGATGGTGGCTTATCATAGCTTGTTGGGAGAAGGCAAGCATGTGAAGGTTTGTGACAGGAGACAGATGTTGGCTTTACCTCTTAGCAGACGGGTGTCAGCGAGCGAGGGCTGCCAGTGCGCCGCACAAACACTGACACCAAATCTGACAAAAAAAAAAAAAAAAGAGAGAGAGAAGCAGGCAGTATCTGTTGTTTAGTGTATTCTGTTGCCTTCTCTTTCTATACATTATAGTCAATAACTAACTTCTAGTAATCACATGCAACTATGTGGACGGCATAGCTTCTGAAAGCAGGTGAGTCAGTGAAGCAGATGATAGATGTAACCTTCAGCACGGAGCATAGATTCATATAAAGCATCAAAGGGTTCAAGTGCTGTAATATAAAACTGATTATGGTGACAGCACTTAAATTCATTTGATCTATAGAGGGGGAGCATCAGCTTTTGATTAAAAATTGTCCTTCACGGACTTATTCATACTTAATTTTTAATCTTTAAGGGACAAACTGTGACTTTTTTTTTGTTGTTGCTGCAAGTAAATAAATAGATGGCCAAAGATGTGGTTGAGAGGCGTGGACATGATCCTGTTAAATTCCTTGCTGTTAACAGATGATTCCACTATATTTAGAAGTGATTTTCACATAAGAGCCATATGACTCATGAAGTAGCAACCACGCCACACACTGAGAAAGGCTTGTGTTTGTGATGCAAATACAAATGCAACCTTTATATGCTTGTGCTGCAGCGCTAGCAAACAAAGGCGCGTAAGCTAGCTTCTGAATGTAGCCTTTCTTCCACGCAATCATATGGATAGAAAATAGTCCTAAATACATAGTAATTCAATAATACACAGTTCCAAGTGTTGTTTATTGCTGATGGAGACAACTGAACGGATTCATGACACATTTGACACTACTTAATAAATGATTACACTCCTTTAATTAATACTATGTCATTAGTTTAAGTCAGAGCTTTTCATAATAGCTTAAGCTCAAACTTGAAAACGTACTCTGCCACCAGAGGGTCAATGAAACAGGACCAGAGTTTCAGAGTACCAGTACCTCAGTCCTCATCTAACTTCATTGTGTTGTCTTCAATTTTTAAATTACAGCTAACCCTGAAATTGGTGGTCCAACACTGAATTCTTTCCCTTTGAGAATAAAGACAACGCTTGAGCTTCTGACACTAAATCTATTTTCTAAGTCCAGGCAAATTTTAAAAACCTTCAATTTGATGCTGTAACTTCCGTGGCAAAATCACTGCTCTCCAAGTGGCTTAAAGATCTGAGGTATAATATGTAAATTCAATGTCCTGAGTTCAAAAACCCTCCAGGATTTTTGTCTCACGTCGTCTTCGTCTCTCTCCCACTGTGTCTCGTCGTCGTCCGCCCGTCACTCCTTGCATATATTTCCTGACATCCTAAAACAAATGATCCCGTTGTCGACTTCTATGGGTAAAAAAAAAAATAGAAAGATAAAGCGGCTGAATCAATTTGTTCTCCATGAGATTAGGCAAGTGGGTCGCTCAATGGGTGTACGAGACAACAGACTAAATTCTTTTACAAGCTTTAGAAAAGCCCTGAGATGACAGGTCCACCCAAAGTGACAGCGTGTTTGTACGGAGACGGCTGTTTTCTCAACTTCAAAAACATAAAACGGCTTGTTAAATATCCGTCGCTCGTGTTTTTCTTCGGGAGGGAGGGACAGTTCAAAATGAGGATGACAACGTGCTGAGGAAGATTACTGAACACTGGCCAAGCTGGTAAAGAGCGGTCCTGAGCTACTGACGGAACTAACAGTCATGGAGGGTTTTGCTTGATTAAGTTTTAAGCCAAAGCAGCTGATATTAGGAACGCTAGGTCTGTCTATCTATTAGCTGTTTATAAAATTAGCATTGAGTGTCTAGACTTGTTCAACATCAAAAACTTTATTTAAAATGTGTTGTCTGTTTCAGCTATCATTGATGACGTGGATTTCATTGATGGTGGAATGATAATATGTTCAAATGTTTCTGATTAATTTAAACATGCACAGTTGCGGCCAGTGCATGATGTGTGCTCTGCGATCAGTCAAGTACTCGCTTTTCTTCTACCTTCAAAAAGACACACAGTTAACAAGCTAGGTGCAGCAGATAAAAACAGACAACAACAGCAAAAAAAAAAAAGAAAAGGTTCAACAAAAATGTTTTTTGTTGAGACTAAACGTCTTTCCTGTGTACAATAATATGAGTGCAAAGCCAACATGCTATGTTTTCATTCACACTGTTTTCTGTCAGCTACCTTCTCATAATCTTGTCATATCTCATTATAATTCAGCACTGGGTTTTGAGAGTCAGTATGTATTGACTGTAGTGTTGATTACAGTCAGAAGCAGCTCTTCACGCAGTCCGCATGTGGACTTTGTCTGATAATTTACTCCCTCAGTGCCACAAGAAAATGACTGGAGCATCCTGAAAGCTTTCACTGTGGATTTTGGCCCGACCCAACCAACCAGCTGCCTCGATTCTGGTAATTATCTGGCGGGAGCCGCCAAAATCCGGCGTCCGCGTTAGCCGTGTGGCTATAGGCTGTAGGCATGGTGTAATGGGAAGTCATTAGCTTTTTGGTCTGATGCAGTTTGTTCTCAGTCCCTTGCCGCTACATTTATATTTCATATCTCGTGTTTCACACTGTATTAACAGCTGCGGCGTGTTTTTTGCCATCTGCAGACAATTACTTGAGTCGACTTGGCTTTGTAACGATAGCGTGTTTTCTCCTTGCAACTCTCTCAGCAGACAACGCACCGCAAATTCTTGACAGGTGCCGAGGCATTTGCTCGGGAGACTCGGTGAGGGGGATTATTACTGCATTATTTAGTTCTCCCCCGAAAAAAAAAGAAAAACCAAAACAAACAAACACATTCCCTTCCCTGGCACCGTGTGCGACTAGCAAGTCAGCATTGTGTTGTGTTGTGCGGCGTGGCGCGGCGCGGCGGCGCTCCAGCTCGCAGGAGCCAATTATGATTTACGTGGAGTGCCGGGAGCCTCGGTGCCCCCTTCCGCTACCAACAAGACCCACTTAGTGTCGAGCGCTTTCCCTCCCGCACCCTCTCATTTGCTCACTATCTCCTCCTCTTATGACCTTTTTACACTCACCTTGCCTTGTTTCACCTTCTCGCTATCACCCGCAGTTGGGCTCGGGCCTCCGCTCCGCCGTCGACTTGCAGTATAATAACTTCACACTTCACGTTGCATTAGTCTTGGTCCCGACAACAAGGTTATGTGACCTATAGTGTCAGAGAGCATACACCGCACTTGCCCGGAGTAGCTATTTATCAAGACAGCTTTGGGCCACCTATGATTCAGAGCAGAGCAAACACAGATGTGAGGCGGTTCCGCTGAGGACACGCTGTGTCCACCGAGCAGAGCTTTCAGGGCTGGACGACACCGCCAGGTGCTTCTCCGTCTCCACCATCGGACCCTGTAAATCATCAGTCGTGTTGTAATTGTGTGTTTGAAATCCGGAAAAAAAAAAAAAAAAATGCAACAAGGGCAACAAGACGTGGGACAAAAGCGGCCAAGCAACCAAGCAGTTCGTCCGTGATTAATACTCTAATAAATTCTAAAAACTGAACAACGCCTAAGGCTCCAGCTGGTTGCGGATGGCTGTCGCTGCATGGAGAGGCTGTGCACGCCGCAGTGGAGGAGGCTGCCTCTGAAAACCCTGAGGAAGTCATTAGGAGACACCGGTGACCTCACTGACGCGGCGCTGGAATAAAGCTGCCCACCGGCATGATGTCATATTTTACTGGCCATCAGTCATTCTGCCACTCCTGGCCTTCAGACCTGACGAGCCCCCTCCACACATATTGACCACTTGATATCATTAAGAGGTTAAACTGGGTTTTTTCGCGAGTGAGGCCGTTTTGTCTGTGGTTCCGACAAAATGTAAACCTAAAAATAAGTAAATTCAAAATGAAATATTAAGATTACTTCTCATTGGTTATTTTTTCTCAGACACAGATTTTTTTTTTAAGGCTTTTCTTACCTGAAATATTAAGAGTAATATTACTACTACCACTACTACTACTAATACCATTACTATTACTACTAATAATAATGATAATAATTTTACAACAGTCCAATGTAGCAATAACCTTATAGTGCAGAATACACATAATAACCATACATCACTGGAGACCATATCTCCAACATCTAGTGGTGCAAAGACAATAAAATATTTGATATTTTTTTGTGTTATCTTTCTGGAAACAAAGCGCCAGTGGCCCCATATTATCCCAGTTTTACGATGTCTATTTTTATCCAGCGCTCTCTGGTTGAAGACGGGGAAGAAGCGGCCAGCTGGGGGGTGACGTCACTAACCTTGGAAAGGAGGCGGCTCGGAGGTGACAAGGCGCACTCAGTGACGAGACAAAGGCTTCATTTCCACAGCTGGTTTTTTTTAGTATCCGCTTTCTGAAAGTCTTCTCTCATTTCTCGAGAATTCAGCAATTGGCCAAAGACGTGTGTTATTGCTAGAAAACATCACAAAAGTGATTTTTGTGTTCTATGCCAGCTTTCATATATTATGAAGCTTGGTTCTTTTCCATTTGCATTAGAACACAACTTTCTATATAACAGAAGTGCATTGGTTGGTAACATTACAGTTTTTTTTTTTTTTTAATTCTATGGTTTCTTTTTAATGTAAAATAACTTCCTTGTGCACTGGTTCTTGCAGTTTTACATCAAGGCTCATAAAGCGAGCGTGGATGAACTGCATTAGCCTCTGCAAACAGCTCATCACAATGCAGTATGAGGCAACAGACAATGACTTCTTAAAGACCGAAGGAGGGAAGACATTTTTTAAGCTAGGCGGTACCGAGATTCGTCTCCAATCAAAACCAGTGCATCCTCTGAACCCCCCCCCCGTCTCATCTCGGCTGCGATCCCGAGCGCGTTTAAAAAATGTAGGAGGAAACCCGAGCGGCCGCTGCCATGTTGATCCGCTACAATCTGCGCCATTGCGCTGCATAATTTATTTTATTGCACGAGAGGTGAGCCCCGATCAGTCTTCAACACAATCGCAGACTCAGTAAATGTGTTTATCTTGTTTATTTCTCTCTCTCGGTCTCTCCGGGTCTCTGGGGTCCGTGTGGCCCCTGTCTGCTTCCTGAGGTCTGGCTCGGTGAGGCACCGGGATCATTTTCCCACTGAAGCTCTTGTCACAAGTAAAGACCCAGCTAATTCATCTTGTTAATGGCAGGTAGGTCAGTTGAGTACTATAATTGCGAATATATATATACATATATTTGTCCTCACTCTCTTTGTTGCTGCTGTTCTTAGTGTGATAAAATAGACAATGATTTTGTAAAGGAAAGCCTAGGTTGCTTTTGCATGTCCAAATAGTTCATAACACTCTGAAATACTCCAGGTTCTATTTCAGCACTTGAAGGCAACTTTTAGATTGGCTCTAGAAACCAAGTGCTGGCCATGAAATAAAAAAGGACAATTTTCCTCAGAATGGATATAATGAACTCCTTCTCTTTAAAAGAGTTAACACACACACACACACACACACACACACACACACACACATTTTTTATTCTGCAGTTCCCAGACTGAAATCAGCAGTCAGCCAGAGTCACTGGGGCATGAATCTCCAGAGAGCGGCGGACATGGAATGAGCTCGGGCTGATTTCAGTCAGGAGGAAGGTCGTCACCACACAAATGAAAAACATGAGAAGTGGTTCAAGGCCTAATCAAGTCCTCAGACTGCGCTCGCTGGGAGCAATTAAGTTCCTCCCTCTGCCCCGACATAGGTAACCAGATCCTCCTATTGACATTCCCAATAAAAGGTCATTTACTGTATGGATGAAATGATCAGACTTCATTGTCGGAGAAGCTCCTAGCACAAAGTGAACTCGAACACTGTGGTGGTGGGATGGAGGAGGGGCAACAACGGAGCAATATTACTAAAATAAGCCAGGACGTAAAATCGAAAGGATGATGGTTGTAAAACAACAAGATGGTGCGTCTGATGCAATAAATGCTTGTTGCCCCGCGCTCTGAATCTACATGAGAGCTCTTTGTTTTCATGAATTTCAGGAGCCTGGCAAAGAGTCCAGGCTAACCACAGGAATTCATTACATCATGGTCAGTCAAAGTCAATCGAAGCACGTCCTGGTGCTTTCTGTCCTGCCTCTCAGACCGCAGCGCTTCATCATAAGTCATTCTTCATTTGTATGGCTGTCGCAGGCACTTGTTGTCAAGTCGGCGAGCCCGCAGCGGCCCTTTGTTCAGGCCTGTCAAGAGTGCACAGACCAGCGGTGAGCGGGCAGAGGGAATCTCACACCGATCTGAGAAAGAGAAAACGGCTCGCCGCCGATCAATCCGCCAAATAGAAGTTCCTGAAAGTCTTGGCTGCGTTTCCCTCGTTTTTCCGGAAGGAACGGAAGGCACAGTGTAAGGGAGAATACAGAATTTCCAGAGTCAAGAACGCCTCTGCATTTTAAAGACGGCGTTCACATCGGGACTTTGCTGATGAGAGAACATGTTTTCTCTCCTTCTTTATGCCCCTGGAGGAAACAACCTGTCTCTGCTTCTTCTCCGAGCATCTGGCATTTGCAGCAGCTCCCCCTTTAGAACGAGAGGCGGCTTTTTCACTGACAGGGGGAAACAGAATAAAGGGTATACATGCTAAACGGTTGAAGTCGAGTCTCGATCTGCGTAGGTTTTACCGACCAAACTGGGTTTTGCTGCATGCGGCCAAAGCGTCACACTGTCCTTTTTTGTTTGTCAGTGAGCAGACAGACATCCTGGTGAGCATTTTCTAGATCATCTTCAGCTGCGGTACCGAAAAGCACAATACTGCGGCTTTTCCTGTGGGCAGAATCTTGAGGGTTAACAGCCTTATGTCCCCAGTCAAGCAAAATGTAATGGAAATGGGATGAGCCGGTTGAAGAGCACCGCACCCCCCCCCCCCCCTTTCAATCTGACCAAAGAAATGACACAGCCAGTGCTGAAAACACAAGAAAATGAAGTGTCCAGTGGCGTCTAAAAATACTCTGCTCTCCAGGACAACATTAAGAAGAAACAACAGAACAGTGAAGAAGGCAGAATAAAAGAGTCTGGTAGTGGGGAGCCGGCCGTCAGTCCAATTGAAATTTCTTTTGCTGCCACCCCTCTGTCTCTGATAATTACCTCCACAGCATTACAAACATTCCCCTGGGCTCCTCACCGAAAAGCAATAAACACACATGTATCAGGCTGACTCACGGATTGGCAAATAACTGGAATAAAAGTAACCAATTAAACCCAAACCCTGTTTGTTGTGATTGTTGACACTTTTAAGAAGTTGAAACGATTTAGTGGAAATTAACCCTCGGGGGGGTTTCTTGTAGTAGGACATAATTACTACCACCACCACCACCACTGATACTACTACTGCTACTACTACTACTACTACTAATAATAATAATAATAATAATGTGTAAATATGTTAAAGTTGCAATGTATATGAAACTTTGTCGTCTGTAAAGTGAAGAAAAGTGAGGTTCACATCTAATTTGTGATCAGAGTTTAGAATTAAATGGAGAAAATGTGTTTCACATATTCCATTTAGCAGCGGTCCCCAACCCCTGGGCCGCGGGCCGGTGGCGATCCGTGAGTAATTTGCTACCGGGCCAGACAGAAAGAATAATTAACTTCCATTAAATGAATCCTGTTTCATTCATTATCTGAGTCTGAACAATTTTATTTTGAAAAATTACTGTATTCTCTCCGTTACATCCATCTATGGCTCAACTCTTGGCGCTTGTCTCGGTCACCTGATACGCTACCGCGAGGTTAAACCCACGAGGCAGCAAGCTAGCGAGCAACATGAGTGAAAGCAACCGTCTTTGGAAAGAGGAAAAGGCCCAGTGAGCAGACAGAAGAGTCCATGACTCCCAAGAAAAAGAAAGCAACGTTTAACAGACCAGATTTTTATTTTTTTATGTTGTAGTCGCCATGTTAAGAGGACGCTGCTAATAAAGTTCCAAACGTGTACACAGTGGATTCACGTTTATTGTTATACTTAGAAAATTCCACAGTTTTCATGCCGGTCCGTGAAAATATTGTCTGACATTAAACCGGGCCGTGGTGCTAAAAAGCTTGGGGGCCGCTGCATTTAGCATTTCAATAGTTTGAATCCATTGAGTTTGACCAGTAGCTTTATGCCTTTATGTATTTGTGCGACTAGGCATTATGCAAAGCCAGGAAAACAAGATGATGTTGCTAGCAGAAAATAAGGAATGAGTCCTCCAAACTAACTCGCAGCCAAAGAGAGAAGACTGTTGCGTCAAGGTTTATAGAACATTTGCATTTTATCGTCAGTAAATACTCGAGAGCCACTCGCCAACTCTGATCAGGCGATGGAGTTTGTGTTTTGTCATAAAGGCTTTTTCAGGGATCTGCTTTGAAACCTACAACCAATGTGAAGCTCACTGATAAGGAATGGAATCACTCTTGAATGAAAAGGAGTAGTGTTAGTTTTCCAAACACTTTTCTTCAGATTACACCCTCTCTCCACATCATGTGGCTGATGTGTCGTCTTCTCCTCAGGTAATTTCACACAGAGGCAACAGAGGAACATTAGAGTGATATTTTACAGAACATTACACATTTTGGCATGCTGTCTACGTTGTTAGTTGTGTCGTACGAAATCCCACAAAGCTTTATTAAATTAAAGCTAAAATGGTTTCGGCTGCAATGAAATGAACTCGGCGTTGCATGAATCCACATGTTGCCGTTGAATTATCGGTGTAAGTAGTTTGAAAATTGTTTGCTCGTGCTCGCAACAGATTTGCCTGCTTACCAGCGTACTCCGTCTTTCCAATTAGATCAGGCAGGAAAAGCAGCTGTGCGAAATGAAAACACACAAAGACTTGGAATGTGGCGGCAAGTAAATGGACAATTTCCCTCATTGTTTTCTATCACTTCTGAACACAAGCGGTAGCGCAGCAGGCAGCGTTGGGCCTGGTACAGGAAATATTGTGCGCTCTCGGCCTGCACTCGATGCGATCCAACTTCAGCTCGCAACATGCAGAGCTCTGGCTGCATTTCCCGCGGAAGCAAAGAGGTGAATGCCAACTTTTTTTTCTTTCCGTTTCCCACTCAGCGCTCCCGTGTTCTTCACAGTCGTTTCGGTTTAATTATCGTTTAAATGCGGGATGATTGAGTGGGTAGCAAGAGGGGGTCAAAGTGCAGCAATAAACAAGGCAATTTTCAGCTTAATTTCCTCAATCGCTGTCCTGGCTCTTCGAACTCTAAAATGAGATCTGGCACCTGACTGAGTTGAATTTTTTTTTTTTTTTTTTTTCAATAATCTTCTACTGAAATTTTTTTGTGCTGTACTTTTCTATTTACTTTAAATAAGTAACTTCTAAATGATTTGTTTATCTGGAGCCATGGTGGTGCAGTGGTTAGCACTGTCACCTCACAGCGGATTTGGGGCCTTTCTGTGTCTGCGTGGGTTCTCTCCAGGTACCCTGGCTTCTTCCCCACAGTTCAATGTGCATTTCTAAATTGACCATTAGTGTGTGTTGATGGATGTTTGTCTTTATGTGGCCCAGCAATAACAACGTTCACGGTGTAACCCTGTCTTCAACCCCAAGACTGCTGCTTGACTCCAGAACAGAAGCAGTAATGATAACTTACATAATTTCTGTTTTGAAATAATATTAATAAGATGATATGCTTACATAAACCTTGCAATGAACTGCCGACGTGTCCAGGTTGTACTGTGCCTTTGCCCTCCGACAGCTGGGATAGGCTCTGGCCAAACACTACCACTCTGAGCGCAGAAAGCAGGTATAGAAGCAGGTATAGAAGATGGATGAATGGGTAATTATAGAAAATAATGATTTTTTAAAAAAAAAATTGAATTTACAGTCTGCAAACTTTTGTGTTTGGCATGTTTACATGTGTTTTTACTAAAACCTCAAAATTCAAAAGCAGTAGTCTAAGTGGGGGTGGGGGGCTAAAGTGGCGGTAAAATGCCAAAACAGGCACAGCTGTGGGCTGTGTAAGAAAGACAACAGCAGCTCTCTGTATATTTTATGGTTTTTGGAAGCAATAAATAGAAACGTAAGAACAAATTATTGTCTGCTGCGTGATGATACATGATTGGGGGGCATGGGGGGCATCACGACGTTGTGTGCCGTGACATTAGTGGTTCATTCTGTGGGTTCCACGTGTTATGACATATGGTTATAAGCTCCATAGCTAAGAAAATGTGATGTTGTTCTATAAAAATGGTAAAATGCAAATACGGCTATTTAAATCCTACGAGGCCTAATACCACACCAGAGTCTCATGTTTGGGGAAGTGTGTATGCAGAGAAAAAGCAACAGTAGAAATGTGATTAGCTGCTGTTTTCACTGCTTTCCTGCGTGAGTTTGCTGGTACTGCGACATGTAGGAATTTATTCAAACATTTTTGCTGCAATGTGCATTTTTTCCCCTCTGAGCTCCTAAAAAAATGATCTCTCAGTATTCTGAGATCTCCAGGTTTATACAGAACTGGAGTCATGGATTACACAGGACTCTGAATGTGGGTTTGTATTACTACAGGATCTCATGAAAACCTTTTTTTTTTTTTTGTTGTCCCGTACTGTGGGCTCCATAGTTTTCTTTTATATGTTGACGATACTGCGCTGTTGGTGGCATGCACGAGGGGAAACAATACAGTCGAGTCTTTTGAGATAGTAAAGATACACCATTACAATAAAATCACAGTGGCATCATCAGCATTGAATCAACAGTGGGACGAAGGGCTGTATTTACCCAGGGACAGGCACAGAAGTGGCTCCTCGTACTTCCACTGACTTCCGCTGAAGTTTACGCACCATGAAGACATAAAAACAGAAGCAGCAGAGACGCCACAGTGTAATTATTCGGGGCTTACAGTGCATTTGATGACGCCTAATGTCCACGTCCGATCTCACGGGCTCTCAAGGAATTGCACGTTTCAGCACAAGGTGTCACCCCTATATTTCCCTGCGGTGTCATAGTGCTTACTTGCAAAGTGCCACCCTTACTCACGTCCGGGTTGGCATATGCCACGCAAAGGACCTGCGACGCAGCAACTGCCAGCGGGGGGTTCTGTCGTCAAACTGATGCATCGACGTGACATCTGGGCAAATGTCACGCGGCTAGCTATCTTCGGAAGGTGACGATAATCTTGGCCGGGCTTCTCATCAAGGGCGAGAAAGATTGCAATGTACAGCTGTCTGCGCACAGCATCCGTTTGATGCGTCGACGCGGCGGGCCCTTAAAAGTGCACGTGTCAGGAAGTCTGAACTAATCGAGCAACGTCCGACTTTGGAAGATTAGCCAGGCAACAGCGCAAGATGCGGCCGGCTGCCGTTCGAGGGGTGGTGTTTTTGAAAAATGCGCGTGGCGCCGGCAGGGAGAGAAATGAGAGGGCGAGGAAGCCTCTGGAAGAGTGGAAAATAAGTGAAATGTAAGTCACAGGTAGCAATATTTTGATAAAGTAATCGTGCTGCAGGAGCAGAGCACGGACTCCGGTATCCGCCTTTGGTGATTCCGCGGAGCTCCCACGAACATGGCAGCCTCAGATTTACAAATTGAAAATCATTAATAATTCTAACCAGGATGTGATAAATCTGGAATCACTCCCGATGAACCTGGACACTTTCATAAATCAAAAAGATTACTTGGAAATTTTTTAAAATCTCGTGTCAAAGTGTCAGGTTTACTAATGGTTTTTTGTAGATCCCCCGCCGCGATATATCATTAATCTGGGATGCATTTGAAGTGTGTCACGGGGGCAATATGTGATCCCTCTAATATTTGGAATATGCTGCTCTGTGTCAATACACGAGATAGGAAGGATAAAAGTGGGTGGTGGTGGAGAGAACTTGCCGTGGGTTACATTTTGATAAGGCGGCGGTATGAATATTTCAAGTGACCGTACCTCGCAGGAACACCCTCCCGGGGTTAGCACAGTGCCTTGGCGGCGCTAACGACGGCACGCTGCCGCAGCAATCAATCCGGGTTAAACTCTTCAATTCAAACCCGTCACCGTTTGCTCCTAAACCCTGAGAATACACTCACACCGCAGAAGAAAATCCACATCAATGCCGAACCGACTTCTTTATTCCGAGGGCAGGGCTGCAAAGACTTTGGAGTGCTATTGTGAAGAGGGGAGGTATTGGCCGTGATGGTGAACAGGGCACCTCTGTAATCTAAATGTCATTCCCTGAAAAGCATCTCCCACACAGCCACCGGCTTTCATCTGAATGCGCCTCCGAAAGATTCAATTACTTTTTCTCTCCTTCTATTTCTTCTCACCCTCTGATCTCCCACCCTCCCTCCCTCCCTCCCCGCACACTAGTTGCTTATCTGCCGTGATTATAGTCATTATGAAGCAGCCGCGTCTGAGCTGAGATTTCATCAGGAGCAGACATGCTCGTCGGCCGGCCGCCTCCGCCCAAGCGGCGTCCTGTTAAGTAAAGAAGCCGCGCAAAGTGGCGGCGGGCGGCGGCGAAGGTGTTATATTGGACGTTTCAGCGGCAATCCCCTGTTTATGTTCTCTCTCTCTCTCTCTTTCTCTCCAGCTGTGATTTATTCATAAATGTGCATTCCAGGACGTACAAACGCGACTCACAATCGACCTGAGCAGGCTCCATGCGGCAGAGGCGCGCCGCGTTTCCCATTCTGTCGAGGCAAAGAAGAGGGAAGAGCAGCAGCAGCCGGGGGGATAAAGGGCTGCGGCGGCAGACAACACAGCTGCTCTTTTCATGTTCAAAAATCTGTTTCTCGCACGTCTCCGTCTAGGTTTTCAGAGGAGGGGGTGGAGTTTAAACGGGACGGAACAAAACTCGCCTTTTTTTTGACAATGACATCAAAGGCGACGGCTGCCTTTGTGTTTGAAGTGAGCATGTTTGAAGTGTTCTGAAGACAGTGGAGTGGTGGGGCAAGTTCATTGTTGCCTCGCTCGGGGGATGATTATCACCTGCTATTGGCGCCCCGTCTCTGAGGCAACTGTCAGCGTGACATGTGAATAACGATCTCTCCCTTTTCACCTGCCGACGCCTAACCAATCCTGACACTTAAATACCTACAGTAGTGCAGTTTAGACATTCGTCTCTGACTTCTGTCCTCTGACGCGGTTTTAAGACAATGCCTGCGAGTTAATGAAACGATGGCGGCAAAGCTGTCACGCTCTTCTTCTGCCGCGCCGTGACAATTAGGAGGTCATTAGTAATGTCTGGTAGTCAATGCATGTGTTGCAGTGGTATATTATTGTTGTCTTCACAATATATTTGGCGCACAGATGTAACCAATTTAACATTTTTTTTGTGTGTGAATTACATCTAAACAGAATGGCTGTAGTTACTTAAATCCCAAGGACAACAGTTTAACAGTCAATTACAATAACAGTAATTATAACCACATCTGTTGGGGTTTAAGCAAAGAAAGTTTCGGAAATGTGTAGACTTCCTTTACTGATAAATCCCCAGCAAGTATAAATGAAACAATACATTAAAGAATGAATTAAAAACAGCCAATGTCATTAGTTAAAAGTCTGCATTTGCCTGTTCCATAGGCCAACTCTCACTGCAAGAAACTGACTCTGCTTATGAATTAGCTCGGGCTTAATAATTGTATTGTTTTCTGTGCCAACAAGAAATTGGCCTTGAGAATCAAAGTACGTGTTATAAATCAAGTTAATATAATTAAGAAATTTAAAATGAAGTTTAGAAAGAAGTCAAGTCTTTTTAAAATGAGTCATGCCGTTATGAATAGTTTGGTTATGTATAGGACCTAAAAAGATACCAAATGACTTTCCATACAAGAAGACCACTATGAACTATGTGGCTTGGACCAGCTGCTTTCTCAGGTGCTTTAGCGCAGCCAACAAGCCAACAACAACAACAAAAATCCATACATTTAATGAAACACATAAAAATACTGGATAAATCATGCATCTATTTTATAGTGTATAATGATGAAGATGTTTACATTGGTCTATCATGTTATTTACAGAAAACTAAGATATCACATTGAATTTGCGGTGTTAATCTATAGCAATTAACTGTATCTTTTTCAAAGTGTAATTTATAAAATGCTCATGTAAAAAATGTGAACCACCCTGAAAAGCCTCTTGTGTATCGGCACAGAGAATGGGATGTTTCCTTCCCTGTAATGGTGCGAGTCAGGGAGCAGTGGCCAACACTGCCCTTAAATAAAAACTACTATCATATAACAGTGTGCCCTTAATGGTTAGATTAACCTAGTAAAATAGACAAGTTAACAGTCCTCCCAGTACATGCAGTGAGCTGTAGATTTAGTTGGGCCTCTAAAATCCTCCTCCACTAACTATTATTGTACATGGGTTGGCAGTCTATAGTCTAGCCTGTAAAATCTTTCAGGAAGGGTCATTAAGGATATTTCATTATCTCCATATTGCCAAGGTCAGGTTGTCCATATATCCACTTTACGGCTGCTAGGGGAATATGCTGCGACTGTAGTATAATAGACCAGAAAATGTCCACACCAGGAATGATGGGAAATCAATATTAGGCCCAGCTCATCAATACAAACCCCATTTTCACGGGCAGGAAGAAGGCACTCCAGAAAAAAAAAAAAAATGCTGAAGAGAATGGATTGAATCAGGGGAAGAAATAAAATAAGGCAATGTTTTATTGTTAATAAAATGTTTGTGTTTTTGTTGTTTTTCCCAACCTTCCAGTGTACGTCCAATATGCCGGGACTCGTCACAGAGGGGCTTTAAACCGGTTTGCCTTGATTTTGTTTTAATCCGCCAGCACTGGATCAGGCAGTCCATAAATGTCCCCGCACAGTCGTGTAACCACATTAAAGGAGAAAGAAACATGGGTTGTGACAATGATTTGCCCCATTTGTTACGTCGGTGGCAGGGACCTCAATCTGCCTTCAGTTTCTTCGAGGAATGTTGATGTCTTTTGTTTATCGCCGGGTAATGGCGGGAAGAAATGTCGGAATGTCGACAAACACCAGAACATTTATATCATTCTGGGTTAGAGGGGAAGCGGCAGGCGGTGTTCTTCAGGCCCTCGTTTCTAAGTTGGAATAATTAAAACCAGAAATGAGCAACACTCACCTGGAACTGAACGTGGGGTGAATTTGACAGGACGGGTGAGCTGTGTGTTCAATAAATGTGGGAGAGCATGTGGAGGTCCAACAAGGAATTTCCAATGTGCGATGGTGGAGAAAAGAGAAAACAGCCTGTGGTTGTTTAACCAGCCAGTGGTAGCCTTGGGCGTTGTTTGTTTATGCAGCACAGCTTCCAACAAATGAATATCACACTGGCAAACTGATGTTGCTACAGAAAAAAAAAAAGACTCCGCATACAAAAATCTTCCTCCTTCCTTTCCGAATGTCTGCGTGCATTAAAATAATCCTGACTTCTCCAAGCAGTGCTGCTTTTTTATTTTAAAAATACATATGTGTGTGTGTGTGTGCATGCTCCTAACACTGACTCTGTGCTGCTGCTGCTGCTGCCTGCTGCTACAGTAGATGCATTGTCTTTGTGGACATCATATTGTCTGCTGCATGTTAATGGCTTATTGACCATGTATGGCGTAATGAGACCTTGGGTGCAGGGGCAGCTATGATATATGAGGGTGAAAATTGGCCTCTGCCGCACTGATGACCTAATTTCAATATTCAGGGACTTGGGGATGGAAATGACACTTTTTCACATTTAAGTGCTGCGTATTAGCCCCTGGCTCGCTGTACCTCAGCCCAATCCCAGGGCAGCGGACGAAGCCCCTCGCTGCCCCACGGAGCCACCGAATTACAAGCAGAGCCCAGCAAGGTGCACGGCGAGCGGGTGGAGAGAGTGAGTGGAGAGAGAGAGAGAGAGAGAGAGAGAGAGAGAGAGAGAGAGAGAGAGAGAGAGAGAGAGTCACCTTCAGTCTTCTGTTCAGCTGACTTGATGCATGCATTCAAGAAAATAAAGCAGATTCCAAAAGGGCTCTGTCTTGGGAGATAACCTTGAGGATGTATGGCATTTAGCATTCCGCTCAACCCCGGTCATGGCTTCCTGAGAGCGGTCATGGCTTCCCCTAAGCACATATTTTGATCCCTTCTGCCTTGCAGAGAGCAACATTAATACCTTTTCATGCTAAATGATAGAGTTCCCTGCATGTGTGCGTGCGCGCGCGCCTGTTTTTCACCCCCCCCTTTTTTTTTTCGCTTCAAAGGAAAAAATTTAAAGACTGTCATTGCGCGTTAGGGTAAAAGGGGGATGAAGCTCAATGACCTATTTGCATTTCTGTCTCGGCAGGAGAGAGGAACAGGAGGGCAAGGTATACACTGGAGGTTTGCGAGCGCGCGCCGACTTATTTATCATTCACCCTTTATTTCTCTCGTATTACTGAGTGGAGGTGTCATGTTTGGCACGTCGGGAGAAACTCCGCGTACTGCCAAAGAGACGCGACGCCAAGAGGAATAGGTGTTGTTTTAACCTTGAGCTTGATTTGAGCAAGCGTGAATATATTACTTGTGGTAGCCCTCATCCCCGGGCTGACGTGCGTGCACTGTATGCTGGCTGCGATACTGTATATTAAGTGTGGGTTTTTATTGCAGAAAGGACATGTGAGCCACAGCTTGACAGCTTTCCAAACTCTATCTATCTATCTATCTATCTATCTATCTATCTATCTATCTATCTAGCTAGTCCTCTGGTTCAGGGGGCTGGTCTCAGCCAGACTAAGGGTAGAGCATGGCTACTACAGGCTAACGGACAACCTTGCTGGTTTTGTGGAGGTGTGGGCTATAAATAATGTTCTGTGTTCTGTTAATAATAATAATGGCTTTTTAGTGCTTAAAGTGTAGGGTTTTTTTTAGTACCCAAATGTGTTTTCATCACACTTTTTAAAATGATTTTATCCAAGAAATATGTCTTTTTCGATTAATATGTAAACATTGTTTGCTAGAATGTGTAAAATAAAGTGTATTTAAAAGTCAAAGTCTATCTATCTATCTATCTATCTGTCTGTCTGTCTATATATCTATATATCTATACATAAATGCACACACAAAGAAAAGGGGCTTGAGATAGATAGCTAGATAGCTAGCTAGCTATAGATAGATAGATAGATAGATAGATAGATAGATAGATGTGTGTTTGTGCGTGCGTGCGTGTGTGTGTGTGTGTGTGCGTGCGTGGCACGTGTGTTTGTCACGGGAACGACGCCGTAGCTCACGGGGCTCCGACAGGTCCACCGTGTGTGGCGTTCTGCAGCATCAGCAGCCGGACAGCGGCCAGACGGTGGATTTATGATGCCAGGGAGCAGAAATGACCCGCTTCTGTCATTGGGTGTGTGCCCCATCACGAGAGGCCCTAAACTACATTGGCACAGCGCTGACAGACATGTTTGTCATCCAGTCAGTTTTCAAGATACCGAGCAAGGTGGTATTAGTCCTTTGACAAGCCCGTCCACTCAATCTGTGTGTGCGGGGGTTTGGTGCGTGTGCGTGTGTGTGACCTCTGGGTTTTTGCGTGGTCAACTCTTTCATTCTTGTCCTTTTGCATTGGGTGTCTGTTTAATGATACGTAATCTCTCTGGAGTAGTTTCGACATGTGTTTGCAGTGACTCCTGTCCTAATACTGAGGGAGCATCTCCATTACCGTTGCACATGGAGCACAATAGCATCAATGTTTAATATTTATTCCACTGAAAAATATCCCATCCGCTACAAAATGCATATTCAGTGTTCACTAAAAGTCACACATTGTCTTGGCAACCTAGACAAGGGCGTCTTTTACCCCCTCAACTTTGGAAGAATTGCATGAACAGTGACACCTTCTGGTCTTCCAAAGAGCCTTATTGTAAGAAGGGTATGCACTTCCAGTCATTAGCTTTTCCCACCATAATAATACAGGAGTAGAAAGAATTTAGAATCATCACTAACAAACGCAATATAATTATGATGAAGAAACAGTCCAGACAAAGTGATGTATTCACAGCTGGGAGGAGAAGAGGGGAGAAAGCTGAGGATCGCAGCCCCGCACGTCTCACGTTCCCACTGAAAAAACATTGTTTAGAAGTCAGTAATAACAAAGGATTGCACAATTTATAATTTATAATTTATGTATTTTTGTCCTTGCAGGCATTTGACCATGTGCAGCATTTTTTTTTTGTTGTACACTTTGCCAAAGCTGCAGACCATCACTCATCCCACTGACAAACCCTATTTGTTTCTGAGATTTCCACGTCTGCGGCCATTAAAACCAAGTATTTGAAAAGGGTTGTGGTGACAGATCCATCAAATACTGAATGACAAAACCTGAACCTCCACACCCACCCACCCCACCACCCCCCCAAATGCAAGTGTCATACGTACAACAGCATCGGGCCCGGAGCTGTCGTCAGACATGAGAGACAGTTATTGTAAGGTGGATGTAAGTGATCATCACCGGACTGTCACCACATGATTTCATAAACCCGAAGAGAGTGAAGAAGTCTCGGGCTAATGCTGCCAGCGCAGACCGTCAACTGCCAAGTGGCTAATAAAGGCCCCAGCTGTAATTTAATCACGATCATATCTGAAATCAATCTTTTGTCAGCGTGGAATGGATGAAAGATGCTGTAACAAAAGCCATCTCACAACAGTAAATCACTTGATCAGCTCATTTACAAGATGCTTGCCATTTATTAAAAGGCCCAAAGAAAGAACCCCTTCATTAAATACTTTGGGCCACGTCTTTAATAGTGGTGCAAAATTCCTGGTGGGGAAAAAAAAAAAAAAACAGACTTTGAGCAGCTTTGGCATTAAAACGTCCGACCGGCTTATGTGATTTACACAACAGACACCAATTTTTTTTTCTTCTTCTTCTATCCTCTTGAACTTCCAAAGATTTCCCTCCATCATCACCAGGCAACCATCCACAGAGCCCTGCCTCAGCCATCCGCTCCGATGAATATTTTATAACGATGCAAAGATTCCCTCCTTCCCAGTGTGTAATCAAATGCACACAGCGCTGTGGGGATTTAAAAAAAAGAAAAAAGAAGAAAAGACATATAAAGTCACATCTAAAGGAAGAGATCCATTTTTTTTTCTCCCAGAGCATTGCATTCATTTAGGAATCAATGCATCTCTCGGGAGGCTGGCTATTTAAAACGCACACCCACAAAAACACACACACACACACACACACACACGCAACACAAAATTGCAACCTTTGGTTATTATTCTGATCTTGGGGGCTTTTAATGCTTTTAGACGGCGAGCATTAATGGACTGCAGGCACTTCACAATCAGAAGGCTATCATGCAATGCTACTTAGCAGGACACTTATGATACATGTTAATTAGGAGAGATAATAGGGTCAAAGCGGTGAGCGCAACACAACAATTTCATATTCCACGTGCAGTTGCAGTGCTTCCAGTGAGAGAAGTGCGTGATTGGAAAAGACAAACTCAGACTTTAAGCACTGACTTGACAGAAGCATCTGGGTCTGAACTTTATCTGCCAAACGAAATGAATTTGGTTCTCACACAGATATTATTTCCATCAAATCAAACATTTCTTCAAATTTTACACTCGCCACTCAAGAGATGCGCCGACAAAGGGGGAAACAGGAAAAGCGATCAATTTAATTCACGCATTTTTTTTTCTGTAATTATATTTTTCTGCTTGTGTACATTTCCATTAAAGTGAATTTAAAGCCCATTGAATATCTGATACAGTGTTTCTCCGCTAACTATTGGCGCAGTGTGCAATCCATTTGGGCACTCTTGTTATTTTTATTGTCATGTTTGAAATGCTGTAAAGCTGAACTGTTTTAATTAGTACTCTGCACTTTATGGAGATCATTGTTCACGCTTGCCTAATTATGTTTGGATGGCCCAAATCTCCATCAAAGGAAGCCATTATCCTCCGTCGATGGCGAGGCGACGGGATTCCATCTTCAGCCCTGAGACAAGCCTATTACTGCTCTGCCTTGGCTTGGACACGCTAAATAAACACATCAATTTTATAGGTCTGGAAAGTTAGAGATAGTTGTTATCTGCTGCCCGTGGTTGATGATGATGATACTGTACCGCATATCGCAGGATCAAAAGACTCTGGACGGATTTAACCGCAAGAACCGCGCTTTGTTTTTTGATGGAGGCGGGGAAAAAAAAAAAAAAAAAAGAGGCTGTGTTGAAATGAAATGCATTGCCACCGTTATTTAAATATTCCTTTGTGATGCCCTCATCATGGTGGTGTTTGAGAGCAGCGGGGGAGGGGTTATCACTGGCGTAGTCTTCCCTTCCTCTTTTTTTTTTTTTTTTTTTTTTCTTATTGCATGCATCCCTGCCTGAGAGCTCCAGCGAATGTGATGGTTGTAGATTTGATTAGGCAGCCCAGGGGCCTCGGCGGTCCGGCCCTGCAATAGGCCAGCAGGGGCCTCGTACAGGCGTCTCATTGCTCACCATGCCTCAGTGGTGATGTACACATCGAGTGTGACCGCCCGCTTGATTTAAACAGCGGCCCGAGCCTGGAACGCGGGAGCGCGCTCGCTCAGTGCAATATTGTGGCCCATTCATCCAGTCACCGCCGGACATTGGTCTCTGCCATGTACGACGCGCCGCGCCGCGGCCCCGGCCGCCGCGTCCTGTGCGTTTGGAGCGAGAGAGTCAATGGTGTATGAGCGCCGAGAGACCACATGCCGGGTGGTGGTGTTTTCTCAACGCTGCACCAAGTCCAGTTTGACCCGTTTCTCATTCTTCCTTGAAAAACAACAGCAACAAACAGTGAGTCTGCTCTGGCTTCTCGATATTGTTTAGCGAGAGAACTGATTCCAATTGCCTTTGATTAGTTTAGATTCTCACATCATTTTGGTAGCTTGGTATCTTTAAATTGAGATCCACTTGGAGTTTCTCTCCACGTGTGAACAATTTATTTCTGCTCGTCTCAAAGTGGACACAACCTCGCTTGTTTACTTATTCATCACTTTTTCTTACGTACTCGTTCCCGTTCAATTGGGACCGGAACGACGTTTCGCGGCGCTGACAGCGGTGATTGACGGGCTCAACAGTCTGCGCACTCCATTCAAAGCGTGCGTGAGGATAGCAACCTGCAGTGGAGCGACTGAAAACTGACTAAAACTGTCCCACTGTGTGAGGGAAGCAGCAGCTGCACTATTTCATTCCGTTCTGAGAGAGATATACAGTCAGCCCCTAGCTGTTGGCATTTACCTCTTCTTCTCCTCGCAGATGCTCATAAAAGAGTTGGTTTGCTGTCAGCTGAAGTACTTGAGTTGAGGTCAGGCAAAACTTCGGGCCTCCGGTCAATCTAACCTGGTGTTTTAGTTCCCCAATGGCACCGCAGTGCGCCCAGGATTCTACATTTCTCTTGGTCTTTACTGGGACATATCCCACCCGGGGATGTCAAATTTGATTACACGCTGATGCACTGTCACATTTACCAAATAGTGATGAAAGGTGTTTAAAAACAAGTCATAACCCTTGAGAAACCACCAAAAAAAAACATGCAAAACAAGAGAGACAATAGCTTCCATTACAGTTTTTCGCAAAATAAAAGCGATTTTTCTAAAATTTCGACAAAGTACAATTGAGATTTGCAGGGGTTTCCATTGAATGGTGCGAAGCGCATAAGCCGTCATTCTCATAAAATCTCGTCCAGCGAGATTTACGAGAATTACCTTTGTGATTGTTAACGTTTGTTTGCCGTCAGGAATGGTTGTTATATTTTTCTCTTTGATTACTTGTAAAAAATACTCAGTCTCCTCCTCCGTCCAAACATAACACTGCACTTTTACTTGAAGTCAACTGGTCACCTGGACCCGTGACGTCGCGTCCGGCGACACGAAAATCAGAAAAAAGTGTTTCCATGACACGTTTGCGATATACCTCTATATCGATACGTCTAAAAAAAAAACATCTCATGAGAGCGTCAAAACCTTTTAGCCATATTTGAGAGTTTTTTTGAAATTTAGTTTTGAAAATCCAGTTTTTTTTTTATTGCGATATTTAGGTTTTGCACAATCCTGGGATTAATGGAAACGCAGCTAGCGACTCCAGTCAGAGAGTTTAAGAAGTAGTTCGGAAATAAACATGGATGTCCTGGTAAACAGCGGCGAATCAAGTGCCGCCCCACTGTCCTGCACCCTCCTTTTGCTGCAGTGGGGATGATGAACCGGCCACTGGCACGCACACTGCAGTCGTGGATGGAAACAAACGAACAAGAAAAAGCTAAAGACGCGTCCTGAATTGCCTCGTGATGTGCGCTGCGTCGTGTACGTCTATGTCGTAACAAAACCTTAGTTCATGCCTGGAGTCACAGAGTGATTCAGTCATATCAGATAAAACCTAACGCATGAATGGCTCCCTGGGAGATAATTCTGCTCGGTAAATCGGGGGCCTTTCTTCACAGTAGCTGACTGTGAGACCCGTGGTGATGTTTAACTGACTCACTGACAGTGTAACTGGTGGACAGCCACAAGCAGTGACGTGTAGCTGCAAGTTAGACTCAACGTAATAAGTGTTTTTATTTACCTTTTCATTTATTTAAATCATAGATAAATGCAAAATATATCATATGTCTTGCATATGTTTATAAATGTGACAGGCTCACAGCATAGCAGCGCTACTTTAAACTTCCAATATTATGCTGAATTTGATATTTATTTGTCATCCCAGAGTCCAGTATCACTGTTTCTAGCTGTTTCTTCTGTTTACAGCGCGTCACAAAAATACGCTGTTGCTTTTTGGGACTTCCTGATGTTTGGAAGGGATAAAGGTATGGTGGCTGTGAGGAGGCTGAACCTGGCAGTGGGTGGTGTCAGTAACCTGGGAGGGGATTCAGTTCCACACCTGTGCAATTTATGACATCACAAAGGGCCAGTTTCTAACACCGTGTGCTTCAGCACAGATCTAAGTTGTGGTAACCAAAGATGAGCAAGGTGATTTTTTTTCTGTTCACTGACATTACTAAAGTGTTTTCTGCAATGTATAGATACCAATGTGATTCAAGACTAGCATGATTTTAGGATGGCCATACATTAACTCTCCTGTGTGATTTCCATTCTGACACGTTAAGTCCCTGACACTGTCTTTAAACACCGTTCACTGGGCCGAAGAGACGCAGCCTATTACGGAGTGAGGTCATCCGTGCTTTCCACACAGCGTATCTCTCTCGTCTGGCCATGCATGCTAACTTGTGTAAAGGGGTAATGAGGAAATGAGCAATAAAAATCTTTTAATTCTATTTTTCAGGTCTCGTGCTCATCACTTTGCAGCGATAGTGAGTCTATACTGCAAACCAGCGGCCTGGCGAGCGAGCCCGTCACACCTTTTCCCCCCCGCACGTTATATTTAGACATTAAACTCTTCACTCAGACGCCCGGCACCCACAGCCCTCTCTGCGTGGCACAAAATGAGCAAAGTTATTTTCATTTCCGAATGGTCGCCGCGGCCAAGCAGTAATGAGCGGGGCCAAGGAGGATTGCTATTTTCTTAAGGAGCAAATTTTCAAAAATATAAAAAGGGAAGAAGGGGAGAGGAAAAGCCTGAGTAGGTCCATCAAAGGGAAGCCTGAAGGAGAGTTTGCAGTTCATTAGTCTACACGCTCGGTCCTCCTGGTCCTCGGTGGGGGAATATGGGTGATAAATTGCGCATCCATTCACTTGTACGCTGCAAGTTGTCATTAAAGGCCCAATCTGGAATTGGAGTGTAGTGCCACCTTTGAGACCCACGTGCTGCGTGAGCTGTGTTTGTATTTTATTTTGCGAGGCCGGTGATGTTTATAACACCCAGGAGGATGACTGACCTCCTGAAATACAGACTGCCAGCCGTCTTGCAGTCTGTAAATGTATTTCCAAGAGATGCTGATTTAGCTTTGTGGAGTTGGTGAACGCGAGGAAAGAATGAAAGTTGGATTTCCTTGAAGTGATACTTCTTGGTACCCTTTAAAAGTGACAGAGAGATTTCCTTTGGGGCACAGAATTTGCAT
Source organism: Thamnaconus septentrionalis (assembly GCA_009823395.1). Taxonomy (NCBI): domain Eukaryota; kingdom Metazoa; phylum Chordata; class Actinopteri; order Tetraodontiformes; family Monacanthidae; genus Thamnaconus; species Thamnaconus septentrionalis. The sequence continues at coordinate 18,423,084 of CM020507.1, forward strand.
AGAATAGCCAAGCCAAGATTGTTAGATAGAAATTTTGACTGCTCCTTCAAAGCTGTTCAACTTTAAGTTATCTTATGTAAAAAGGTTCCAATTAGAGGTCATGATTTTGATGACTGAAATATTTCTGTTTACTCTTTAACACTTGCCTTGTTGAAAAAGTTATATCATTTATTTGACAAATACACAACAGTCACCAAAGTGAACACCAAGATTTGCTTGGATCATTTGTAGTTTCTTTATCAGGCTGAGAAAACAACTCAGACGATGACGTCTGAGATGGTTGCAGCTGAGGTTAGAAAGTTTCATAAAGAAAGTTCCACTGTGTCGGTGTTCTCTTTGTGATGATGTGTCCTTGTCTTTGTGTGTTTCATCTATCAACTTCACAAGTTCTATTCTGTTGTCTAGGTAAGTAAGTAAGAAAATATTTATTTATTTATATAGCAATTTTCACAGCTCAAAGTCACAGAGTGCTTCACAGCAAATAAATAACAAGCAGTTAAAATACATAGCAAGCACGGACAACAAAAGATGAACTGCAAGAGAAATAACAATATGCTGTATCTAAACCTGCCTAAACAGGGATTTAAAACTGTGTTTTCATAATATGGGCAGTTCCAAAACTTTGCAGCCACAGACTGAAATGTTGGGCCACCTCGAGTGTTCAGTTGTCCGCTGAGGACCAGGAGCCCCTGGTCAGAGGATCCCAGTGACCTGCTGGGACAGATTGAATATCGTTAGCCTAATAGCATAATTGCCTAAGCCATTTTTTGGCCAAATTGTGATATCTGAAAAAAGTACAAATGTGCTTTCTAAAAAATGTGTTTTTTCTTGTTTTCCCAAAACGTTCAAATTTGACTTAGGCGACTATGCTGTTAGGCTAACAATGTGTAGCTAGGTGCTGCTCTATGGTGTGCTTTGCATGAAGTGTACACTAATGCACTAACACCAACTAACTCCTGCAGTTTTTGCTGCACTGCACATTTGCCTTTTGTCCAAGGTTACCATGAAAGCAGTTATCATTTGAAGCAGCTCACCAGGTTCAAAATATTGTTGTATTTTTGCCAACATCTTTTTTAGTGCAAAGACATAGTTTGCTAGAACTCTTTAAATACATTTTTCTGAGAAAAAAAACAACACAATCATTATTATTTGTATGTATTTTACTTGTACTGCTATGATTTCAAATCTTCCAGCTAGAGCTTTTTTTTACACAACTTTACATACAGCAGCCTCAAAGATCAGATCTATTCTGATAACAGCAGGTTAGCAAGAAGCATCATTGTTTTGCCTGCGTGTGATCTCTAGATCATTTACCAACCCCACCTACCCCTGGAAAAAAAAAAATCGCTATATTCGCATTACGTGATGCCGTCCCTCACACCAGCGCTGCGTTGTTGACGAGGCCGGATGGGAGGTGCATCAGGCCGAGGTAAACAAGGCAGGTTTTACACTTTTGGAGCCGTCACTGAGTTGCTGTGATGAGAGCTGACATGTGAAGTATGACATCATGCCAGTGGGCAGCTTTTTTTCCCTTTTTTTTCCAGCTCTGCACCAGTGAGGTCACTGGTCTCCTAATGACTTCCTCGGGGTTCCGAGCCAACCTCCTTCTCTGCAGCCCACGGCGGGGGGGGGGGGGGTCCCCTCCACCACCTCACCCCTAACCCCCGCCTCCCCGACGTGCACCCGGGCACCGCAGCTCGCCCGCCCCGCCACGGACAGCTCAACGCATGGCTAGCCTCCGCGCTCATCGTTCTTAATCAAGAAATGCGAAGGCATAAAGACGCAGAGCGAGTGCATGCCCGGTGGGCTCCTCTTTGTCAGACGGTCGGGTGAAGCCTTGCGGAAAATGCCGCACGAGCACACGCTGCACGGCGCAGGGACTGTGCACAACCACTCTCCCTCTCTCCCTCTCTCTGTCTCTCACGCACGCTTGCTGCTTTGCATGTAGGATGATCGCATATTCAGTTTACATGAGCTCTTGCAGCAGAGCTGGTCGGGGATACAGCTGTTGTACATTGCGGGCGAACAACAGCACATCCTCAGATCTTCAAAGCAGGGCAATTTAAGCACGTTCATTTCTGGCCCAACTAATGGACCACAGGGCTAGACTGATTTCTCTCTCTCTCTCTCTCTCTCTCAATCTCACTCTTTTTTTTTGTGCATCTAAAGGCAGGATGAGAGGCATGTAAATCAGGCAGCCCATGTACTTCTTTAATATTTAACATAGGTTATTAGACAGGGCAAAGATTTGACCCCCGAGCGCTTCTGCACATCACATGAATAACTAATGCTGGCTGATTATGCTAATCAGTAGTCCCGGGCACTGATGACCAGGAGCGCAGCGGCGCTGCTTGCAAGAGAGAGAGAGAGAGAGAGAGAGAGAGAGAGAGAGCTATAATCTCAGACGCATCACAAAAACACAGCCCAGGCCCATCATTAGCTGCGGAACACAGGCGCTGCACACTGTGAGCAGCGCAGGGTGATTTACACTTCACATGCTCAGCTTGAGCCTCCCCCTAATGTGTGTACTGGAGATAAACACGCTGCATTTTCGGAAGCTACTAGCTGTGATCTTCCTTAACAGATAATCAAATATTTGCATAATGATAAGGACACTGGAGCCGCACAAGGCAGCGCTCCGTGCTGGCAGCTCCAAATGGCAAAACTGGAGGAAAATGCGAGGCCGCCGCCGTGTCTGGGAGTCGTGTGCACGCTCAGTGCAGCACAAACACTCGTGGGCTGTATTAGCCGCCTGATGCTCACAGCGGAGCGGCAACAGGATCACAGAGGGATCCTTTTGACAAAGATTGCAGCATTTATTCAACTAATTGATGGAAGAAATTTCCACAATGTTGCCTTGAGTGAAAACAAAACAATACTGAGCGATTTTTGGGAAACTTCCTGTAACACAGTGTTATGAATACAAATAACTATTCAAATGATTCTGAGCCTCCCTTTACATAAACATGTGATTTACAGTAGACTTTGCTCCGCCGTAAGTGTAACACACGTGTGACTTGAGATGAAGTCAAGTGTAAAATGAGTCCTTCTGAGTAATTATAAACCTTGACTGTTTAGCCTTATTGTAAATCACAGCACCATCCACTCCTATACACACTTCAATAATGAAGCGGGGAAGATTTTATGATCCGCTAATGAGGAAACAGTAATAAAAGACGCGCTACTGTGTAAGCATCCATATGTACATCATTTAGCTGAACAAATACAGGGGTCACTGATGAGTCTGCACTGACTACTAAAGGATACCAGAAGACCCCCCCTAGTACACAGTGTGCACTGTACAGTTCTCGCAGTGTAGTCAATTATAATGCATTATTACTTTCATTTATCAACCATTCATTTATAACCAGTCAAGGGCTCTCACGACATTTGAACTCATAATTTATGATATTGGATTGTTGAAACAGTGTCTCACAAAAGTATCATATGTCTAATGTAGACACACTGACTCTAATGGATATGTACAATAGTGACTTAAAAATATGTAACTCATATTGCACGCAGAGTGACAGCGGAGGTGTGAATGGATGAGTGTGCGAGGCTGAAATAACTCATCAGTCAACTTATAGTTTCTAATTTCCACAGGGGATATGAGACACAAATTAATCATTATAGGAAATTATGGCTGTTGATTTAACAATTCATAGGCGTCACAAATACGGATTATGATGCTGACGGTATTTTTTCATTTGAGTGAGTGAGCTCTGAGCCATCAGGACAACTGTGTTGATCTCACATGCACGTGTGCAACTGCTTAGTGTTCCAATATTTATTGAATAACATGATTCTCCAAAAAAAAAAAGGTGATTGAGGGCAAAAGTCAAACTTGTCTCTGGTCCATGAATCCATCAGGAAATGTTGTAGTTCTACAACAGTTTGTATTCAAACACTCCTATTCATCACGCTGTTCACATTTTGATATTGCCTAATAAAGTAGTAGCGGCATTTTTTGTTGCTTCAATACATTTTTTGCTTCCACCTACATGCCCTTTACTTTCGTGATCTATTCACTGATGATTATATCACTGTTTACGATGTATCGTGCTTTTTCACAGTAGCGTTAACTCCGTATGTCAAATGCCGTATTGTGAGTGCCATCGCTGTCACGAGAGGCCCAGGAATAATCAGGTTGTGGGCTAACTCGAGAAATGGCTGATTACACTGTAGTGAGCAAGGAAGATGAAATACGAGGTTCACTGTTGTTCCGGCATTTCCGCACTGGTCAAACTAACGGCTTCACTTTTGACCAGAGCCAATTTAGTGCAGACTGGGCAAAAACCAAACGAAAATCTTCAATATCAACAAACCTCACAACAACAAGCACAATACTGGTCGCCTGCCAGAGAAATTCTAATGACACAGACATCAGGTGCAGTGGTAACGTAAGTACATTTATATTGTAAGCAGTCATGGTACATTTTTTTTTGATACAGAGTGACAAGACAGACAAATTCGCATTATAAACCGTTTATCTATCATTGCCAGATCTTTGCTTGTCAGCTTGCACGCCATCTGTCACGTTAACTGTGAACTACAAATACAGTCAATAGCACCTTGAAGACACAAGGCCAGTGGGAACTTTTATTTCTTTTTTTTCCCCCTATCTGACGTTGTAATTAAAAGAGTGCGCGCTTCTCTCGCCGCACTCGCGCTCCGAGCTAGCCGAGCTCCTAGCTGCGTCACAAACGAAGTGCCTGACTCCTCACCTGTTTGTTTTGAGCCCAAGATAAAAACATACTCTTAGAAAGCCATTTAGAGGGAGAAGTGGCCCGATCGTGGCTGTATTCCATCCCCATCACCGCAGTTCTTTGGCCTCCACCATAAAGAATTCCAACGAGACAATTTTGCGCAGTGTGGGGCAGCTGACAGGGAGTGTTATTAAAGCGCGGGGCACTGACCGCTCTCAAAGTTATTAAAGTGCTGTGAGATTGTGTCTGTGATAGCCCTGCCGGTCGGGGTGTCCTTCACACTCACGCGTGCACGCACACACACACACACACGCGTGCGCACACAGGTACATTACAGCGTGGATGCGGTCATCGCGGAGAGAGTGAGGGTCGCTGTTGGTGGTGCAGACAACAACAGCGACCCACTACAGAGCAGAGCAGTGTCATTGTCTCCGTTCCTCTATTAAAGATAACTGTAATTAACACCCAGTTCACCTGGTCCGCCACTAGGCACTGCTGTACATCGCATGAATCTTCACTTTAAATGCACTGGAGGCAGGTTTTCCAGTTGAGCCTCTCTTTGAAAAGCCAGTCCGGCTGTAGACCACAGTGATGGTCAGTCAGGGCTAGCCGTGGTGATTTGCTCAGTGAGGAGTTAAATCTGAGGTAATGTTCACACCATTTCACCGGTAAATAGTGAGTCCATTTAATGTATTGCAATTAAATTGGATTTTACCGTTCTTGGTTACTTAGCCAGGCTGGAGCAGGTGAGATCGCTCCAGTAACCAAGAGGCTGGAAATTTAAAAGTCCCAACAATTCCTAACGATGTGGAATTTGCTCATCGCTTGAGGTAGCAGTGAGCAGCAGCTCCAGATTTAACCAGCCAAGTCCAAACCTTGGTGCTGAGTGTCAAGCAGGGAGGAGTTGGGTCATACCAGAGTCCCAGGCGGTGATCAAACCCACAACCATCTTGTCTGAAGACTTCACCATTAGACCACAGAGCTGACATGTCAAAGCATCGGAGTATTGCGCTAAGAATCGATGTTAAATGCAGTTCATTTTAGTGCAGTCACCAACATTCACCCACATGGTGCACATGCACTGTCTCGTCCAGTTCTGAACTGCTAGATGACCTCTCTTGCGACACATACATAGTAGAAGAAATACAATAATTTGGTTTCTTACTGAGCCTTACTACACAACAACAACATAATTCCTATTTGTTTTTAAAGCTTTTTGAAACACATCAATCTGGCAAATATTTCATGATAATAATTTGTAACAATATAATTACAATGTGAAGGGCCTCCAAACACACACACACACACACACACACACATACAACAAAAGTGAAGGATTGTCACACCTGCGAGTTAAAATGCAAATATACACAATATTTATCTCAACAGTGTTCTTATTTTCACGTGATAGATGGATAACCACTGATAATTCCACTGAAACATTTTGTGTTGGCCGAAGGCTAGACTGGTCTCCTGCCCCCCCATGGTTCCAGCCCCCCTTGTGTGAGCGTCAGGATTTGAACGTTGGGGGCAGCCGTCTGTGTAAAATGATAGTCAAATGGGAGGAGGGCTAATGGACTGATTCCACGGGTTTTAGAGGAGAGGGAAGAGGCCCAGGACATCAATCTGCTGTCAGCTCCCTCTCAATCTGTTTCAGCTCCACTCTGACATGACAGCATGGGGGACCACAGGCCTCGATTCATCACTGGGTCTGGAAATAACAGGACACCTCCAGTTTGTCATACTAGATTAGTCTGTGGCCCATAACCACTGTCCTTAATAGAGTCTCTAGCGTTTCATCTGAGGTGTCCACGAGACCACCACTGAAGACCTCAGGGTGGGGGGACACTGCCACTGGATCCACATCCCTGTGCTGGATTACAGGCGTCGTATAATACACTGATTCACACTGCTTTTCTTTGCCTTTTCACTTCCAATATTCAATCGCAGCTTCTTTTTTTTTTCTATAATACTGTGTGTGTATGTATTATACGTGAAAATGGCTGTTTGCAGAATTCTTTTTTCCAATTCTCCACGGCAACATAGGGCTAAATCCAGCTCATAAAGCCAATCGATTGCAATCCATAATATTTCCTAATTGGTGATTAGCTGTTGCTCTGTGGATCACAGGTCCTGGTAGTGGAATTAGCCTCGGTCTTTAATAAGCACTTGACCGTCCGGCGGGGAAGCGTAATGGACAACGCCAGGTTACTGTGATGCGGCCGCTCCTCACTGCTCCCCCTCTTGACCTTGACTGGCAGTACGACTCTTTGAAAATCTAAGTGCGCGTCTCACGGCATGCCCGAAGCAATTTAAAAGTCCATACACATTCATACAAGTCCCACTTATTGATCCCTTCGCCACTGTTCACACACAGTCTGGCAATGTAGAGTTTCAATTATCACCGAGTGACCTGCCACTGTCCGGGGAAAATGTGATCTATGGCCACCTGGGATCTTTTTTTCTTTTTTTTTTGTGGGGTGAAAAACAAAAGAAATGGGTGAAACTTTGACAACAGCAACGCTGGAGCAATGTGGAGATGTTCACCGCATTGTGTACACATTGTGGAGAGAGACTATACAGTGAGCAGGTTAGGAAAACCTTCCCAGCCTTACGATCCGTTTGTCTGCTCGTGGCTATTATGTTGTGAAATTGAAATTGTCAACTGTTTGGGATGATTCCTTTTCAACATCATCAACCCATGTGGTCTATAACTTGATGATGGCTTGATGACACCCATAGGCAGGCTTTGCTAGCTTTGTGTGTACATCTTATGAACATTTTAGTGAAAAAAAAATTCTCGCCTCCTCTCAGGCCACTTTAAATGTTGCCGCGTATGCACGGCTGCAAATCAATGGCATCGTCTATCGCCTCCCATTCATCACGGATAAATGGGAAGTGCGCCGCATTTATATTGCGTTTCTTCTTCAGCACGTTCACTCACTGTGTCATTCACCCATTCACGCGCACTTTCATCCCCTGATGGCCGCGGCTGCCATGCAAGGTGCCTCCTGCTCATCACGAGCACCTCAGGGTTCAATGTCTTGCTCAAGGACACTGTCAAAGCCGGGGGATTGATCCGGCGACCCCTGATAGCTGAGTGCCCTGCGCTACCAACCGCTCCGACGACTCAGCCTGCGGTGACCCCCATTTTTGAAAGAAAAAAAAAGCAGACGTAAGTAGGATATTGCAAGTTTTGCAGGGAAGGAAGAGGAAATGAAAAATAACCAAGATTGTTTGTTTTTTTTTCTCTTAATCAGAAACCTTAAAATGAGCATTTATTTGAGCACTGTTTATGCAGGAACTTAAAACCCCAAAGAGGTAAGATGTGAAGATATAAAAACAAGACAAAAAAAAAAGAAAGAAAGAGGCTGTGCATGAATTAACCGATTGGCTTCTCTGTCATTTTTATCTGCAGGCACATACACAGCCCCGCACGCACACACACACACACACGTCACAAGCAACAGAGCGTCTGCTGCCGCCCCCGATGTAGACAGGGGCTGGCTCAGGTGAGACTGGTGTGTGTGTGTGTGTGTGTGTGTGTGTGTAGGTGGGGGTGGGGCAGGGGTCTCGGGGTGACGTGTGCCGTCTCCGGGCTCCGGAGGCTGCCCCTCTTCCTGTTTACCTGCGAGTCCTTCGGGGCCGAGCGTGAGCTGCAAAGCCCAGTCGGCGCCAGTCAAAGGGAGCGTGGCGCAGTCTTGACCCTGGCGCTCCACTCATTGTGTAGTGCAGCGGTGTAATGAGGCCCTGTGTGGATATTGATATGACAGAACAAAAGGCCAAGGTGCAGTAAGGACAGCAATCCACACGTTTCACACCATTTGTTTTTCACACCGTATCCATCACATTAATGGGTCACCTTTCTGTGACAGCTCATGATTACCTGCTTACCCATGGAGAGAAAAGGGGGTGAGGGAGGGATGGAGAGAGAGAGAGAGAGAGAGAGAGAGAGAGAGAGATCCCTGTAAGTGCGAGGGTGGGGGCTGGGGGGTGAGGTTGCTTCAGCGCCGAGGGTAAAGGGTGAGCTCAGGTTGGAAGGGGGGGGGGGCTCAAGGAGTGTAGGGGGATGGGAGCCCTGTGCCATTTTTTCCATTCTTTCATGAAGATTGGCTCTGGCCCTGTCATCATCCCTACAGAGAGAATTTATGACAGGTCAGCTCTCCATGTAGTCACCTGATGGATGGAGAACATCCGAGTTTATTTGGGGCAGAGTGGAAATGGCCCGGCAATTCCCTAAAGCGTTCACATATTTATTTGTATTTTCTTTCATTCTTTTTTTTTTTTTTTTTTCATTTTTGGTTCTTTTTTGCTTTAAAGCCGATCGGAACGCTTGAATTTGCAAATACTAACAATTAAAAACAGCAAAACTCGTAAGTACCTTTTTAATTGTTGGGATGAAAGGCGATTGCGAGAGCGCAATGCACCTGTAATGATTGTAGTGTGAACAGTTATCTCCAGTGAAATACTGGGGAGCAAGGCTTTTCCTCTCATTGATCACATCTCGTGGCATGAAGTGCAGTGAAATATGAACGTTTGCTCTGTTTTTTCTCCATCCCTCTGCTGGTGATTGCCCATGCATGGCTCATTTGCTGTAACGTCCAGCAATCTGAAATGTTCAAACCCTTGACTGGGATATATTTTATTGCTGAAACAATGAGTCTTCTGCTGATACTTTGAAAGAAAGATTTGTCCAAATTGGCTATATATGTTCATATATATATATCTTTTTTTTTTTTTTTTCCCCTGTTGCAACTGATTCTAAAATACATAAAAGGGCATCTCTTATAGGGCACCTTTAATGGCCATTTCAGATTTTATATATATATATATATATATATATATATATATATATATATATATATATATATATATATATATATTTTTTTTAGGTTTGTTTGGTCAAAAAAACAACTAAACTGTACAAAACAAGTATTTCTCTCATTGATTCTGAAGAGGCTGGTTTTCCTGTCTTCCCCTTTCCATTACCTGCTCTACCTGTGACTCTCTCTGCCTTGGAACAGCTCACTCGCATGTTATTTGGCAGCAGCTAACAGCTAGCTCTAGCTAGCAAGTAAGATGGATGCTTGCTCTCAAGCAGTGACGCGTCATCCACATTTAACACAAGCGTTAGGATAATCAGCTGGATTTGTGAAGTAGAACCCAAACGTCTCATTCCAGCGCAGTGTCACGGACAAAGCCAAGTCATCTAGAAATGCGCAAGTTGTCATTTTTTGCACTTGACTTTGAGTTTGTTAGTTGGCTTGCCAGAAACGCAGTAAGACATGAAAGAACTGAAAGAGTCCATTTTTCATAACAAGTCACCTTTAATAATAATCAGGGCAGGGGACTGAAGGGGCTTTTGTTGTCACCTACACCATTATTTCTTTGTTTCTAATGTAGCATACACGTAGCACGTAGCACGCACCTGATTCACAGTGCTCCTCAACTGCATTCGCCAGATGTCGTAGTTTTGTGACACGCATACAACCTCCTCAGCGTTCTCTGGTGTTTAAGGAATTTAAGCGTTTGGTGGGCGGTGTTAAGTGACAGACCAATTACATCATTCTCACGTATTATTTTCACAGGCTGTGTTATCGTTAGCGTTGAACCGTGTCCATTTTCTGCTGTTTGTTTTTGTGGGTTCTCTTTGCGACGGGCGTCTGGGACTTTGAGAGTTATGGAAGTGAAGAGGAGCTGTGCGAGCGTTGACATAACTGTGGGCTGGGCTGGCCACAAAACAAGGAACTGTAGAGCAAAACACACAGAGGGCAAGTGACATCACTGCCCCGAGGTCTCAACTCTCCAGAGGTCTAATGACTTGAATATGACATATTGTTTCTTTCATGTCAGTATGAAATGTGAATTTTTTTTTTTCTTAGATAAGCATTTCCACCTCCAGTTGTTTTAGGACTGGCGGGTGCAAAGTCTGAGTTTATGATAATTTAAGACTACAGCAAGGTATGATGGGAAAAATCTTAGCTCAGCATTATCAGGAGCAGGGGGGGGCGATCATTTTGTCCAAAATTAAAATTTCTGTCTAATTGCTTGGAGCCATTATTGAACAAAGCAAAAAGAAATAGTGTTTGCATATGCATTTATTTTCCAATCCATTGATGTGTAGTCTGCAAGGGCCAAAGCACCTGACATGCTCTTTTGCTATGAATGAGAGAAGGATTGCAGTCTGTGCTGCAGAGACACTTTTGCTGTACGTGATATGAGTCGCCGGTGTCAATACATCTTGGCCCGTGCCCAGCGGAGGTTCACTCTGCATTACACTAAAACATGAGTTATAGGAGCGGAACAACGCCGCGTTGGGCCGCCACGTAAATCAGACGGCAGAGAAATTGCTGACAAGTTTTGCTATTAAAAGATAATTGTAATCAAGGTGCAAGACGAGCAATGAAGTGGCGATAGCAGATAGATAGACAGCTGCAAAAGATGGATTGTTTTAATTTGCACCAATTAAATTGAAGTTCACTGGATCATCTTCCTCAATCTTCATGAATGCTTGATTTTCTGGCCGCTACAAAGCTATTAAAAAGAGTGATTGGACTCCAACTCTCGGTATACCGTATTTTATGCTATGCTTTCATTAACCCTTTGTAACATTACCTCTTTTTAATATTAGATGTTAAATACATGCCACTTAGCCCATTATAGTGCAGAGATTATCTGACGCTTAGGTGCATTTACTCGGCCATAAACTCACCGAGCCATCTGGATAATTTGGGACTGGTCGCTGTTTTGTTTGGAGATCTAGAACAGGTATTAGCACGTCACTTTTTTTTTTTTTTTTTCTGAGTAATTCCAAAAGAAAACAAAGTCAAACCCAGAGTGCACTCTAACCTGCGAGCCTCATCACACATATTAAATGCAGGAAAATGTTGCATACCATCCAGACTACACAGACGGTGTCTGATGGTTTTACTGAGAGAAACCAACTGGCTTGGCTAAACATTTCAAAGACGTTTCTCCCCAAGTTCCAGTTCTGAGACAGCACCTTATTCACTGTTCACGGTTCATTTACAAAGAGTCCAAACACAAAACAGATATGTGTGCGTAACCCACCCTGGAATGGTTCACTCTTAATTGAAGCCGATGCTCTCTCGATAGCAATGCTGTTATTTCTGAAAAGGTCAGTGGTCTGTATGTTTGCTACAATACTCGCAGCGCATTTCCTACCACCTCAGAGGCAGAGCTCGCTGGAGGAGAAACTTTCTGTATTTAAGTAGAAATGATTTGCTACTGGAAGATGTAAATTGATGTTGTAAATCACAGTTTCATACAGACGAACGACACAGCGTGGATGTAGCACAGTCCGCGTGTGCGCGCGTGTGTGTGTGTGTGTGTGTGTTGAACCGTTTTAGCAGGGGGGCTGGGAGCAATGTTCCACAGTGTTTGCTTCCCAGCCAGACTTGCTCCGAGGCAAGGGGTGATTAGTGCTCGTTGGTAATTTGGCAACCTTGACCATGTAACCTTGCTCAAGCTGGATTAACATTTTAGCCCAGAAAAGCCAGAGATGCCTTAAAACATGTTCCATTTTTCTGCCCCCTGTCGCTTACTCCCAGACAACAGCGCACATGGGCTATTCAAATAAGGGCCCGTAACATGCTGCATGTTCACTCAAGGAGAAAGTCTTATTAGACCGTGACATGTTAAGTGTCACAAAAATGTTGACATATCCATCTGATCACTCACTGGAGGACACATGTCACACATTAAGATTCCCAGTTTAGTGAAGGACTTAAAGATGAGTAAACAAGTTAATCGTGGAATAGGAACAATGTGCACATGAAACTAGCATTATAGCATGATAGCATCATGCAGATTTTCTCAGGAAATTATGAATGTGTCAAAATTCAAAAATATCAAAAATGTGACCTCTTGTCAACTGCAAAGTTCTATCTATATCTAATCTATACAAGCATCAAATTCTACTCTGTCACTGCTTGCACTTTCACGTGAAGCTACAACTACCCCCAGTTATCATGTGTCCATTAGTTTACCGAATCAATATTCTGAGTCTTAATTACTGGTATATAATTAATTTAAAGCCCAGTGTATACGGTTTAGTGGCACCTAATGGCAGTAAAGCATATTGCAAACAATTGTTTTTATTATTATTGTAATTTTCTCATTTGGTCCTAGATGTCAGTTTGAGAATTCTGACATCAGAGTGAGGTCATTGCAAATATAAGTATTTAATATAAGCACAAGAGAGCACAACAATTTTTAGTGACTTCATCTAACTAAAAGTGAAATAAAGTCTCACAACAGTGTTGCACAAAAGGCCAAACATTTAGCGTTTTCATGAAAAACACAAATGTCACCTTACCACAAAGACAACAGTAAAAACAATTTCACAGCTAAGAAATGCTGAAAGCAAGGACAGAAGCAAAGTGGAGGAAAACAGAAAACACTTGAGGTTAGTTATTTTCAAAAAATTCTTGATTTGTGCATTTTAAGTTTCTTCTTCAGCACCAAACACTGTCCTTCCTTGGAATTTCTATTTACATGTGAGACAAAAATACTTTTTTACATATCCAGAAATGATTGCTTTGAATAGTTCTCTGGTAAAAGAACAGCATAGTAAAGAGGAAGACTGCTGGCAAATGACATTCTCTCTGGAGACAGTGTTTAATCACTGAAGACCCACCCCTACCCTTTAAAATATGGAGAATGCACCCCTTCCATAATTTTCCCGGGTCCCTAATGTGGCCAGTTCCCACCAGTCTTTGGTATTAATTGTTCTCTATTTTGCTTAAAGCCCTTTATTTCATTAAATCACAAGGTTGTTGGCTAACTCCTAATTCAACCACTGCTTTTTTTTTTTTTTTTTTGTGACATTGGTGCATCTAACGTAGGTGGTATGTTGCCCACCTATGAAAAAACAACAACAAAAAAAAACGAAAACTTCAGCTTATTATTGCGCCGCTTTATCTTTACTGTAGCTAAGTTGTTAATTAGCTAGACCTTGAATTAGATTATTTGCATGTCTGAACAAGGGCTAAGGTATTAATGCTCCCCTAGGACACACTGTAATAACCTCTTCGGTGGCTCCCAGATCCCTGTGGAGGGGGCTGCATGGACGCTGGCCCCTGGAAGGAGGCAGGGAGAGCAGCCATTTCATCCAATTAGCTGTGGATTATACTGCTACTCTCCCTTTGAATCCTATTTGCTGTGATAAGGTGTTCTCCTACAGGGACAGAGCTGAGCTTTGCTATCAGGAAAAATGATTAATTCACAGCCCAATATTAAAATGCAGTGCCTTCCATTTCACACTCTCTGACACCGGAGGAAGAAACAGCTAAAAAAAAATCGATCGGGGCACTAAACAACCAAACGGGGGAAGGAGAGGCTGGCCGAGGAAGAAATACCCTAAAGAATTGGAGCTGCATTTCCTTCTACACATCAAGGCAGTATGGCTCTCCGTGGTATGGTGTGTCCTTGAATTATTCAGCGGCTGCTAAACCGTGGGAATGGTTTTAAGACTAATGTGGCACAATATCATGTTCGCTGTTGTTATTGCACTGTACAGAGCAATTTCCACCGATATTTATCTCTTTCTTCTGATCTTCCCAAGGGCGTGTGTTTTCCTTTCACAATTCCACGCGCAACATCACGGTCGGCATCCGGGTGACACCTTCCGTCGGCCCTCTTGTCTTCGCCGGTCTGTTACTGGGAGAATCGTGTCGGCCAGATTTATATTTTCCCAGCCCTCCGACGCCGCACAAATGATGTTTAAACACCCAGCACCTAGGGTTTAATTAAGTCCCTCTAATCGTGTTCCAATCAGAAGCTTGGACTGATGGGCTGGAATTCCTGATGTGCATTTCTGTCAGTCCTAATTGGATAATTGATTGCCAATTTGAACCTGGCCACACACTGCATACACAATAAAGCGCCTGGCCATGTTCCTTGAGGATTCATTTTCCATCCGAATAAAGATGCTGCTTCGATAGGCACAACTCCAACTACTGGTCCTGCAGAAAAATAAGCCCTGGCTGCTGATGTAGATCAGGGCTCTGCTTATTAATCCTTTTGAATTTTTAGTGCATGAGCACATTTCCTTCCTTTCCTTCAACTTGTTTCCTAGTGGCGTGTATTTGCACTGATGCTGGGTGAGGTGACGAGGGCTGCCGGACGGATCTCTGCGTCTTTTCTGCTTCTCTTTAGTTAGGCAACTGCGACCTTTAATGAAACGTAATGTAACATACTTCATTTAGGCATGACCTAAAATTATAACGAAACTCATTTGACTTTCTTACTTATTTAAATACTATCTTGAATTTCTAATTAAGATTGTATAACTAGGATGTCTTTATCCTAACATTCCTAATTATTCAACCTATAAATAGTCGTAGGTGAACCTCAAAAGCTTTGATTAGACAAGCTGAAGTCTGCCGTGCTCCATGGTCGACCTCTGGAAGCTCAGCTCCACACCCTACATTACGTACTCAATGTTAATATTATTACCAGTCAATAGCCTCAGCTATCGAAACAGTTTTCGCTGCAGCGCCTCAGTCTTGCCCAGCATTGCATCATCGCAGGCGCTGGTTTGTCTATTTGTTTATTTGGGTGACGCAGCAGTAGTTGGGAAAAGTCAGGAGAGAACATTAGCATTCCTCAGGTCATCAACTTTGTCTCTTTACGGGTGCAACAAGTGATTTCTGTGTGCGGAACACATCCAAACATTCAACAGTCTGCTTGAGATGGAAGTTGAGTTCTATTCATTTTCATTCCTATGCCAACATCTATAGCTCATGGAGCACTCACTTCAAGTTCTGAAATTCTAACCCATGTGTAATAGATTTAGGAGTCATGCCAGAGAGGAAAAACATCTTTTAATAATGATGATGGTAAACAGAGTCCCAAATGTCTTCTGTGGACATGCACATTTCCCCTGCCGGTGGGGGGTTTCTCTGAATGTGGACGCCATGATGGGAAACAGATTCCGCGACACCTCCTGGATCTGCCCTGATCTCACTCATCAGCGCTGCGCCACGGCTCTGCGAGGCAGCCGTGCATTTGGTTCTGTTTAACCTTCCCCGCTGAACGTTTGATGGCGTCCTTGGCTTTCAAAATGCCATCAAAGACAATTTAATTATTTGTAAAAATAACATTTTCTCAGCTTTTTTTGCTTTCTTTCTTTCTTTCTTTCTTTTTTGCCCCACTCACCCTGCGGAGTGACATTCCTGCCTTTGAAAGGGACCAAAATGTTTAAACAAGCCAAGGTGAAGGACTCTGGGGGTTTAATTGTCTTTGGCAAACCACAGCTGCTTTTGGGCGTCGGCCTCCACCCTTCTTCTTTCTCTTCTACATTTTCTGCCCCGTTGTCTCGAAGATTGTTTTTTTTCCCCACCCCCCTCCCACCCACACCTCTCTTTATACAATCTCTCCAAGGATCCAAATGGTAAAGAGAGAATTCTCCCATTATAAATGGCCTTTCTCAGCCCTGTAACCTCACTACAAGTTTTAGCACTAAAGTGCAACCCTTGGAGGGATTAGATTTTTTGGCCACCATTTGTACAGCGTGAAGTTTCTTTGGAGTCTCCTTGAGACAAGTGACCAGTGCAGGGCTAAGTGAAGGCCTTATCAGTCACCCCACAATGGGGCCACCCCATGAATTATATTAGGGACGGATGTGGCTCGCCAAGCCACTGCATTGTGGACCATCTGGGTGACAATAAACATGTCGCCACATGGTTTCCTCCATCACTCAAGTCCAGATAGCAGATCTGGACCTTAACTATAGCTCACTATCTCCTGGATCTCGGCGTGACCTGTTAGAGAGATGGAGGTGAGGCTCAAGGATATCTCTCAGAGAGTCTGCTCCAGCACCAGGAGGTTATTACAGCCGTGGTGGGGGGAGGCAGTCCGTCTGTCTGCCGCGCCGCTCCGTCTCCCCCTCTTCCCTGTGTGTGTCTATACGGTGAAGGGGAGATAGGGAGAGAAAAATGGTGGGGAGAAATGCCGAGGCCTTAAACAGGGCTAAACAAAAAAGTTAAAAGAGGTTGGAGGGAAGAGAGGGTCGTGTCAGTCCAGCCAGCGTCAAAGACTGTTAATGCTGTGCTTGCTTTGGCCATAAGTGATAATGGGAATGTTTTTTGACCAGCAGGTACTACTAAGACTACAGAGTTGAATAAAACTGTGACCACACAGCTGACACAAGTAGCTTCAAAGTCTATATCGTGAAACTAGTCAGATTAAATTAGTGAAATTAGTGCAAAAGAATGAAGTTGAGGGAACTGGACTCGTTTTGGTTCAAACTAGTTGTCTCAGCTTAACCCTTCTAAGCTAAGAGGACCTGGATGACTGAGAACCTTCACAGATACATAGTTTTTTAACAAGTCAAAACTGTTGAGTGGTTATTTTAGAGCAGCATTATGAAATGTTTCTACCTCTAATGTAATATAATGATACATTTGTAATTCATTTTCATTAACTGTTGACCTGCAACAGTGAAAATGACACTCTTGCCATTGACAACTAACTTCTGTGTCTGGTGAAAAAGAAACAATTTTGAAATTTGAAATTATGACTTTAAAGTGGAAAAGTGACATGGTGATCGCTTTGATATTTATGGCTGGAGATGTCTTCAGCTAATTACTGGTGCAGTGCACCTTCTACAGATGCTGCATATGGAATCTGCTTTTCTACTTTTTATGAAAAGTACCAATCAGTAGCCACTCTTAGAAGGACTGCTAACGAATATCAGCTCTCCAACAAATAAAAAAACAGCATTAATTCCTTGGTCTCTATCGACAGAAAATATATCATACTGATAAGTTGTTGTTTTGTTTGTTTTTTTCGGTTGTGTGCAATCCACCTGTTCAACCAACAGGCGACTGAAGCCAGCTATAGCCTGCTGTCTTTATTTTTTTTTTTTAAAATGTATAAATTAATCACTCACGGAGAAAAGGAATCATCGGGAAATATGAGTCTTCACAATTGTGGCGTGAGGGAAATATTGCTGCGTTTGACTTCGCACGCTAACGCCTTGATGATGAAACCTGGAGTCAGACGCAAATGAAGCGTGCTAAGCGGCAAAACAGCGGAGGGGCCGACGATGGAAGTGAAAAGTGAGGCATAAACAATGGTGTTTAATACAATTTCATAAAAGCACTTATAGCACATGACAGGGTCTCACATGTAATCACTGTAAGTGGCGATGGGGAGGGGCTGGGGCGGAGGTGGGGGGTGGCGGTTGGGGGCGCTGCCGTGTCAACGCCGTGATGCCAGGACACTTCTCCACGACACGTCCCCCTGCTTCTTCTCATTAATCCCTCCGGCTACATTCATTAACGGTCACTCCCTCCGACTCCCGGCGCGCCTGACCGTGCCGCCGCGCCTCACCGTCACAAAAATAAACCTGCTGTTGAAACGCGCCGGGATCATTTGTTACAGCCCAACGCCTTCCCCCTCTCACTCATTAGGCGCCGAACGGAGAAACAAACGGCGCGTGGCCGCCATCCAGGTCGATTCGCAACCGGCGTATTTAGCCCAGCAAAAGCAGCTCCGCATGCAAACGGACACCGAAAAATAATAAATAAATAAATAAATAAAAATCCAGCTTGCAGCTGACACTGAAGGACGCTGGTGTAAAGATGGCAGTCAGCGGGGGGAAGGCTGAGGGAGGAGATGATAAATACAGGAGATTTACAGGTCCTGGGAGTGTCAGATGTTAGTGTGGAAATAGTGCTGGCTGTGCTGTTATCTAGATGGGCCAGTTAGAGGCTCTGGAGGATCGGCGTGTTTTTGAGCGCGGCTGCAGTTTGGGGAGGGCAGCCTTTATGGCTCACCAGTGCACTGACCACAGCCCATTAACTCAAAGAGCCTCCGCAGGAGCACCGGAGCAGGGAGAGGGGCCGTGACCTGCCCGAGACCATCTTATTACTTTAACACATTATGTCTCCCACTGCGATCTTTTTATTTAAGTGACTTCAGCAGAACGCATCATCTCGGGCCAAGTCGGGGACAGACGCCGTCGACTACGAGACGCGAGCGGAGAGGATGGGAGGGCTTTCGCGTGATTTATTGGAGACGTCTGGGTGCTGCGGAGGGAGGGAGGGAGTAGCGGGGGATGGACGCACGTGAGGGGTGAGGGGGCGGGTAGGGGGGGGCAGTTAGTGATGAACCTGACTGAGAGCTGTTTATGTCGTAGACAGAAGCCGGCCTGACCCCAGAACTGCTCCTCGGAGGATTCTCAAGTTCTTACTGATGAGCTTCTCCTGCAAGCCCTCCGATGGCCACAGGGCCCAGACAGCCAGAGAGGGTCGGGTTAGTGGGGGGGAGGGGAAAGAGGTCTGGGGTCTGGGGGAAGGGGGTAATTTATCTTCCCACCATGTCGCTCTTTATGGACCACACCACTGGAGACGGCCTCAAACCTTAGCGTCCTCCAGAGGGAGATCAACGTGCTCTGGCCTAAGTGTTTGAGCAGCCCGGGAGGAGCCGCTCGCAAATCCCAGAATCGTTGCGCTCCTTCCCGCTCTGGCGTGCATCTGCAGCAGCCGGACGCCGACAGGTCGAAGGTCACAGTTCCAGCGCTGCGTTTGAGAAATCTTTTTTTGTCGTTCTGAAGACAGCGGAGTGAGCGCCAGAGAAAGAGGACGATGTTTTGTAATGAAGTGATTTGTGTCACCGACCGTCTTTTCATTCGGTTAGCGGTGGCGACAACAGGGGCTGACGTTGGAACATTCATCAGCCGGGTTTCCTTGGGGAAACTCGCCTTCATATAGACGGTGGTTTCACAACCCATGACTTACATCCGGCGTCAAAGTTCAGGCCTCAGACAGGAAGCGCTTCAGTGTCTGTGACTTACTGTGAGTCAGTACATTGAGTTTCACATTACGCCACTGAGCCGTTATTTATTTCTGCCTCTGTGTTCATCATCAAAACTGATCCTCACATTGTGTCTGATCTGTTCTAATTCAATGGATGTATTGTTGCACAAACCGTATTTGGCAAATGATGGTTTTGACAGAAAGAGAAACTGTGGATGAGACACTGAAGAATAAATCTCTCAGAGAACTTGTATTTTGGATGTATTTTGGTGATTTATGGATCAGGATAAGCTCTACCTGTTTGTTTTGGTCACACCACCAGAGCTGACGTGCAACTGCAGGACAACAATTCTTTTTAAAAACATTTTGATGCATTCTTTAGTATATAATTATTGCTTTCCTGTACAAAGTGTACTTAAATAGATTTGTACTAGAATTGTAAGCATTTGGTAGGCCTGTCTTCTCTGCTTGTGCTCCATACATTTGGAATCATCTTCGGCTAACGCTCGAGTTCTATTCATTCATCCCATTCACTCACTTTAAATCATTAATCCCTACTTTCCTGTCTTCCGAACGCACGTGTTTTCTCTCATCATCTCGTGTTCTGTATTTTCACTGTATTTCACTGTGTTGATCTGTATGTTCAGTTTTGTTTTGCTTTGTACTCTCGTCTGCACTGTAAATGAGGCTTCCCTCAGTGTATTAACCAGATTCAATAAAGGTAACAAACAATTTGTATTTTACTTGAGTATTTGTTTTCTGATGACTTTTTACCCAATATTTGTACACAAAAATGTGTACGTAGTAATTCACTTACAACTATAAAGTTGTTGTTGCTTGAAGTGAAGCTGAACTCTGTTAGATAGATAAATGTAAAATCATATTATATTTTACAAGGAGATTATTTATTAGAGAACCTCGGCTTTGGAGTCACTGTTCAGTATGTTTTCAGTGCAAAGAAAAAAAAATAAAAATGTAGAAAATAACATTGGTTCATGTCATTAAAAGTGTTAACATCCAATAATGGCTCAGTGGTCAGAATTATTACTGATTACAGTTTGAACTTTGAACTTTCGTACTTTTATTTAACGGGTTGAATTTGTACTTTTACTTCTGCCAGAGTATTTTTTTTTTCACAAGTGACTATATTTTCACGTGTACAGAGTGTGAATACTTTTGCCACCTCTGGTTTGGAGAAACAGAAGGTTAAGTATGATTGAGCCAGACTGTACTTCCTGAGATATTTTATGACCCCACTTAAACACAGAAACACCCTTCAGAAACGTCAGTGGAAGTCAAGGGCCAGGCCTGAAACATTTTTTTTTTTGATTTACACCAAATTCATTTTGAAAATGCACACTGAGCCAAATGAAAAATGTGTTCTTGTATCCAGTATTTATACATTTTATGGGGAGATGTTTATGATCTATCGCCACTCCTGCCAGCTTTGATTTCTCAACCTCGACGCTTTGTTTGCGCTTCGCTCGGCTCTGAACAAAACGCATGCAGGGCGTCCGGCAAATCGCGGCGCTCTAAGTAAACACAGCCAAAGAGGCTCGCCTCTTTGCGGCACGCTACAATCACAAACAACAGTTTCACATTTCGATTTTAACTTGAACACATAGACAGAAAGCAAGCCGGCGAGAAAATGAAAATATTGAATTTTGTCGTGAAAGAGGAAAAAAAAAACTAAACAAGGCATCCCTCGCGATGTTATGAGTTGTGGAGAAAACATCAAAATGAATATTTACACCAGTTGCTTCCTCATCTCGTGGCAGCCCAGGGCACGTGCTTAACCCGCCGAGTTGGGAGGGAGTTTGCTTTATTTCTGCTGAGATCCCCGCAAAGACCCCTCAGGTTCGTGACACTGGCTGTGGATATTCCGCGCACGGCTGATTTATTTCAACACATTAAGACTACAAAGACAAATCTGAGGCGCGCCCATTCGCGGGGGCCGTCCCTCTCTCTCTCTCTCTCTCTCTCTCTCTCCCACCCTCCCTCAGCCAGGCTTCCCAGACAACCCACACATCAAAACCACCATTACGCTCTTGTTAGTTCACACTGTCGATTAGAGAAGGGCAACATAGATTCATGCCAAGGGCTAAATGTGTTTATTCTAATTCCTCCCCCGTCTCTGCTTTGTCACAGACAGACACCCACTAACGTCGACCATCTGAGCGGCTCGCGTCAGACGGACTCCATCCTTCAGGAAGTGGAAGTAACCGATTAGATTATGTCATTGCCACAATCTGTTACGAAAAAATAAACACTGGGCCTTTTCATTAACCTAATGAAGACGAAGCACGTTGATGAGCTCTTAAGTCAATTAACGATATTTAAAAACAGGCGGCGCAGCCCCAAGGTGAATTAGCATGCGGCGTGCGAGGGGGACCCAGGTTCAAACAAATTGCGCGTGGAAACCCTCTGGTTCAAGCCGCTTGACTCCCTCTCCCCTAATGCACGCCCCTCCCCTCCCGCTCAAACAAGCTTTCATTAGCCGTAATTAACTGCGCGCTTTCTGTCTCCGCGTCGCCGGCGAGAGAGTTCAAGTCGCGACCGAGGGGACGGCGGCGGAGAGCGATGGCGCGTTCACACGTCCCCCTCTGTAGGAGCCCAGACGCCCAAAAGCTTTTCCAGCGTGTCGGGGGCCTTCGCTGTGTTGAATTTTTAATGCCACCCCCCCAAAAAAATTTAGATAGTCGTAGAATTGTGCCAGTTCAGGAGATGTGTGAAGGATGGATGCACAAAAATAGAAAAAAAAGAGTCTGGTCTTTAACGTTCGAGATGTTTTTTCTTTTCTTCTCTCAAGATTAAAGACATTTGTTGCGACTAAATCAAATCTAAGAACTGACTGATGGTTGTATGACCAGTGCTTGGGGTTACGCGTTACTGGTGCACTAATGTGGAATGTCAGAGGTCTGATGTATTGACCCAAGCATGTTACACATTTTAAGTACTCAGTTATGGAGTTATTCAAATATAACAGATTTTTTTCACATGTATTTTTGTCTCCACAGTTCATCTCTCTGCTCTGTTGCAATGAGACGAGAAAATCCATCAAAAGTGCATAATGTTGAACTCCTTGGCACCCATGTACGTATATGACTGGGTGCCACACTGGTCGCACTCTGCGGCAGCTCAGCGGCTCATGTGTCAATATCACAGTGGCAGAAAGCCACTACCTTCTCAATATGGGGACATATACACATTGTTTTTTAAAGACCGATATTTGTGAGAAAAACATTCTCACTTCCTGTCTTCTCCGTTGCTGCCAGTAACCTGCTTTGACACATGATGCTGATGTCATTGTTTTTCAAAGAGGTAGATGATAAAAAATGTTGGGTTTTTTGTTTTTTTGTTGTTGTTTTTTTGCAGTCTGATCACTCCAGTGGCCAAAATACTGCAAAGCCCCTGCCAGTTATTGTCAGTGCTGTCAGTTTGTGTTTGTACGTTAACAAAATACATTAACACGGAACATGAATAAATGCATCAATTATTAATGAAGCCATGCCTGTTATTAGTCAGCAGAGATACAGAAGGCTGCTGTATGGGGAGAACCAACACATTACATGAAAGACAGGCATCATGTGGATAATATAAGAAGTACATGAGAAGCAAATGGCACAATGCAAACTGAAACTAGTTAGATGCTACCAAACACTGTTCATGACTCATAAGATTAACAACATAGCTTCAGAAAGAAGCATCAAAGCGGTGCCATTAAATGCTATTTAGGGACTTAAGCTGAGCTGCAATAAGGTTTAATACCTCCGTAGGTCAGACAATGGTGAAAGAGCACGAGTTGGCTTGAGGTTTGGAATTCTTTAAATTCCGCTCTGCAGGGAATAACAATACACCAGCAAACAAACAACAAACTTGGAGCAGGGTTTTTTGTGTTTAAACTTCACATTACTCTCTGAATCAGGACGAGACGTCAACAGACGCGGCTCTGCGCTGGCACCGTGATGGCACGGAAGCGGGAGCGGGTTTTGGTTTTGATGAGGGAATGATGCAGTTGAAGAATGATCTCAGATCGCAAAGAGAGCACAATAAACTCGACTCCGCGCGCCGGCTTTGTTTTCATTGCTTTCCTCTCTTTTGCTCTTTTTTTTTTTTCCTCTCCCCCTCAGTAAACTTATTGGAAATCCTTTGGGGTTCTAAACCTCTCTCTCTGTCTGCCTCTCCCTCCACCACCCTCCCTTACCCGCCCCTCCCCTCCCTCCCTCTCCCGCTCACACTCACTTGGTCTCCTGGCTGCAACAAGGTCTGAAAAGATTGCAGTTCATTTCGACCCGCAGTGGATGGAGGCCTCATTTAGTGGCTGCTGGCAACTCAATCAGCCTGCCTCACGCTGATGAGTGAGTGACTACTTTCAGAGCACCAGTCAATATGTGTCTGCCGTGATAGAATGTCAGCAGCCCGTGCCCTGTGTTCTTCTGACCCAACGTTATGGCTTTTTTATTTTGTCTAATCAATGATATATGAAACAACGCAGACACATTTCAGCCATAGATCTTTTTCTTTTCCCCACTCGGTGTGCGTCTCCCGCGACGAACCAACACTGGGTTCAGATTCCTGCCACTGCGAGAGCTGCAACAATTTAAAAAGAAAAGCATCATTCCCGGCTGTCCAGAATCAGCGAGAATTCCTCTTAAATGAAAAGACAAAGAATAAACAGCGCGAGCAAAAGACTATTTCTGCTTGTGTTCCCCGTGTGATGTGCCGCTGTACATGTTGTCGGCTCTTGACGCTCCGGCCGAGAGCAACGGCTGTTCAGTGTCATGCACGCTGTCTGTGTGGATATTTTCTTCCCAGGTTTGTTTGCACAGTCCAGGGCGGGTAAAGAAGAGCTCATATATTGCCAGCCGCCTCTGATGAGGCAAGCGCACTGTCCCCTGTGTCCTTTATTTCACACAGCCCGCTGCACATGCTCGGCAGTCTGCCGACCTCTTGACCCGCCTGTCACTGTGATGGCCTCTGTTATCTGGAAGTAGTTATTTCACGAAGATGGCCTCCCTCACTGCTTCTCCTTTATTGAAAATAATCATTAGAACAACTGCGCGAGGAGGAGCTGCAGGGATGGACTTTGAATCGTTAGAGATCCATTAACAGTGCAGCCGGCTGAGGGTTTGTTGTCCTCTTCCATCAGTGCTGTTTAAGACAATTGCATGTTTAAGGCTGTAGGACTAAGATTAAACGACTCAAATTGTTTAAAGCCAAAGGACCAAGCAGCTCAAAGTGGAGTAACTAACAGCGAAAATTGGAATTTCGCTCTGAAATGGGTAAAGCAAAATTAGAAAACAATGTGATTCTCCAATTTAAAAATGACTAAACAGAAAACAAATGGAAAACAAACTCCCTCTCTGATTTTGTTTGATGGGCTCATAATTGGAAAGCAGCAGTTAAAGTAAGTGTGTGGAAATCCATTTCTCAGTTTTGCACAGCTGCTTCTCTGCTGCTGGGGTGGCTCATGGTGACCTAGTGGGAGACCCAGTTCTCCCTGAGACTGGGGGTCCTTGGGTTCAAGCCCTGCTCGCGCCAAACATGTAGGCTCAAGGGGGCGCTCCTTAATTGTCTGAGTCCCCAAGCCCCGATAAATTCTAGGGTTGTATCACAAAGGGCGTCTGAATATCAGGACAAATCTCTGGACGAGCCCTGCAGGTGGAGCTTAGTAACCAGTGTAACCACTGTTAGGACACCAACAGTTACAGTATGTAGTCCTTATGAAGTCCTTATAAGGACTATAGACTGTAACTATATACGGAAGGACTATATATAGAAGGACTTTTTACGGAATGCTCTTCCGTGTTTATCAATGGATTCATTTTGTCATTTAATGTTGAAAATCATGTAGAAAAACGACACAGTAGTTTCTTTATCAAACCACCTGCTCAAAATTTCCCATCATGAATATTTATCCATTTGGAATGTTTAAGTAATAAATTATTTTTATTTACAAATACACGCTTCAGACTGGTTAGTTCGGCATCGCAAAAGTGTGACTTTTAAACAACTGTAATTTAAATTGCATTAAAATTCCAATTGTACACTACCGCCACCAAACTGCCAAACCAACACCAAAACAATGTGAGGTGATACAAGACTACAACACTGATATTACACAATAGAATCTATTGTCACTTCAAGTACTCAGTGTGTAGTCAGTGTGTACAGTGTGTACATTGTGTCAAACTGGTGAGTAATGTTAAAGAAAAAAACTGCTATTAAATCAATCACCTCATGAATGCCCTAGACTGCGTCCCCGTCTCCTGTAGGGTGTCTATCAGTGGATGCATTCAGGAGAGATTTTCAATTTATTTCTAATCAAGCTTTATCTAATATTCTCCCGACAGGCAATTAAAAATTCAAACTACCCTGAAAAGCCATTGCTCACTTTTCACTCTCTCCCAGCGTTCATTTAAGGATGTTATCTCATTAAAAGCTCTTGTTGATGAGTTTGAGGTCATTTGCAAGCACATTTGATTACCATATCCCGCACTGACTGTTCATGTTCCACGGCTATTGTTGCATTTTCATGAGTTTCTTTTTAAACCACTTTTTAAAAAACAAAAAAAACAATGCAAAAACAAAAACAAAGGCAACTGACTGTGGAGCACTTTGGACCGCCTTCACTCATGAGCTCCGTCTCCTTTTGTCACCACCACCGCTGTCTCGTCACCCTGACGCCCCGTGCACCAGCTCCTTGGGTTTATGGCCGGCCGAGCACAAGCTGAATTGTCTCCCAGCAAGATAGAGCTTCAAATTGGCAGCAAATAATTCCAAAGGGCGAATTTGTCATTACAAGTCATAATGAGATTCTCCAGCAGAGAGGCTTGGTGTGAGAAGCCCCGGCGCTTCAAAGCCCTGTAAACGAAATGCCACAAAATGCACTAAAGTATGTTTTATTTGGAACATCACTTACAGCGTAATCACATAATATTTGTGGCCCTGTTTGCACTTTGACTAAAGCCATTATGCACAAATCAAATTAATTCAAGCTGTATTTCCACAATAATAAATATTGCATGCCAGACTGTACAACTGTCTTCAATTTTGGCTCCTATTGTGTGTTGTTAATTTGTTTTTGTTTATTCCCAGGGTTACCTCACACAACAACAAGGAGCTAAAATGGCCATGTGGAAGAAACAAGCTCAGAAGATCAGAATACATAAAAAAAAAAAAATCTGCATTTATCTAAAACACATGAGCGCTTAATGGGTCAATGATCAACCTTGTAGATAGATAGATGGATAGATAGATAGATAGATAGATAGATAGATAGATAGATAGATAGATAGGATAGATAGATAGATAGATGGAGACTTGACTTTTCATTTTCATGCACCGTTTCATTTAGCCATGATGTTTATGCGTACCAGGGGTGTACAGGGCCTGCAGCTAATGGGGAAGAGATGCCTGGAAGCGACTTGTTTAGTATGTGCCGAAGGTGCATGAAAGAAGAAGGAGAAAGAAAACACACACACACACACACACACACACACACACACACACACACACGCACACACACACACGCACACACACAGAAAACAAACCCCCCTTGAGTGCTGCACGCTCTTCGCCTATTTAGGGCAGCCATGTCCAGCAGTAGATTTGAATATGCATGACGATCCCAGCCACCCTTACAGCACATCTCAACTGTGTCCTGGCACCAGCCTCTCCGCACAAGGAAGATGCGTGCATTGCATTTGAATATGTTACGGGCTCTGTCATACACAATAAGTACAAGTCTGTGAAAAACATGTATTAGGTAAATGATGCTGAAGCGCCACAACACACACGCAACAACGAAGTCTGTCGGCGGACAAACGGACAGTTGTGAAATTATATGGGGCAGGAGTCATGACTTTAAAATCTGGCGTTGCAAGAAAGAAACAGTGTCACACTTTCATTCCAGTGTCAGCGCTTGTTTGTATTGTGAGCATGCAATGTGTCATAAAGATATCATCTCATTTGTTTTGCTCTTTGATGTCATTTTCAGTGTTTACGTTTTCAAAGAAGCTAATAGTTGGAAGCTTGTTAAAATCCTACTTTGTTGTTTACCAGTAAACAAAGGAGGAAAGATTGTTGTGAACGTTTGACTGTCTTGGAGCAAACAAATTACAGATAATTGCAAATTATCCTTTTTATTTAGTTTTTATGGTCAAAAGTGTTATTTCTCTATTTAATTATACACTTGGTTTTTGTTTGTTTTTTTGCAGCGAGACACTTTCAGTGCCACACACTTTATTTCAAGATAAAGGTGGAAAATTAGCTTTAAAAGTGAATAAACAACAACAATAACAATGCTTGTGCCTTGCTTTCAATAAGTGATTAGATGTGAAGTGACAAGTCCATGTGAAGCATTGCTACTGTATGTCATATGAACATTCCAGAAGGAACAAAAAATCTAGACTATAGAGGAGGATTTCAAGAATTGGCAAAGTTGTGGTTATTCTTGTAGGTCAGCTGGCGTTGGCCCTGAGGAGTAATACTGCTCTTCCCAGTGGAAACAGCTCCTTGGTCACATGACCTGATTGTTTGCAACATCAGAGGGAATTAGCCAAATCTGTTTCCATGCTAAATTTTGAGTACATTTTGTTATATGGAAACACACCAACTGTAATACATTGTGTGAATTACTGTCAAGGTATAGACCACATTAGAGCTACGTAAGGAACAGTGAGGTTGATACAATTACTTTGCAAATAATGAAGTGGGTCATTTGTCCTTCAGTCTGCCTGAGAGGTGCAGAGGGAGAAGGTTATTGGGTTACAGCCTTGGGTTCTAAAACATCTGTTGGCACATTAATCAATGATGGGGATGGTAGGTGGTATGAATGAGAAAGAAGAAAGAAGAAGCAATTAGAACAATAACAAGAAAATAGAAAAGATCACATTCACCTTTTATTTCAAACATTCAAGGCAAAAAGGGCACATTAGCTGAACTGCAGTTAAGTTGAGGCTGATTGCTACTAACTGTGATCGCCCTAGGAGCACTGTTTTTTTGGGGGTTTTTTTCAAAACAAATGTCAGTAGCAGTAAGTCAGTAAGGTGCTCTTAACAAATAGCTGAAAACTTGAACAAGTGTCTGAAGTCCATGGTAATACAGATTTGGTTTCTCTTCTTAGCTAGACTTGCTATTCTTAGCTTCTTCTATTCTTGTTCTGTTGGTGGTGGGCCAGTTTGCCACAACACAGCCACCACCGGGGCCCATCATTTATACTGATGGCGATCTTGGCAAAAAGCACTGCATTCCAAAGAAGCATCCCACAAAAATGATTGGAGAAAGGAAAACCAAATAACTAGTGTGCTTCAGTTGTGAGCACTGATGTCTGATGCACTGTGTAGTTTTGGCTTTATGGGGCACTGGCACTGTTGTATGCTGCTAAAATGACATTAAAAATACAATTACAAATTATAAATGCCAAAAATACAATAAAACATAACATACAGCTTAGATACTAGATTGAATGTCGCTTGAAAGTTGACTGGCAAAGGCTGCATCTGCATGTTAGCAAGCTAGCCACTACTAGCTACTGACAACAAGGCTAGCACATTATGCCAAGGCACCAGGTCTCAGCAGGGAGTAAGACCTGATTACAAGCAGCAACAAGTACTGATGCTGTCCACTACTTGACAGCCAGGGAGCGGGAGAGCACCAGTTTACATCCTGGAAGCTGCGAAGGCGGCGACATAGCGAATGTGAAGCCATCCTCCTCGCTCCCTGCGCTAGGACTGGCTAATTAAATACTAAGGAAGGAATAAAATCTTAATGAGAAACACAAGCTTGTTGTGGTGTTTGGCACTGACCAGCTCCCCCTTATTAGGTGCACTTGCCCATATGTGCTTGGGTGAAGTGCCCATTAGAGCTTTCCCTAATGGATCTTCATCCACGGCGCGGAGATGTCAGTGGAACGTACATTTTGGCAATTTCCAATCTTGGCACGCGAGCGCGCTCCGCTATTGAAATTCCTGAGCCACAATAAATATTTTATGCAAATTAAAATTAAATTCTTTGCTTGGTTTAAGCAATTTCTCTTGTAAGTAGTGTATCTGTGGAGGAGATTACAACATTTGCCAGTTTGTTTATAATTTAATTTTTTATGTTGTGGCTGGCGGTGGGGAGAGACGGAACACCTGTGAGTGTTTATAATGTCCCATCTCCTTCACAGCTGCTCCTTTTCAAAACACCTCACTGGTGCAATAATTTCATAAAATTTCATGATTTACCATCTGGTAGACTGAGCTATAAGCACATGCAATAAGCATTTGTATGGCGCCGGTCCCAGAAAGGTACAATAACTGTATATTTTAAGTTAATGGCTTTTCGGGGCATGCAAATTTTCCAGCGAGCAGATTGCAGCGATGCTACAATGTAAGTCTGGCCCCCGTCTGTCTGCCTCCGTCTCTCCCGCATGTCTTCTCCCATGCAACGCACGTTCCCCCTCATCATGTCCTGTAAAGCATCACTCCGCGGCCCTCGATCGCTCCTGGCTCCGACTGTTGAAACAGCCCGGCGTCAGAATCTAGATATCAAAGGCACGAGAACGGGAGACGCAGTAGGAGGTACGAGCAGATTATTTTCCTTTTAGCATCTAATGTCTCTGCATTTGGGTAATTAAAATGATTACTACAACAATTACGGCGAGTAATTAGAAACTAATTACACTTGCATTTTTTGTGATTACAGGAGCAGATGAAAATAGTGCTCAAAATTAAATTCATTGCATATTCATGGAAATGAAATTAAATAGTGCTGGGTGGATGAGATAATAGAAGGCGGGAATAGAATGGCGTTCAGAGGGGGCTGCCGAGCCGTCTGTGGCTAATGCTCTGAGAAGGCATTTGGCGGAATCGCTGATAATCTTTTAATGGCTTTAAAAGAAGTTCATATTTAGAATGCTGTCCAACAGACAACAGGGTGTGATGCTTCCTCTCCCTTCCGCCTCCCCTACACGGCTCGCGGAATGATTAAACCTTTCAGCCGGGGCGCCTGCACAATAGCAAACATTTAATCATTATCTTCTCAAATGAAGGAAGGAGCAGGAGTCTTTATGCCTCCTTTATGTCGCTTCACGCACAGTGATTAAATTAAATATCTACCCCTGATTCTTTTTTTTCTCTCCTCCCCTCCCTCCGCCGACGGTGCATCGTAGACTTTCTCCTCTATCATATCCATATCCGCCACCCCCCTCTCCCCCCCAGAGCCCTCCCCCCTCCCATCTATCGACAATAGTCGGGGGGGTTTTAGCTGCTGCCATGATCGTGTAATGAAATTCTTCAGATTAAATAGATTTCCTGTTAAACTTGGGGCTTGGTAGATAGGGTGTCAGGAACCAATGGTTATTAACATTTAAATATATCACAGAGTGAGCGCGAGCAGCGTGAGAGTGAGTGACTGAGTGAGTCAGAGAGGGGAATGGAGAGAGACAGAGAGAGATGTGGACAGAGGGAAAAAACAACAGTATGAATTTTTCATTGTTATCGAGTATGTTTTGTTTTTTTTTCCTTCTTCCCCGCCTCGACTAGAATTCAGCAGGACCCCGACGAAACCAAAGTAATTAGAGAGATGCAAGTGGGGCACCGTGCGGCCATTACAGCGAGGAGAGCTCACTGTTTATGGAGCAAAACCAATGCAGCAGAGTCCAGTTCTGTTTCACCCCCCCCAACCCCCACCCTCCCAACGTCTACGCTATAGGTTATTGCTTTACATTAACAATGTAAATTCATCCGACTGGCCTCCCCGCGAAGGCTTTCGCAGGTGAAAATTGATGGCGGAGCGATCTATCATTATCTCATCCGTTTTCTGGCAAAGAGAGAATGAACCTGCGGCAGGAAGCGCAGGAGATTGTGCTGAAGAATCAGAAATTGGCGGTGATGGAGAATGACAGCGTTTGTCTTGGCTAATGTCGAATGCTAATCGACATTATTATACCGCGGCAGAGTGGCGATACTTCCGGGTCGTAGATCAATTGGGTGTCATTCAGAAGTGCTTCCGTGATTGTCACCAAGTTCTCACGCCGGCGAGGAGAGTCGCGAAATTGACTTTATTAATGGAGAGCAGAAAAAATAAATCGTTCTGACAAAGTTTTTGACTATAATATTGAGAGTCCAGCCAGTAGAAAATACATTGAGAAATCTGTTGTTCATAAACTGAATCCGATTTCAATTAAAAACAGCATTTTTCTATTTTTTTTTTAGTTCTGATGAATACATTTATTGATGAGGTGAAATTCCCATCCGCCATGACTTTGAACGACTTTACAGATACATTTTCTTCACAGCTGTACATGGAGATGTAGTGGATTTTTTTTTTTTTTTTTATCTTGTTTGAAAAGATAGAAAATGTTTCAACCAGTGTGGGAGATGCAATGTTTTGACAATATATGGTTCAATCCCCGCCGTCCAGGGTTTTCATAAGGTCTCTCACCCCACCGCCCCTCCTCGCTTATGTTTATACCCGAAAGACAGATTTTTCCAAGCCAGGCACGTCAACCCGTGGACAGGTGTGCTATTTACATTACACTACGACTTGCTGGCAAGCAGGCTCTGTAAGTAAATGTCACATATCCACTTTCACTTGAAGTCTAGCAGTCCCAACTGACATTCATCAAAATTTAGTACAGTCCACTCTGTGATGTGTCTGTGCTGCCGCTGACATTTTTACTGGGCAAATAGCAGCTTTGGTATTTGATCCAAAATGGTCAAACGGGAACACCGGCTCTTATATTCTTATATCTGTCACTCTCAAGAGGAACGTGAATTTATATTTGCCGTATTCGGAGACTGTGTGTATAGGAAATGCGTTTTTTTTTCTTTTTCTTTCCACGTTACCGTTTTTAGTTTTTACATCGTGTCAGCCATAATTAAATTCTGAAAAATACATTGTAGAAGCCCGTGACCTGTAAAATGCAGGTCAGGGTCCTGCTTTATGTCAGTAGATGGGGTATTGTTTACCGGAAAGCCTCAAAGTATAAATCAAAACATTTTTTCCCATTAAAGTTTTTGTCACATGAGCTGCACCTGTCACTCCACTGTATATTACTGTTCATTTGTATATATATAAAAAAAAAAGTAGTTTTAATTAGATTTTTCATGACTGTCGCACTGACACGTCTTTCCCCGACACGACCGTTTTTATGTCAGCTGACATCCCCCATAGGTTCCTATTTGTGAAACTCAGTGTGGCTCTGACTGGTGCCACTCTGCCAGTGCCAGACTGTGTTTAGCTGCCAACCGATCCAAACTGTTGCCAGCGGTGGCAAGAGAGACAGGATGACCCGTTTCTACAGTTCACTCATATTTTTCTTCAATACATGTGCAACCCCAGTTTGGCTTTTATTTGAAACACATGGGTCCTACAGACAGGAAATTAGCTTGGTTGAAAGGGAGCAATACTTAATCAGAGATTTTTTTGCACGATGCAATGGTCTTGTTTTCTTTGTAAATGCTGCTTATTTAATTCATTCATTCATTCATTCATTATATTGATTGTCCCTTGAAGAAAGTTTGCAGCACGTATCCATACAAGTATCTACATGTTTGCAAAACTGCATTGGAATTTCTATCCCATCTCCACATTCTGAAGTCCATTTGCATACGTATGTATGTATGCAGCCATGACATAAATGCTAATATTTCTATTTGGTGATTTGACATAATGGGAAGTACGACTTGGAAGAAATACTTCTGTATCAAGAATAGTCTTTTGTGAATGAGGTCCCCTAGTCTGTCCAGACAGATGTGTTCATGCTAATAGCCACGTTTTACTGCTCCTTATGAGACATCATCTGGGTCGACACAAACAGCACGGGCCATGTGAGCTGAATGTTCTTTGATTATGACGTTTTCAAAACAGTTCTGATGTGAATTCCGACTAAACGTGCATTAAAAGATTTAAGGCAAACGTCCTAATAGAAACACGCTAGCCGAGCGTCTACGAAGCTGCATATGATCTTGTGTATTCGTGTGCAATCATTAGACCATGCGGATGAAACGTTGTGATCGGATCCGTTTGTTTCAGCGCATTTACCAATCAAACTCACCAGTGACGCAAGACGCGGCACTGAGTTTGCGAGGCCAACTCTAATTGTTGCACAAACATCTTGTTAAAGTCGCGTGCGACACTAATGATGACAAAGCTGCAAGCTTCGGCTGTTTTTGTGCCTCCGAGCTGTACGCCATTGTCAGAAACTCTTGAATTATCAAACAAACAAGACAGGAGAGGTGGCTCGCCGTCCCTGGAGTTCAGCTCGCTGCAAGTCATCCTTCATGCTGGGCTTGTCTGGCTCTTGCGCATGTGGAAGCAGGTGCGGTGGCAGGACAGTGGAAGGACCCTCGCCGGCTTTGCCTGCACTGCTGCCCACTTGTTAATGACCGGGCTGTGGGAAGCTGGTCCTTTGTGTACGCTGTTATAAAGCACTCAAAGCCTCCAGGATGGCAGCAGGCTCACTTCTTGGCCCCAGGGCACTCTATGGAGAATAAGACATGCCTCATGCTTTGTTTTCCTGCTCCATGGGATCTCACAGCAGAGGAGAGCCAGAGCAGAGTAGCAACAGTATTCTCTTTCTGCAAAAAATATACTGCTGCTTACATATTCTGCTAGGTGAAGAAACTTTCCTCCCCCCCCACCCCGCCTTTTTGCGCAGTTCCTGGTGTGTGAAATAATATATCAAAAAGCTAATTTCCCCAGAAATGTTAAGAATATGAAAACATAAAAGATCATTCCTCTTGACTGCTCGCTGTACGTCTAGATTGGCGCTGGCAGGCTACAAATTGTCTCATAAATGTGTGCATAATTTAGGTTCATCAGAGAAATCCCCGCAAAGTCAGACAGTGCAGGCTGCACAATGTACCATGTGATCAACCTCAGAGATATCATTAAACGCATCAGCATAACAATACTGTAGCATGTCTCTGTAAATATGATACTGTTGCAATTAAAACAACTCTGTAGCTCTCAGAAATTAGAACCAAATAATCATTAAAATAAAGACACCATAATGTTGAGGACAGTTTTATATATATATATATATATAAATATATTGCTCCGTCTAATTTAGAATAGATTCATAGATTGGCTCTTCCTACTTTTGTGTATTAGCAGGACTGCTCCCAGTATTATGAACCTAAACCCACTGTCATTACCATGCAATGGCCAAGGAACAAGCAAACAGTAGATATCTTATAGCCTGAAGGCAGCTAAAGAGACACAAATGCCCTCAGAGATCAAAAACACGACCAAAGATAGTGAATTTTGATTATGACTGTGGCTGAAAATGACTATGAATAGCCAACAAGTGTGACATTACAAGCTATAAGGCTACAAGGCTAATGTGGGACTAAGAGAGAGCTACTGTTTACGTGGTGAATGAGCCTAACTCACAGGTTGGCTTGCTGGAATTTTAGCTATTTTAAAGGGTGGCTTTAGATGAGTTAACTAGCAAAGTGTAAGAAGTTCTTTCTTTTGCAGTACGAAGTTTAAAAGGTCAAAAACAAGTAGTGAATCAAAAACAGTCACCACTTGGAAAAACAGTGAGTATTAATATTATATTATACAGGATAGAGCACTCAAGGTGTATTTTATTTCTTTTGCACTTTCTCCCAGTCCATCAGGTGTGGGTGTTGCATGTTTTTAAAAGTGATTGTGCTGCTCATGGGAAGAAGTTGTTTTTCAGTCTGTTTGTTCAGACATGAGCGGTTTTCAGCCTGCAAACTCATATGACTCATTCAAAGTGCCTACTTTCTGTGGAAAAATATATATATAAAAAAAATTTTTTTGCCCAAGTTCATTGAGTTCATCCCTGTCTGGCATTGTTAAAATCTCCGTCTTCAAACACAGACCGTGCTTCTAGGGTTCGTCCCGTTTATATTCCAGCTCTCTGAGTTAAACCCCCACATTGGTTTCGCATTGTTATCAATATTTATCGCATTCATCGCGCACACAGGCGGGACCTCACTGGGTCAGTTTTAGAGACAGCGGGACTGCGGACCAAGAACTCATAATATTTTGGTTCCAATTACTATTGATTTTACAATTGGTTTTCAGCAGGATGTTGTTTTATTACTAATATATTTAATGTGCAAATCAATAGGAACACTTGCTTGGCTCGTTCATGCTAAGACCATAAAATCAAAGATGTGGACTTCAAGCAGCTGCAGACGTTTTGTGATCCTTCCAGTTAACTGCGGCAGCAGGCGCTTTACAGCAGCGTCTAAGGGACCTTTGTCCATAATAAAAAGAGGGTGGGACTAATGAATCATATGGCTTACGACAACAACAAAAAGCACTATTAGCGATAGCGTGCTAGCGATATTTACAAAGCGAGTAAGGGACTGAACCTGGTTAAGCTGGAACACATTTCAGAAGGTTGTGTCTCCGCCGACTTCAGGCGTGGGATAACAGCGGGCCAGCTAGGGGGGCTTTAGCTCAACAAAAGACCACCAAATGTAAGTGCAATTACTGCCACTTGCAATAAAAGAGCCACTGCATTCGCTAGCAACGGCGAGAGGGCGACCAGGAACCCGAGAGTTCCGCTTGGCGTCCCGCGTGGGCCTCACTTTGAGTGATGACGGCGCAACATGATGGAGTAAGGCAAAGAGAACCAGGCCGTGTGGAGTACATTTATAATCTGTAATTGATAACGCAATAACGGCTGTGAATAGGCTCAGAGTGACTTCTCTCCTCTTGCAGTCACTGTCATGGCACAGCTGAGCGGCTTTTTTCTGTTTTCTTTTTTCTGTTTCATGCCCGGGTGGGAGCCGCTCCAGAAATGGGCTCATTTTGCCCAAAAAAAAAAAAAAAAAAAACAACAAGCGTCTCCCCCCCTCTATCACTCTGCTTCCTGTCAGCTCACTCTTTATCACGGACCCACCTCTACCTCTTTTTTCGCTCTGCGGACTGCGTGACGCGGAATTGACATGTAGGTTCGGAGGCAATGCGACGCTACTGAGCTGTGATGTAAAGGTAGCTACCAGGCGCCCCGGATACATCCATGCTACAGTGGGCATGGATGGCAGGGGGGGGGCAGTAAAGGGAAGCTTCCACCGCTGGGTTCGGCTCGGGCTGTAGGGCCTGTTGGAGCAAATGAAGCGCCGCGCCATCCAGTTACACCAACAAGGTCAGGCAAGGGACGTGTCGCCGAGGAGACCACGTGACCGTGTGGAATTTGGGAAAAGCTTGTTTGCAGTTGACCCCAGACGAGACATGTACAAAGTGATTTTAGAATAAAGAGCTGTTTAAATTAATGTTTCTAGATCGGTGTTTTGCATTGTTAATGGTTGCCCCGATTAAAGGTCCAGTGTGTTTATGATTTTTATATTGGTTAAAGCTTAATATACTGCCCGTAAATATATTAGTAAAGGTGTATAATCAGTACAATAAAAGTTATTAGGTTTTTCTACCCATAGAACAGTTCTTATTCATATACAGTATATAAGAATATAGATAAAGCAAGGATCTCGCTCCCAGTTGGCGGCC
Organism: Thamnaconus septentrionalis; assembly: GCA_009823395.1. Lineage (NCBI taxonomy): Eukaryota > Metazoa > Chordata > Actinopteri > Tetraodontiformes > Monacanthidae > Thamnaconus > Thamnaconus septentrionalis. The sequence continues at coordinate 18,460,057 of CM020507.1, forward strand.
ATCTTGCACCGCCATACTTATAAGGAAGCCTGGTGGGGACAATTCAGCCCGCCTGACAACGCAATTCATGTTTAGGGTGAACGTTCGCATCCTCAAATAAACCAATGAAGAAGAAAGTGGACCAGGTATTCCATTTGTGTGCGCAGGCCACCATAGTTCACTGGCAAGCTTGGGAGAGGGAGGGTGTGCGAGTGAGGGAACTAAGGTTTTTTTTTTTATTATTATTCACACCATATTGCTGTAGTCAATGGGGGGAATGGAAGAAGCTGGTGGCAGAGGCAGAGTTAGATAATATCTAAGGTAGCTCGTCTCTTCTGTCTCTAAGCTCTAATCCAATTTATATCATGATCGCCCACTTGTAACAGAACCTCAGATCTCTGAAATTCATTTTGTTTACATGAAACCTTTAAATTCACATTGAGAAGAAATTAGTATTAATTATTTTTACAGGAACACACTACACAATTCAAAACAACTTCCTCAAATTTTTCGTACCCCGACAATAATTTTTTTTGCCCACTTCATGTGTTGTTTTCCAAAATCATGCAAAATGCGCAACACATTTAAATGGGACAGGTCTGATGAATTAACTCTGATGAACTCTGAATGTGGTCACGTGATCTGTGCCATTTGGGCCAATGAATAACGAGCAGGTAAACGCAGCAAGACACTATTTCCAGAAATTGTCGCTGAATTACTTTCTATATGAAGCTTTTACTCGTAACCTAATTTTTCCAAACCTTATGGAAACCTGTCACTTTATTTCTTTATTTCTCAAGTTGCACACGACATTTGACAGAAAATGCGCTCGCTACTGCCCTTCAGCTCCCGCTTTCCGCCACGGTGTGCAAGCTGTCGCTCTGACAGAAGTGGAAATGCACAGCGATTCATCACCAGAAGTGGGACTTTTCAAATGGTCCACCTGATTGTCACTGCTGCGCAACCACACGGGGCCTTTTTTTGATCGCATGCCCTCTTGCGTATAAAAAAAAAACGGTCACAAACGCTGCGTTGAGCGAGGGGCGCGCGACGGCCGCGTCGGAGGCCGCTCGCTACTTGACAGCGCGTCTCGCTAAAGTGACGGGAGTGTGGGGGGGGGGGATGGCGGAGGGCTATAAGTGAGATGGAGGTACACGCTGGTCAAATCGAAGGGTAAAGTGGGAGCGTTGGCTGCATTCCTTCCCTTAATGCCCCGCGGCACCTCCACCATTAGCATTCCCCCACTGTGACTTGAGTTCATAAGACTAATGGAGTTGCTACCTGGGGACATTAATTGTGCGTGACACCACTCGGGGGGCTTTTGTGCACTCTCACTAATATCAGCGCGCCCGCCTGACAAAGCGCCCGAAAAGATTACAAACAAACCCCAAATAACTGCCAGCGTTGTGTCGCAGCGTGACGGGATTGCGTGTCGGAATGTCGTGGGTTTTTTTTTTTTGTTGTTTTTTTTTTTGTTCATTCCAAACCTTAAGTAGCCGAGTGATATGTTTAAGAAAAACAACCCTCCCCCCCCATCCCACCCCCCCCCTCAGTGCATGGATGACTTCACTCGTGCAGTACGAGCGGCTCTCTCCGTGACAGTCTTACGGCTGGCATCAAACTTCGCCCCTCGCCGTGACACAGGCATGACATCAGCCAATAAAAACACAAGGCCCCGGCCCCAACACACACTGACTGTGCAAGGCGAGGGAACCCACCCCCTCTGCACCCCCACCTCCCCTGAGCTTCTTCAATCCAGGCGAGGGAGGGGCTGTGATGGAGGAGATGTGCGTGTGTGAAAGTTAAAGCATATTAATGTCCAGCGAGCTTCCGGTTTATTACCTGATCCAGGCGAGAGAGAGCCTTTGCAATAAATCCAGCTTTGCTCTTTGTAGAAGGTGCCGTGTTTGTTTATTTATTTTGCTGGAGCCAGTGTTGTGTTTCTTTGAATTATTCACCGGGCGACATTGGGAAGGTTTTTCTTTTTTTTCTTTTTTTTTTTTTTCCTCAATAAATGGTATAGAAATAAAAGACACAGGCATTGACAGATTGTAAGTACAGGTGTGGCAGTGGAGTTCAGTACAAAAAATATTTGCTGTATTAACACCCAACTAGGTACTGAAGTTTCTATAAAAAGTTAAGTGGGTGTTTGTGACTTCAGCCTGCATTACAGAAGCAATGTGAGCCACTGGGAATCCACATTTCCATATCCACCAAGATTGACAGTCATTCACCAAGATTTACAAAGCTGAAGTTGTAAATGACATTTGATTGAAATAGAATTGACATACGAAATTCTTTTGAACTTAAGAAGACATACAAAGAAGTTTTTGAAGGCAACATAAATAGAAGAAAGTACACAGGTCATGTTTAATGGCAACATTTATTAATACCATTAACAGCATTCTCTACTTCTCCACTACAGTAGTGCGCAAACAGAACAGTATGTCCTCGTGCCCGATTCACTAAAGGTAAACATGTGTAATAATAGTGTGTATCTTCATGTATATGCAATATTAGGTGCATCTAACAGAGTATTCAAAAACTCGGAGGAATAGAAGCCAATACGTTAAAACCAGATGATTAATTCTGTTTCCAGACACAGTTGTCTGTTTATTCCCATTTGTCTACATCAGTGGGTCAGAGAGACCTCGCCACAGCCTTCAACCACCCGACATCCCTTCCACAAGCCTTTCTCACTTCTTCCTACATGCATGCTGATCCTCCTATGCGTGTGCATAACAGAGCCAACCAACATCAACTGCGTGGTATTAAAATTCAGGCTGCGCTTCAGGTCGCAGGAAAAACTCTCTGTTGCAAATGACGTCCTCAGTTGGTCTTTTGCAACATTCCAAACAACACGATGTGCGGTGTGTTATCTTGAACAATGCAATTCAGCATTCCAGGTCCTTCAGTGTGCTATAATACTTTGAGGTTATACATCATCAGAGATATTCAACATGATTTAGACAATACATGACAGACCGTGTGTGAGGAAGCTTGCTTGTTTGTGAATTTTATGGAACGGTGTCATCAGCATATAACACTACACAACAACAACAAAAAAACATAGACAATAGAAGGAGTTGCCAAAAACTAATGAGAAAACATTTTTCTTAGGTCCCGTTATCTCGCAGTCTCTCACCACGTCTTAGCCCCACCATCCTCACCTTGTCATCCCCGACGGCCGTCAACACAAACACTCGGCAACAAACACCTTATTAGGACACCGTGTGCTTATAATTATAAATATACACACATTTTTAAATGTCACACATTCACAGCATAGTGTTTTTTGTTTTGTTTTTTTCCTGAAGGGAAGGCGGGAAAGGTTGGCGGCCTTTCTCCGGAGTCAAACCAATTTACACTTCCATAATTACATTTGTATTTACATAAGGACACCCAAAGTTGTCATTTCTGATCCTTCCCTCTCCGCCGTCCGTCCACGTCACCGCTGGCACGGAAAATCATTATCCCCCTTTTGTCATAGCATGTACTGGCAAGCCACAAGAAAGCCAGAGTCATGTAATGAATGTCAAAAGTGTTTCCATCAGATATTGTGAAATATGGGTTCAGAAGACCCATTCAAAGAGATAATATGATAATTTGATTTCTCAGATAGGCTGAACGGAAATGCCTTGTCTGGACATTTTTGAAAAGCCGAATCCATTACTTATTCTTAATTCAGCCTGGCATAAATTAAAGGATTTCTGCAGGCCATTAACTCATCCATTAATACCCGGGGTCAAGATTATTGAAGCCCAGGGTAAGGCAATATGAAGGGCTATTTCTTCTAGATGTGTCATCCCGTGATTACAGTAGAGTTGTGAATCCGCCGCCATTAATTGTAAAATTACCCCCACCCCCACCCCCCCCACACACACACACACACATACACATACACACCCCTCCTGTTCCTTTTTGCACCAGATGAACAGCAGGAAAGATAATAGTCACACGGGTAGATAATCCTGTTGCAAAAAAAAAAAAGAGAGAGAGAGAGAAAAAAAAATTAATTTCCATTTCATTTGTTTTGTTATGTTTCAGGCAATTTCAGATCCGCGCTTGATTGTTTCGGCGGATATGAAGCGCGAGGGGGAAGGGGAGCCACTGAAAGGTGGTGTAAAATTAGGTTTGTGTCAGCACAAAATTGAAACCCGCTGAGCTATTTTTAATTTGGAGCGTTGGGGTGCGTGATGAAGGTGGCGCCAGGATGCAAGACGAGCGCGCGGAGACGCAGAAGAGGGGCGCCGATCGGGGCTCCTCCGCGCGTGCACGCAAATTGCCGTCCCACTCGCCGCCGCAGACATAGCACGCGCCGCCTCTAATTTGTTTCAGGTGTCCCCGCAGTGAAGCGCAATTGTCACGCGACGCGCCTCCTCACTCGAGTGCCGCCGACTTTTGCCAGGATGCAGCCGCGCGGGGGAGACGAGAGCTCGCGCGCGCAGGTGCTCGGCGAGCGGATTCGGGGACGTGTGCGAAAGCAGATGAAATTAAGGCAAATAAAAATCATATTAAAGAATATTACAGCCTAACAGCCATTAGTCTGCGGCTTCCTGTCAGCTTTTGATGGATTCCTCACTTAGTTCAATGAATGGTCTAATGACGTTGATAAAATCACTGGCAGCCGAACACAAAAGCCGGAGCGACCCACTGATGCATGCACGATACGGCAGGCAAATTCACACCATCCGTTTAAAGGGAGGCTTCGCCAAACCAGACCAGGGAAATCCAAATACTTTGAGCATTTTTCCCATTTCCCGCCAGCCCTAACCCCCCTCAGGATCAAGAGTTTACGACCTGTTCTACCAAGTTATTGAGTACGTCATCTCAGCATCAGCTCCCTTTGTTTTCAAACATGTTGTTGTTCCCCCTTCACATGAATTCTTTAAGAATGTGAGATGGCAAAAAGAGAGGAAATTGTTCCATCTCAAATCTCTGCGCTCTATTTCCGGTTCCATTTTAATTGTTGATTTATTCATCCGAAAATGCTGCGCAATATAAACAGCTGAGGGAGGGGGGGATAGAAAATGTAATACAAACCCCACAGAAGGAGAAGCGTGTGTATTAAAGCAGCTTATAGCCTCCCCCAGAATCCTCAGCCCCACTCTGACACACTGAGGGGAATTAATTTTACAAGCAGGGAGTTCCTCGTTATTGCTTCCTGGTAGCGCCGAGTCGTCCGGCTTCAAAACCCACCCTGACACACACATGCACAATAGATGAGCTGTACCCATGCTCACAGCCCATGAATACAAAGGCGGACCAGCAGCCAGCAGTGTTGAGCGCGAGAGGATATCCTTCAGTATTCACTGACCTCTTTGCTTTTTTTTTTTTTTTTCACCCTCTTGCAACTATTTTTCTAGTTTGGGGGAAAACACTTTCTATCATTGTCAGGTCGGGCGAGGATAAAACCGCTCCAGTGGCGGTTTAGCCGCTGCACTTCTGCAGCAGTTGCACGACTTCCCTTTACCTTGCACTCGCGCCTTTTTTCAGAAAATGATTGTCCCAAAAGTGTGAATTTTGTGGCGAGGAGAAGCTCTGAAGGGCTGCTAACCTGCGCCGCCCTTTCCTTTTATATTATCACACGCACAATCAGCAAACATGCTCTCTGGCCTTGTTTGTGCTAAAACGCTCTTCCGCTGCAACGTGACAGTGCAAAAAAAAAAAAAAAAAAAAGATATGAAACCGTTCAATCTATTTAATTAAGACAGCTTAGCAGTGGCACCCGGTCGCAGGGTGCTTAAGCTAATTACAGTATTAATTACAACATTAATTAAATGACATAATTGCCTTTCAAAACAATGACTCCTGTATCCCCAGTAAGGTAAAGGGTTAATTTAGTGTGGAAGCAGGCATGCATTATTTACATGCTTGGATGAATAATACATTTAAAGAGTGGGCATATAAATTTACTGGCGCAAAGGAAAGCAAAGCTTAGTGGCGAAGAAAGGCTGATTTAAATATGTGTCTTAAATGAGCGTTTCTCTGAGTTATGCTCACACCACAGTGGGGTAAATCTGTTTGCTCGCTATCTGTTGGGAATAAACCTCAGTGGGTGCAGAAATCATATGTGTAATTTCATTATTCCCAAGGCTGCAGATGCGTTCAGGGCTGGGCGATAAATAAGAATTTGCAAACCGCATATGAATAGGAGCTGTTTAAATCTGCAGGTCTACAAGTGTGTGTGTGTGTGTTCTGCTCTCCGAAAAGATAAAATAAAAAAATGAAATGTGTATATAATCTGAGCAGCTCACTTTTTTTGTTCTTTGCAAGTTAATATCTAAAGTACTTGTTTTGTGTGTGTGTGTGTATTTGGCATTTAGAGCAACACACACTGTATGCATTTGTATTTGTGTGTCAGAGGAAGAGCAATGGGAGGTGCTCCTAAGTCTGGAAAGACAAGCACACGCACAGATAAATAAATAAATAAATAAATAAATAAATAAATAAATAAATGAAAGGTAGAGCTGAGGAGGTTACACGCTGGGCCACAAACACTTTCAATTTTCACGGAGCAGACATACGAACGGTGGTGGTGGAGGGGGTTGGGGAGGGGCGCGGGGGGAAAAAAAATTACATCTCAGTCTGACGAGTGACTAATCAAGGCGAGCGAAATGCTGCTGCAATAAATTACTCCGCTGTGAAATAAACCACACAAACAGACTGATGATAATAAATGTAAATTATTTCTGGGGAGAAATTTTCCCGCTACATGAGTAATACGAACCATCAGGAAGGAGTCTTCCTTAACATTAATTACAGAAAATGACAAGTGAGCTGACAAGCAGGAAGGCTCATTATCTGAAAACATATTCACAACTTTGCAATTTGCGCAAGATGGACTCCAGCTAAATTAATCTCCTTTTTTGCATGAGCCCCTTCTAATTTTCATGTTATTAACAGGTTTGCAGTATCACTCAGTGCTTGTCACCCTAATCAGGTTTTTTCTTTCTTTCTTTTTTTTTTTTTCTCCGGCATGTTCGGGAAACCGTGGTGTCATTTGAAAAGGATCATGCCTCATAATGTGCTCTCCATCACGCGTCTGAATCTACAAGGCTGCTTTTAATAAGGTCCCTTAATCATTTCTCTCCTGTTTTTTTTTTTTCTGCTCAACTTTTGGACTGGTCGGCTTCTGTTATCCCAGCCCTCGTGGAGAGGCGCCATTGAAAGGAGAGCCGGCTTATCTGAGAGCAGGAGTGGAGGCGCACAGATTCATTGGGTCATTACATGGTAGAACTCTCATTTGAATTGTGCTAGCGTGCGGCAGCGCGGTTGTGTATTGCTTTGCCAACTCATTCACCTCTGAACTCTTCGTGTCCATTTCAGAAAGAATCTGAACTTTCGCCTGATCTTCAGCAGCTCCCGTGATTTTTTATTTTTTTTTCTGTCTTGTGTTTGAAAAAGAATTCACAATAAATTGTTTGCTCGTAGCTCTGCCCAAAGCAACTATTTTACAAGTGTTTGGGTTTTATGGCAGAGTGGCAGAATGCTATTTTTAATGAATACATTACATTTTTATTTAATTACAATGTCATATCTGCTTCAGTTTGACTTGACCCTCTGTTTTCCTCACATCCTGTGTTTGTCCCTTGGCCTCAGGGTCAATGACCCAACCTCACTAAATGACTGTGTCATTACTATGAAACAATCTCATTTCATTTTAAATGCCAAATCTAAATTGCATGAAGACATTGCCCGTCGTCCATCAAGAAATGTGCGAATATCACAGTTTTTCATTTTTTTCAGTGTATTCATTCATAACTGCATTCATTCATTCGTTTTGTTTAGGCTGCTGGAAATGCAGCAAACAGCATTCATTTATTTATTTATTTAGTCATTCGTTCATTTTGTCAAGAGATAGCCCAGGTTTCAGAAAAAAAAGTGAGCAAAATATGTTCACCGGCCACTTCGTTGGGTTAAATTTTTCAATTGCTCGGTAACATAAATAGCCAATCTGCCAATCCCATGGCTGCAACGTTTGGCGACAGAGACACTGAAGTTCAAAGTGAGCATCAGAATGTGGAAGAAAAGAAAATTAAGAATATAAACTGACATGCGTCCTTGATTCATTTCAACCATCCACATTTTCTTATACAGTTTGTGTTGCCATCTGCTGCGTGAAAACACATGCTTGCATGTATGCATTCAACTTTAACATTGATGAGTAACATGAAGCTTTATTTATGAACTTTATGTACATCAGGAATGTTGTCAGTCTCACTTCTTTATACTTGTTCCACTATTTTGTCACTGGCTTGATTTTGTCACATGATTTCCTCTGAATTCCGATGCAGTTAGCATTGCCACAGGAGCCCACAGCCATTATAAGCATGGCTCACAATGGTAGTAGGAGAAACATTTGCTAAATTAGTACGATAAAAATAAGTAATATTGGCGTAAATACCAACTCTTCATCACAAACGTACAAATTTGTCCACAACCAGTGGGATTTCTTTTGGGGATTGCATGAACGGATACTTCTGGCATCTGAAATGTAATCTAGGAAATTGTCTGTATCACAAACCTGCTTTAATTCACAGGTAGTCCAGTGGTAGCTGAAGCAGAAATGCATAGGTCATGCAGAATTAGTTCAGTGAGAATAGGTTTCAAGGGGGGAAAGCAAAATGCTATGAGGAGGAGCCCATAATGGCCAAGTTGCTCTCTCTCTCTCTCTCTCTCTCTCTCTCTCTCTCTCTCTCTCTCACTCTCTCTCTTGCTCACTTCTACACACGTAGACGCACAGGCACACACTCTCTAATTACATTTCACAGATTGTGCTACAATAGCTGCTGGTAACCTTTGGTGGATAAGCTTTTCAATAATGCAAAGTACACATTTTCATATCTATTTTTTTTCCCACCGCGCCTCCCATTTATTAATTTGCTGAACACAATAAAACAAAGACTCGATGTAATGTGCTCCTTTGCTCAAAAGGCACCCAACAAGATAAAAAACACAATGCGTCTGCGATGACGAATGTTCTCGCATGCAAACCAGCAGCATAATGTCTGACTGCTCCTGCTAGAAAGGCCATTTTCTTACTGTACAATGCAGCAACACTCTTGTCTCTTCAGTCTCTGCTCAGCATTTACGCTCTGGTCAAATTCACTCTTATCCTGAGTGAAAAAAAAAAAATACAGTGCAAACTGAAGCAATTTTCTTCATGAACTGATGATAGAAATAAAATGTTTTGGCTGATATCCCGTCCGTGTCTGGTTCGCAACAATTCTACCTAAATGCAAAAAATAGATTGTCTTCAAAAGAGGACTTCCTAAGTCTATCATCGTAAAAAATATACATTGATCCCATATAACTTCTTCCTCCATCCTGCTTTACCAAATAGATTGTTTGTGTTTATTTTTAGGTGCATTTTTCAGTCTTAAATGCAATGCACCAAAGCATTCAAAGCCTCAGTGTACGCTTTCTATGTGTGAGTGGAAAACAACAAGCAGTCATAGATGATAGAGTTCTGCTTCGTCAGAGAAATTATCCACAACAGTCCAACGCTGCGCAACTCTTAACTTGCGTTCAGTTTTCAAAGCAGTATTGGTGATGTAAAAATGAATGGACAGCATCATTCTCTTGCAAATAGCCACACACAATGGTTGAATTACAAAAATGTGGGTGATGACAGGTTAACTGCAAAGATTAGAAGAAGTTGGCCGAACTGAAATTTTGGAAAGGGTCTAACATGGATGACTGGGAATAATATAGAGGTATGTTCACTGTTAAACTTGTGGAAAAAAATACAATTATTAATCTAAAGTGAATTATTTTGCGTGTTATATCAGAATCCTTGAACACTCACTCGTTTGCTAGTTTGGGGTTTTCAATCCTTTTAACTTTGAAACTGAATAATGTAAATGGAACGATGTTTGCCTTGGTTGTGTTGTGGAAAAAATAAAACGCTCTGACCAAGATCGACTTGTGAGGAGTTTTTTTTTTTTAAGAGACAAAGTTCTCTGGCACAATCCAAAATGAACAGCAATGTAGTCAGGATGCAAGTGCAAGTTGCAAGTGCGAGGAGACAAAGACTGTGGAGGGCAGTTATAGGAGGAGAGGAGATGAAATAAGGAGTTTCAGGAAGGTTTGAGAAGAGTCCGAACACACACACACACACACACACGCACACACACACAGGTTTCCGGTGGCCTTGCTGCCCCGTTGCTGGGAAACCAGGAGATCCCAGACTCTCACAGGTGTGAGAATGCAACAAAGAGTGAGGAAAACAAGACATGAGAGAAACAAGGCAATAACTCAACTAGAAGACTGTAACTCAACTAGGGAACATACGCAAGTTGACACAGGAAAAACGTATATAATGTATACAAAACAAAGCAGTGATTCTTAGCGTGGTTGTAACTCTTTGACACCCGTCGTACCCTCCCTCAGTGGGAACGAGGCAGGACCTTTTTCCCCAGGAAGACAGGATCAGACGAATGTAAACAAAGCAATGAGCACAAATGCAATGACTATTTCATAAGGCAATGTATGCAATAATATGAGTACAATAATTTTCCATTACATTTGTTGCTTTCATTTTTTGGTTAATTTATTACATTGAAAGGTAATGAATTAACAGAAAAATGAGAGTAACAGCCACTACAAACATACATTTTAGTCATGATAATGCCTAATTACTGGTGAGCATCCTCAAAAGGAATACAAGCCTCTCTTGGCGATCACTGGTTAAAACCCATCCTCTGCTGAAATCCCTGTCAAGGCACAGAGTTATATAATAATAGCGATATCTGCAGGTGCATCCCTGCGCTGCTCTGTGCATGGAGCAACCGTGGCCCTTGGTTAAGCTAAAACCACAAATGACATGTTCCTTTGATCCAAATCAACTATGGCAGCTGCTACAAGGGATTTTTAATTGAATGATTATTGTATTAAATAGTTGCTTTTAATGGAGCGTGCACCTCAGCAATTACTTCCGCTTTAAGAGGCTGAACCCTGGGCAGGTCTTTACAGCCATGGGCGTTTGGTTCGCTTCCAACTGAGTGGTCACTGTTGGTGTGAAGCCAGCCTTTCATCGGCGAGAGGAACAAACAGTGTGGGAGAGGAGCCCGCTGACGCATTTATGTAAAGATTTACACGTACGCGCTCGCACGTGCTCGTTCTGAGGGGAGGTTTGTCCACAAACGCTTGGCTGCGACTGGAGCCCTGGCAGCGACGTGGCTGCTGAGATTCACAGCACAGAAGGGCCTTTCAATTACCGCTCCTGTCTAATGTTCTCCTCAAGCTTCAAAAGAGAAGTCTAATAACTACCTAATAGAACAAATGTGGCTAACTTCAGTAATCTTGCAATAGTTTGCGCTGATAGGATCAATATTTGCCAGAAGAGTCCTCTTATCCACGCGGCGTAATGAAATATTGAATGATAACGCAAAAGCCACAGTCATTTCTAAAGCCAGGCACGATCTCAGATTATGGGATCATTTGTGAGAAATTCTGCTCCTCTGTTTCCCCGGCGTCGGGGAGAAGGAGAGCCTCTGTGATCAAATATTGATAGGAATTTACCTCCATTGCCGGAGTTACTGATGGCAGTCTGGAATCTTTTTATGTCAAAACTGTGACACATACAGGACTTTCATAAAAGTTAAGCAAAAACTTCCTCCTTCCTGTGTTCCAGTTCTTCAGTACTGGGATTTGGAAATGAAAAACACCACAACCTGCAGGCTTTACTCTGATCATTAAACTTTAGTTGTGGTAATGGATGAATCCAATTGGTGTTCATCTTCTGACCCCAGAAGCTAAAATAGCCCCGCCCCAAAAAGTCCCCCTGGCTCACACGCTGAAAAGTGAATGTGTTTCCAGTTCATAAAAACACATAGTATAACAGCACATCATCATCACAGTACGTCTTGGTTTAATGTAATTTACACCAGCGTTTCTGCTAACATTTATCATTATTACCATCATTACAGTCTATTTAACTGATTTTCATTTGTTAAATAGACTGCCAAGAGATATTTGGTTTCTGAGAGAAATTTCTGTATTGCATACTAACAGTGCACATCATGACCACTAATGGTGTACTATATTTTTTCAGTCTTCTTGTAGGTTTTCCATTAAATTGAAACTAATCATGCTATCAGCTGAGCCTTTGCAGGTAGAGTGCAAAAGGTGTTTTTTTTTATTATCTATAACAAAAGCAGGGCAAGCTCAGTCACTCATACATACATAAATTGATACAGCAGTGTGACTTCAGTGTTAAAAATGTCAATAATTCCTAACAGCAGGAATCTTGCTTTACTCATGCAACAATGACATGCGGAATGATTTTGTGAAAACAAGAGACGTATGCATCATCTATAAGCTAGCATCATGAGCTAGTATCACAATAATTGTTAGCTTGCTACCAAACAAGATGTCCACCCCGAACATCAACCCAAACCACATAAAGGTCCAAATATTAGCGATGCAGTCAAATGTACAACTACATGCACCATCAATCTGAACCGGAATGCTGTGAATTTGACATTAAACATTAAAACGCATTTCCAAGGTGGAGGTTCTGCCAACCCAACAAGGGCTGATTTGCCTCTTCACTCCAATTAAAAAACAAAACAGTAACGGTGAATGAAACAGTGGCTCATCAGATTTTCATCTCATTGAATAATACACCTGACACACTATGCTGTGACAGCGCCATCAGCTTGTTTTCCTGTTCACCTGCTTTATGAATGATAAAGAGCTCAGGGTGGAGATTGTAGCTCTGATTGAAGAAGAAGAAGAAGAAGAAGAACCCACACTGCTGTAATCTATGGAGCAGGACTCTAACGATAAGCACTTTGAGATCACACGAGATTAAGATCGATTTCTTGAATATGATACTGAGACGTGGCGGCGTCCAGTTGACCGTGTGGGGTCAGCAGAGCAGCAGCAACACTGAGCCCAGACAACATTATTTCCTTCCTGCGTATCTGGAGGTCAGGTGGGGCCGTATCTCTTTACACTCCCTTTGATTTAATAATGCAGCCGTACTCTGGAAAATGACTAACGCGAGTGATTGCCCCTCCCCCTCTCCATTTTTTTTTTTTTTTTTTTTGCTTTCTCCTGAAGTTGTCATCCCTCTCTTGCCTCCTTAACAGGCCGGCCTAAACTCAAGTCCACCCTCTTCCCCCAGCCACTCTAAAATCCATCAGCACACATCTCTGTCAGCGCCGCCGAGACGACTCCGAGTCGGGTGCACTGAGTTGTCCACGCTCGCCCGAGCGCCAGCCCGACCTGCGGGATGGCGGCGCTGGGTGTGTGTGTGTGTGTGTGTTGGGGGGGTGGAGAGAAACGCTCGGCTGCAGAGAAACCTGCACGAAATTAAATTCTCCACTTGGCTGACTGGGGGGTGGATGGAGTGGTGGGGGGGGGTGACTCGTCCTGCTCTGCCGACCTGTTCCTTCATTATTCCTGGGCTGATAACTGACTGAACGGGATGTCTTGTCTGTTTAATGCCAGCTCAGCTGCTTCATGGGAGGAACGGGCTTGTCACTCTCCGCTATAACACACTGTATTACCATCTCCACTTCATTTATTTGGCTCAGATTTCACATGCCAGTCAGGCCCCCCACCCGCCACCACCGCCGCCACCACTACCCAACCCCCCTCTCCCCCCAGAAGACACTTGCAATTCGCCGCCGCTCAACCTTCCGCATCTGTTAGGAAACTATTCAAAATAACCTGTCGAAAATTTTCATTAAAGTGTCATTTAGGTGTCACGCCGACGGCTCGGATTGGAAACAATAAAGGTGACCTTAATTGTAGTTTTTCATAGCCGCTCTGGCTCTCTGCGGATAGCATCTTTTCACACTTGTGTGCGCGCGCGCGCACAAACACACACACAAGCATGAACACGGACACGGAGGGGAAAACATCTCTTTGCATTAAGCGCAAAGATACAGAGATGCTGGAGGGGAAAAAAAACACTGGGTGACCACCAGGGGAGATTTCTCTGAGACCGCAAGGGAAGCTCAGCTTCCTCTAAAATAAATTAAATGGTCAAATGTGTAAAATGTACCGTTGTGTTGAAATTATATTGCCTGAAAATGCATTGGAACTGTATTGCTACAACGAGACGAGTTTATTCAGAATCAGAAACTCATCTCAGGTCAGATTTTTCTTTTCATGTGTCTGTACCGTCTCTGTCCATTGAAGTCCATTGAAACTGAGCTTCAATGGACTTCAACGGAGCAGCGAATTATTTTCAGTGCAGAAAACTAGATGGTCATTGGGTAGTTGCTGCATTTAGTCCCGCCCCCGGACGCTCAACTTCTCTTGAGGTCAATGGAGGAGGGCGTTAGCCTGGACACTGGGATTCTGAGTTAAGGTTGCATAGTCTGAATCCCCTTTTGATTGGCAGCTCGCTGGAAAGAGAGCAATTTCGAGTGCAGTTCCACTCTCAGCTGCTCATTTAGTCCCATTTGCGTTTTGATTTCGATGAACGCACTGTGAAAAAAAACACCCAGTCATCGCCCACTTGCTTCAGCAGTCACACTTTTTTATTCTAGTTCTAGTTTGTTTCTTTTTAATTTGGAATATGCAAATTTGACAATGCTTCCTGGCTGCTATTAAGCAATTTCCTAACATACAATAATGTAAAAAGAACATTTAAGGAAGCAAAATTATTAAAACAGAAAAGAAAACAAGTGACTTTTTTCGAAAAGGAGTGAAAAGAAGCATAGCTTGTTAGCTCTCAGCCCTTTCTCCACATAAAAATAAAGGATATGTATATATATATATATATATATACATACCTTTACATACCCTCTTACATACATACATACAGTATATACACATACACATACAATCACGTGCACATATACTTATCCATCTCTCCTCAGTATGTCATTGATAATGCAAGATAATCAACAGTGAATAGTCAGCTATATGATAATCAAAAAATAATAATAACGAAAAATCAAAATTAGCCTAAATTTATTTTCATAGTTGTGAGTTTGTTTTTTGTTTATTCATACTGTAGGTTGGACAATGACAGTCAATAGATCTAGAAATAAATACAAATAAAAGAACAAATTGCGTGTCGAGGCCAAAGATGAGCTTCCCCTCTTTGAAGCACCAGCAGCCGCCACTGGTGACCACAACAAACAGCACGGACAGAACCGGCCCGTTTGGCCGAGCAGACAGTCAGCTCTGCCTCCCTGCGTTCACGAGTGCTGAGTTAAAGGTTTCTGCATGAGGGCGCCGCATGATTGAACGTTGTGATATGGAAAGGCAGGCAGGGAGGCAGCCACTGTTGGAAGACACGCGCTCGCGCTTGACCCCGCCAGCACTCTCCGGCGGCGGCTTTCACTCCCGGCTAGCTTTGCGGCAACCGTAGTGAATACATCCTCTGCTAATGCACTGGTACGTAGTTTCACTCGTCCTAATTCATAAACCCTAATTCGGGCTTTTAAGGGCACGTGGTGGCACGGAAGCTTCTCGTTAGGACGAATCGATGCCGTTGTCTCGCTTGGCACACGGCGGCTCGAGTTCTGCGTCAGAGCGAACCTATATTTTAGAAGAAAAGATAGGAAAAAAAAAGGTGAGAAATCAGTATTTGGAAGTCGTCGAACGCCCGACGCCCACTCCTTCTTGTGTAACCGCAAATCCGATAGCGCCGCGCGACAAAATGCTTTCCAATGTGACAATTGATTGCTGTTTGAGGTAGTTGCTGCTTGATTTCATAATTGCTGTAATTTTTCACGAGTACATGAGTGTCATGCGGCGATGGGCTTTGGAATCCTGGTAATGCAGTGGCCCGTACTTCAACCTAGGGATCAATAATGTATTAAAACCAAAGAGCTTATTGAAATAATAGAGGAGTTGTTTTTTTCTCTCTCTCTTTTCATGCTCGAGAAGAAAGTCAAGGAGAGAAAAATGCACCGAAGAGAAGTGCTTTGGTTCGCCGCCAGGCCTTTGCTGTGAATTGCACATTGTTTTAATGCCAGCACTTCTACTCCTAGGGAAGAAAAAAAAGGACAAGAGAGAGAGAGAGAGAAGTCTCGGTGATGGGAAAACTCTGGACTGTTATTGACGTGCCGCGCATTGTGCCAGCGGAATAAAGCGGCACTTGATCATTTGGAGTCCGAGTAAACTGCAAAAACCAAAAAGCTGTGAACGCAGACCACCCACCCCCCACCACCACCACCACCACCACCACCTCCCCGCCTCGTTTGGATAGCAGTCTGTTCGCTGATGAAGTAAATGATCCCCACGTACCGGCTTTGCCTACTCAGGTCATTATTTGGCGGCGCAGAACATTTGGCAATCTGCGGTCTCCCACCACCCCAACGCTGCTATCTCTTCCTGTTAGCGCTGGCTGTTTTGACAGCGTCTGAGAGAGGAGGAGGAGGAACGCTCTGTGAGGTGTCAGGTAAAGACTATATGTGACAGATTTGGAGAGGAGAGAATCAAGAGAAGACAAACAGGCAGCTAAATGCCCGGGAATGTCTCGGCGCTCAGATGGGGCGGAGGGGCGGCGATAAGTGCCGTTGACGTGGACATGACAGGCGAGCGGCGATGGCGGCGGCGGCGGCGGCGGACCTCAGGACTCGCCGTCCCACCGGAGGCCTCGCGACTGGACGCGATTCTACCGCAACTCAGCAGCGCTTATGAGCAGAATTAACAGGAAGTGAGCAAGTTGGGGGGGGGTGGTCGCCATCACCAGCAGCACCCCCCCTATACACACACACACACACACACACACCGCCTTTCCACTGGAAGCTCTTTGATGTTCCCCTCCTTCCACCCAACAGTCACCTCTGGTTTTGATCAAGCTTTGATTTCACCGTGTCACACCTGACGCACGTTACGGAGCAATCAGGGCTGTCACGGAAGGGTGGGGTGTCCCCGAAACTTTAGCTGCTGCACGGGGCCACTGACAGAGGAACATCTCGTTTTGACACGCACACAAACAAGCTACATTCGTGCCTGAGCAGTCACACAAAAGAGGAAGAATAAGTAAAGTTTCTTCAGACAGGTGATGGTTTCTTTCTTCTTCGTCGTCTTCTTCTTTTTTCTTTTTTTTCCAGAGGTACTTATGGCTGTGCACCCTCGCCAGTGTGTGACAGAGAAAAGGGAATATTGTGCTTTTATTTTAGGACTGTCACAAGACATGACTGTTCTGTTCAAAACACAGGAGTAAAATGAGAAAAAAAAAAAGGAGGAATAGTGTAGGACGTGCACGGATAAGCAGTTAATAAAAGAGAAAAGCCAAAAGCCAAATGTAATATAGTGGTGAAGACATTATTTTTTGAGTGCTTTTGTGATTACCAAAGAGTTAATTCATATTTCATATTATGGCAATAAGTCTTTGACTATGTATTGGAAGAAATGAAAAAGAAAATACAAAGCATTCGTTAAGCAACCAAAACAATAAAAGCTCAAATAACAACAAAAGGGGATTTCATCACTGGTACATTCATAACTATTTAAGAAAGCACTGATTTGTATGTTTTGCTTTTGGTTTAGCTTTTTTTGTCATCTGATTCAATTCCAGTGTGCTTTGCATGTTTGAGCAGTGTAGCTTTAGAGGCTAAAAGCTAAGGAGCTCGCAATGCTGTTTGCTGCCAGTGGGTTTTATCACACACAGCTGAAACAAGGAAAACCTTCTGCAGTGGAAAATGGTGCTAACACAGCGATGGGAGTTGGTGCAGTGAGTACAGGTTCAACAACCACAACCAATATGTCAAGTTTGAGGTGAGACAGTGAAATGTTGTCTGTCTACAATATTCATCATTCATTCATTCATCTTCTATACCCGCTTATTCCTATTCAGGGTCACGGGGGTCTGCTGGAGCCTATCCCAGCTGTCTTAGGGCGAAGGCAGGGTACACCCTGGACAAGTCGCCAGTTCATCGCAGGGCCTGTCTACAATATTGCAGTTTCTAATTTTCAAACATTCTGCTGAGGACTTTGAATAATTTCCTCACCCCGAAGACGCCGTGAGAGAAAAGGATACAGAGCGGTGGTGCCAACTTCATAGGAGGGAACAGAAAAAAATATATCGCAGCAGGTACATAAGTAACCATTTTAGTCTAGACAGCATGAGCATCCAATGATGCCTTTGCTTTATACTCGAAATGTTCAAAATTGAAACCAACTCAGTGACAAACTGCTTAAAAGGAATTAAAAGGAATCGGGTTAAAGAGAACAGGTCCGCTAGATGCTTTTTGAGAGCCACATCAAATGCACCCCAGTCCCCACAGGCCCGTCCACGTGAACAAGACCTAAAACACAACCGACGTCCGGCCCAGATGGAGAAAAAAACAACAAAACATCTGACTGAAGTTGTAGTGCAAAAAATAATAATATCAAAATTGGGGCTGGAGCGTGTGAATAACAAGTCTGCTGTGACGCGTGCCCTCCTGGATCGCCATATCATGAATACATATTGCGTTATGAGGATGTGATGACATTTAGAGCGATCCCGTTTAACCCCCTCCCCTCCGCCGGCGCCTTTGTTGCTCCTTCTCTCCGTCTAATGCGTTTCCTGGCGAGGGATCGTGCATCTCAAAAGATTCCGGGAGAAATGTCAGCCAGAGCAGGCGCGGCGCGAGAGGCGTGGCCTCTTCTGTTTTTTTTTTAACGAATTTTGGGCGCACACACACCCACACACACCACAGATTGGCATTCTGGCCTTAAATATTGGCAAAACAAAATGTTCAAAAGTTCACCGGAGGGTTTTAGACATGAAATTAACTTGATTTAAAGCGTCTCCAGGTGGGGACCTGAAAAATGTCCGCTCTTCGTGTATGTCCCCTGTTAGATAGGTAGGTAAGTACACACACACACATTGCCGCTCAGTCCTCTGCCTATCCTCCTTTTTCCTTGCGTCGCAGCCTCTTCCACTCTGAATATTTCTGTTGGTTTACCCTTGTCCATGTGACCGTGCTGCAGGCGGCGCCCACGAGCAAGCGAGTGAGGGTAGGGGGGGGGACGGGGAGTGAGAGAGGGAGAGAGGCATGGGCGAGGCTTGACCAGTCGGGCGCCGTCTCCCACCTCATTACCAGATGCAAATGAAACGGGTACACATGTTTAATATTTAGTGGCAGCAGAAATGTCAGGCTGGCACGAGACGGAATTAAACAGCACTGTCAGCGCAAGTGAACTCAAGGCTTTCTCAGCTATTTCACTTCATATTGAGTTACTGTCACCATTTATTTCGCGGCGGCGGGACGACCAGTGTGGAAATGTGCCGCGATGCCTTTAAAGGATGGGGGGAATCAAGGAAGAGGTGCGAAGGGTATTGTTCGCACGAGGCTTTGAATTTATGCCTCAGCTCGGTGACAAAGCTGCACTGTTCGTCTAAACACGGCTTCCCTATTCATCAGGACTGTTTTTTGATACTATTTCATACATATATATATATAATACTGTATATACCTATATATATTCCCGTGATTGCATTTCATTAAAATCCCCCACTGATTAAACACAAAAGTGAGAGCTGGTAAACTCAAGTGTTCTTACAGTAATATTATGCACATTCGACTACTGAGCCACCTCCCAAGAGGAGGCATTTGGTTTAACTAATCCTGATGATCCATGCCCGTATCAAATGTGTCATCCAGGCCACACCAAGAAGGCACCAGGGATTTGGCGGCGGCGCGCTTCGCCTGCCGCAGTGTTTCGACCAGCTCATGGGGAAAAATGTGCTTTAAAAAAAAAAAAAAAAAAGCCCTGCGAGTTGCCAGCGGAAAAAAAAAAAAAAAAGAAAAAAAAAAAAAAAAATACTCCACCGCTCTTGTCACCGCATACATATACATATTATCATACTGAGGTCCAAAGCAAGTTGGTGCTCATTCTAATCAGCATGGCAGATAACACCGGCACCCACTGGGACCTAATTAAAGAGACTGTTTAGGGGAGGTTTATCTTCACAATGCCAGCAAGAATGTCCTCCAACATTGGCTCGTTCAGGCAGAGCAGGTGGAAAGTGTGTCGTCATGATATGTTACAGTGTTAAAAGCAGAGGAGAGCGTGGGGCTGAATCAGAAATGCTTCTGTTTTTCATAACTATATTCCCATTTTCTGGCATTGCTGTCATCATGTTTAGCTCAGTATAAACACACTGGTACACTGTTTGATGCACTAAATGTTGAATTTGTCATGCACATTTCTTCCCTTTTAGGAGCCTGCGTATGTATTCACACACATTTATCTCAATCTGTATATGTTATAATAGTTTTGCATGAAATCTTACCTGAGTTGTTTCTCTTGACAGCATTCCATTGCATTGTTGACTTTGTGTTAACCTCCAACCTGACTTATAAACAAATCCAAATCGTAACTATAAGCACACAATAATAGAAGGTGATGAGTGATGAAATAAGTCCAGAATGTTGCAAGTGAGAGAATGGTCTCTCTGTATTGTCAAGTCAAGGCTGCCCATCATGTTAGCATGCCCTATGTTAGCATGTCAGTTACCTGTTTGCATGAGTGTTGCCAACTTTCATTCAGAAAAATAAAGGGCGCCTCCCGCAGCCATGACCAGCAGTGGCTCGCCAGTAGTGGTAAATCATTACCTAAAATAGGGTTTCAAAGAAGTATATCGTTCACATAGGTTGAACTGCTTTGTTACCAATCGACATTTGAAATGAACTGAATGCTTAAATTGGATTGAAATCTTTTAATTGAACATATTTTTTACACCACAATCAATAAAGTGCAGGATGGATGGCTTTTACAAAAGAATTAAATAAGTAAAGTTGAAAAGAACAACCGTTCCTGATTCATAGCCTACCCTGCGCAAGCTAGCCAAGCCAGCACGCAGTTGGGTTGCGCAATGGTATTGCCTGCAGCTACTTAGACTACGGTTTTGAATGCAAACTCTATGGAAACCAAGGTGAATTTGCATCCAAAATAAATTAATGTTCAAGGCAACTTAGAAATGCAAGACAAACCCCGTTCTGTATTGATTTGAAATGGGACGCACCATTTCATTGTCAAACACAGGACAATTCTGCATTTCAAGGGATGGTTGTATTTCTGATTTAGTGACACAATGTATGGGCTGGAGTGGGGTAAGTGTGTGTGTGTGTGTGTGTGTGTGTGAAGGTGGTAGTGGGAAGCATAACGTCACACTCTATTGTGTAAGTCACAACTAGTGCAGCTCGACACAGCAAAACCAGGAAGTCTCCTCTCGGTCAGGGGCGCTGCCTCCACATAACCTCGTCCTCTGCATCTTCTTTTCCCACATGAACAAACCCCATGTCCTCTTTCACTGCGTCCACACATCTCCTCTTTGGTTTCCTGCCTGGCAGATCCAAGCTCTGCATTCTCTCGACAATAAATTCACAATCACTTCGGTTCACTTCAGTCAGAAGTCTAATAAGACGAAAATCACGGGAAGTTCCTCTCAAGTTATTCTCCGACCAGCTGGTTTAAGTGAATGCAGAATATTTCAGCCAGTCAATGAACTCCCACTGCCTTCTCCGAAAAAAGGAAAGAAAAGGACAAAAAAAAAAAAAAAACCTGAAGCAGTTCATTATTCGAAGGTGAGAGCTTTAAACAGCATTTTAAATGTTACCCCGCTGCTCAAGATCATGAAAAACCTTTAATTTCATGCAAATGAACAGCAAGGAGCATGGGGCTTAATGTAAACGAATGCCTCTTTTGTGTTGCTGGAGAAGTGGAGCCAGTGAGGGAGAGAGACGGGGGGGGGGGGGAAGGAGGAAAATTCCCAAGGATTCTTTAATTGCTATCTGAAATTATGTAAATCCCTCCGCTAGGCTGAGTGCAATTATCCAGTGCCTCTCGCTGCCAGCTTTACTAATGTCTAACAAAATATCGGTGGCTGACATTTAGACGTGGTAATGCAAATGAGAATTAATTTTTCTTCCAAGACAAAGGGCAGTGGAAAGATCACACCATTTTATACAATAAAAGGCTGAAAAAAAGTGGGGCTTGCGAGATGACAAAAAGATGTTGATCAAAAAATGAGACCAGCATTGAAAGCCATTTCACATCAGCGCGGGCCCGATGCAGAGTACGATTATTTGCTTTCTCCGGCACTATTAATCTAGCGCCACAGAGAGGCTGCAAGCAGTAGACATTCATTTAGGGCTGGAATTAATTGCAGCCTCATTTTTAGTAATGATATGGGAGAAGCCTCCCCGTTCCCCCATTGTTCTTCTCTGCCTCGGCTCCGACGCCGGACGGTTCGGCTCGCATTTTTTCATTTATCTCCCCAGGTACAGAGATGGATGTCGGCCAGGGTAGCGGGGGCCGTCCGTAGACTCCCCCCAGGTGCAGCGCAGAACACCTGCTTCGCCGTTCGTGTGCAGCCCCCAGTCTTTACCGGGCCATCTTCTTCCCCGGCCCACTGTCCCCTGAGAGCTTGAGGAGGAGGAGGAGGAGGAGGAGGAGGAGCCCAGGGGTCCCATGTTCAGTCACAGGCTGGGCCCCCAAAACTGCATTTCCTTCCCAGAAATTAGATCAGTTCATGCTGACGTGGAGGGAAACTGGCCATTAGTATTTTACCATGAATGCTGTGTACAAAGACAGCAGTGGCCGTGGGCGTTGTCACAAGTCGGGAAAAAATAACTCAGCAAACAGGTGCTCGATTACAGATTTACAGAACTTTGCTATATATATATACACACACATATATATATATATATATATACATACATTTGTGTGTGTGTGTGTTTGCGTTGGCATCAAATTTCAAATAAACTTCGAACACTTTAGGTAAACACTTTCTGCCAAGATCTAATGCATACTGCATTATGAGGACATCATGCATTTCTAATGTTTTATATAAAAAAAAGTTCATATTCATAATTTCATTCTAACAAAGTTCATAAAGGACTGTAGGTTTTGGCTCTAACATGTTGATACCTCCAAACAAAGTGTACACAGTGATTTATAGGGGGTTGGTCTGAGGTCTCGAGTTGCATGTCAGTTATAAGAATATTAACAGAGCCAGTCAGAGAACATGGATGGTATTTCTTCAGTTTTATAAAGCAATGTATGCATTCAAAATAAAAGAGTTCAGAGCACATTATACAAGAGACCTTGATAAACTTGTTGCTACTGTGTGTGTGTGTGTGTTTGATTAGTGAAGCCCCAGAACTATTTTGACATTGACGTTCAAGAATAAAAACGTTCCATTGTGAGATAATATAATGAAAAAATGCAGTTTCTTATGTTTTGCTGTTTGTGTTTTTGTACTATTCTTTAGATAGACGTCGGCTGTTCCAACACCTGTACACAAATGGATAAAATGTAATTATTTCTTGGGACAAACCTCAAAAATGGAGGCGCAAAGGTTTCAAAAGCAAACCTTCAAAGCAAGGTGGTTGTGAGGCACCGCGCTGGTTGAGGTGTGGCCACCCACTAAAGCCGGGGAAGACAACCGACGAGATGTTGTAGAGACACATTTTATCATCAGAAAACATTGCTGAAGGGAGTTTTGACGTAATGGGACCTTCAACGTGATGTTGTACGCGGGCAACTTTGACGCACAGACATCTTGACGTGGCTAAATGGCTTTGAAACATTGCTTATTTATCATCAGTCTGTTTTATATAGAGGGCCAATTTTCGCAAAGCATCGGCTTTGAAAATTCTCCACACAGAGCCTTTATTTGGCTTCAGTGATGGGCCTGTCCAAATGAAAGCTTTATTGCGCATGCTAATGTCGCCGCAGGCGCCGCGCCTACTGCTAATGCGCTGCATTTGTAGGTATTTACTATTGTATGTATGTGTGTGTGTATATATATATATATATACACACACACATATATATATATATATATATATATATATATCCCACTGCTGCACCTCATATCACCCTCCATCTTCTCCTCATCTCCTGCATTCTAACCTCCATCTTCCCTGCCCCTGCGCCACCTGTACATCCATCAGCGCGCTGTCACGGTAGAGGGGCTCCGCCGCTCCTTCCTGATGCGGCCATCAAGGCCCTCCATCTAACACAAGCCGACACATCATAATAACAGTAAGAGGCCTTTCCTGTCCGGTGTCATGCTTGGAGAGATTAGTTCCCCTCCACAAAACCCAGGTAATTTGCTTTTGCCGAAGCGCGTTTGTGGCCGGTATTCTCTCAGGTTAACTAGTTTGCGGGAGGAGACGAGACACTTGCTGCACACTGTTTGCTCCTCTCTGCCATTATTCCTTTTATCTGTTTTAAGTGCAAAGCAAACTGCCTGCCTGCCTCGCAACGCATGCCGAGTGTGTTCGTCTGCGGGTCAGTGGCGAAGTCCCGCCCTTCAATCGGTGCCTGCCTTCATTTATATTTCGTCGTTTCATTTTGGGCTTTGGAAGTTTTCTTACAAGAATGGCTGAGAGAGACTAGCAACTTGGAGGAGAGACAATAAACCTAATTAGATGGCATCAAACAAGTTTTTTTTATATATATATACAGTTAAGACATACATTCCATAGGGCTTCGCAAAGGTAATGTGTAGGAAGAGAGGTTTTTAAAGAGCAATTAATTAGCGGTTTAATTAATTTAAGCAACAGCGTGTGACAGTTCCATTTGTTTTAGCACTCGAAGGGGTTTATATGTTGCAGACGTACACACTTGGGAGCACTGGCGCCCATACGAGTGCGCACAAACTTTTCCAAAGAGCCACGGATTATATAGTGAAATAAAGTGTAATGGCTTGACTGTGAATGCAGCCACCGGAAAAGATGCAAGCGGCGTCCGCCGGGCTGCCGTGATACATCCTATCTGTGCCTTTTAAATCACACGCAGGGGAGCGGATGACCAGTGAGGGACGAGTCACTAAAGCACAGGTGTTTTATAGCCGCCATTGTCTGAGTCACTCGCAGCTAAGAGTTTGAAGATGTCACTGGCTTAATGGGACATTAATCCATCCATAACCCTGGTGTGAGCTTTGTCCATGATCAACTGAGCCACGGGCAATTGCAAGATTTCTTTTATAAAGAAAAATACAAAAAAAAAATGAACGAAAGGAAAGAAATGTGAATTAAAAAAATGAAATTCTGCCTTTCAGGGAAGGTCTGTGTGCAAGAGTTGATCTCTGGAGGTCTAATGTCTGTTTCATTCTTTATTAATCACAGGGGGACGCTCTAAATCCCCTCTGTGTATGAAGGGGCTGTGCTTCACGTCTCCTCACATTTGCCGCACGATCATATTTCATAAACACCGCATTTGAATTTTTATGTACAGAGTATGCAATATTCATGATAAACTGAATATGTAAATAGGTAACCTTTATTTATGAGCCGCTGCCAGACTCGTGCCTTTAAGTATTACTTTGGATGATAAGATGGATGGACAAAAGCGTTCGTTAGGTGGATAGTGTGTGGCTGCCGAGTGATTGATAATTAACAGCTTAATCTACACAGGTTGGACCTCATCATTCTCCCGCTTCCCGTTTTCTCCCCCCCTCTCTCTCTCGCTGGAAGAAAAAGTAAATGATCGCATGTTTTATTAAGAATGACAAAGATCTACTTTTAATCCAAGCCCATGAAAGAGAGACACAAAGATGTGCTTTTAAGGCCAGCTGCTGGCCGACATTAGGACGCATGGTGTGGTGGAATGGAAGGGAGAATATTCTCTCGATGAATCGTCCCAGAAAGGCTCCCAAAACCGGTCGAGTCCGTCTCTTTTAGCCTCACATTTAATCCTAATGCTACATTCCATTACACTCCCAGCCTCGGAAGTGCCTCGGAATTATGGGTGCCATCCTGGAGCGGTCCCTTTTTTCTCATTGTTTAGAAAGTGGTTAGCATGCCGGCGATGCTCCAAATACGATTTTACATCCACTTATGGAAATCCATTGTTCCCTGAGCATTTCCACATTCAAGCCAATATATGCTTTTTGTGAGAGGTCTAAGACCTCAATTACATCAAAGGCAGTCGAGTCCTGGTGCAGGTCCCCGCCTGCTGAAGGGCTCAGACAACTGTGTCAATGCTACCCCCTTGTGACCACACAGTGGCAGAGGCACGGGGCCGCCCGCCTCTAGCTTGAAGGGAGCCGCCGAGGAAAGGTGGGGGTCCACTTCCTAAAAAACAAACAAACAAACAAACAAACAAAAAAAATTTTTAAAAAAACACAGGAGATGCAGACGACACCACAACAAGTTTTGCTCGTGTAAAATGTCAACCACAACAACAACAACTGAAAAAGCTACACGCACAATGCAGAGGGCGTTAACAGGGCTTCCTCAGCGCGAGGGTGGCGCACCTCGTTGTCTTCGGCGCAGTCAGAAGAAAGAAAGGCAGAATGAGTGGAGATTAAAGGCAAGTCAGCGGGATTCTATTTGCACAATGGAACTCAGACGTCTCTTTCTTTCATTAAAAAAGATGGGGGGACGTAGTGATGTCTAGAAAGTTGCCGGGCTGACGCGCAGGCAGATGTGCACGTCAGAGGCGCGAGAGGGATTTTTTTTTTCTTTTCTTTTTTTTTTTTTAGGCGGGTGGGGGTGTAGGCACACCTCCTCCCGCCGTCCCAGCCGGGGCAGAGAGAAAAAAAAACTGTCGCAGTCTTATTATTATTGTACGGACGTGAAAAAGAAATAATTAGAGACGCAGATATGTAAGCCAGGCAAAGAAGAAGAAAAAAAAAACGCCGCGTGGCTCACTTGTCACATGTGGCAGAAAGGGGGAGAAAAAAAAAAAGTGTGTGGGGGAGGTGCCGGATTCTCTGATGTGCAGTTTGCCATATAGGCTGCCACTTTTATTTGCTCTGCTTTCAAAGGAAAGGGTGGGCTGGAGAAGTTTTCGCTCCTTTCTTCTTTGTTATTGCTGGAAAACCTCGGCAAGCAGAGGAGGGAGGGTGAAAGATTATGCTGATCTTTGTCTTTGAAATTTCCTTACATTGAAAGCCTCTCCCCCATAGAGCCGTAACTATACGCCAGCCGAGGTTCATTCCTCGCGTTGAACCATTTTAGGACATGGAATGAAATGTTGGCTAGCTGCGCATATTTCTCAAAAGTCAACAAGTCAGTGTGATTATGATAGCTATAATCACACGAATGATGGGAAAAACATCAGTGTAACAAAAAAATCAGTGTGATTATGACAGTCAAAAGCATCAGTGTAATGAAGAATCTATTACCATTTTGTTGAACGATCTAGTCTGTGTTTTTCACTAGTGATTCAGAATCCATAGCTGAAACTTCTTTTTTTTTAAAAATACATAAGTACACTAGCTTAGACCTCTTATCATACAGCCTTGGTCATAACATAAACTAGAGACTTTTGTATTTCATCTTTTAGAAATGCTCCCCTTGCCTAAATCACAATGTCCAGTTCATCTAATTTCTCCCATTAAAGCTAAAGAAGAAAATTCATATTTAGAACAAGAATTAGACCAGAAACTGTCAGCGCAGTCTGCGAACGCTTGAATCATGAGCAGGCTTCCAGACTTGGATTCTTTGAGCCAATGACGTTTTGAATATCGCAACAGGAAAACAAGAAAAAAGAGAGAAAAGAAACGCAGCTGCCGACTTTCTTGTGAAGCGGCCGAGATGCCGGCTGAGTCACGTGACCCCGGAGCCTTGGCCATAACTCACGGCGCTCCTGCGAGGCGACGTCAGCCGCGGCCGCATT
The DNA here is from genome assembly GCA_009823395.1 of Thamnaconus septentrionalis. Taxonomy (NCBI): domain Eukaryota; kingdom Metazoa; phylum Chordata; class Actinopteri; order Tetraodontiformes; family Monacanthidae; genus Thamnaconus; species Thamnaconus septentrionalis. Next base: position 18,487,585 of record CM020507.1, read on the forward strand.
AGGGAGGGCCGCTGTGTGTTGACATCTCACACGGCCCCCTAGGTTGCCCGTGTCAATCACAGGCCATGTGATTGCAGGAGTCCCCGCCTGCCCTCTCATTGACACCTCCCATTGACTTTCCTTCACGCAGATCAGTGAGCCCAAACCGTTTCAATCAGGGTGACCCCCCCCCCCCCCCCCCGCGCACTTACACGCGCGGACAGGACAGGTTGATTTGTGCCTTGCTGGCAGGCTCAACCGTGGCTATGACTTTTATCCACCTTTATATTTTACCTGACTGTGTGACTCCCAGCACCAGGACCTTTCTCACTTGAAAGAAGAGGAATAGCGTCTGAGAGACTTCCTCCCCCTGACCTTAGGTCCGCCAATGTAAACATGTGACCCAATACCAGGCTGCAGCGCTGTTATTTATGTCACATAATCATTTCCAACTCCCCCGGGGGACGCGGTCGACGCGCAAACATGACCAAAATACATATTTAGATTTATTTGTCTCCAACTGTCCAATAAAACATATTCTTTGCATTTCCATCTCTGGGCTTCGGTCCCAGTGGGAGTTGCTGGCTGAGAAATGTTGTGCTTTCAAGCTTCAGGGAACAGCGATGTGAGCAATGTTCAGGGTAGGCGTGAGGAGGGGTGGGGGCAAAGAGAGAGAGAGAGAGAGAGAGAAAAAAAAAAAGTGCTACGCTGCCTAAGTGTTGTACTATAAAGAGAAAAGAAGTAGGTTTTCACGATCCGAAGGCCTCTTGAGGGGTTCCGGGCTCTGCGGCGGAATGCGGGTGCAATCATCATGCTCATCTCAGGAGAGAGCAGCAGCCTCGGCGCCACTCACTCAATCTCCTCCTTCCGTTCTCCCTTTTGCCATCGTTCCCGTGCCTCGCCGAGTTGCTCCACCGCGCCCCAGTCAAACGAGCCGTCTCAATAAGCAGCCTCTCTGTCGCGGGACGGGAGGGAACGAGGCGTTTTGAAATACCCAAATGAACGGCGGTTATGTCACTCCTACCGCTGGAAATAGGCTAGGGAGGGGGAGGGGAGGGAGGAGGAAGCAAAAAAGAAAAGCGCGCGGCTCTGTAATGAAACAAGTCGATGGTAAAAGAGGAATGAAATATTTTATGGCGTGCTCGTGAAGAGAAAAAGGGAGCGTCTCGTCGAAAGCTGCGCCCTTGGGTCCTGCTGCGGGTTCCATCCCCATGCCATCCGCACATGGTTTAGGGTGTTTGCGGCAGGAGAGGCTTCCCCTCTGCGACCAGACTCATAAATGAATTACTATAAAAAAAAAAAAAAAAAGGGCTGCTCAAGGACTAAATGGCTTTTACGTAATTGTGCGGTGGTGAAAGGGGGGTAAAGGGCCCCCCCCCCGCCCCTCCCTCCACATAAAATTTCAATAAATTGTGTGTTTTCTCTGTGACTTGTTGCCCCGCGCTGCTGATGTCAGCGCAGGGAGGGCAGGAGAATGGGGTGCAAAGCGCTGAGCAACGCGGAGAAAGCGCCGTTCAAAGGTAGCCGCGCGCTCTTATTGAATATGCTTGATGGTCTTATTTAAAGTGTCACCAGAGGTCGTCGGCAGGCGTGACACCTGTGCAAAAGTGGGCTGGCTGCGTGAGTGAGCGTTCCAGGCCTAAATAGAATTCAAGGCCAGACGTCCGTTCTCCCAGGAGTAAATCAACACGGCTTTGTAATATCCACCTAACTGTGCCGCAATGTAATGCGTTTGTAGCCTTTGTAATCTAATTCGCTCCTGAAGTCAAACAAGGCAAATTCAATCAGGTGTTTTAGAAGTAGAGCCACACAGGCGCACACATCAAAATCTAAAGAACTGTTTTTAATGTAAAAAAAAAAAAAAAAAATAAATAAAATTTGCCATTTTTGCTTCTGCGACGTGAAGCTAAAACGAAACTGCTTATTAATATTTTACGAGCCTCAATTGACTTTGCGAAAAATAGGAAGATTTGATCTTCAGTAAAAATAGGAGAAATTACAGAGACAGTGCTGGAATTATTTAGTTATCCAAGTGTTGGCTCTACAGTGAATGGAATAAATCAATTCACTGTGACAAAAAAAAATGATCAGGGCTAGCGATGTTAGCAAGTCTACGGTTTCCTCGACAGGAAGCAGCGCTTCATCTTCTGCGCCCAATTTGTTCCAATCTTTTGTTTGAAGCTGGTTTGAGTTGGGTGAAGGAAACAAAAACATTAAGCTGCGCAAACAGTGCCGGAAAAAACAAAACAAAAAAAGTTTGTTGACAGCCCATGGATTTGTATCATATTGCTTGATATGTCTTGTTTGTAAACACACTTTCTTTTGGTGGAGCCACCCTGTTCATTCAACGTCAAAACACGATGTTTTCCCGCTGTTTGTGTCTGCCTGATGGCGCCGCACCTTCTGAAACACAAAAAGAACTTTCTGCAAACATCTCAAGATGATATCTGACGTTGTGCCAAATTTTTAAGTGTGCCCCAAAAACTTTTCTGTGGAAAGGATGAATTTGTCCGGAAAATGTTGGATAGAATTCCAGATTCGTGAGGGACTACACAACTAACACTTGAGATTTGGACTTGTGAAAACACACGCAGATTAAATCAACATGATTGCCATCTCTCAAAGCCACCAATATTAAGTCTTTGGAATGGTTGGCAGCTGCTCTCCAGTATGTGGAATATTGGTTTCTCCCACTATCGGTAATTAGCAGTGATCAAGAGGAATTATAAGCGGCGGTTAACAACATTGGACTCCTCAATGACCCTGATAGATGGTCAATTATAGTGATCAGGTCGCGGCGTTTATTGGATTTAAAGTGGCAGTGATGGGCCCTTTTGGCCCAGTGTGGGTAATTATCACATTCATGCATGATTTAAGGTGACAGTGTCCAATGAGAAAGACTCGACTTAAATTTAATCATTTTCTTATCTATGTATTTATGCGCGAGTTAACAGTGGACGGCCATGAGAGGAATAATGCGATGAGGGGCGGGATTAGTGTGGCAACCACGTAGCACACTGGCCTCGCGCAGCCGCGGACAGATGTGGAAAAAGAAAACACCTTGTTTTCTTCCCTCTGCTCGTGCGACTTCCAGCCACAAATTGGGTTTATTTTTTGCTCCTTTGCAACACGCTGGCCTCCACGGGCGGCTCCGTTTTTAGAGCCCGCCATCCGAATGAAACGTCTCGTCGTCAAACAAAACTCGGCGAGCAGCGCGGGACAACCGCCAATGGAGAGCAGATGCTGCGTTGCAACTGTCAATAAGTTCCTTTCTTCCTCGCCGCCATCCATTATTCTCCTCAGCGAAAAAAGGAAAAAAAAGAAAAAGGCTCCTCGCCACCGTTGCGCGGCGCTCCCACAGACACTCTGAATCCAGACGCCTGAACGTGATCAGCCGAAAAAGCTGCAGCTCAGCTCCTCCGGTAAGGAAGGAGATACATCAGCGCCTTGTTTATTTACTTTTCCCTCATGCCAGAAAAGGTCAGAGTCTGAGGATTACAGCACGCTGCCCGAGTGGAACTCAATGAAAGCCCTGCGATGAAAACAATATCATCCATATTTTAAACAGCTGGCACCAAACAGAGGGAACCTTACACTGGGGTGCCAATTATTCCACTTCTCAGGGTTCCTGCAGCAAACCCCAGCAGCCCAGGTGTACTTCTCAAATAGAACTACTTTTTCATGCCGTCTGCAAAACCAGCAACCAACTTCTAGCGATTGCATTTAGGGATTTTTTTTTTTTATAGTCAAGCATGTAGCACAAACCAAACAGCGCTGTTTTGGGAAAAAAAAAATGCAGATTTATTTGCGTTGAAGTGCAGATGTTTATCACGAAGCCAACTGCGGTTGTTTTCACTGTCTGCGTTTGCTTTTTCTCCACGGACTTATTAAAGTCAGTGCAGCACAAGTCTGCGCTCCATAATCCTGATGTATTATTAATCATGTCTTTCCGTCTAACTCGCCCCCCAAAAAACATCCCTTTTTGGGTTTCTTTGGCGAAACGTGAAAGTGCGCTGAAATAGAAATGGAGCCTGGTCCGGCGGTGACAGGATGCTTTATTTTCTCCCCGCTTGTGAAAACAATAGTGGCAGTGTTTGCTCCCGGAAAGTTTCCTGGCGTGGGCTCGTGAACGTCCGTGTAAGGGGCAAGAAAAACATGGCGCACGGTGTGTGTAGCGTCAAACCGCTGCACGTTAGCAAGTGCTGTCAAGCTCAAGAGCTTACTGTTGACAGGCCAGCAGATACGCTGCGTACACAGGAAGTTCCTCCGCTGATCCCTCCCTCTCTCCATCGTATTAGATCTGCCATCTTGGATGTATTATAAGAACTAGATACCGGAACTGGCAATATGGCGGCACACCGATTTTTTCCCCCCAGTGGCCACTTGAGGTACTGCAGCAAAAAAAAGCCCCAAAGGCATTTTCTCCATAGACCGCAATACAAAAATAAACACATTTAAAACGGCTGACAGGACGACTGTGACCTAAAACACGATTCATTTCAAATCTTTCTATTGTAGATTTTTCAATTATGGTCATTCAGTCATTTAAAAAAAAATGATAAAGGTCAGAAAATCACCAGAAAATTGTTTATTCCAAGCGTGACGTCACAACGTCGTATGTGCTTTGTCTCAGCTCGTTCTGATTGGCTGCTTCCTGACGTGTCTGTAAGTGACGTTCCCCAGAATTGTTCTGATTGGCCAAATAGATCATGTGAGTTACAGAGACATGATGGGAAGTGACACTACTGCGCATGCTCTATGGGCCCTTTAATGCGGAAGCCAAAAACTTTTTCGGCGTCTGCGCTGGGTTTGCAACTACATTGAAATGAATGGGCCGCCATCTTGGACTCTGGGGGCCTGTCTGCCATGTGAACTAAAGTGGGCCTCAAATGAAGTATGATTTTTTTCTTCTTTTTTATTTTTTAATTTGCACCTGTTTCCTTTTATAAATGACATCTGTTTATTTGTCTGATGCCTTTGAATTAAAATGAAGTCTGAGCAGATTTTAATGACGGTCTTGGAAATTCTTACACAAAAACTGTTAGACATGCCTTTGTGTTTGTGCATTCTTTGTGCATATCGGTCATATATATATTTATATATACATATGACATGCATTCACATACACAAAAGCACTCCTGGTGATCAGCAGTCTCTCTATACATCTCTGAAACAACGTGGGCGTCATGCTCTTGTATACCACCCAGCCGTCATGGCAGTTGCTCGTGGCATCCCCCCCCCCCTCCTTTTTTTTTCCTCTCCCTTTTTCTTGCCTCGCTTGGGTAAGATGATAATCCAAGCCTAGTCCGCTGACAGACTGCAACATGATTCACTTGGACAGTGACTGACTGCACATCCAATTTGTTTCAACTCCGGAGCAGCAGCTTATTATCTGAAATGCATGAGATGTCTGCGCATGAGAGGCGTGATCAGCTGGGGCATGCGCCGGGGCTGCTGGGAAAGTAATCAATAAGGGATTGTCTCTTGTAGTTTAGGTCGACACATTATGACAGAGCTGAAAATTAAACAGGCAGATATTAATAATAATGGAAATCAGAGGCTCACGGGTAACAGCACCGGGGGAGGGGCAAAACTCAAAATATGTATCATGTACGGAGGTGGGTGCACTCGTGCGGGAAACTATTTGGAGGGGAGTGTTACCTTTAAAACACTTTTTTTCTGCTCTGTCTTGTCTTTAGTTTTAAGACTTGCAAAACACAAATGCGACGCTGATGGCAGTGCACAGTTCATTTATAGCTTTATGATTTATAAAAGGCAGATTCTTGTTTGAAACATATGTTATCTGTAATTATTGGCGATGGTGTGTATGCTATTTGTTGTTTCGCATCCCGGACCGTACATACCAGCCGTACAGATTTCTGCCATCTCTCATCATTTATTGATAACAACAACTGAGCTGGCTGGCATTGAGCAGGTGACGCCAGCACGGCAAAATTGTGGAACATGTCGAACACGATAGGAGTCATTACATGTTTACCAATCATTTTCAAGATGTTTTGTGGTTGACAAAAGTCTTTTTACTCTATCGTGCTATTGAACTCAAGTCGAAGAAGAGGATAACGTGACTAACATTTCTGCTGCTAAATCCCAGCAAGCTTCTTCTGTACCTAAAAGAGGGTCTATTCTGAAAATGTCGGCTCTTTAATGTGTCTTTTTGTGCTACTGCCGTGCAACCTAACACACCAAGCACAAAATATTACAATCTTGATTTTTCTAGTCGTGCTGGCTTTTACAGTGTAAAACAAGACGTTGCGATTTTGCTCGACTTTCTACGTCACGAGCCAACCTGATTATCATAGTAACACCTGTGCAGCCTTTTTTTCCTTTTTTTTTTTAATTGTAAAAGTATCAATACATGAGAGCTGCTAGCCACCTTCCCCGCTGGCTCGAGCTAGCAGTGAACAGCTGGCCAATCACAAGGGAAGGAGCCATGGACGGAGCAGGTATGGGATGGGAGAAGGGAGCCAAAACAGCCTCTTCAGGCTGAGTGAGAGAAAGGTTTGTCTAGTGCGACCTGTACATCTACAACAACCCTTGCTTATTGTTGGACGTAGACCACCATAGTAGCGCCCCTCTAAAATGGTGCGCACTCCAGATAAAGTGTGTGTCTTCTTAATGGACGAGGGGTGAGCCATGCGTGGAGAGTTGAGTAGTAGGCCATTGATATCCACATCCTGTCTGGTCAGCGCAAGGTTTCCCCTCATGATTCACTTGGTCTACATCATCATCATCATCTCTGATGGTTTGAATGAGTAAAAACAGAAGTTGCATAAAACTGGGCACGGATAAGTCAATGGCCATCTCGAGTTCCATGGTTCACTTCTAGTCGCAGAAGGAAGGAGGTCAAGTAATTCAGTTTTTGCTTGCGCTCGGTGGGCACTACTGTCACTACAAGATTGGGATCAGGTCATGGTCAATATGTAAAGTAGCTTTGGGTAAATTGGTAACTGGATTTTTTTTCTTTATTTTTTTTCTTTTTTAATACAGTACCAACATGGTCCAGACTAATACATATGATATTTGATATGCAGTAGCACTCTACAGGTTATGTATATAGGGTTGAGATACATATTTATGAGGGTGCCTGATAGGGATTCACATGCTTTTGTATTTTAATTTCAATTCTTTTCAATTCTACGACATTCACAATTTCATTTCCTGGACTAAGGCACAAATTGCGACCTCGTTGCATCATATGAGACGAATTGAGACAGACAGACAGACAGACAGACAGACAACGACAGAGGGATCCTCTTATCTTGTTAATTAGCTGTGGCGTTGCTTTTTAATTGTTTGAGCAACAAACGTGGTTTTCAGGGTGGGTGGGGTTGGCTGAAGCGCAGGAGTTAACAAACTGCATTACAGGCCATTACAGATGCAGTGTCATTGATTATTTATACCCTTATAAAATGTCTGGCTCCCTGGTGGACCAGCCCTGCTTGGCTAGCTCTGACAAAATGCTCCCTCTAAATCACCACGCCAGGGCAAACAACACATTCAAACACACGGGAGAGCTGAGTGACAAAGTCCTGCGTGTATAATAGATGTGACGCTCACTGTATCAAGAACGAGAGATAAAAAAAAAAAGAGAAGAGGAGCGTTATGGTAGCCAAAGCCTATCTCTACATCTTATTAAACTAATAACTCTTTGCGTTGCCATTTTGTCCGATGCTTTGTGTGCTTTGATTAATTTTAGATGCTGCTTCTCGGGAGAAAAATTGGACGGTAGATCACGTCTCTCCAGCAGATTCCTCCGCAGTGGATAGTTTTGCATTAGTTAACGGCGGAGCAGATGGCCGTGAGTATACCCTGGCTCCGGCTCAGCACTTTTTTGTTGAACTTTCACGTTGTCGGTGTCTGGGCTGGAGCAGGACCTTCTCTAACCAGTCACCTCGCCATGGGAATATTCTCCTCTCTGATATTAATGGTCGCCCTTGTCGAGGCGACCACCTCTGCGTACAGCCCACTGGGACCGGACTAGCAAAAGTCGCACCTTTCAAAGAAGTCCTCCGTAATGACACCGCCCCTGACATTGCACTGCCGAAAAGATCTTAGTTGACTAAAGTGCCTGGATAGCGATTTGACAGGCTGCCCCCCCCCAAGTATATTACTATCTATTGCTTTGTGTGAAATGCAAGCTATAATGACGGGTTAAAGGTCCAGATGCCAGATGTCCAATTACAAGCCAAATACGGAGGTGGGGAAGCTTGCAAATTCACAGCATGTGCACATGGTGACAAACGCGCGGGGAGTGAAATGTAAAGAGGCGAAGTAAGTCCATATTGGACACACTTCCCAGAGCACGGAAAGTATGAAAGAGAGGACAACATCTTGCATCATCTATCTTCCTTAAATGCTGAAGCCGTGACAAAGTGGATGGAGAAATTATGATAAATGATAAGACGTATCTAGTCAATATCTGTGATTCCCCCCCTTCTTCGCTGCGCGGCGTTTTTACCTTGCTGCTATTTAGTCGGAGAGGCGCTTTTAAAAAGCGCTTTGAAGGCCAGATTGTGATCAAATTGAAATGGGCACCGTACAAGTTTATATCAATATTTCCATCCCATCCCAACCCGGGAGACAGATTGTCAATGCGCCTTTTTGTGAATTCATATCTTATTTACATAGGAGGGGTGTATGTGGATGGCTAACACTGCAGGTGTTTCTGCATTAAGCTGTGCAATAGTCACATTGGAACGGCATTTCATTGCCGCTGGTGGTCACGTTTTTTACCAGATTTTTCATACAGTTTCAGACTGAGAAACTCAACACAATTTAGTTTTCTAAACAGAATATATTATACACGTATTGCAAAAAAAAGTGAAAGCAGGGAGTATGGCAGCCAGTGAAATCTTGGTGTGTGTGTGTGTGTGTCTACAAATAATGTTTGCAACAATAGGCCCTCTTTGTCTTGCAGAGAATCGCAAAAGAATTAGTATTAAACTTTCTTTTTATATTCTCAAGTATTACTTAGTGTTCTAGAGGAAAGACACTGGAGTACCCCGAGAGAAAAGCCACATACCTATGACATACCTAGTACTCCTCAGTGACAAAATTCACATGCGCTCTCTTCCACCAGCCGTGCATAAAGGCAACCTTAAAAGGATAGTTCAGCAGCCGTCAGTACGTTCCCTTTCATAATCACTTCCTGCACGTTGCTTACACAATGGCTATGGATGCATTAGACATGGATACTTCTCCTGCTATGATGTGTCCAAAACGCCAGACACGAAACAATATCTACAGGTGCCTCCAACTCAAGTTCCAAGTCGGAGGGCGTCTTCAAAATCTTTAGTCACTTCCTGTTGACAGCGGCCCTTTTTTTTTTTTGGATGGTTGTCAGCGATCAGCCCTAAGAGCCTGGGAGCCGAGGACATGACAGGAAGACGAGTGAGAAGCACCATGCAGCACCACCCCTCCAAGGAGAAAAAGACGTGATGGGAGCTCATAATGCGTAATGTCTTGTTACCTGCACGCTCTCTCTAACACACACACACACACACACACTCACGCCAAACCCAAGTCTTCAGAAGCTCATAAAGAACCTCAGTCTCCAGCTCGGGAGAAACGTCTAATTACAGGACTGAAGAATGACTGAGGGCCGTTGTAATGGTGACGCTGTGAAACACCTTGTTACAAACTGTTTCCCAAATGCCATCAGTCACGCTGCAGCAGGGGAATGCAACAAGTGGCCCCGACGAACAGCCGACGGATGCCAACTTGTGAACGTGTGCCCGGCGTGTCCCTCCGCGCCCTGCAAAGGAGGCAAATCTGAAATGAAGGGACAAGGACGGGACGGAAAAAAAAAAGGACAAGGGGATCGCACTGTCCAAAAAATGTTTGCAGAGTCGATATTGAACACCGCTGTTGAAGTTACTATTTATCTCATGCCAGCCAAGTTGGCACGCACATCTGGCGCCGGGTACTTAGTGCAATTATTTATGATTTCCTCCAAGATTTAAAAGCTCTTCGCCCGGCCTTGTAATGCAGTAACTGATTGCACTGCTAATGTAATTAAGGAGAGATTATGATGTCCACGTGGCACACCAGATGGTGGCATTCACAGCGATGGGGGAAGGCACAACTGGCACACCACTGCACAAGGGCAGTGAGGCGCAGTCAGTCGGAGCAGTCCAGACTCCCCACCAGACGGAGGGTGGTATATGCGCGTGTGAGCGCGGGCGGTGCGTGCGTGCGTGCGTGCGGCGCGCTTGCACGGATCCATTGTGAGCGCACGGGTACGTGTTTGAAGAGGAGTTGAGCAAGCTAGTGAGTGATCAGCGTATGAAGAACGCGCACACACACACACACACACACAGTGTGTGTGTATATGTATCCCAAAGAAACTACCCAGATGACGATGGTTTCTAGGGTTGTGAAATTGATATGGGTGTATTGTGGTCTACTAACCCAATAGGTGCTATATTTTTTACACATTTTTTTTCTTTTCTTTTTTCCCCACATATTTAACTTTTAATCTTAATGGAATAAAAAAAAAAAAAAAATTGTGAAAATAGTCTGAAAGAACATAGTGCAACAGTCCGGTCCAACAGCTTTACTAAATCAACATGTAGACGTTAATAATACAGGATGTGGCCCTATCAAAATAAAGGCACATACTCAATCAATTCAGCTTAAAAAAGAAAAGAAAAGAAAAGAAAAGAAAAGATAACACCTTTGCATACGCTTTTTTTTTTTTATTCAACAGAAGTGTCAGATCTTGTCGGGGTCTACTTTGCGTGCACATATTTCCTGTCCACCAAACCGAGCTTTACCAGAATGCAAAATTAAGCATTCATCCTCAGTTATGGCTTCTGCGCAAAAGCAAGCAACCAAAATAAAAAAAGAGGGGCAAATAATCCGGTCTAATTTTACTAAACACAAAACAAGTGTTTCTTTAAAAAAAAAAACAAACAAACAAACACAACAACAACAACAACAACCAAAGTTACGACTTTCCTGGATTCTGACAGGGCTAATGTAACCGGTTGATTATTGTCTTTGCGTTGTGTTGAGTTTGAGTGACCCACACCGTGTTCAGCTCCGGAGGCTATCTCCGTTTATTCTGGCAACTGACAACAGAAAGTGCAATACAAAATCCTCCGTCAACTGTTGATATCTGGAGCCCCCTCTCCCATGGAGTACACAGAACAAAAGGGAAGAGGTGAGGCGGGAAAAACTCTTATATAGGGGGTGTGTGCCCCCAACAGGTGTCCATAGGGGACTGAAACTTGGGGACAAACGTTCCACATTAAACAAAGGAGGCTTAATTGTCAGGTGTTACTACTAAATTTTGTGAAATTATAAAAAAAAATAATATCCAGCTTCTTCTACAAATATTATTAAGGCATAAATTATCTCGTTTCACTAAGCCATTGTCAATCATCATTTTATCCCATCGGAATGTTCATGTATGTCCCGCTGCACTGGCGGTACACGAACGAAGTTCAACTCTTAGGTAAGATGCCCACCTGTTGAAGAAACAGAACCAGCAGCGGTGTCGAGATCTTTCCAGAATACCTGCAGGATCCCATCAATTTCAACAAAATAGACGTCGTGTGTGGCTCCGAGCGCTAAAACGAGGAGACTGGGATGATGCCACTGTGCTCAAAGAGGCTCGTGTTTGTAGTGCTCGCTTCATTTCAGGCAAGTTATCTTTTATCAGTCCTTTCTGTTAGATTACACTGAAAAGCATGCGACTCATATGCAACGTGTGAAACCCGCGCTGTGTAAAGTTATTTTGTGGTGGACGTGAGTAGCTAGCTTGGCGGCTAGCGTACTTGTTGAAAACCAGCTGGACTAACTAGGGTGGCCATTTCCACAACATCAAAAAGGAGGACACTTTGTGGCATTTACTGAAAATGTAATTATCGCAAGTATGTAAGAACCAAGTGTAGTTACCAATACAGTTTTGTCCATGATACCAATGGTATCAAGATGAAGTGATTCTGAAATACTCCCTTCACTTCAAGGCAATATTATTGATGATGTGGAATAATGTGTGTGTCGGGGGGAATGTTTCTGAGAAGGTCGAAAGTAGATTCAGTGACAGTATTTTTATTTTTCTAAAAACTGACACCTGACTGAACATTTTTAAAGTGCAAAGTCCACATAAAAATTAACCTTTTAACATTATATTAATTTAACATTGAAGGAACAATACACAAAAATGTAAACAACAGTCAAATGGACTAAACCTGAACAGTGATGCCTTTTGCCTGTCCGTGTGTGTGTGTGAAAAAAACGATGCAAGCGAAGAAGTACCTGCTTTTATGATTTTCTGAGCTCACACGCCTCTCAATAGCGCCCTATCCTTTGCTACTCACATCAACGTCACAAGGACACAGAGCACAAAACGCATGGTTTTCACCTTTGCTGCTTTTGCTAATGGCACTGAATTCGTTTGTCCACTCCTGGTGAAACAAGGTTTTTCTTTTCGACATCTTTCCGTTTCTGACAGCGCTAGCGACACATGGAAGCTTTGTTTCCATTTTCAACCAGTGACATTGTATGATTCATTCACACCGTCTTCCACCAATTTGTGCCTTTGCCTGCTTTTGCTAGATTCAACCTGATTGGGCGATATGTAGAGTTCCGTTTATTTTCAACACAAAAAGTGAGACAAACATGTATTCAGCGCATTTTGTGTTTATCCGGGTGTAATTCAATCTGTAGGACAAAGAAGTGTCCGGCTTGGGACTGCGCAGGATGATGGACACGGCTCTCAAAAACCGGACTGTCCGCCCTAAAGCCGGACGGATGGCCACCCTAGGACTAACGCCAATGGCTGATACTAATTTTCGAAGGTATTCCTTGCCACCCTTAATGGACAACAAAGCGCATATTTGGTAATATTCGGACATTTTCTGACCTCATGCTGTGCGCACATCCTTGCTAGATTCGGAATGTTTGCATACAAACAGCTTGCATGGGCAAACTGCGGCCCGGGAGCCATATGCAGCCCGTTAGGCATTTTAATCAAAACTTAAAGAAATTATCTCATGATGTATTTTTTTTCCCCTCACGTGAGTTAGGTCACCAAAACGCTTCATCCATCTGCTCCTAGTCCAGCCCCTCTGTCAAATTTTAGAACCCATTGTGGCCCACCAGTGGGCTATAGCATGTATGTATTACAAGAACTATAAGAACTAAGTCTAGAGACCTTCAGGTCTTCACTGCTTTTAATGATGCATTGTGGAATACTATGAGTTCTCACTATATGGGGTATAATGATTCCTATTACACAATTCAGACACGGTCACTAAAAGCCAAAGGTCCACCATACTGCGCTATATAAAGAGTAATGAGTGATTTCGGACACAGACTTGCTAGCAACATCTCTGTGTGACTTTTGTCCGTGTCTACACATGACCCTTCAGGCTTTTACCTTTAAAGGGCATTTCAGCAGTTGTCCTTTGCTAATTAGGGCCAACTCTCCCAGGAGGATCTCAGATGATTTTTATACCTGTCAACCTCAGAACACAGGTCTGTACAAAACTGCATGCCTCAAATGTGTTTATGTGTGTGTGTGTTTTCTGAGAACTTTCTCAAGAACATAAAAAGAAAAAAAAAATCTAAAATTAAATTTAGACAAAAAATTTAAATTTTGTCATATAATGTATGTTGACGTTGGACGTGTCTAAGGTGGAAGCTTTCCCATCAAAAATAAATCCTTCCCTGCATGTGAAAGTAGGTATAATTATGAAATTAATTGACAGTATACATTTGCAGCATAAGCAGCAAGCCAAGGTAGCAGATGGCATAAATGGAGAATTAAATCTGATTTGGCAGAGCCTCCTTGTTTCAGAAGCTATTTCAGCCAAGGCAACAATGTGACTAGACCACACTGACCTTTAATTAGAAAAAAAAACCCTCATATTATAAAGCTCTGCAAGGCTGTTTCCTATGGGGGGCACTAAGGCTAGACTTCTTAAAGCTCGTTATTATAAGCTATTCAGGAGACACAGGGATTTTTTTTTGTGTAGACGAAAAAAAAGGAGGAGGGGGGTCGGGGTCATATATGAAATGAGACCTGCAGATTTCTACACCGCCTATAATGGGTTCACGCGGGTGACGGGGACATTGGGGCGCAGTAGATTTCCCAGGTTGAGATAGGGATATTATTACTCTCAGGGTGGCAACACAGAAATCTCCATCTTCAGTCCCCAGACTAGTGTCAGCAAATTACAAAACACAGTGAATGACCTTTACACACGGAAAGAAAAGCTCGGCTGTTTTTTTTTTTTTTTTTTCAGAGCGTTTGGTCTCAAAGACGTTCACTGAGGTGTAATTTTGGTCCTTCTGGTCTCTTCTGTCATCCACTGATCACCGCTTAACTGCAAGAGTGCAAAAACTTCCCTGTGTGTGTGTGTGTGTGTGTGTGATATTTTCCACCTTACACCATGATCCAGCGTTTATGGGTTCGGCTGCGACGCGTGTCATGAAGTACACATGAAACAAAGTGCGAGCGGAGCAATCACACTTTTAATGAAGCCTTCCAAAATGCCAGCTGCAACACTTTGCATCCTACAACTGGCTGCTGGCCCCCCCGCCGCCGAAATCTGCCGCAGCCGTCATTCATCTTTCCACGCAATCCTCAGCGCGCAATGTGCCGCACATTACGGCGCTGTAATAGCTGATGGCTTTCACAGTTAGCATGTGTTGCTGCTGATATCTCCAGACTCTAGACGGGTGTTTCATCACCTATTCCATAATTAGACCATTACTTTCGCAGGTGTACGGCTTCTCAGTGGGAGCATGTGTTGTTTTGTTTTTTTCTCTGTCTCCCCCCCCCCCCCGGATGACACCTAAAATTCCAACTTATTGACATCAGCGCTGCACTTCTTTTTTTTTTTTCTCCACCCCCCCTCCCCCCAACATAAAATGAGCATCCCTGCTTTCGTGGGTTGTCAACACCTTGACGTGAGTGCACGTACGCCGTATGTGTGGAGTGGGTGGCGGCGATCACGATGGGTGTGACTGGTTGTGAGGGGGGTTGGTTGGGCGATTGCAATTCGCAGCTTGGAGTTTTAATACAATGTCTACGTTTCTAAATCAGTATCAGTGTGAATTGTCACTCAGACACATATGTGGTGTATACATCAGTATAGAAACACAAACTGGAACTAAGTACTCAGAGCTCCTCCCACAACCTCACTTTGAGTTAAGCCAGAAGTCATAAACTAATGAACAGAGCCGCGTAATTATCCGACCTTCAAGCTTTTAAAAGTTGTCATAAGGTCTTTTTGCCAAAACGGTGATTTTATATGTGTATTTGAGAAATGCCATGGAAACCCATGAATACATTTCTCTGTGTGTGCCGCCCCCAATGAAGACACAACACTGGCATATGGCACTGTGTCAAGAAGCACAGCAACAAGTCTTTGATTTGAATAAATTAGGATAATAGTTCCGCAGTGAAATTATTTATACAATTGCTTTGATGGGGGCAGAAATAGTCAAGCGGGGGATCGGCCAGCGTCTGTCGCTACACGGTGTTCAGAGCAGTTTTCGAAGAGGCTTCTGAAGGCTCGTGCCCTGGGAGATGTACATCCTAATGTTACCACTAAGATAATACATTTCTCTTTATCTTACTTTCATTTGATTACAGCAACGACATGCGATGACGAAAAGACTGCAGCTACTGTTGCGAACCACTGATGCGTCCATGCAGTGATAGTCGTTCAGTGAGGCCCGACTTTAATTTGGTTACCGCAACCAAATTGGATCTCAAAAGTTATTACAAAGAAATACGCCATGATTCAATGTAGCTATGTATGTATACAACAAACACATTATTACGCAGCACTATTTTAGAAAATGGACCTGTACACAATCTGTGTCTTTGTATCTGTGTTTTGAAAGGAATAAAAACACCTATTAAGGGGCATTGACAAGGGAGACAGTCAAGCACATTGCGGTTAATCATTTTCTTTCTGTCAAACTGGAAGCGTGTTTGAGTTCCTGTGGGTTTGTCGAGGGCAAAGTCCATGTTAGACAAGGTGACAGCACCCGGGAGTCCTCTCACTCAGGTAAACAAAATGCAAAAAACAAAGCAACAGCTTTGTTTTCACAGCTTGCGATTTTTCCACTGAATTTACTGTAACTTCTGTCATTTGTACACTTACGGACTTGTATTATTATATTAACGCAGAGATCCCATAAACATTAAACACTAAGGTCAACCTGTGTCAGGAACTAGCATGTCGTGATGAATTGACTCACGGCTTGTAGCTGTTAATGCAGTAGTTGCAAAAGAGAGCTGTTAAAAATCATGTTCATTGTTTTGATGGAGTGTCTTAACAACATAGGATTATTTTTCAGTGAGCAAAATACAAATGTCTATAGATGTGCAGCATGTGTTGCGATGATGAGCTGTAGAAGAGTTGTTTTTGTGTTGTTGCTGTTTGCTGAGACAACTGCTGCTGAAAATGTGTTTAATGGAATTAGTTGACAGCAGCAATCTTCATTCATCTTCAAGTTACGTTACAGACATTCAAATTTGTGCATAGTGCTTGGCGGTGCGCGAAAAGTGTAGTCATCATCCCAGTTTGGAATATCACAAAGTTCTGCGCAATGCATTGTATGACAACTTTGTACGAAAAGTTTGGACGGATGCCTCTGGCTGGATGAGCCACCAGGACCTAATGTTGTTCTGGAAAAACAAAGATCTTTTGTACAAATTAATGCTCCAAAGAGATCCTTCATTCTATTAGTTAATTTGCCATCCTGCTTCATTTGAATAAGTACGGCTATCTAGCATTTGTTAAAGAGACAGCTGTTTCTGGGGCAAATCCCCTAATTTAATCATCTTAATTGCGATAGATTCCGTAAACATCAAGATTGAATACCGCAACTTTGTCAGTCTCTACAATAATGCTTTAAACGTAATCTAATATAATTGCAAAAGAGACCCATTGCGAAGCCACTTACCCTGTAAAAGGCTCGCGCGCCCATTAGGGGAAAATTCCCTCAGACAGGAATAGATAGCTATTGATTGGGACTTCCTTGAAAATATGTGATCACTCCTTCTAATTTGTGATTTGGTGAAGTCATTGGGTGGCCTCCGACTGATGTTTTGTCGTTCGTCTCACTTGTCATTTGATCCCATATTACGTTGCTCCTTTTTCTTCTGCACCCTAATGAGCTTCATCAAGAAGTCAATATTATGGTCATTTCAGCTAAAAAAAAAAAAAAATTGCTGGACTTCAAATGGGCTTTTGCATTCCAATTTGAAGTTTCAGCTTTTAAGTGATCCTTGTCATAATTGCAAATATTGCACTCAGATGTTAACATGGTCCACCAGGTAGAGTGTTTTCTCCTCAATCTGGTAAAGAGCCAATAAATAGCGTTTGGGATGGGGACCTGCGAATTTTGCAAAACATTGGTTTGTCAAATTGCCAACGTGTTGCGCGCCTGTCCGAGCCACTGTGCACCAGCTGAGTGGAGTGGAACTCTCGGCCAAAGCCAACCTAGATGAAGCTGTTTCCATTTGGTTTGGTATTTTTAAAGTGAAGCAGCCGTTGTTTACAGCTCATCACAGCTTCTTCCTTCTAGCGTCCTTTTCCTTAAAGAAGGACAAGCAGTTCTAGAATATTGAAATTTGAAAAGACTGTCTCCTGGAAATGATCAAGCTGGATCACTCTAGATTTCAGAGATGAAATGTCAGCCAGCCAGCGGGTGATACAAGTCGTCCATGTGACTTTTCCGTTTTCCAGATGCAGCTTCAAGATGACTGAATTAAGCATCAAGCGGTCTGCAGCGCCCATCTCTGCAGTTGGAGTCATCAGTTCACCCAGCAAGGCCCCTGAAGACTACTTTGTGGTGAGTATTCATAATATTCTCATGTAGATATGTAGACACTATTCACACATCATTTCAACCTAGACTTACCAGTCATTGCTGTGGTGCTTCTTTGACTGTAAGCATGAATTAAGCATAGATGCTCTTCATGATGTTATTTTCTGCTGGGGTAAAATACTAAACAAAGAAAACAGCGCTTTTATACAACCGCTGTGTTGTGTAGCCTGGATGCTGGCAGCCCCTTTGTTTTTTTTTTTTTTTTTTTTCAGTCAGCGCTGTTAGATGACTTATTCATAAAGTTTACTTTGATGATTAGGAAGATTCCCTTACTGTCAGTGTTATTGGTTAGCACCAGTATAGCAGACACACCAGAGGCGAAGGTTTAATGATGCTTAGTCTGGTAGATGCCCAACAGAGTCGTTTAGGTGCACCTCAGAGTTCCCTTTGTAATCGTTTAGCCCAGTCAGACTGAGGTAGGAGAGTGTGAGCGCGAGGCCGGAGCGCAGGCGGGTTTGTGCAAAGCGTTAGCGCCTCTCGTGAGCGAGCTGCAGAGGGTTAAAACCAGTCGACTGCGCGAGTTCGATGCAGAGCAGAACAAGCTCAAGGGCAGATCCCTCTTCCTCTCCCCCCTTTCCTTCCTACCCAGCCTTCCTCCCGCTCTCTCCCCGATCCCCCAGCATCCACCCCTTCCTGCTCCACCCTACACACCCAGCTT
Organism: Thamnaconus septentrionalis; assembly: GCA_009823395.1. NCBI lineage: Eukaryota > Metazoa > Chordata > Actinopteri > Tetraodontiformes > Monacanthidae > Thamnaconus > Thamnaconus septentrionalis. The sequence goes on from CM020507.1 coordinate 18,506,102, forward strand.
GTTTTAATCTCTGGCAGACGGCGGCGGGTTGGCACCAGAACGGAGCCACTGGCAGGGAAGCGGCACGCGCGCTCTGCACGGTGGCGACAAACAGAGAGAAACCCCAGCAGACTTCCTCCTCTGGTGCCGCGGCGTGCCAATGCAGTTGTGTCGATGTGCAAACATTGTGCATGTTCTGCAGGGCTAAACGCTCATCACTGGCTCCTAATAGCCCTGCTGTATCTCTGGAATAATTCAGATGCTGTGTGAATTGTAAAGACTTTTCGTTTGCCCCCTGGACACTCTCGCTGCAGAATAGTTCAGACCTCAGAAAATGAAAGCGTGGCAGCGCAAACGACCACGGCGAGACCGGAGCGCTGTGTAGAGTGAGCCAACTGTCGCTGGCTTTTGTTAGTTTGTTGCATCTTCAAACGAGCCGCAGCACTTTGTTACGGTTGCACAGTTGCAACAAATGTATTTAGCTGAAAAAGATAAATAAATAATGCAACCAATTAAGTTTCATGATACACGAATCCTTAAAGTGAACTTTAAGTTAACTTTCCCTGAAACTTTCAAGAAGCTGTGCAGTCGCAGACATTCTCCGTCTTATCTCTGGGTTGCATGATAATGGGATCATTTTTCAGCAACTCTTTCTCAAAAAATTGCGTCTGGTCTTTTTCTCTGCTTATCTTGTCTGACTTTAAAGTAGCGCTTGCCTTGCTCAACACTGCCCCTGTGGTTCTGCGACATGTGTGTTAAATTTTTTTTACAGAATATTGAATGAGCACAAAACTGTGTTTAGACAAAGGACTCTGCATGGTTGGTTTATGTGTATCTGCCAGACCATAACTCAGCATAGGAAGTTCCCGCATGACCACCTTGGTGTTATTTTTAATTCCAGTCTATCTAATCCATCTGTTTATCCCATATATTGTAAATAAAATTTGATGCAAATCCATTAATTTAAGACCAACAAAAAACAGTCATTGTATTAAAAGTATTTAAGTTCACAGGTTCATCTTGAGACTTTTAACCTGTTTTTTGAATGCATGCCTGTATAGTTTTGACGATGCGCATCTAAAAGGCTCTGCGCAGCAGTTCCCCAGTTCCCCTCTCGCGCTTCCTTTCAAATCCCACCTTAAAACGGACTCCTCATACTCTTCCTCCCGCAGATCAAAGGGCTGATTAGCTCTTTTGCTCAGTGCTACGGCGGCAGCTCTCACATCCCTGAATCTGAGCAGGTTGTTCCAAAGCAAGGGAAGCGCCGGCCCAGATCAAACAGCGCTCCGCTGGGATCAGGAGCGCTTTGCTGAAGCGCGAGCCGCCACCCAAACATCAAACGCCCCAGCTAGACTTTGCGCGCCATGTGCAGGGGGCTGCGGCGGGGATACGCCTCTGTTTGAGACTCACCTGAGAATACGAGCAGTTAGGAACTCAGCGCTGAAACAGAATGATTTGAGGAAGCGTTGCGTCGCAATTAGCTTTAGTTTGAAACGCCGGTTGCTGAATTTTTTTGAGCGTCAAACTGTGGAGAAATGTGGGGGAATCTAGCTTCGGTCCGAACAACAACACAATGAAACGGTAGATGTCTGTTGCACAGATTATAGTGATTAGCTTAGCATTAAATTAACATAAAAATCCCAAAACAACCTTAAAATATGAGTAAATGTTCATAAAGCCTTTTTAATGCGTATTAGGAAAATTATCATTGTTCAATTCATGGAAACAGCATAATTCCAAATAATTTCTGCCATTTCCCTGACTTGAGCTCGTTAAGTCCTTTTTCAAATCAGAGCTAATGTGCAAAATGTTTTCCGAAGGAAACAATCGATTCTGGGAGAAAAATTACAGTTTGCTTACAAATCTTGGCAGGATTTCCTGGAATTCTCTCAAAATTGTTGAAATTGTTGTAAACTGGAGTTCTGCTTCTGCCAGTAGTGCCATCATACGACATGACTACACTTTACGTAGCCTCACTAATGAACGTCAAATGACTTGTTTTTTTCAAAATGAAGTTAACCCTAACACTCCAATGGAAACACTTTTGAATGTCGTAGTTATTGTTGTTATAGTTAAATATGAAAAAAAAAAAAAACGACACCTATTTTTGTTGCCTTGATGTGAATGTCAGCAGAAGCCCATGTGCTCATGCTTAAATCTTGGGAATCCAAAGTAAGCGACTTTCCGAGATCTTTTTGGAATCTCGACAAAAGGGGGCAGACGCAACTTCTTGGCCACTAATAAAAGACCCAGCATCAACAACAACGACAAATCTTGTCCTCTCTGGTCTTAATGACGACAAAACGAAATTACCGTTTTCACTGTTAAAAACCGTTGAGCTGCAGGAGGCGCCGCTCTGGAAAGGTGCGCCAGTCAACTCTCGCACCTTTTTTGTGTGCTTTCCAGGTTCGCTGTTCTCCTTTGAACAGACCGGTTTGTTCCCCGCGCATCTCTTTTGTATCTCCCGCACCTGCTCCCGCTCCCCCGAGAGGCTTGATTGTATGCCTTTACATCTTTTAACTCGCAGCTGCACTTCTCGGCTCTTCACAGCCAAAGCGCGTCAGTCTCCAGAGATCCCTCGCAGGAGAATCTGCGCAGCCCCGGAAGACTTGTTTCGCAGGTGGGCTTTCAGATCAGCGCCGGCTTTGGGTTTTCGGAAGTGGCAGCGGAATCTGTCAGCGCGTGGTGAATCAAATGGCGCAGCCGCATTTGAACATCAGAGCCAGCGACCGACGTCTCTCATCAGACACGTGGCATTCTTGTCACCCGCCGCCTTCGGAGCGGCAGCTTCGATCTCCGCCGCCGCCGCCGCAAACTTTGCAGTCGATCGGCTCGGCTCGGCTCCGGCTCCGGCGCTTCTGCATTCAGGCCGCGTCGCCCGTGGCAGGATGATGCCTGAGGTGTCTCCTCGGAGGAACCGTGCCCTCGTTACTCCTCAGCTTGACTTTGGGTTTCACAAAGCGAGCCCTTTGTTTACGCTGACAGGATGCGCTGGCTACTGACCTGGAAAAAGTGGCCGAGACGGCCTGTCTTGTACGGGGAGAGGGGAGGCCGCTGATGTATAGGCTCCTTCTGGGACCTCTCGGCGCTGGCGCTGTTGGCCGACACCTCCCGATCCCTCTCTCTCTCTCTCTCTCTCTCTCTCTCTCTCTCTCTCTCTCTCTCTCTCTCCTCCGCTCCCTCATCCATCCATCTCCCCCCCCTCGCATCCCATCTCGTCTGTGGTGGTTTTCACCAACCCCCTCCCCAACCACCACCACCCCCGTGCCATGTTCCCCCACCACCCCGTCACCGAGGTCATTCATCATTATTGTCAAGAGGGTAATGTCTGTGCGCACGTGTGTGTGTGTGCGTGGCTGTGTGTGTGTGTGTGTGGGTGGGTGCACAGATCTATGACTTCTTCATTTGAATGAACCTCATTAAAGTGGCTCTTCTCTCCCCCCCTCCCTGTAAAGGATCCTTTTAGAAAATAAGTCTGGCAGTTATTTAGGCGATTGTCCCATGCTAGTCAATGGAACATGACGCTCCAGTCGGGGGGGGGCAGACTTTGCCGCACCGGTGGCAGACTCCAGTCAGTCGGCGGCTCCTCGTTTCGCCTTATCTGTCCCGCATTTACATACCAATGTGCCGTTGGACCTTGAGGGCCTGACTTGCGGCGACGCCGTCAAGATGACGCACTCTGTTATTTTCGCCGACTCCGCTGATCGTTTGCGTCCGCGAGCGAGTCTATCGTGCAAGGACGCGCTCGCGTCGTGTACACGGGCCGATTAAGACGCGCGCGAATAAATCTGGAGGTGGCTGCAGTTGCAGCGCGCTGCAATCGGTTTTTCAAAAACTTCACATTTAGCCAAAATATACCGCACGCCTCCCCCGCAGACGCGCTGAAGTTTGGCTTCCTTATTAAAGCGGACCCTTGTCAGCGTGTCTTTAATCAGCTCAGCCCCCGGGGATGATATTTTTAGCCACCTTTTTTGGAGGCTAAGGCTCCTTTACCCGCACAGCGCACTAATGAGATGGAGCGCTGGTGTTGGCAAGCGTTAATTAAGGCGGCTGTGCAGGGGAAGAGGCAAAGGCAACATGCTCATGGCATACATACATTAACTTTATCCCACCTCCTTCATGTTTTTCTTCCCTCCGTCTCTCTCTCTCTCTTTCTTTTTTTTTCCCCCTCCACGCAGATTGCACAAACAACAGATGGCTGCGACGCCGACCTGTGGAAGGACGGCATATTCAAATCCAAGGTCACCCGCTACCTCTGTTTCACCAGAAAAACTGTAAGCACGAAAATGTAAACTTCCTCTCCGCACCTTATTTTTATTTATTTTTTTATGTTGCCAGCAGTTATTAGCTCAGTTCTCCACCGCAGGAATGCCATCATGCACCTTGCACTTTGATCAGTGAACATCCCATTAAAAAAAAAAAAAAAAATAAAAATAAAGGGGCCAATGTTGTCAGCGCTGTTTTTTTGTTCTCGTGCATATGAGAATAATTTGCATGCATATTGCAGACCAATAATACCTCCATGAGATGTTTTTTTTTTCATGTTACACATCCCCTGGAGAATTTTATTTATATTTATTTATAAAATAACAAAGACTGCTGTTTTAACTATTCCAATTTATTCAATCAACGCCGCGTCCCACTAGAGAAAATGGTTACCAGGCAGTTGTGATGCTTGAAAGCAAATGCAAATTTAATTGTGTACATGGGGGAAAAAAAATAATATATTTTTTTGTTATGATAAGAAATTACTCCCAAAAAAGCACTTTCAGCACCCTACATTGGGAGCTCTTATTTTTAAGCTGCTTCGACTGCTCTGTGGCCAAAATGATTGTTTATATTTATCGTATTATATCTGTTTTTGGGGGCTGGTTCCTTCCTGCAGACTCCAGCTGATGTGCTGCCGTGTGGCTGTCAGCTGCTCCGTGTGGCCAGAAATACACCTGCTCTCATATAAAACGGTCTACCTTCGCTACGTGCGGCTAACTACGAACTGTTTATTATCGGTATCGTAAGGACGCGGCTGCGCGTTGCTGCCAATAACGTAAACAAAAGCTGCAGCTTTATTTTTACTTATTTATTTTACCGCGCGCATTCCAATAAATCAAGGTGACTTAGCATTAGCCGCCGCCGCACCCCCTTTTCCACTGAGCGCGGTCAAACGCGCGCGCTAACGGGCTACCGCTAGCCGCTGGGCGCTATCTTAAAGCGCGTGTCCACACTGTTCTAAAGATTTCTGACACAAATAAAACATGACAGAGCCATCAACAAAGGCTATTTTGTCTGTCAGTCAGTGGCGCGGCCACTATAATTGTCTATGACAAAAACAGATTCTGTAAAATTAGCCCCTGGATTAGGCGGTAGGGAAGTAAATAGTTTGTGATTTATCATACTCCAGGTTGGAGGTTGGAGAGCCTCTTTCGTCAAGCTCTGATGGGAGAAGTCTCTCCGGCTAAACACAAAAAAAGGGGGGCGGGGAGGGGGCTCCATGCATAGTAATAGCAGTCATCCATATTCCTCCTTAAATCAGAATAAAAACTATGAATAAAAAATGGCTCTAACGGTAATGACTGCCGGGCAACAGTCGCAGTGAAATCCGCCGTTTTTCGGACGCATCAAGTCACGCCTGGCTCGGCCCCACTCTCCTCCGCCGCTGTATATTATTGCAATTTATTACGGCAAAAAATGGAAATGTAATGGGGAGGCAGGGTAGAGTCATGCTTGAAAATGTCAAGCACACTGTCCCTGATTGTTTTTAACCAGTCCCATGTCTGTTGATGAGGCTGCCCACTCTGTCTCCCATCATCCCGCAGCTTCTCGCCGGAAAGGTTGAGGAGTGATTACGCGCCAGTTCACGGATGCCTTCTCTCACTGTGTGTGTGGGGAGGGAAAAGAAAAGAAAAGGAAAAAAAAAGCTATTACAGTGTAATTACTTCAGCTATTTTGTCAAAGCCTTCTCTTTAGAGACTTCCCCAGCTTTTAGGAAATCATTCACTCCTATTATCTCTGCGTTTCCCCTCCTTTTATTTCCCGCCCTCTCTGTCCCGTGCTTGGCGGAACTTTGCGTGCTTTGACTTTTCCGCTCTTTCTCACTCTTTTGATTGAACTTTCTAGGGGCCCAACGTGGTCGTGGACATGAAGCTGATCGAGGCGAAGGACGTGCTGCCGGAGGGCTACACACTTGTGGAGGAAACACTGGACACCAGTGAGTAAACAGCCCCCTCCTCCTCCTCCTCTTCCTCCTCCCCCTCCTCTTCCTCGGTCCGGCTCGGGCCGAGGTCCGCAGGCGAAGCTTTAGCGGGAGATAGCGAGCGCTTTATGGGTGCAGGTTAGCTTAATTTATGGCAGGCTGTGGGAATAAAATAAACATTTTGCCTGCGAGGTGCACGAGAGGAGAATCATGAGTCATTGTTTATCTCAGCTGGAGCTGCGCTCTTCTTTATGAGCAGCTTATTTATTTATGTATTTATTTTGGGAGAGGACGAGTGGATGGGGGTTATCTAATATTAATGAAATGCATTCCCCATTGCTTTAGTGCTTTTTGAGTGCTATGCATCCCTCCCCCGACCCCCCCACCCCCAACCCTCCAATCCATGCCTTGGAAATGTAATAATATTTTGGTGTGGGGAGTGAGGACAGCTTGTTTATTATTTTTATTATCATTGCATTTACACTGCACTTTCCAGTGTTGCAGGGGGAAATAAATGAGCGGGCGGCGGATGCAATATAGAGAAGCATGGCCCTGCTTCCTTTTTACCGGGGTGAAGAGAAGAGATTATGTTTTGTTTGGAGATGTTGTAATTTAATGTTTTATTACCGCGCGCGAGTCCATGTTTAATGTATACACGTGAGGTTATGTATGAGTTTCTATCGGGGGATATCCAGTTTAAATCCCCGCCGTGCACTAAAGCTGATGGAGGATTCACTCGCCGCCGTCGTCTCGCCGGCTAAAATGATAAAAATGATAATAACACATGTGGATTTTGTCGCTTCCCTCCGTCCAGTCGTTTCCCTTTGAGCGCGGCGAGCCGCCCGCAAGCCGATATTAGCTCATCGCTTATTCAGAGGCGCCTAATGACGAAATGCCGCGTATCAGCGGGATGTATGAATATTAGATTTATCCTCCAGGTTTCCAAACCTGCGTAGCTTTTTTTTTGTATTATTATTATTTTATTTTTGAAAGCTGGAAAGGTGAGAGAATCGGACTGCTGTCTGACACCCTCATGTGTACCTGACTAATCAGAGGAAACTGCCATGAGGAAGAGGAGGCTGTGCGTGAAGATGAGCCCACGTGCGGCTGCCAAGACGGCGCTTCACGACGTCCAGCTCATCGCCAAGTCCAAGTACCACCTTGTTAACTACACCACTATAGGGTGAGCAATGCGGGAACGTAGGCATTCCTGACATTTCTGTCAACTCACTCCCACGGAGAGTTTTTTGGGAGCGGCCGTCTGACTGCAGCCTTTTGTCTGTGCAGCGAGATCAACGGTTTGGGGTTGTGGTATCGAATGGGAGACGTTCCACCGCTTGAGCCTCCAGCCGTGTCTGCTGAAGCCAATGTGTCAGCCGCCACCATCAGGTAAAGTCGTACGTGTCGGTCGAAGGATCGTCGGTTCGAATCCCGGCTCCGTCCTTGGGCAATGCTCGCTTCCAATAGGCCTGGCATGGCCACAGTCACTGACAGACCTGTGTATGAGTGGCTGAGTGTGAGGCGACTGTGAAGCATCATGGACATGCTCTTTACGTCCACTGCTATAGAGGAATCGCTGGCATACAACCAGAAGCCAACACCAGTGTTTGCTGCCTGCGAATTTAACCCTTTCTCATTATCCTCCACTAGTTCTTCATTTATTTATTTATCTATTTTAATGACGTCAAGTGGGAATACTTGTGCCGTATTCAACTGTGCTAACGGTTTGCGTTAAAATTAACCTCTGGAAGAAGAAGGAATGTGAAATACTGAAAGCCTCTACTGCACGAAGAATGAAGAATGAACAAATGAATTAAGCTTTAATTCACATGCTACAAACTTTAATACACGTTGCTTATATTGGGTTTGGGCATAACGAGTGTTATTAAGTGTTCCACCGCGGAAGCTGTCATTAGCTTACAGTAAGGAGGCCATTTAAACATTCAACACAACATTTTTCAGACAGTAAATGTCTTTGTGGCTCACTCATCAGCTGCTAACTCAAGCAAATGTTTGCTTGCAAAAATAAACGCTAAGTAAATAATAGAAAATTAGCCTCATATAAATTCTGTCCCTATTGCTCTACTTCAACCTATTTCCAATAGCAATCGCTAAGCTCGCTGGCAGGCTAGCTTCATCGGTAACCGAAGGGCCACTGTCCACTTGCGCTAGCTGCCACCGATGCTTTAAGACTTCTGTCTTAAAGCGGAGGGGATAATAATAATTCCTTTGTGGAAATATTGTATTTTTATTTTCATTGGAACATTCCAAAACCATTACATACTTACACTGTCCAGTATGCTGTATACTTATAATGTCCAGAGATTCTCCAAGAAAACAAAAACAAAACCTCAAAACTTGAGGTATTCTCAAGCCATGATCGCATTTGTCAATCGCGGTATTTTATTTTGAAAATTAACCAGATTTAAGTTAACGCGTTATTGACATGTTGACTTCGACAGCCCTAGTATATATTTATAAATGCAGTCCATTTACCATTTCCTGTTCTATGTTGCTCAGCAGGGCCTATTGAAGTTCACCTCTTGTTTTCCTTTGCGCCCTGTCTGCCACAACGAAGACGCAAGCGGTTGATCACTGTGGGCCACTCTGCCTTAAGAAGGCTGCGTCTGGACCACCAGACGGTCTAACTAGACAAGGAGCTCCCCTCCTAAGTAACTTGGGAGTTCAATGAGGGCTAAACCCTGTGCTATTGGGCGCTGTGATCCCCGGGTGGCAGAGGCGGGCCGCTGCAGACAAAGAGGAGGAAACGTCGCCCCGAGGAGCGAGCGACAGCTGCGGAGGAAGGGAGGAGGAGGAGAGAGAGAGAGAGAGAGAGGGCGCTCCCACACCTCCGCCGCCGTCGTCTGTGGTTGCGCGTCCGCCCCTCTCCGCGCCGCTCGGGCTTCCTCCGCCTCAAGGCCTCGGCGGTCGAAGAGAAAAAAACCCTCCTTTGTACCGCGTCCAGATCAAACAGCTCCATTATTCATCGCCGCCGAGATACGCGGCAGAGGTTCCACGGCAAATTTGTAAATAAACAGGCCCGCGCCGAAGAGGGGACGCTTGGCACGGCCACGCTGATGGGTTTGCCAGCTCGGATTGTTCCGCTTTGCGTGAAAAAACCAGAGCGGAAAAAGCCGGGATAGTGGAAAACAGAGGAGGAAAGGAAGGAAATCCAGGTTCTAAACCGGGCCGTGGAATCACACAATAGTCCACATTCTGGAAGCGGCAAACGGTCAATAATCTTTGATGTGTCGGCGCGATGGGCGGGCGGGCGGGCGCGTGCACGTCGCCGCTCTTAGCGGCAACGTCCGCGTTCCCCCTTTTGAAGCCCACTTTCAAGTTGCCGCGGCACAGAGGTTGGAATAAATTGCACCTCGGAGCGACTCGCGCCGCGCCGCCCGCCCGCCCTACCTCCCCCCCTCGCGATGCCTGCTGAGATCACAGGCTGCTGTTTTTTTTTTTATTTTTTTTTTTTATTAACATTGAAATTCATTCCGCCATCAGTGGCGGAGCCTTCTCTTCCAGAGCGTTTCCATCCATAACGCGCTGACACGTAAGGACGGCGCTGTGGGCAATTTAGACGGCGCCACTTCTTTGACTCTCTTCCCTGGCACCCTTTCTCTGTAGTTACATGCACCCGCAGACAAGCGTACACGCGGCTATAAATATTTCGCCGCTTTCTTTAAAGTCACACATTAGACAGTTTGATGCCGTGATTTATAAACAGCTCTTCAACACGCGCTGATTACTTGAGTAAGCGGCGGCGGCGGCAGCAGGAAGCGTCTGTGCGGCATCACACGCCGCAACTCACTCTCCACGGTTGGGGAAGAGAGGATGGGCTCCTCCGCGCCTCTTGCCGGGGCTATCTATAACAACTTTATAGCCTTTGGAGAATAGCGCCTCTTAAATTTTAAGCGCTCCTTTTTCAGTCAATGGAAAAGATGTTTTAAATACAGTCAATAATGTGTGAATTTTTCATGGGGCTTATAATTCTGAGGGCCCCTCCGAAATGCAAAACGGCCTCAGGCTGAGAGGCCATGTTTGGAGTCGACGTGTGCCGCAGATCACCCCTCCTCATCCCACCCATAGTGACTGCAGTGTGTTCATTCATTGTAGGATGCACGCCGTAGCTGAAATGAGTTGTTTACATATTGTCCCTCGCCTACTGCAGGCTGTGATGTGCTCTGCACTCACTCCTGTGCAGTTCCACAAACCCTTTTATTCCACATTGTAAAGATCATAGCATCAGAAAATGTATTTAATCAACAGAATTCCAACAGAAGCTTCCCCTTTCCTGCGTTCGCAAATTTCGCGGGCTGTTTATTTCGAGTGAGAGTGGATACACAACATGTTGTGTGGGGGCGGAACACTTTTTCGTCATTTGTTTACATTCAGAATTTTACGGTTCACTCGACTTTATGGTAGTGTGTAGAGTGTCGTGGCACCGCGTGTGATTTTCCTGCTTGGTATTACATGTATGTGATCACATTAGCATTACAATAAATGTATCTTTGTGTTTAAAATGCAGTTGTACTAAGTACAGGCTAGCACCTGGTCGCTGATTGCTAAAACTAAGCTAAAGAAGTCCATAGTTTGTTGGCTGTGTGCCCAAGCTAAGTGGCCTATGATGGAAGAGTAATGGTTAGTTACAGTGACCTCTTCCACCGTTGTGTTTAGGTGTATTTTAGTTTTATGGACACTTTTTCTTTGGAATTTGCTGTTCAGTCAGCTTAATGGTGGAGTAGGAGGGTTTGCAAAGTTTTTTTTTTTTTTTGCCATTAGCTCTTTTAGGTAATACTGTGTGATTTTTTTCCTCGCTCTTTGAGTCTGTGCTGCTGCTGAGTCATCACTTCCAATGTTCAGTTAACAACAAATAGGACGAAACAGGAACTGCACTGACCTCATGTAACCTGCTAAAGTGACTTATGGGAAAACAACACATTAAATCCTGCTGTTATACTATTTACTTGCCTCATCGCTGGACATTGACACGTAATGATGATGTTTTATTATTTGTTTGGTCAAGATTTTGTACCTGTTACACCAGAGGCCACCAAGGACCTAGTGGTTGCAGTAGAAATTTTATATACCTCCTCCAAAACAAACAAAAAGTAATTTTTTTTTTCATTGTTTCATTTGTATTTTTGATAAAAAATTAATTCAGAGGTTTATTCAAATAGATGCAGCAGGTCATTTTAGTTGTGTAAGCTGCAGTCTACATGCACATGGATACATTGTCAGAGTTTAGGACAAGCAAATAATTATGGCTCTCCTTTTTTTGGCCTCACCATGTTTTCACACATATTTTAGGAAAATGTCATTAAAATCAAATCAGCTCAATAATTTCAAATAAAAACGTAAACAATTACTTTACAACTTTACACGCCTGTCACAATTCGTCAAATATTAGGATGGCACAATTAATTCTCTTTTTCAAATTTATTCGCTGCTCTGGGAACTGATGAGTCACCGTCAGTTGGTTAATTCTTCCATCCATCCATTTTCCCGACACTTCTCCATCCAATCCGCTGACGGTGGCGCAGCACATCTGCAGCTGTTCGGTGAGGAAACTCGTTAAATTAAAGACCAGTACGGACATAACACCGGTGTAGTATCACGCTCCAGTTTTGTTATTGTGCTTCCGAGGAAAGCGGTCAACCGCTAATGAACACGCTGAAGAGACTGATGTCGCCCCCTAGTGCCCTGGAGGAGGACACGTTTCCCCCCGAATAATTCGATTTTCCCAGCTGCATGTAAACTGGGACAAGGAGAGAAGTCCATTAGACCAATTTTGAGCATAGCTCGATGAAGCTACATTACATTACATCATATTGAGTCAGTTTTCCATTGGAGGCAGTCTCTCTACAGTTGCCCTGCACGAGTGTGTAGCAGGCTGCCTCACAGTACCGAGCCCGCGGAGGTGTTGACACACAGGCCTCCTGACCGCAGCCGCCATGCCCTCCTACCTTCCCAACGTCTGATGTATCTTTATCGACTCTGTCCGAAGCGTTTGAACAGCGATGTGATTTGATTCATAGCCGCTGCTTGATGTCAACCACTCTGGCCTGTTCTCTGTCAGGACAGACCGTATCAGCCGCTCTCTGACTTTATAATGGAGGGAGAAAAAAAGAAAAAAAAGCCCCTCTGTGCGCTATCTGCTCGGCCTTTTTAATATGTCCAGTAAAGTATCCCCCTCTCCTTTCTTCCGCCGGCCAACGCTGCCATTTGTTCTGCTGATAAAACTGTCATTGCCTCGGCTGATATCTGACCTCTGCGGTGACTGCCGGCATAAATTAGCCCCCGTCCTAATATTGCAATTTCTCCCGCTTCACTCAGAATCAAGGTTTTTGACATTTCTCTTAGAATAATAGGCTTTTGTACACACGGGCGCTTTTTAAATCAAAGCGTACGGCGATGAAAATGTCAAGGCCGGCTATCTTTTCCCCTTTTTTTCCCCCCACCGCCGTCTCTTTGCTTTGGCTTTTTCCGCGACGCCTAGAGAGTCATCAGTGTCAGGATTGGCACGCGTATCAATACGTTCCGGATCCGCGCCGCCTCCTACCTGTGACACTCCTCCGCAGGAGAGCTGCACCGGCGCTGGTTTGCTCGCTGGTTAACCGACTCCCCCCCAACGTCGCCGCTTCTCGCAGGAAACACACACAACGGCTGCGTGCGCGCGTCTTCCCTGACACATCCACCGTCTGAAGAACAATCACTGCCAGCGGCCTATCACTCATTACTTTTGCTGCGCTCACAAAGTTTCAAAAAGTGTGTGTGTGTGTGTAAGAGGGGGAATGGAGAGAAGGGACACGAGACGGTGTCAGGAGCGATGAAATGATCAGCCCAGATCCAATGAGCTCAGGCTGCGGCGTCTCATTGTGCCGCCGTATTTCCCAGAGAGAGATCCTCTTTTTTTTTTCTTTTTTTTTCCCCCCCCGTACCTGACGCGGAGCTTAAGGGAGGATAATGACGGGCGAGGAAGCAGCCCCCGCAGCAGCGGCAGCGCTCAGAGCGGAAGGTGCGGGGATGTTGTCACCGTCGAGGCTGCGCTGGTGTCAACGCACGAGCTCCGCACCGCACCGCACCGCACCGCACCGCACCGCACCGGCTCCTCACTGGGATCACTGACTCGTCTGTCCCCACTGTTTCCCTCCGCTTCTTTTTATACACAGACACTCCTTTCACCCGCTACTGTGCCATGCAGCTTAGGCAGCACCAGGACAAAGAAATCTGTGGGACTTTAATGCATGTTGGTGAGTGTCAGGGTCGTTCACTTTGCAGAACTCTGGCAGCGTCCACAAAGTGGCCCAAATCCTGACCCAGAACTCAAACTTCTGCCCATGCGACACATATCTGATTTTTCTTTTTTTCCATAATAGTCCGAGCAACATGAGAATTTTTTTTTTTGTTGTTGTTTTTTTTTGGATGAAAAAAAGCATGTTTAGTGGAAGGGGAGTTGGATCTTTTTATTGTTATCACTTGCAGAGGTGAGAAGTAACGAAGTATAAATACTCTGTTGCTGTACTTAAGTAGATTTTTCAAGTGTATGTACTTTACTTAAGTATTTTTTTTTCTACTCTGACTCCTTGCATTTGTTATTTACACACATATATGTATATTGGAAAAACAGACTCGATACTTTTGTCTTTAATAGATAGAAATTCTACTAAAAGTAATTCACTATTTATAGTAGCTGTTGTTGCTTGAAGTGGAGCTATCTGAACTATGCGGTTGTGTAGTTTAATATCAAACTGCATAGTATTTTAGTGGGAGATTATTTCAGAGTACCTCAGCTTTGGAGTCACTGGTCAGTGCGTTTTCAATCCAGAGAAAAATAAAAATATAGATAATAACATTGTTATTCGAAGTGTAAACATCCAAAAATGATTGACTGGTCAAAGTCATTACAGTTTGTTTGTGTTACAGTTGAAAAAGAACAAAAAAATATACTATTGGGAGTATAAAATGATTATTGATCATTAATGGGGAAAAAACATACTTTCTTTCATATACCTAAGTACATTTCAAAACCCGTGTTTTCTTACTTTTACTTGAGTAAAGGAGTTGAATCAGTGCTTTAACTTTCATTAGAGTGTTTTTTTTACAGACATGTCCGTACTTTTGCTTAAATACAGAATGTGAATAATTGTGCCACCTCTGATCACGTGCTCAGAATTTTGTCGACTCTGATCGCATAACAACTTAAACATGAAAATGCACATTGACATGACTGATGGCATTTGCATTTCAAATTCTAATGTGAACAACCACGCTCCAAAAAACAGTTTTCAGTGGGAAAGTCAGGACTGAGACCTGCAGTGTGAACACTCGTATGCTGATCTGAGCCAGTCAACACAAGTCTCCTAAACTCTGCTGTAATTGTGTAAAATCCTCCAGGCCGTGTTCCCAGCTTTGCTGTAATTTAATGAGGAACTACGGCATAATTGAATATTCAAACAGGACTGTGTGTCAATATGGCTCTCTTTGTCTGAAATGAGGATTAATTGTTCTCAAAACTCCAGTGGCCGAAGTAATGTGAGCCGAAAAGCTGTAGTTGATAAGCAAGTGCGCTTGCCATGTTTTTGTTTCAAAGAATGTGCTTTTTAATTGATTTGCCATATGCTGCACTCTCTCCAAAGCACCTGGATTTGCATTTAGAAATCAGCAATTTGGATTTCTTTCTTTATTTTAGCAGGTGTCAAAAGCAACCCTTGAGGTTGTCTGGAGGGGGGAAAAAAATGCATTTTAGAAAATGCAGAAGTTTATTTTCTTTTTTTTTCTTTCTTTTTTTTAAATTCAACTATCCATTTCCAAATCCCAGTGAGCTTTGTGTTAGTAGGCCACCACTGTGTCGCTGGTGTGTGATTAGTTCACCAGCTTGGCAGAAGCAGGACTTTGCACAAATGTATTTTTTTGGACGCTGTACAGTATCTTGCTGTTGGCTTGTTAACATGAAGGCATGAAAATAAGGAAGCATAACAAGGACATGTTAATCCCAAATATATTACAAGCCAGTTAAATATATTGGTTGCAAACACTCCAATGTTGGACATCTCCAATGAGGATATAGCTTTGCAATATGAACATTAACAGTCAAAGGTGACATTTTTGCAGTCAGTAATCCATTTTCACTTGCTCCCAAAAGAAACGTGTCGCCGGCGTTACTGCACTTTTGTCCACTGATGTGCAAAAATCACCTCTGAGAGTCACGTTAATTGAAAATGGAAGATCAGCTTTGTGACATGCTGCTATTCTATGGGGAATCCTTTATTTCTTTAGGAATTTCAGATTTGAAACTTGAACTTTGACCTATACGTTGCTGAAGTGTTTAGCTTCAGACGGCACATTCACCTGTTTTATCTTCACCTTTACATTTCTTCATATACTTTTCGAGGGGTTTTGCAGTACTTGAGCGTGTGCGCGCGCATCTGTGCACTGAATTAACATACGGACGACCAAACAACAATTTTCAAGACGCATAATCAGCTCAGACCACATCCGCTCCTCGTAAGATGCCCACCTCTTCTTCTTCCTCGTCCTCTGGAATCAACCTTTGAGCGGTAAAACAATTTGAATATGGCAATCGTTCCTGCCAGAGATTGACGCCAACCTTTTAAAAATTCACAATTGGCCCGGATTTAACATGGCCAAATGCTGATGCAAATGAAGGGGAAGGAAAGTCGACCCCCTTCCGCCGCAAATAAATCTGAGCTGCAGCCTCGGCTCATAAATACCGTGGCCTATCAGGAGGCCTGTTTTATTGCCCTTGATGGAAATGATTGCGTTTATTTATCTCTTAGCGATAAGGCTCTGGAAACCACAAGTCATGGGAAACAAGAGCGCAAATATGCAAATGTCGCTTTGCAAGGCAAGGAACGCAAACGGCGAGTGCGGCTCCGTCTTTAGGCCAAACGCACAACGCACAGCTGATCGTGTTGTTTGGGGCTTTTGGCTTGTTGCCGACTGCCTGCACAAAGAAACTCCTGTTTAACGATATCGGCAGCTGCTTTGCTTAACGTTGCAAGATCATTTGTTTTTCGTTATTTCTTTTTATGAAGTCATCGCTGAGCTCACTTCAGCTTCAGAGGATGTCACTTCATGCAGCTCTCTTAAAGCTGTGAGCCCCCACGCCCCCCACCCCCTTCTTGCACTGGATTTATCGATCCGCCAGGGCTGAGTCACACGGCGTGATTCACGACGGCTCGATTGATGAGGATTTCAATCTTTTATGCTTTGTTAACTTCAGCTGCCCGCAAAGTGCATTCTCCGCTGATTCTCTGTAATACAAGGCCGTGAAACAGGCTCCGACCCAGACCTCTCTTGAATGATGGAATCTCTGGGTTCAGCCCAGAATTAACAAGATCCGGCTCCGAACGGCCGTTTAAAGGTCCGCTGGGCAGCTCAGGCACCTTTTAACTTCCACCACATTTTCTTTCTTTTCAGAGCTCTGAATTTCTCTACACATAAAAGAGCCTCGTGTGTAAAGAAAGACTCCAAATGATCCTGCGTTTTAAATTTTCCTTTACTTGGATTTGGATCTCTTTTTATCGTGTTATTTATTGTAAACCAATCAAAGGTGTTGATCAGATTTGTGTTCTTTGCAATTAAATTTCCTTTCAAACGCTAGACATCAAATGCTCTTTAATTGGCGCCAGATTTCGGTGGGTTTGGAAGGGGAACTTGCATTGCACAGTCGGTTGAGAGAACACTGTCGCTGTTTTCCTGGCAGGAGGAGCAAGACGTCACTGAGCAGGCCCGACTACAAGCAGCAGAACAGTGGAACTTACACCATGACAGGTAAACTTTCACACACTCTCAGTTCTATAGGTACCAGTCTTGACTGTCATAATCTGTCACTCTAACATGAAGTATTCATATAGTAAATTGGTATGACGGGGTATCACTGTTATTTTCTAATTAAAAATTAAAAAAGAACATTAAAGCTGCAAGCAGCGCTGAAGGGACTGAGCCCGACACCCGCCGACGGCCCCCCTGACACCCGCCGACGTAACTCTAATTTTTGAATTTTGACAATTTTGACAACTTATTTCCACCTGTTTGAACACTTGTCAAAATCAATGTTTGTGGGCTACTGGGTCTTGGGTTCTGACTGCTTAAAATATACAGCACTATCCACCTGCAATCAACAGTAAAACTTAAAGAAAAATTAAAAGAATCAAACTGAAAAACTGCAGATATTGATTGTGCTCAATTATCAGATTGCAATTTTATTTAAAATAAAAATATTGTTCTGTAATTGTAATTCTTTATCAGTTTCAAACTTTGGTTATAAACACATACTTTTTTAGTAATTTGTTAAAAGCAATCAATATACAAAGAGGCTGTCAGGAAGTTTAACATTTTATCGATAAAATCACTTGACGGAAATAGAAAAGTTCAGGATTATTCTTTGTCCAGCACAGAGCTTTGTCTGTTCTGGAGTGGGGGAAAAAAGGAAGGGTCCGACATTTAAAATGTACAGTGAGCATCTCTCTCTGCACACTGACGGATACTGCACAGGGCCTTTGCTTATCTGAGCAAACGTGACGCCCCCAGAGGAGTGACAGTATTACACTCTCAAGAACATTTAGCAGCTGTCAAAGACGATCCATCACGCTCCTCACTTTACACGTGTACCACCACCGCGGACGGGACGGATTCACCGCCACATCTTTTTGTCAGGCAGACACTCAGCTGTCCTGCAGTGACGCCGGGGCTGGAGCGGGAGAGACGGCCTTTGTAGTTGCTGAGAGGAGCCGAGTTTGCGTGGGCGATCCACCCCGAGGAGGTGCGTGTAGCCAGACAGGTTTTTATCCAGCTGGAGAGAGACACCATGTGGTGAGGATCCCCGCTGCTGCAGGCGCTGGATGTAGCCGCTGCCTTGCCACCCTTTTTTTTCCAGTTTCCGCAATTGATGAAGCATTTGTTTTGCACATTTGTCCAAAAAAAAAAAAGTTACAAGCTCAGTTAACAAAAAGCATAAAACACTGCTATTCTTTTCTAAATAAAAAAGGGCAAATACATAAATGTGATGTAATAACAGTGTTATTACACGTTAATAGAGCTAAGCGTGCACAGCGTGCCCCAAAAAGGCTGATTTGCGTGTGCTGTCCCTCCGCTGGGATGGCGGTTGAGTGGCAGCGGAGAAAGCCAAACGTGCGCACACACTGTACGGGGGCCAGTGCCAGCACTCGTCATCCACCTGCAGGAACCTGTCCTCCGCAGCTGTACGCCTCCCTCCCCCTCCTCCTCCCCCGACCAGCCCTCATCTGCCGTCAGGCTGCGTCGCACGTTACAGAAGAAAAGGGGGATAATGGCGTTAGTCTTGAGAGGGTTTTTTTTTTTTTTGGGGGGAGACTCCTTGGTCGTCACCCTCACAGCGAGGGAGTGCGGCTCCCCTTCATTAACAGCGCAATAGCCTGCAGACCAAGTGTGAGGTCGTCGCAGACAGCCTATTTGTGTTAATTGTTAGTGCTGTGTGCGGGGTGTGTGTGTGTGTGTGTGTGTGTGTGTGTGTGTGTGTGTGTGGGCTGACAGCTGGCCAGGTTCAAGTTGGTCTGAAACCATGTGCGCTCTGTCAGGGTTGTACAGGCTCCTTCTTTAGGATTGATGAATTGCCTGCTTTCTTGATTAAACCCTCCGTCACTTCCCAACAAAACAAAAAAAAAAAAAAAAGCCCAACACGCACACATCCACACACACACACACACACACACACACACACACACACACACACACACACACACACACACACACATACACATGCGCGCGCACACCCCAAAAAAAAAAGAAAAAGAAAAGAAAAGAGCGAGTTGAGGGGAGGAGAGGTAACATGTCGGGGAAATCTGTCATCTGCACTCATGTCATGTGCAGATGTGATGTGCAGGCGCCCTGACATTTATTACCAGAATATTAAAAACTAATTCACGTTTATTTTTTTCCGCAGCCCTCCTTCGCTTGACAGTTCAAGCTCATTTGAAAAGTTATCAAGTTCCCATCGATGCCTTTCTCCCGTCACCCAAGTCGCTTTGATCCACGCCAAATCCTTTTTGCCAATTAGGTCTGTTATTCATGCGCTGGCAAAAAAATAAATTAATAAAAAAAAAAAAAAAAAAAGGTCTGTTATTTTTAACATTAAATGAGCCCGTGTTTATGGATTTTATCCAAAAGTCATATGTTAGATAAAAGTAAACGCCAGGTGTTGAATATAAAGGTGTGCGACTCTAAAATAGACCTCCAGCGTCGGGCTGAGCAGCATGCAGTATGCAGCAGGCGTCCGGCCGACAAAAAAGGTAAACCTCATGAAAAGCACTACATTTACATATCTGCTGCATTAATCAAAAATAAGTCCTGACATTGGCCCTGATCTAACGTAATATGGAGAGCAATTATTTCCCGATCCATTAGGAGGACTTCAATTAACAGACAGCAGACAGTTCATCCTTCAGCAGAGGAGGAGGGGGAAGGGGAGGGGGCTGGGGGCTGGGGGGGCAATGAAAGGAGCTCAAAATTAACTTGGGTTTGCAAAACATCTTGGCAGCATGACAGTGATTTTTGATTTTTTCGGGAAACAATATTAGAATTCCCATTAAACTATATGCATCTGCTTTTAATTTGTCGCAAATAATTGGGAAATGCAAACGGGGGCTTTCCAATTAAAGCGCCACTTTATGCTGTTTAATAATACCCTCATAATATTATAGCTTATGAAATGACAGGTGAGTTGGTGTATGAATAAAACATAAAGCCCTGTAATAAGAGACAGCGTAAAAAAAAAAAAAGGGGGAGAGCGGGCGAGAGAGAGAGAGGGAGAGACAGTTGTTGGGGGGCTTTTAAATGCTCGACATAATTTGCATATATTAATCTCCTCTTTTCAGCCTTATCAAGTATTCCACTGTATTTGAAGTTAAAATAGTCGTGACAGGCAGGGTGTACGCTTCGTTTTTCCAAGGATTTATTACTCGTATAATTCTGGATCTTTAATAAGCCAATATGACTGATCCTCTGAGTTCTGTGGAATTTGGTTAATTGTTCCAGATGGCGCTAGCTGATTATGCAAAATTACTTTCTTTTTCTCCTCTCCTTTCTCTCCCCTCTCCTCCCCCCCCCCAGCCCCCACGCCAACGACACACCACTTCTTGATTGACTAACACGGAGAAAAAAGATTATTTTTGGCGCCGCACTTTCATTAAAAGGGCCCTCATCAGGTTTCAAACAAAAGTTCCATCTTATCTCGGCGGCGTGGTCGTGGGGCGAGGCCGAGCAGCAAGGGGGAGGAGACTCTGCCGGGCCTTCTTATCTCCGCGCCGGTGATGGATCTCGGCTCGCCTCCGCACCGCCGGGGTGATATTTTAGAATAACACGATTCTTTAGGCTGAGGGATTAAAAAACACAACCTCTCGGCGGCGACAGTAAAGTTATTATTAGCAGACTGCCGTCCGCCTCCTCCTCTTCCTCTTCCTCTTCCTCTTCCTCTTCCTCTTCCTCGTCCCCTCCCCTCGCTCCTTCCTGCCAGAGATTGATGAAATGAAGCGAGCGGCGGGGCCGGTCCTCCGCCGGCAGCCGGAGCTCCGTCCACAACTCACCAGCATTCTGTTTTGCATCAGCTAAACTGAGCTGAATGAATCATTTATGGAAGTGTTATGGGGGAGCGCAGGGCAGATTTACTGCCGAGCTTTTACTTTGGATGGAATGGGATTTCTATGAAACCGATCTCGATGTCTGAAGTGATGCCAGGGCTTACATCAAGACATGAAAGGCGCGCTCTTAAAAAACCCCAGCGTTTTGCCTCTTAATTCCCCCGGTCAGCAAAAGGCGAAACGGAGACTGGGGGGGGGGGGAAGGTTTCAGCAGGGTGAATGCTGTTTACACCTAAATTATACTCGCACGTGTGCACGTACGTGCGCGCGAGATCTCAGCAGCTACAGTAATACGAGCAGGGAGGGCCAAATTGCTTCCTAATAATTGGATGGCTTGTAAATTATACGGCGTTTGAATTTAATTTTGCAAGAAGAAGCACCTCCGGTAAGAAGACATTAACAAGAAGCTTGCAGGATTTTTAGGAGGCCGACTGTCTGCCTTTTGAATGGGCAGTGTTGGCGTTTAATCCTCTTCGCTGGGTTTGTTTACGTGTACATGAGGAAAAACAAAAACATGGACTTGTTTTAATATTCTGATCTCAACACACTGGCAAAGTTTGAACAGTTTGTTTATTAATAAGAGATTAGATGAAGTACTGTTGTTTATCAGGATGGCTGAATTCATTGCACATAGTGAGTCTGATGAAAATAGAATGGAAAAACTAAACAAGATATCATTGATAATAAGCACAAATTCAGTTGGCGTCTTTTCAATTTAAAATACAGTTCAATTTAGTGCGGCTGCTGCGGTTAATCTATATCTGATTTTGAGTGTTTATGATGATTATTTATGTTTGTTCAAATGTCAGAGCATAAGATGACCAAACACAACTTCTGTAGGTCGACTGCATTACAGATTAACTGAACTTTTACAGTTAGAGAAATCAACAAGTTTCGCTATATATTCATTCAATATCATTTTCTGTGTGAGCCTCTTGCGAAATAGCTCTCATGCTCTCATTCCACTGCAATAAACTTAGACCAAAAATCTGGCACAATTTAAAAACGGTCCCATGTCGAGTGAGCATATCCAGCGTTAAATGAAGCACAAATATGCTTTCTAGGATTCAAAATAGCTCGTGAATGAGATCCTGATGCTGTTTGCCCTGCTGATCAAACATCCGATTGAACTATTATTTTCAAATCATCAACAATTTGCCGCGTGATGCTGATCAATCCTGAATCGCTCTGATGGGATTTTCTGGACTGGAGCCTTGCGGCCCTCTGGTATTTTTTTGAGCCTTTATTACAGTCAAATAATACTTGAAATGGCTTTGCATTTGCAGGCCAGACTGGACTCCGAGGTCTCATCCCTCATGGCGTTCTATCCATCCCTGAGATAGAAGCAGTGCTCCATTAGTTTGGGTGTCCGGACGTGGACAGCTCCAATGGATGGCCCTGTCATGGCTCCCTCATTTGCCCCATGTACAGCAGGGTTTGTTATCGCACATCTAATTAGAACTTGATAAAAAATATTTCACCAAATCCAGTCATTAAATATAGTTTAAGGAGATTTATGGTCAAATATGCCTTAAAGATCTTTTAATGGCTCTGCTGACTTGTTAAGTTTGTAATTAATGACCTTCTAATACATACTGGTGGTGTGATTTAGAAAGCACAATGAGATTCTGGGAATGAAGTCGTTTTGGAAAAGGGCATCTGGGGCTCCCCGAAGCTACATTAAGTAGCTCTGGTTTGCTGAGAGCCACAATGTCTGGTGTGAAAAAGTTCAGTCACGTCGGGGTCATTTCATCCACAGGCCCATTTTTTTTTTTTTTTTACAAAATCGTGGCTTCGTCATTAGCGCGTTTGGAAAAGTCCAAGGTTCCTTTTTCTTTTTAAAAGAGTTTCAATTTAGACAAATCCTCTTTTTGAAAAAAAATAAATAATAATAATCCTGCAACAGTTAAACCCAGTAAGCAGAGGCATATGTGCGAAACACTGAGACCACCGTGCTAGTATCGGTCGCCCGTTTCGTCAGGAGAGTAATGGCGTCCTTATTAGCATAATTAATGACAAATGGCAGCGCGGCGTTGGTGGATTGGTTCTGGGGGGGGATGATAAATTGGTGGATGCCCAGGTTAGCGGCTGCCAAGGAGGCCTCTTTGGCTGTCATCCCTCCCGCTTCCTGCCTGGCACAGTTCATTACTCTCCGTGTGAGATGCCACTTTACATTGCCTGGTGGTGTGAGCAAGGAGAACTTAATAACACTGGCCGGAACCAGCCAGGGGCCTGCTGCTCCAGCCACAGTCCAGAGGGCAAGTCGCTCAGCGAGGGCCACCCGGGGGCAAGAGGGGGAACCGTGGGGAGTCACCGGCACGTCACCGGTTCCTCTCATCTCTCTCCGGGAGCCGCGCTTGCTCGAGTGTTTTCTTGTTAGGAATTCCGGGGCTCGCCACATCCCTCGCATCATTACGGGTTAGTTTGCCCACAGAACCGCTAATTAAGAGGGGATTTGTGTAATTGTGCCTTCTGCTGCGTCCCATCCGGCACATGCAATTTACTGTCAGCCCGCTGCCAGCTTTTACACTTGTCCAGAGAGGCGTAGCCCATTTGCGCGCACACTCTGCGGCACGTTTCCCCCAGCGGCCACAGCTGGGGATCGACGCCGGTGCCATGGCGATGTCTTAAAAAGACACTGTGTCGCTGATTAAAGTCCGATCGGCCCATTTGACTTGACGATGGCTCCTAGTGGCGAGGCGTTTCCGTCAGGTTTCAGGATCACGGCGAACTGTTGCGGGCTTACGGTATATTTTATAGCTCCTATATGTAGAACACATCTAGCGGCCGTGCTGGGGAGAAGTTGTGGCGCTCTTTGGCAGAGCAGCGGTGGCTACGAGTCGACGCGTCTGCGGCCAACTCACCGTAGGTGTTGCTGGCTCTGCCCACTTTCTGGAAGACTGATGGAGCAGCGCCCAACTGGGACCGCCTCCTGGCTCCCAACCCACAACCAGATTTCAAGGGCTGCTTGTCACAGATGGAAAAGTAAGTGGGTCATTCTACATAAGCTTCCCATTTTTTGCATCCCTGTGGTAACAGTAAAAAAACAAAACAAAAAAAACCCAAACCAAAACAAGGTGAGCTTTAACGTTATCTTGTAACTAATGGGAGACTGGGGTCTATTTTTGTTTGCTCTGACTCACACATTTTGGTATTTTTCATATACCACTAGTGGAAAGGAGACTATATAAATGCTGCCAGATACTGCCTTTTAATTGGGCATACCAAGATGGAAGATATTCATTTTGCCTTCACTTCGTCTTTTTTTAAACAAATAGGTGCCACACGTCATATAAAGCTTCAAATTAAATGCATATTCTAAATGCATGTAATTAGGTAATAAAGGTAACATCCTATAGTCTAAACAAAGGTGAAATAGTATTGAGATTAAACTCTCTATTGATTGTAATTTTCTTTAAAAACTATTATAGTTTTCATTCACATTCAGCAATATTTTCACAACAACATCAAAATTAAGAATATAAAAAAAAGCATATATATGTATGTATCTACACACACATCAAAGCAGTCAAACATCAACAACAACAACAGCCTTGTTTATCTGTTGGTGCCTCCCTTGTTTTTCCCTGCGCAGCCTCAGCCAGCGCTATGTAAATGCATGCCACTTTTTGCCATTAAGAAACATTTATATTTGTTTACATTTTTGAACTCTTGGATGAGACGAAATTAATATTTTAGTATAAACTAACTGACTCGCTGTCAGGAGGATTGCGGCAGCAGCTTGCACGCACATTACAGCCAGACCGGGGGAAACAAGCTGTGCACAGCCGGCAGAAACAAATAAAAATAGATCATCAGAAACACTCAACATCATTTTATGGCGCAATCTATTTTAGTATCAATGCTTTTTCGGAATGTTAATTGACTACGCAGTAAACAGTTAAATAATTCAAAAGTTACACTCCTACTTTTGCAAGTGAGATTATTTTAATACATGGAAAAGTTTTTTTTTTCTTCCTCCCCCCCCCTTTCCGCCCGTCTGTCTAGAAGGCTTGAAAAAGCAGCAGAAAGATAAAAGGAAAAGAATGGGCTTCATGGAGCCGTAGTCATTAAAAGAATCTGAAAATAGCAACTCGCTATCATCTGTTCTCATAGCACGGGTCAGGAGCTCTGACACCTCCAAAATTCCTCCTGTCAGGGTAGGGGGCCATTTGTATTCTCTCTCATTAGGCAATTTGACTAATGACCTGCCGCCGCCGCAGAGCTACTGAGGGACCCGGAGCCTCGCGCCCCCCTCTCTTGCGGCGGCAGCCTGAACACACACACCCTCTATTGGAATGGCACAGATGGCGTGCCCGGGCGACAAAATAAACTACAATATGTCTCCGAGATGCTGTCAGGCCTGGGCACTATTTCTCATGTCAGAGAGGGGCTAAGGGCTGTGAGTGGGCAAGAGGGGGGTCCTCCTCCAAGCGCCGCTGTTCGCCCGCGTTCCTTCAACCATTATATCCACCCTGGTGACAGAGAGCGCGCAAACCAGAATAGCATCCTCCGTGGTCCGCATAAGGAATCCGCCTCAAATTGAGGACTCGCGCCGACAGGAAGGTGAGCGCGGTGGCGGCGGCGTCTGGCCGCGGGCTATGCAGGCGGGGGAGGGGCCGCTTGTTCGTTCGCGCGGGATAGGAAATGCGGCAGCCTCTAAAATAAAGTTAAGTTTAAGCGGCCGCCGCTCCTGTCGCGTACAGCTTCCTGTGGCGTGAAACCAAGCCCCCCCGCGGATCGTTGCCCCCCCACCCCGTCCCCGGCTCCCGACACTCCCCCTTCATTCGAGTGCAAAAACGGATTCGCCGGGGTAATCGCGGCAGACAGAGATCAATACGGCTCTGCCGACTTAGTGAAGTGTAAAATAAAAGTTCATCAGCATTCCAAAAGTGTGTCCCCCACCGCTCGGCCGCGGTTCAGGTAATATGGGGTACGCTCGATCAACCACGCGCGTTTCCCCATCAGTCAGTGTCGGGGGGGGCTGCGGCGTGCAAGCGCCCGCGCGTCGGTTAGCGACGCTCGGGATGTGCGATGTATGGCGCCCGCTGAGGTCCTGGGTGACAGTGCATCCAACAATGGAAGAGTGAGGGATTAGTGCTCAGCCCAGCGGTACGAGGGAGCCCTTCCCGCCCTCAAACAGCCATTCATCTGCACCCGGGGGCTGGAGATGACAATGCGGCCATTGCTCATCGCACCTGACGGAGCCATTAATAAGGCGATGATCCACGCGGGCCCCCGGTGCTGACTCCAGTTTTTTTTTTTTTTTTGGTGTGGGGGGGGGCAGAGGGGGGGAAAGGTTTGTTCACGCTACAATCGCTCAAGCCACGGGGTCCTCCTTACTTAACGGCACCCCGGCCGCTGGCCGCCGTCGTCCTCGCTGCCGTCGCCGTCGCCATGCCAAAAAAAATTCCGGGGGCCAGATGTTTTCGATGTGTCTGCGCTCGTCCGTCCCTCCCCCGCCCCCGAAAACGCCAAATAACCGCCCCGTCGTCGCGCGCTGGCGAGGTAATGGAGTGTAGCCCCGGCCTACGACGTGCTTCGCGGCGGCTTTCCTGGCCAGAAGATTGGATTTACATTATTTTTGCCCTTTTGCACCTTTTGCGTTTCTCGGCGGCATCCATTTCTTAACGTCGTCTCCCGGCCCTCTCCATTTGTCTGGCCGTGCGACGGCTCCTCCAGTACAGATGGTGGAGGAATACAAAGTGAGATCTGGTTCTCGATGTAATCCCTGCACAATGGAGAAACTCTCCGGCCTTCAGCCGCCGCGCATTCATTCTGTCCGCGCCTCGCAGATCCATCAGCGGCTACAATCTCGCCTTCCCGTTTCTGGATGTTGATTCAAATGCATTGGCCTGGCTTATCTCTGGCTGATGTTGGCGCTCCAAGCGACACAGTACTGCGTGTTTATTCACTCATGTTTTATTTTTTTCGTGAGCTTAAGCAAGTCGTGAAGCCAACCAGCCCTCTCAGCTTGCTGGCTGGCAGCTTCACAGTCGTCCACTGATCCAGTGATGCTGCGAGGAGATGAGAGTCATGGCCTGCAACACCATAGATAGCAACTACCCACCCCAACCACTCCTACACTGCATTGTCAGGGCTGCGATCATTCCAAGTATAAAACAAGGTGCTTACGTGACACTGGGTGCGGTTTTAATGGACCGGAAAGGACTGGATTAAACGGCGTCCGGTTTGGAATTGCATCATGAGCGCACTCTACTGGGCAGAGCCGATTGAACTTTCAGTTGGATGGGAAGAGGTGGCGTCCGTTAGATGGCAATATTGGATCGCATTCCCGTTGCTGAGCTGAGCTTTTGTGTGCATGCCCGCCACGTTTACGCAACTAGTTTAAAAGAAATGCAAAAAGAAACAACAAGCTTGACTAGTCAAGCTAACAACTCTATCTTAATACTCTTAATACATATAGTAAATCTCTGAAGCGACCACGTAAACACACCTACAGTCTAATCAAGCCCCTGTAAAATGTGCCTATTATTTACTTTTGCTTTAACAGGTGACGCTAAAAATCAAATCCACGTAAAGCAGTGTTTCCCAAACTTTGTGTTGGGACTCATGATGGGTCATTAACCCAACACAATTGGATCAAAACAACAGGCACTGGTAATTAAAGGGAATGTTCCCACTCATATGACTAGAGGGATTACGGCAATAGGCAAACTTGTCAGTGTGTTCTTTCAATAGGTTTCAAGACGTTTTTACTTTTGGATTGGTTTCTCTTCTATCCGCTTAGCGTCCAGTTGATTTATTCTTCTATAATTTGAACCCTGACTAAACTAAGCATAATTCATGATTGCTCATTATTGTCTGTCCTTGTTCAGGTCTGTCTGTCTTGTTTCTTAACTGATGTTTAGTGTATGAGTCACTCTTTATTTACAAAGTATTAATGTGTCCTTGAGACAGCACCTTAAGCTAACGTCGTACACAGTTAATATTCAAACACATGAACATGAACCTGTCAGGGTTTTGATTTAGCTCACTGAAAGTAGCTTGAAACACAGTCTGCAAACTGCATTCTGTGGCCTCCTATTGCCGTCGCCTCTTTGCAGAGGGAGGCGCCTGGCACCGGGGGGAACTGAATGAGTTTTCCAGTGGCCACAAAGTCGAAGGTCATGTTTTCGATCGCAGTTGCACTACACCAACACTGTGCATCTGCAAAACAGAGGTGAAAGCGAGACGCGTTAAATGTCAGAGTGGCACATATTTTGGAGAGGAAAACAAGGACTGGTGAACCAACGGGGCCTTTACGAGTCCCACTTCCTGTGCCGGCGTTCCTGATGGAACCCTAGTGGGTAAAAGAACGCCAGTCGGAGGCTGGGCCCTCTCGACATGCCGAGCGCCCCCCCCCCACTCCAGCAACTTTTCCGCCTCTTGATCTTGAAGGTTGGCGGTGGTGTTTTTCTTTCTTCTCTCTTTTTTTTTTTTCCTTTTTTTAATGAAGCCAAACAGCTGCAGTTTTCCCTTCAGTCTGGAAGGCAGAGGCTTTGTGTCCCCTGTCACCCTGTGTTAATTTGGGCCCTAATGTATTTTATAAACAAAGGGCTGCTCTCTAGCCTGACAGTCGTGACACCTTGATTCCAGTGCAGGATGCAGGCAGTACGGGGTTACAACATTAATAATCAACTGGCAGCCATCACACCATTTTAACCACGATCATTATGATAAAGGGCATACACTTAATTACAGGCCTGCTTAATTATAGCTCTGTTGAAGCTCGTTTGTTTGGTCAAATGCTAATTATACCACCACGCTCTTGGCAAGTCCTCATTTCAGTCCACTTTTTTTGCCAGCTGAACAGTGCGGGCTTATTTTCATGCAAATTTGATATCTGCCGAATGTTTTTGTCTCGCCGCCCTCCGCCTCTTCCGCGCCGAGCGTCGCCTTTGTCTCGGAGGTGAACATCCCTCAGACAAGACGGAGTCGGGAATAATCAAGAGTAATTAAACTCGAGGCGGCTTGGAGGGCCGGGCTGGAGGAGAGAGCGGAGGTGCTCCAACGCAGCGGAGAATTCGAAAAAAAAAACACAACAGCAACACACACAAAAAAAGCCTTTCATCTCCCCCCTCCGTAGACGTGCGGAGGGGGGTGGGGGGCGAGGGGGTGCGTCTGATAGCTGTTGATAGCGCCGAGTCTCGAGAACAGGTCGTCCTGAAACTTTGCTTTCTCTCCGCAGCGCTGGATGACGTGCCCTTCGTGATCTCTGAGACGTTCATTAAGAGCAGGCACAAGGTAAAAGCCTCTTTGATCAGCTGCTGACTGAGTGGCGCCCAAGCGGTGCATCTGAGCCGTGACAATCTGCCAACCTGTTGTCTGCTCTCGGTACAAATCAGGGGCCGCAGTTGTCCTGCCAAGCACGACTTTGGTCCTTTCCTTTCTTTCATTCTATGGCTTTTTTTCTTCCCCATCCTATCGATTCCTTCCTTCCTCTTTTTTTTTCACTCCTTTAGTTTTCCTTTCATATTCCATCTTCCCTCTCTGTTCCTCTCCTTTCCGTCCTCTCTCTCACGTTCCCTTCCTTCTCCCCGTGCTTCACTTCCTTCCCTTTCTTCGCATTCCTTCCCTTCCCATCCCTGCTCTCCTCCTTCCTTCTCTCCGGACGGAGTGATGAATGTGTGCAGTCAGGCAGCGCCGGCTCAATGCGGCCCGTTTGCTTGGCTGCTTGCGGTTGTCACTGTGGCCCCCGTGCGCATTGACACCGGGGAGAGGGAGAGGATTAAAGATTTTAAGCGTGCTTACTTAGCCATGAGCCTAACCGCCATGTTACTTGTGTATGTTTTTCTGCTCCCCTACCACCCCCCCACCCCTCCACTCCTCTCTCACTCCGTCTCTCTCTCTCTCTCTCTGCTTTTGATTTCAGATGCAGCAAGTCAATTTAATGGGCATTACGATCAAATCCCTGGCAGAGATCGAGGAGGAAGTGAGTAGGGGGCTGCAACGCTCGGCTGACGCCGACGCCGCTGGCCCGGAATGCAAAGCAAAACGGGTTCTCGGGGTTGTAATTAAGTGTGTGAGACAGCGAGGCCCTGTTGGCTGCGCTAAGCCCCGGCTGAATAAAAAAAAAAAAAAACGCACGGCCCCGGCTCGGCAGCCATTCTCTCTTTTAAACGCTGCGGCTTTCCAGAGACACTCGACTTCTATTTCCGCCGACTCTCCCCTCAAACAGCTCAATCTTTGCGTGTCGCGCACGAGCCGCACATCCTCGGAAGCTCACGTTCGACATGTTTAACTTCGGTTCCCCGAGTCGGAGCCGGCGGGTCGGTTCAGAAAGTTGGAGGGATCGCTAGCGAGTCGTCCCCGTTTCTGACGAAACCCGGTAAAAAAAAAAAAAAAAGTGTGGCTTCCACTTTGGAGCCGGTGTTTGTGGGAGAGTGTGTGTGTGTGTGTGTCTGTCTGTCTGTGCGTGTGTGTGTGTGGCGTTTCGGCAACGCTTTAAAGAGAGTGACAACCCCCCTTCTCTCTCATTAGCACGGTATCTCGGTATCGGAACTGCCAGGAAGTGACAGAGCACTGTAAAAGAACAGGTGCTGTTGGGTTTGAGATGTGTTACAGAGCAAACACTCCCTCATCAAACCGGGTGTCTGTTCTGCACTCTGCCTCTGTCTTCTGTCACGTACGATCCAAATCACACCCAGGCGCCATCTTGTCATATGGTCATCTGAATGAGGCTCATTGTCAGCCCAGGCATTAATGGCAACGTACTGTACGCGTACGTGTGTGTGTGAGTGTGAGTGTGTGTGCGTGTGTGGTGTTTTTTTTTCTTCTTCTTTCTTTCTTTCTTTTTCTTTCTTTTTTCCACCGGAGTGGAGACAGGCTGGCTGCTCCTCCCCGCGTGCTCCTGTCTTGTTCCCTTCTTCCCTCTCCTCCGCTCGCTCGCCCGCTCCTCCTCTCCCTCTCCGAGAGTGTGATTAGCAGGAGGACACATGGTGAGCTGAGCCGGCGAAGGGAGGGAAAAAAAAAGGAGGGGGGTGGGTGTGTGGGGGGCATGAGAAATCATTAATTACAGCCGCGCCGGAGCTGATGAAGTAAATGTGAGATAGTGTAACACACAGGATTTAGTGAAGTGGACGACAGCGCAAGATTAATGGCGGGGGCCAGGCTGATGAGGATGAAGTCACAGCTTAGCTTGATAATTAGTTTCCACGTGGAAACATCCCTCCCCATTGTGTTATTTTTACTTCTCTTCCCCCTTGTTATTAGCGCCGCCGTGATGTGAGCAGAACAAGGCAGCGAAAATGAGGCTGCCGGTGATTTCTTGCGGACAGCGGAAGCGTTTCTTTCAGAAAGTGAGAGGTTTCTCCGCCCCCCCCCGCCGCCACATCTGTTATTTGCTTTAGGCAATCTTTCTTTTAGTCGCCCTGGCTGCCTCAGATGTAACCGATTATTCCACATGCACACACAAAATCATTTAGAAAATGTCTGTTTTTAAAGATTCCATATCTGACCATCTCAGTTCTTTATTCATAAACCCAGACTGCAGTGCAGCAAATGAAATTGATTAATTACTAAAACTAATAATTAAACAATAACATGATAACAACACAGACAAAGAAAGAATTACTATATGGATCTATGGATTAAAAAAAAAAACTGCACATTTATCCCTCTGTTTACAGCCTCTAATTAAAAAAAAAGACTAATTTTAGGTTAAAAGTGATTCTTTGTTGGACCATCCACATTTTGAAGGTGGCAAAAACAAGGCAGCAGCCAGGTGGTGCTAGAGGTCGGGACAAACACCTGGCCAGGGGTGCCGTCTGTAGCGGGGGTGGGCAAACATTTGGACTGGTGGGGCCGAAATGAGTTCTAAGTTTGACAGAGGGGGCCGGAGCAGCAGCAGATGGATGCAGCGTTTCGGTGAGCCACCTCGTAGGAGCAAAGAAAATATCATGGGATATGTAGAAAATGTGTTTTCATGTCAATTGAAACTGAAGAAAAGCAAAGTTACAACAACATCAGTGTCTTTGATGCCCCCCCGGTGTTTCGCTCATTATTGAAATGACTCTCCAAACGCTGAAAAAATAGATGGAATACAGCTATTTTGTGACTTACTTACTAGTAATATCATTTCGTCAAGTTTGGCAGGCCGGATTTAAAGCGCTTAACGGGCCGCGTATGGCCCCCGGGCCGTAGTTTGCCCATGCAAGGCCTATAACCTGGGAGGAGCACCTCTCTTCTCTCTCTGACTGAAAAGTGGGAAAAGCCAAGGAAATGAGCGCTGGACTCCTCCCACCACCTGGTCAGAGTCACACGTCGGTGTTGGCCAACTTGTTTTTTCCCCGTCATGTGCGGCCTGTAAATGTTTCCCCTGCACCCCTCTGTCCAGAGGGGGTCACTGTCTGCCGCTCGCAGGTTCTTCCTCTTTTGCGTCGGGGAAAACAGGAGGCGCTCCCCTGTGAGGAATGTAATTGCTTCATTTCCAAAAGCCATTAGAAGAATATAGATTTGTGAGAGAGACGCACTCCCCGCAATCGCACACATGCGCACGTGTAATTGAGGAAAACTGTTGTAATCACAGCCGCAGTTGTAGATAAGACCGTTTCCTAACAGGCATCACTTAAGCCGCGTCTCCGATCATGCCGGTTCCAGCAATTAGGCATTCTTTTCATTTCCCAAATGACTCACAAAAACTTGTGGATATTATAATTGCTTTTAGCCACGCATATCTAATTTGTGTCTTTTTAAGTGTTAATTAGTAAGCGATTTAAAGTGACATCTTTATGTAGTTTGCTCCGCTGAAAAATGTTGTTGGCGGCTGGCTAATGATTTTCCGAGGCGGAGGAGAGGAAGTGCGTATGAACGCATGACATGATTTTCATTAGCACCTGCGTGTGACGGCTTCGCGGTGTTTGTCGAAACTTATCCGCGAGGTGTGTTGCGTGGGTGTGAGCGCGCATCTGCGTTCGTGTGTGTGTGTGTGTGGGTTGCCACGTGACTGTATGCAGATACATAAGTGTACAGGGGTGTGTGTGTGTGAGAGAGAGAGAGAGAGAGAGAGATAGTGCTGCAAATAGAGGTGGAATTAATGAAGACAACATGTCACATATTTCTGGCAGTGGAGCAGGGGACAGGAAATGAAGCCGGGCCCGTCTAGGTGACTGCCGCCCATGTTCCAGTGTGTCACTGTCCTGTCAGCCTTGTGTGTAAAACTGGCAGACATTGATACATGCTCTCCCTGATAACAGCCCATTCTCCCATCCATCATCCACACACACTCACACACACGCGCTTATTTATTTACTTTGCCAGATGTTGCCAGATTTTATTTTTTTTTTTGTATTATTATTTTGTGTGTCTGCGTGTGTGTGTGTGTGTGTGTGTGTGTGTGTGTGTGTGTGTGTGTGTTGGTCGCTACTGTGAGCTTCTGCACAAACTAACAACAGGCTTGTGATATGTGACAGGTTTTGCATAAGTTGCAGCTTCCCCTCAACTAGATGAGAATCAGGGAAGCTGCTAGTTTGATGGCGAGAGGGCCCAGTCGAGGAGGCGGAAAGACTGCTACAGTGATCGCACAGCACCCCTTAGTGGTGCACGGCAGTAGTGCAACTGTCTGCCGTTGCAGTTTGTCCATGATACGATATGATATACTTTTATACTTTATTATAAACTATGTATATAATTACAGATACAAACCTAATTTCAACATATAATCAAAACTGCTTTATAATCTTTGAAAGTTGGCAATATAATAGTAATAATGATGATGATAATAATAATAATAATAATAATAATAATAATAATATTTGATTTTAAAATGTTTTTTTTCTTCAGCTAAGGTTATTGCTATAATTACTGAGATATTGTTGTTTTAATAAGAATAATGTTCATCTATTAGGCATGTGGCAGCAGAACTGAAATTTTTCAGGTAAAAAAAAACCGAGAAAAAAAATCAATGAGAATGTGTTACATTTTATCAGTATTTGCCCAAAAAGTGTCATTAAAATTAGTTTTTGCTATTTACGTTTGGCTAGATTAAAAGTCAACCTCTGACATCATATATTCATAATTTAAATGAGGTACAAAGTTTAAAGTAAAATAGGTATTTTTACCACTAGAACTGCCTACTATGAACTCGCTGGCTCAAAAGTGTTATACGACTTATTGACCAGAGGGGGGCAGTGTTTGTCCGGCCACTCTTCACTTCAGGCTGCATGTAGTGCCTTTCTACAGCAGGGGTCACCATCCACAATGCCTGAGGATTCCTTTCATAGTCACTTGTAATATATGTATTTTTAAGATAGATTTCAGGATTACCAAACAGAAATTGTTCTTTAAGCATAGATGGCTAATAAAAACATTTGATCCGGTTCAAATGGACCCAAACGAACCCATGCATGTCTGACGGATGACCTTCTGCAGTGACTAACGTGAGTGCGTGTGTTTAGTGAGCTGATTAATATTTCAAGGGCCGGACAGGAAGCTTTACTGGGCCAGATGTGGCCCTCGGGCCGCCAGTTGGTCATTACAGGCTTAGTAAGTTTTGAATCTTTATCTCTACTTCAATTTAAATCAGACTACAACATCCAGAGAGTTGTTAAAGGCATTAGGGCAATCTGCGTTTCATTGTAACTACTTAAACATGTATATGCGGTCTGTACATATTTGATTATTTTGTGCTGTGTGCTTTAAAAAAAAAAAAAAAAAAAAAAACCTCATCTGTATGTCGTTCTGTCTTTCATTTTCAGTTTTGCTACAACTTCAGCACCGAGCTGAGCATTGTCGGGTGACCATCCAGCCAGGCTCCACATGCTGACCTCACTTCTGGTCACGGAAACATGTTCACTTTTATCACTTTTTTGTCAAAAAGTACTATTTTTGTTGTAAACGAAATGAAAGCACAATAAACTCCATATGTAACCATTCAACCATCTTCATGTCGATTCCCCCCCCCCCCCCTTTTAACTCAGGTCATTGTCTCGGGTCACGTCACCGAAGGAGTCGATGTTGTCTCACGTATGGCGGCCGCGACTCACGTCGTCACCGAGGGCTTTTGCAGACAGCCAGTAGCGCTCGCGGGAAAAGCAAACAGCAGAGCAGCCCCGCTACTGGCTCGGCCCAACTGTTTGTTCGTCACAGGGTTTGTCATGAGCAACAAGAGCGAGCGGAACGCCAAGACCCCAGACGCCCACATCAGCTGCCACTTCCCACGCGGCCTTCGAGACCAGAGCGGAGCGAGAAAAAAAAAAAAATGTCTTTGCATTTCAACTACCTGCAGCAAACTTTTTAGGAGGGACTGAGTCCATCATCTCACCCGACCCAAACGAGTCCCATGTATTTCATAGGGTCTTGAAAAAGAACATCCTGCTAGCAAGCTGCTGCCAAACACAACAAAGATGCTCACGTGCGTTAGCATGACTGATTAATCCCACGATCAGACCTAATCTTCCAGGTCTAATTGTTACTGGGGACCGATCAAAGGATTGTTGTGAATTATCACTGTCACGCTGTTGAGTGTGAGGTTGAACACACTCGGCTAACACGCACAGTTGTGAGTTGATTGTTTGTTGTCGTTTTAATGTCTCTCTCTCTATATATATATATATTCATACACACGTGCGTACTATACATTTCTCCCTGGCCGAAGCTCCCACGGCTCTTGGAATTCACAGGTGTCAAACGGAGCGTTCGGCAGATGACAAGAGTCTGCGGGTCTTCTGGGTTAACTCCTCTGTTCTGCTGGCGGAGTCAGAGCGACGGCCTGGAGAATCCAGCGCAGAGGGAACCGCTTTCACGCTCCTCCAGGAAGGTGACGCTCGTGTCAGCGGTGCCCTGGAGCACAGCGGCGGTGCGGAGCTCCTCCTCCTCCTCCTCTTCCTCCTCCTCCTCCGGTGCGCACAGAGTGCACGTCGACAGCAACGCCACATGTACGCCGCACGAGGTGCTGCTGCTGCTGCTGCTGCGGTAACGGGGCGTCGTCTTTTTCCTCGGTAACTCTCGCGCGAGCCGTGAGAAGAAACGGGCGCTAATTCGCCGTCATGCTAATTATGAATAATTTGGGGTTGGAAGGGGTTTTGTTTTGGAGGAGGTATTCAGCAGCGCGAAGGAATGAAACCACGGTTGAGCTGTTTCTGCTTCCGCACAGATAAAGGCAGGCAGCGTGTTGTGAAATAGAATTGTTTCATTGCTAGCAATGACTGACGGATTCATCTGCTCGTCTCAACGAACTTCAACAGGCAGCTTGACTTCACAGCAGTGATTATTATTCAGTCGGAACACCATTAAAGTGTGTCCCTGTTATGCTAAAACTTAAGAACACACCTCCTCTGCAGTGTCGCGCTCACTTCAGTTTGTTTTCAGCTTTCCAGGAGAGAGCACCGAAGGCACACTCAAGTAGTCAAAGCCCTGGAGATGAGCAGAACTCAAGCCATAGAAAAGTTACTTATGTATGCGAGAGTTTGAGAAGAAAAAAACTAGTTTCTTAAAGCAAAAAAAACAAAACCCGAGAGACAAAAGTTCGCGCAGCGTTGTACAGACAGAGGCCGGAACACCATGATTGAAACAATTTTACCCTTCAAAGAAATATACGAGAGTCGTGTTGAGCAAAGTACAGAGCAGGATTACAAGCGCTGTTAAAATTAAAAATAAGATAAAAGACATCCGTGTATTTCTTAGTACCATGCTTTTATTTGCTCCTCGTGGACAGAAAGCCACAGTGATATTTGAGTCATCACCAGTGCAACAGGAAGTGACCCCAGAAAACACGCTATGCTCTCTTAACTTTATATTTTTCTTTGTTTGTTTTTTTTTAATGGAAGCATCTAGTAGTTAAATAACAAAAGAAGAAAAAAGCCAACTGCCCCCAACGCCTCCACTCCTCCTTGCTTTCTTAAGTCCTTGTTGTTGTTGTTGTTGTTGTGCTAGCTGGGCAGCAGGTCGACCCAGCGGGTCACACGTGAGCGTTTCCAAAGAATCAAATCAGCAGCTTTTGCGTCCTCTAAAGTTGAGGGAAGGCGGCGGCGGCGGCAGCAGCAGCAGCAGCGGCAGCAGCCAAACTCTCCAGATGGGCACAGAGCAATCACAACCACAAGTCCCACACGCGCCCTGCCCCAGCGTCGCCCATCAAAAAGCTGCCTCACATGGTTTCACTTTTCCTTTCACTCCACTTTATGCTACGGAAAATAATGATGATTTTCATAAACCACATTTTGAAATTAAAACGGAAACAACTCCACTTTTTT
Source organism: Thamnaconus septentrionalis (assembly GCA_009823395.1). NCBI lineage: Eukaryota > Metazoa > Chordata > Actinopteri > Tetraodontiformes > Monacanthidae > Thamnaconus > Thamnaconus septentrionalis. Next base: position 18,543,100 of record CM020507.1, read on the forward strand.
TTTTTTTCCCCCTCCTCCCCTCCTCCTCCTCCCCCCTCCTCCTCCTCCTCCTCCTCCTCCTCCTCCACCCCCTCCTCCTCAGTCTTGGAGCGGGGGGGCCGTTTAAAGGCTAAAGAGAGGCAGCAGCTCGGGGGCCCCGTCACGTGTCTTAATTATTCCACACATGGTGGCTCTGTTTCAAGGCATCTTTGTTATCTCTGACCCGACCGGGCCCGACCCACCCGGGCCTCCTCAGTCACCGCCGCCGCCGCCGGCCGCCCGCGCCCGTGGAACTCGGCCTCTCTCCGCGCCGCGCTCGGGGGTCGAACTTGCGAGAAGATCAAAGCCCCGCCCCCTCGGCGAGCCTTTGCCAGATGTCCCGCGGTCATTTTTAAACTCACACCCCCGGGCGCATGACACGGAGCGGCGTGCGAGCGTGGAGACAGAGGGCGGACGGGGCTGCCTTGGAAATTGGAAAAGGAAGCCTGTATTTATGAGGTGGTTTGAGGTGCTGTGTTAAGACAGGCTTAGCCCGCCACTCTCCCTCCTGACAGCCCCGCCCCCCCCCGAGCGCCGCTGACCAGAGCCGGGGGAGAGGTGAGCAGACTGAAAGGCAGGAAGCCTGTCGGAGCGGGTCCAGACCAGAACCCCCGGCCCACTCCACTCTCAACAGGCTCACAGGCTCACAGGCAGGTGATGCAGCAAATCAAACTGACAGGGGATGTAAGTCAGCTCCAGGTTGTGGGTTTTTTTTTGTTTTTTTTCTACCTCCTTACTTTTGTGCTTTTTTAAGGAGCGCAAACCTCCGGGAGACCTGGGAATGTCCAGGCCTGCTGGCTGCTGAAAGAGCCCCAAACACACTTCCTGTCCTTCTTTCAACTGATGAGCGCGGTGGTGTCACAGGTAGCAGCGCCAGCGCCCGTCGCAGATTTAGGGAGTGGGGGGCGGCCGCGGTTGCGCCGCCGTGTGGTCTTCCTCCGTTTGCGCCAGCCACCTTAACAAGGTCTGGGGGCTGCGCCGCTCCGAGGGGAGCCACACATCAAACCTGTCCGGCGGTGCCTCGGCCAGAGGCAGGATGAGTGATCTCCCCTCGCCCGGCCAGGGATCCCCTCCACTCCCCCGCACGGCAGCAGCCCTCCGCGCTCTCTGGCACGCCGGCCGGCCCATGTGAGTCAAATTACTGTAATTGAGGAGGGATGGAGCCGGGTGTGAGGTGATCTCTCTCTCTCTCTCTCTCTCTCTCTCTCTCTCTCTCTCTCTCTCCTCTCTCTCTCTCTCCATCCCGTCTCCTCCCTGCACATGTTGCCAAATGACCGGCTAGCATCTCTTTTTATTTTCCTCCCCTCCGTCCCTCCCTCCTCCCCCCGAACACAGAAATCAATTAACTCCTTTCAAGTCAGATCAAAGGGCCGATACACCGTCCAGGTCCCACTGAAGGGAAAGCCTGTTGGGCCATTAGTGGACAAGCATCCTGTCCTCCCGGCCGGCCGCCCGGCCGGCACGGAGGAAGGCCAGCTGCTACCGCTGTTGGCGCAGACGCACGCGTCAAGCGGCCGTAAACCAAACTGGGGGCGGGGGCAGTGATTGGACGGGATTCCCACGAGCGTCCGGCCTCAGCTCGCCCCCTTTAGGATGCTGGGTTGGCTGAGCGGAGCAACAAAAGGGGGCGACGACGATGATGACGATGATGATGGCAATGATGATGATGATGATGATGATGGCATGCCAGACCAATTGAAAAGTTTGGGCTCCCTGACTCATTTCTGCATTGAACTCTGAACTGAACAGTTTTATGAAGTAATGAATGAATGAATGAATGAATGCCCTGCGATCGTGATGAGCGCACGGAAATCAGTCGAGGCGTGGAATATTTCAGTGTTTCATGAAAACCATCTCCAATGTCGTGTTCACTGTGATTGAGATGATTCCAAGTGTGCAAAAGTGCAAAACACACTGAAGCTAGAGTCGTTATAAAGAGCCTAAGATATAAACCATGAGGCTTTGTTTGCTAGTTTATGGTTTCGCACACCCAGCTAAGTGTGATTACAATGCAAAGCTTTGTTCTAGAAAGACTTTATTTTTTTTTTTTTTTTTTTTAGCATTTTCAAAACATTCAACTTCTATGATGATGGCCGCATATCGCAATTTTCTCTGCGATATGGTTTTCTTGCACTCGTGATGTCGTGAGAGCATTCCAGTAGATTATTTCATTGGACTGGTTTATAATGGAGTTCAATGCAGAAATGAGTCGGTGACCCCAAACTTTTGAACGGTATGTTTTAGCTACAGGTTGTCGCTTTGTCTCTGAGCAGCTTCGCCAAGTCGTCAAATGACAGGTAATGTTCCACTTTGCTTTTGTTTCAATGTTATTATTATTATTATTATTATTATTATTATTATTATTATTATTATTAATGGTTTATTTAATGTTGTTTGATGTCGGTGGTTGTTTTGCGCGTCGTCACAGTCACACACGGTTACATTGTTTCTCCGCCATTGTTCTGTGCTTCTTTTCCGGTGGGGGCGCTGTTCTTCATACTGTACCTTCACGCCCTCCGGGTGTCTCTTGGTGGTCTTCTTGGCTCTGGCCTTTGTCTTGCTATCCCCACTCAGCCGCAGTGTGTTTTGGCACGGTCGGTCGAGGCAAAAAAAAAAAAAAAAAAAAGCAGCGTGACATTAAGCATTAAGCTGGCTGGTGGAGGGGGAGCGAGTGCAGCTTTGGTCCACAGACAGGTGCACTGACCCTGTCCACCCCTGTAGGTGCCACTTGCATTTTATTGGACATTTAGAGGCGGCCAGCATTTTTTTTTTTTTTTTTTTTTTTTTTAACAGCCACCTGGATGCAATAAAGGCCTCGCTCCTGAGCTCTGGCTGCCCAGAGGATTTCCCAGCAGCTCCCATGAGACCGCTGGCTAGTTAAGATGTTTATTAAGCTGAAAGTGGTCCAGTGGGAAAACACAGTACTTCTGAGAGATCCAGGCCAGCAGTTTTCTTGTTAGCCCCGGCGCTCCCCGGAGGATCGCCTTTCTTTTCCTTTCAAACCTCCGAGGGAGGACAGGGTCAGTTCACGGGGCGCGAGGTTGACCAACTGGTAACTGGCTGGCCGCGTGAACCCAGGAAGGGGAATATCATGAGACCAGCTAGGTTCAGCTCGGAGCTATTCCCACAGTTCCTGCGAGCGCGGCCTGCTAGCTTTGTTGGAGTTCCAAAGTGTAGCCGCCCGGCCTGCGGGCTGCTCCAGGAAAGCGGCGGTGAACGTCAAAGCGGTCGAACGCAGCGCCGGGTGGGAGCTCTGCACCAATGAAACGCAACCAACACTGACCAGTTGAATTCTTTTAAAGCGTGCAGCTCTCGTGTCGTTTCTCCTGAATGCTAATGCTAAGCTTCTTTGAAGAAAATGTCCGTGATGCTAGCTAGCTCTGCTCGCTGTCAGATCCTGACCTCGCTAAGCTCTTGCTGGACCTGGAGTTCAAAGCGGCCCGGTCTTCAGCCTCAGGCACTCTGCCCTAATAACTTCAGTTAACCCTTTAGCTCTTCTTGCTTTCTTTAGCGGGCCGCGCTGGGCTCTGCCCTGCTCCGAGGAGCGGGGTTCCAGAGGAGGCCAGCCAGGGAGGAAAAGTGCAGCGGCTCCTTTTTGGCTCAGCTTGATAAATATTGCTCTCTCTCTCTGCCTCTCTCTCTCTCTCTCTCTCTCTCCTGAGGATGGAAGGGGGGGGGTGGATTTGGAAACGCAGAGCCTCGTGGTTAGCTCACCGTGAACTGAGCGGCGCATGCGGCCGGTGATGGGTTTTTTAGTGCTCTCTGCCTAATGTTCAGGACAGATTAGAAATGTTCACCCGTGACAGATGCTCTTCACCGTCAGATCCCAGCAGCTGCAAAACATCTGCTGGATTGTTTTTTTTTTTTTACCTTCCTCTCTGAAGTGCAGCCTATTAATGACAATCATATAGGCGGGCGATCAGGACGAGCAGGCAGAATTTCGCTCAGACGGGGGTGGGGGGAGAAGAATCACACCTGCGCAGATGTTTGATTGCAGGGATAGCTTAGAACGTCTGCCTTTTCTTTTGGGTATTTTTTTTTTCACCCTGTCAAGCTGCCGCCTGTGGAAGACGGGCCGATGCCAGTGAGGGATCGTTCTCATGGCTACCTATCTGCAGTCCCAGTCGATAGCGTCAGAGCCGGGTTTCGGTAGATTTATTTGGAATATCTTTCAATGCTTAAGCCGCAGAGTTCTCCAGCGCAGGCAGCTTATATGGGAAGCGCAAAATTTATGTGTTTCTGGTGAGCGGCGGGTAGCAGAGGGCTTACGCTTGTTGTTAATGGCACAGATCCTAAAATTATGCTCGTGGCCTCCTGCAGCCTCCCCTCTGCGTGCGCTCCATTCAAAGGAAATATTATTTTTGCAGAGACAAGTCCGCCGAGTAACGACGAGCATCTGATGAACTGTGCTGCAATTTGGGTGGAGGGGGGCATTTGCTTGCGCGGTTAAAATGCGGCGGGAGGGGTCAACATGAGCCGCCGTCACACGTCTTTTACCTGCTTGTGCGCAAAGAGTTTGTCTCCGCTTTGTTTCCCTTTGTTTTTAAAGGCCCAGTGTGAAAAAATTGTTAAGGAAGCTCAACTGGTAGCGCTTTTTTGTAATTAGTGCACTGTTAGGAGGGCTTCCTAGGCCTAGTTAGCTAGCTTAACTAGCTAGCTCGCTAAGCTCTTGCTCTTGCTTCTAGTTAGCTAGCTTAACTAGCTAGCAAACTAGAAGCAAGACCCTTATTAAAAATTTCTATACATATATATAATAAAATGTAGTATATACAGTGTATAGTATATAATAATAATATAGTGTATAGTATAATAAAATATGTATATACATATATGTATATACAAGAACCGTTCTAAGGCTAACCAAATTACTGTCGTATTGCGATTATACACTTTTATGAATGTATTTATGGGCAGCAAGTTGAGCTTTTTTCCAATATAAAATCATCAATCAGACCAAATATCACACACTGCACCTTTAAACGGCTGTTGTTGGCGAGTTATTCTTCAAGGAAGCCCATCAGCAAAAAGTCACAAACACACGTGGGTGTGTGTGTGTCTCCTGAAGACATTTAGGAGGCCGGGGTTTCATTTAGTTAAAAATGACCAAGCAGTAAGTCGTTCCTCATGTGTCGGAACAGCTCAGGCTCTCAGCGACTTGTTTGGCCAGCGCCTGTGTGTGAAGGAAAACAGAAGGGAAGGGCAGAGCCCCGCATTACGGACTAAAAAGATTTTGTTTTTCGCTGGAGTTCATAATGTATCATCTGTTACCGTTTTTGCGCCAAGTTTGAAACACTTTTCTAAATGTTTCAGGGATAATCGTGTGTAAAAAGAAACATCCATCGGGTTTTAATGGGACATTTGGTGTTTTTGTTTCATTAGTATCTAACACAAAGATTTAAATAACATTTCAGTTTCCGTGACTCAACAAAAAAGAGGCAGCGGAGGAAACCTCAGGATAGAATGAATTGTATCTAAAGTCAAAAATGGGTCAGCATGAATGTTACTGGGCCAAGTTATGAATAAATTATAAGATTTAGAAATTGAAAACTAAAAATGTGATATTTTTTGCACACTAAATAGATTGATTAAATTAAATGAATTTGTATTTTAGTCAAATGTTCTTATTCTCTATAGATTAGTTGCTTTATAAATTCAAGTATTTTTTTGTTTACTTTACTTAAGCTATTAACACAAAACCATACTAATACATATGAATCCACAAACCCCTGAAAATATCAGAAGTTTTTAAACTAATTTACAAAAACAACCAATAATATTTTGGAGCACCTAAAGTGTTAAAAAAATGTAATCATTTCTGAAAACAACATCCAAAGTGTTAAACAAAATGATCTGTCATGTAGTGAGAGTGCTTGCTGCTCTCTGTTTGTGGCAATAGCATGGACGTTGTATGACATTTCATCGGTGGAAAAAGTAAGTGCATGGTTAAGTCATTAAAAACTTAAAATGAGTGACTTAGAAGTTTTCTTACTGGGAATATAAAATTTAAATTCAATACTTTGTGGGTATAAGTTCAGAAACAATGTCTTTCAAATGTGTGTTTTTCTTTAAACCATTAATTGTAATGAAAAATATAGAAACAAATACATACATACATACATACATACATACATACATACATACATACAGTACATAAATACATGCATACATAAGTAAAATAAAAATATACCAGCAGTGATTCAAGGCATTGATAGCATTAGGAGGGAAAGAGATAGACACTAATCATGACAACACGGTGCTCTATTGTCAGTAGATTGTCAGTAGATTGTCAGTAGAGACCACAGTGAAGATGCAGAGCTTAGTGAGCCATCAAACAACACGAGCAACACGTCCAAGGCCCTCAGCACTCTTTGGGTCAAAGTTGCATCAACCCCATCATGCACTTTGTGCACTTTGCCATGTTTTCAACAATAGTAGGAGAAACAAAGGAGGCGGTGATACGCAAATACAGTCAGTCGGTGTCTCAAAGGATAGAAAAGTAACGGACGTGGCGATTTTAAAGGGTTGTGTTAAAAGAGGCATTCCATTAAATCAGACTGTTGCAATGAATGTGTTGACAACCATTTAAACCGTGTCACCTATTGTCACCTCAAACTCACCACTTAATATTTTCCTGTGAACCTATTACGAAAATATCCCTTAGTAATAATCCCTTCTCATTCATCCAAGTATTTTTGCTGTCGTTTTATCAAAACGGTCGGACATACTTGTGTTGTGTTTCCTGGTTTTGTCCAGTAGGGGGAAATATTGTAATTCCGATGGTGGCTCAGATGCTCGAAGCCCCGAGTTTAGACCGAGTCCGGAGGTCCAGGCACATAAATCTGACTGCATCCTGGATCACTGTCATCAGATGAGCTGCTCCAGCGCACGCTTTCTCCGGACGGCGGTTTCAGACTCGTGGCTCAGAGTGATGACGGGGGCCGGTGACGAGGGCGAAACTATCATTGGGTGGTCAAAACACGACTTATTGCAAGTGTAATCATTCGGAGATTTAGTTCGGCACTTCCCAAATTTTATTGGAAAATTTAAAAAAAAAAAAAAACGAGCCCTCGGAAAAAAATTAATTATTGAAGGTTCATAACAGTAAATGGAGACCTTTAAACACTGTACACTTTTTTTTTTTTTTTTTTAAAGATATTTCTATTCTAGATATTTCTATGTAGTATGGCCATTTCTATGATTCTATCATTTTTCTTAAAAATGAGTGTCTGCAATCTACAGACAACGACTGAATTTCTCATATTCCAACCACAGATGCAGATCCATGTCCAGTGTCCACATAACTCCGATAACGGTTTCTTAAAATTATACATTTATAAAACTGCGAAATTATGTTGTGCAACAAAAACAATGTCCTTAATAATCTTAATTTCATCGTATTGGGCGTTTAACTGCAAAGCAAAAAAAAAAAAAAACAAACAAAAAAAAAAAACAATTCAATTATCTATCGTCTGGCCAATATGGTGATTGTTGGTTGATAAGAGAATTAAAATCCTGGCCGCAGTTTCGATCCATGTTTTAACAAACGACAGAAACGCAGGTAAACACTTTTGAGGCGTGTGCCTGAGCTCGCTGTCACACCGAGCTCTGTCATACCATCTGTCAAGAACTCAATAAATTTGTCAGTGGGGGAAAAAAAAAATCCAATAAATCATAACGTAAACAAATCTAGCCACGGGTTGACAGTGCTGTATTATACACCATCTTAATCCCTGGGGGGGCTGCTGGGGATTATCCGGGAGTATCTTTTTTTTTTTTTTTCATTCTGTCTTTCTTTTTGGCTGCCTTCTCCAAACGCTGGGGCGAATAAAAGCAGAAATATGTGAGTGAGTGAGTGCACAGGAAGGGGGATGTAGATAACTCAGCTGATTATCCTGTTGTGGAGCTGTGAGTGCGGGGCGTTTAATGCTCGTAATTCGCTTTAATAGTCACACTTAAAATGGTGAAAATCAAATGGACCCAACTTGTGTTTTAAATTAGAAAAAAAAAAAATGTTATTGGCTACTTAGGTATTCAGGAGCCCTTTCACGCCCGTGGGGCTCGCTGTTTATTATTACAGCGGCAGAGTGCCTCACGGTGGAACAATGTTCATGTAAAAATATATATATATATATATAAATAAATAAAAACTAGAGAAGCGTCCAAAAAAAAAAAAAAAAAAGATGCAGCAAACACAAAGAGTCAGCAAAGACGGATTAGATTCCGGCTGATTTGTGGCCCCGCAGACCTTGGGATCAGCCTGGCTGCTGATCCAGGAGCTTCTCGGCGTTGAACTGCCTGGGAAGAAACTCCCTGACTGAGGAATAGAAATAAAGGAGGGGGGAAAAAACTATATCGAAATCCGTAAAATACATTTACGGTCAGAGATGATGTTGCCGCACAGGCCTGGCTGGTTTCATCGCTTGAAGTGAGGTTTTTTTGTTTGTTTTGTGTTCCACCGTAATAAGCTTTAAAAAGGAAATAAAAAGGAAAAAAACGAACGGGCATAATGGGTCATAGTGAGGCTCATTAGAGATCAAAGTTACTTCACAATCAAGGTCTGAAATTACACTTAGAAGTAGGCTCTGTCTAGAATTAACTGTAAATACACTCTTACCTCTCGTGTTCGTTTCGAGGTACTTTATTTATAAATAGCACGGTGAATATTTTGAATAAAATGTTCGCAATATTCACCTTTTAGATCATCAAACCTGTTTCAAAAAAAAGATTGCTAAGGAGTCGGAATTTCCAAAGCGCAATCACGGCTCGTTATTAGCAGTGAGTTCCTTCTGAGCAGGTTTAGCCTGCGGGTTTGAGGCCCGACACAGCAGGAGTTATTGAGTGCTCTCGCCTGCTTTTTCGGAAAAAAAATAAACAACACGGAGATAATGCAATTTGAATTGGCGAAGTGCCTCTATTTTGATATTGAAATTTGATGGATGCGATTCCGAGCGATCGAAGTCCCGTGAAAATGGAATATTTTTTTTTTTATCGCTTTGATCGATTTGGAATAAATTATTTAAAAATATAATAATGAGTTCTCGTAGAATGCATAAGATACGGCTATTGACACGAATTATCGCCCATCTTCATTATCATTATTATTTAATGTGGAGACTACCAAGTTGGACCCGCACGTGCTCAGTTTTAACTTAAACTACAAGAGCGCGCAATTTTACGCACGAAATCCTTCCGATTCTTCTGAAACTTTTCCAGCGGCCATTCCGACGTTTTTGCTGGAACCTTCCTGCGCTCCGAAAACACGTCCGGTTCCCCCCCACCGCACCCCACCCCACCCCCTCTCGATGCCCGCTAATTCCCTCTCCCTGCGTGCGTTTAATCTCCGCAGTGGTGCGCATCAAATGCGCGAACGGCGCGTCACGGTGATCTCTTACCTTGGCCTTTACGCGGACGGAACACTTCTCGGTCGCTTTTTTGGGGGGGAAAGTTTTTTTTGGAGTGAACCGTTGCTTTGTGCGCCGCACACCTGCTGCCCGAGGTATAAAAAAAAAAAAAAAAAAAAAAAAAAGGAGGGCCTGTCACGCAGACGCTCATTAAACACGCCGCCGACTAAGAAGCTGGCGGATTGATTTATCGGATGAATGTCTGATGTCCTCATTCACACGAGTGACCTGACCGACATCACGAGGGAGCAGAGAGCTTCGCAGCTCCACCGTGTTTCTGGGAAGAAGAAGAAGAAGAAAAAAAATGTATTGATTATATCCTATTGTGTCCGGCTCATAATGCCTCTTAGTGGTCAGATAATCCAATATAAGCAGCATACACGGTGAAGCAGAGGGAGTCGGACCCCATGCTGACAGAAGTGTTGGGAGTATAGCGGAGAGTAAAATGTGGAATCTGGTGACAGACTTTGGGTTGGTTTCATCTACTAAATACACACCGCGCCTGCGTTCTTTACACGTTTCCACCTCGCAGGTTTTCTGCAAGTGATCGGTGGCTGGAAGGTGAAAATAAAACGACCGAATGTTTGGAATACTTAGGGCTGTTCCCTCGCTGGCCGGCAGAGGGCAACAGCAACAATCTGCGCAGTGTTTCCTCTGGAGTGGACCGCAGGTCAGGATGCTTCATGGACGGCGTCAGAGAAGCCGACGCACGGTCGACTGATCACAACATCATCATCATTATTATTATTATTATTATTATTATTATTATTATTATTATTATTATTATTATTATCAGGCTTCGAATTGCCACGTCTCTCTTCAAAGCGCATCTGAGCGCATCATAACTACAGTGGATTTATATCGCGATAGGCCCATTGAGACGCCGCATCCAGTCTCGTATTTTCTCGTGCGGCCTTGCGCTCTCTCTCTCTCTCTCTCTCTCTCTCTCTCTCTCTCTCTCTCTCTCTCTCTCTCTTTGTAAGCATTAATAAATTCATATGAGAGTATAACGACGCAGCCCGCCGCCGGGAAACAGCTGTATGATTTCTGATGGGCCTCGCCACCTTTCTTCATCAAATCTCGACGATTTCTCGCTGTTTTCTCGGTCCACATATTTAAAACCGCCTCGAGCTCATGTGCAAATCAGAGATTTTTATTTTCCTTTATGTATATATATCTATATATCTATGTATGTATATGTATATATAGATATATATACACACACACACACACAGCGGACCCTTCGCTGTCCGAGGCGGCCAATATGTATCATAAATATTACCGATAGCATTGTTTCGCTGTAATCCCAGAGGCTGTCTGACAACAGCGGCCTCCTCCCCGCTGCTGCTGGCCAAGGCGCGCTTATCGCCGCTGATCACCAGGTGCATCAGCTGAAAAGGCGGCAGCTTGAACTGGAAACAACGGACAAAGGAGCAAAGACATGTATCACAGCGCAAGAGCATCATTAATGTTCATTCGGATGCTCACTTTTTTTGTGGGTTTAGTTCAAATGTATGTATTTTGCCAAATTGGGATGGCGGATCCCATGAATTAAAGCCACCAAGAGCTATTATTCATTTATTACTACTGCTATTACTACTATTACTGTTATTATTATTATTATTATTATTATTATTATTATTATTATTATTATTATTATTATTATTATTATTATTATTATTATTATTATGTTGCCCCGGACTATGTCATCCAGCTCTGCTTGCAATATCATTTTTCTCTGTCTTCTCTCTGTGTGTGCGCGCGTGTGCGTGTGCGTGACTTGTTATTGGACTGTGTGCCGCGCACTGTACTCTGCTCCAATAGCATCCCCATGCCAGTGAATGGGGGTGAGGGGAGGGTGGAGGGGATCAAAAAAAAGAAAAAGAAAAAGAAAGTGCAGCCATGCATGCAGGAGTGGGAGGATCCACTCGCTTCAATCTCGATCTCAGACTTTTGCAGCGAGCGGGGCACAACCAGCCAACCGAGTGACTGCCGGGACGCCTACCAACAAACACTCCGCCGTGTTGTTTTGGCTTTTTATGATATATATTTTTTAAAATCATTGTTATTTTTCCGGGGATTTCTTATCAGCTTGTTCCGGCGTCTGGTCGAGTGTGTATATCCCCGCGAAGAAGAAGCCCGCCGTCGGCTTGAGGAGAAGCGAAGCTTTGCGCACAAGTTGCGATCCTTAACAGGTGACGCTTTTGAGACTTTTTCCGCCTCAATTCTCGGCTTCCCCCCCGTCTTCCTCTGAGGATCCGCGTCAGCTCCGTTTACCCACCGAGCGCCGTGAACGTCAACTTGTATTTTTTTTTTTTTGACTTTCCATTTCTTGCCCTGTGTGTTCGATCCCCCTCCTCCGAACTGCGGCTGCTGCTTTGTCACACAGGAACACCCCGAAAAAAAGGTTTCGACAGGTTTAGTCAACGCTCTTGCTTCACACTTATAAAGTGACGGCGGGATTTTTTTTGTATTTTTTGCTTCATTTTTTCTTCTTCTTCTTTTTTTTTTTATAAATCGTTTCCAGTCTGACCGAATTCTTATGGATATCGCAACAGGTCTGGTGTCACTGGAACGCCTCTCCGCGGGACGGCAGCCCGAGACGTGCATCATGCTGGACGGCATAAAAATTGAAGATCACCCCCTGCGCTCGGGACAGGCCACGCTCGGAGTCATGCTCGGTGAGTTGTTGTTGTTTTTGTTTTTTTTTTTGGGAAGAAAACAATACGTGTAAATCTCCACTTTTATCTGCAAGCACGTCTCGAACACCGTGGCGACGCCGCCTTCAGCGTGAACCGCCTGCATCATCCGCTCCTGCTTTGGCTATTTGCACCAAATAGCAGTAAACAAAAAAAAAAAATGTCCACAGTGTTTGCACACCGCGGGTTATTATGAAAGGATGATTTAATTCCGAGGTGCTCTTTTTGGTTTTGTTAGTTCACTTGGGGAAATATAACCTAAGCTATTGAGATACCTAAAGCCTGGATAACTAGGCCCCAAGTGATGGCAATGGGAAATATCCCTCACAAGGCAACTATTTTTTTTCTTTTTATTTAAAAAAAAAAAAAAAAAAAAGCGTCTTAAAAGCGCAGCAATGAACGGAACCTTCTATATGGAAGTTTCTCCCTGATGACCTGGCCTTGTGTCTCCTCCGGCCTTGCACCGCAGGGAGCGACTGTCACCATCCGTCGGTGTGCGAGGGATGCCAGCGGCCCATCTCCGACCGCTTCCTGATGAGGGTCAACGACTCGTCGTGGCACGAAGAGTGTCTGCAGTGCACCGTGTGTCAGCAGCCCCTCACCACCAGCTGCTACTTCAGAGAAAGGAAACTTTACTGCAAGCACGACTACCAACAGTAAGCGGCCGTCTCTTCTCCACCCTACCCCGACCCCGACTCACCACACCCCCCGTCCCCGTCCCCGCCCGTCGCTTCCTCCGCCTCGGCTCGCTGGCATCGCCCGTCATGGCTGGTTTCACTATTAATATTTCCCATTAATTGGAAGACATTTGGATTTTATTTTAATTTGTTTTTTTTTGGTTGGAGGACTGTTGTGTTTATTTTTTATTTAAATGGACACCAGACGTCCTGGCGGAGGTGTCGTTTTAATTTGAAGTGATTTCACGCGCTTCGAAAATCAGCAACGTGGACGTGTTGCTTCATTTTGCGTCCGGCAATTTTTATTTTTTTTTGCAAATCATGGACGAGCAGCAGAACAAGACACGCGCCTGCTGTGAAATTGAAACGATGAGTCAGTCAGTCAGTTAGTGTGTGTGTGTGTGTGTGTGTGTGTGTGTGTGTGTGTGTGTGTGTGTTTTTTTTGCTGTGTCGCTGGCCCATATTTCCAGTGTGTGTCAGTGCGGCGTGGTGTGACTAAAAGATGCCACTCGGCGGCTCCGTGTTTAATGAATGTCGTCCTCGGCCGCTGCTGTATTTCCTGCCTGCGTCACTACGTGGCCTTTCCCCGTCCAGCACCACGCGCCGCCGCTTCACGTTCACTCACACCCGCCGAAAACGCCGCTTTCACAGGTTTCAGAGGGACTGATTTTTTTTCTTTTTTTAATGTACATAACTATAGAATTCATTTTAAAAACGAGTTCATTTTCTTTTGTTTTGTAAATCAGAGCGTTTTAAATAAAGCGCCGGTGTTGTTGTTGTTTTTTTTATTTAAAAAATAGATCTGAAAATTACAAATCATGCGCAGCAAGATATTTTTTCCTTTGAATTTTAATCACCTCTAATTCGAGTTATTTTTATTTTAAGGGCTACTCTAATTCGAAATATAATTTTTTGACTGAGCCTTTTCGTGATTTTCAATATGAATCACCCCCACCTTTCTCGTACAGCTATTTTAGAACTAAAATAGCGCGCATGGATTTAGGTAGATCAGAAAATAAATGACAATTACGTGCCGTGGTTTATTTGCTCTCCCGCCATCGGCAGTATGAAAAGGGATTGATAAATAACGGTGCAATTGCACGTTTCTCCCCTTATTTTTTTAATTCTTGCTGTGGGATTTGGGAATGTGTTTAAAGGCAGATTCATTAATTTGATAAATCACTGCAATGCAATGGAAGGAAAAAACAACGTAGCATAAATAACAATAAACGCAGTGTAATAACCATTTAGAAACACATGTACAAATTAATAAATTACAGTGCACAGATGTCACCATCAGTTCTTGATAGTAAATTCCAATAAAATGTGTATGAGGTGTGACAGAACCCAACATGATGGCTATTAACTAAGCAGAGTGTTGAAAGGGAGGAGAGAGTGAGAAAGAAAAAAAAAAAAATGAAATGAGTGCATCATCACGTGGCAGAGGTGGCAGATGCGGTAAACAGGGAGGCCGATGGCTGGGGGGGGTGGAGGGGGGGGCGGACGGGGGACGGCAGGAGCTTGCGAGGGCCCCCCGAGCTGCCCCTGTGTTTCTCATCGCATGAGCGCTTTTCATGCTTGTCACCGAATTTCCAGGCTTTTTGTGTCGGGCCCTTTCAACAAGCCCACCTCCATTACGGGGACACGGCGGCTCCCCGCGAGATGCCCTCGCACGCAACAAAAGAGCTACATCGATTGCCGTGCGTGCTATTCAGCCGGGCCTGCGACGCCAGGGTGGTGGGCTAATGACAACAGAGTGGTGGTGGTGGTGGTGGTGAGGGGGGGGGGGGGGATCATAGCGGTAACTATGGGACACCGGGGCCCTGCCTGGCGTGACGGCTCGGAGGTGGCTGGGAGCTGAAACAGCCCCGGAACCCTGCGCCCCTGTTGCGGCTCCGTCCACTTGTGGCTCCCGCCAGGACGAGAGAAGATGCACCCTGGCTTTGAGGAGGCGTGCATTTTGATGTATTTCCATTCCCCCTGCTCAGCGCGTTTGTGTGGCAAGTGCACCCGCAGCCAAGCTACAACAACCTGCTGGGCGACGTCCTGCTCCGAGTCTCGCGCACTGCTATTCATCACACCTTTTAATTCCTCACTCTCCTCCTCCACCTCCTCCTCCGCCACCTCCTCCTCCCCCTCCCTCCCTCGCACCCCTCCCAGGTTTAAAGCTAACCGGAGGGCCCCTTCCATCACTCAAGCATCTTCCTCCGTTTCTTGTTTATTCCGTTTCCATTGATGGGCTACTTAAAGATGTAATTGGCACCTTTTTGACTTTTATGACACCCATTTAAGATGCATTTGTCAGCCCACAAACTGCTTTGGGCTGTGAGGAGAGCTCTCAGCATTACGGAGGTCTCCATTCCTAATTACATTCCTACAGCAACTGATTCATGCCCTGTAATCAGCTCTTTGCTGGCGATAATAAATCACGGGATTGGCAAGCAGTCTTTTTTGGCACCTTTGGAGCAGGTTTAAGTGCAGACGAGGGAAAACAATTGTGTACTATGTTATTAAAACTCCCACCAACTCTGCGTAGCATCACCTCGCTCCATACAGTGCAATTATATATTAACAAGATTGGAGCTTATTTATCCCATATGTTAAGGCCCCTGTTTATGCCACGCGGCCTCACCTTGTTGGCCACCCTGGAATGTGGATGAGGAATATTTTTAATTCCAAAAATACAATGAGGCTAAAATAGACGTGTGCTGTTTTGCTAATCGGGAAGGTTAAAAAAAAAGAAAAATGATTTGTTAAGAGTAAAAAAAAAAAAAAAAAAAATGCACATAGAGGAGGGATATTTCAGAGCGGGTTGGGTCGAGCTGCGATGTTGGACGGCAGCCACAGCCGCGGAGGAGGCGACAAGCTGGGACGAGACGGCGCGGTATGTAAAAGGTAGAATGGAATCACGGCACCGCCGAGAGAGTTTGCAGTGTCCTGGGTGTTTGGAGGTCAATTATACGTCATTAGAAAAGAGAGAGGGGAGATCTTTTCCCCGGGGAGAGAGGCTCCGCTCTGCTCTAACCCACCCAGCAGATGCTTTGAAGGTGGTGGTGGTGGTGGTGGTGGGGGGTGGGGGCAACGTAATGAGGCCTATCACTGGCCGAGGTGTCGGACAGCACCCGGCACCCCCCCCCCCGTAATGGACTGCCTTGTTAGAAAGTGCCAAGGGCTGCGTCCGCAAAACTTAGCGTTAAGTGACTATATTCTGCACAGCCCCCCACTGAAAACACTAGTTTCACGCCCTATTAAGTTTTAACCGCCCGGCAAAGTGTATTTGTCACTTATCTAAATACATCAGCGTGCATTTGTCCAACGTATATGCTTGTGCATAATTCAGGAAAAACTAAAAAATAAAATAAATAAAAATATTTCAATACTGAGAGCAAACAGAATTTAGGTCACACATCGTGTGAGTTAGTGGAGAAGCACAGCAGTGATGAAGCCATAAAGGCAGAGAGCTCCCAGCAAGCAGGGCCGGCCTCCCCCGGCCTCGCTGGACGATCCCCCGGTGTGCTGAGAGCTGCTTTTTTAAAACTGTTTGCAGTGCCCTCCTGTGAAATTGTTGTTTTTTAATTAGCCGTGCTCGGGACGCTCGCAGCACCGCGCGGCCAATAGATGCTGACGGCTGGTTTTCTCTGTTAGCCCGTGTGTGTGTGTGTGTGTGTGTGTTTTAGTGTTCTTTACTCGCAGTTGGACGCTCCCGTGGGGCCTGGCACTTCGTCCACAATTACATTCACACCCCCCCGGCCCCCACTCCCCACCCAAAAAAACCCCCCAAAATCCTAAAAAAAAACAGCAAAAGATAAAATGAAAAAAAATAAATACAAGGCAACAAAAAGTAGCATGTGCTTTGTGTTGTCACCTCGGCTTGGTTGTTTTGCAGTTAATTAAAGAGCGTTCAAGGTCCTCGGTCCTTTGTGCATCCGTCTTTGCAACCTCCAGCTTCGTATTCCCCTTTTTTTTCCTTCAAAATTCACCGTGGAATGATAAAATACTGCATCTTTAGCCACAACTCTTGGATGAATAAAAAGAGGACCTCGACAGAGAGATAAATCTAATGTCAGAATCACTAAGCCGGATAATATTACCTCGGCTTTCTTTTGATTTTATTCTCTCTTCCTCCCTCTCGGCCTCGGCGAGGAGCTAGCTTAAACCGGCCCTCCGTTCCTCTGCACGGAAGTATTGGGTTCTATGTCAACACGGCCCGGGCTGTCCCTGCAGCAGCGGACGAGGATGCATCGTTTGTCATCTCACCATATTCACACCACTGAAGGACCTGTTGGAGAGGAGCATTCATGTGCAAACCTCTGCAGGGTTTTTTTTTTCCTTTCTAGCTTGTTCTTGCAAGCTTGATATTTAATGAAGCGTGCAAAATGTCTCCCTTGTGAATTCTATTCAATTCTTTTTTTTTCTGAATTATTTTTTTCCTCCGTACGCCCTTTTTTTTTAATAATAAAAATAGAATTATTACATAAATATATACACACGCATATGCACATTTGAATTTCCTGCCTGCGTTTTGGTCTCAGTGCGCAGGGCGGACGCACCGCTTGCGGCGAGCGTGCGCTGGCTTGCAGCAGTCGGAGCAGCACAAAAGCACTTTGCAGACGACGCTCTGGGAAGCCACAGAGGCTCAGCCACCGTAATGCCCATCACCACTTTAGAGGCCGAACTGGTGGCGAGGGGATGTGGAGCGAGGTCTCTGCGGCTGGGCTGGGCTGTGCTGGGCTGGGGAGGGTGCGCGTGTGTGAGAGAGAGAGAGGGAGGGAGGGGAGGGAGGAGGGAGAGGGAGGGAGAGGAGGGGCGTGAGGGGAGGAGAAGGATCTGCGCAGGGATCTGCCTGGTGTGCTCACATTACGGGCGGATGATAGCGGCGGGGCTGCGCAGGAACTCGAGCATGCAATTTGTTGGTAGCCACAATTTAACCTCATCTCCTAAAGCCGGCTGTTAGGCAGCCAGTGGGACATGTCAGTCAATGGGGAGAGCTAATCAGGGACGGAGGCGAGCGAGCGAGCGAGAGAGAGAGAGAGAGAGAGAAATAAAGTGGTGGCTTCAGAGTCGCACCACCGATTTTCATCTGCGGCTCGCCATCCTGGAGCGTTCAGGTTTATTTTCACAGTGTGACAGGTCGTCATAACATAAGTATATATATATATTTGTTTAAAAAATAAAAAATAAAAATCAAGACAACCACAAACCTTTCAATGCAATGTCCAAATTAGATTTTTGGCTAAATTCTTTGACAGCGGACGAATATAAGCAGGCTCAGCAAATACTGCTGATTGGGATCTGAAGCAGCAAAAATCAAACATTCTTCACCACTACTGGCTGGAATCAACGCCTCCAAATATCTCCCACGTGCTATTGACGACCTTCTGGGGACGCTTCCCGCCCCCCCCGTTCCCAGCATTTCCTTAATTTCACTTCCGCCTTGTTTTTGCTGTGTGTTTTTTCCCGTCCTCTGAAATAGCCCCCCCGCCCCCGCCCCCGCCACCGGCTTGTTTCTCCAGGCAGCCGGGTCGAGTGTGCATGAGAAATCGAGACGGCGGTCTCGGGTCGGCTGGCTCGCAGCGCGGCCGCCGGCCCCGGCTTGTGTGTACGTGATCCCGCCCTGGAATGTTTTTCCAACACGTGGGCTTTTCGCGTATACACTCGAGAGGGGGCTGGCACGGCGGTGGCAAGTGCTGCGCTCAGACCGTTGTGTGCCCGAGGCTCACTCTCGCACCCGCGTCACACATTCGAGCTCTACACGGCAATGGGCAGAGCACCGTGTTTGCCTACACACACCCGGGGTTTTTTTTTTGTGTGTGTGTGTGTGTGTGTGTGTGTGTGTGTGTGTGTGTGTGTATCCGTGTGCGCGCGCTGCTTCCTCTCTCTGCCCCTTTCGGTCTTTGTCTCCGGATGGGAGCCGCTCCCGCCGCCTCATATTCTCTCTTTGTGTATTTTTGAAAGACGCAAACCCAATAACTGAATTTCGGTTGCCTCTTTCTTTTTTATCCCCCCCCCGGACAAATGCGGCGAAACACATTTCTTTGTCTTTTCCCTTTTACCCCTTTTAATCTTCATCAAATGAGATTAACCCTCAAATACCGGTATTCCTGCCCAAAGTGACTGACAGAGATTTGCACTTTTATCATTAAGTGTGACACTAAGCTGCTCGCAGCTTTGTCTTGAATGGAGGGCCTGACGGAAACGGGGGCTCCTAATCCTTTTATTTGTGTCGGGCCCAAGAACGGGAGGAAGAATGGGGGGCCGGGACGGGGGGCCGGGCTGGGGCCGCAGAATGCCACGGCCCTTAGTCCCCCCACCCTCCAGATCTCCACAGCCAAGTGAGCATGAGACTCATCTTATGTGGCCCATCCAGGCGAGCGGAAGCACATTGTAGCGCAACTTGTGCAATCTTCCGCCGTGGGGTGGAGGCCTTTGGTGACGTGAGCGTATACGCCACCGCCCGACCCCCTTCAGCCCGACCCCCTTCAGCCGGACCTCCCGTCCCGAGCGCGTCCGTCCTGTGAAAGCCCGGAGCGGGAGGTTTTCCGTCCGGGGATGAGATTAATAAAGTTTGCCGGTTCCCTGGTCGAGGTCCAACACCAGGACCTTTTGTTCTGCGGCTCACATCGGGGTTCGGGGGGGGGGGCTCGGGCTTCCCCTTTTGTGTGCGCACCCTCGAGGTAATCCATCTCCAGCGGGAGTCCCCCGGGGCACTTTATTTACTCATTCAACTGTTTGGAAGTCTGTTAGACCGCAGATCAGATGCAGTGAAACCAATGTGATTACTTTAACCAGCACTTCCAGATTCCTGCTCGCCGTCTTTCTCCCACCCCGAGTCGGCATGCTGTGTTTGCGGGGAGGGTGGAAGGTCCGTGACAACGCGGCCCTCTCCGACCTGGTTCCTGGGACCTGGAGCCGCGTTCTCGGCGAAGACCTAAATCCGTGGTGAAGAGAAGCGCTTGATTTTGCTTTGCTGTCGTGAATATGCAGCAGCAGCAGCAGCAGCATGAAAACAGCACAATTATTCTTTAGTTTGCTGTTTCATTGCTTGGTAATGAGTTACTGGAAGTTGAATTGAATTGCGATATTTGCCAGAAGACAATCTACACAAGTTCAAGCCTTCAAATATTTGTCTCTTTATTCTCCCCAGCTTCCCCTACAGTGTTCGATCTCTTGTCAGGCATTGACAGGTTAAAATAAAACCTGCAAAATTGCTGCGCTGTAAATGAGTCTTAACCTGATTTAAGAGGTCAGAGATGTCAAAATCTCACGTGTCTCAATGCTTGCTTGGTGCGCTGTCATAAAAACAATCAGTACCTACGACTTTCAAATCAATTAGTATCAGGATGATAAAAAAAAAGAATCAAATATTCTATTTAAAATAAAAACGCTAAATAACAGTCCTCCTAATGCCCCCTGGTGTCTATGGAGATGGAGGACTTGAATCTTTCACGGTGCCGATGCATCACGCTGCGGAAGCCGGAGCCGGCGCTGTCATCTAGCATTTGTCAGGTCTGCCTCGCGCTCCAACCATAATTCAAGCAAACTTCCAGTGCGAGTGTGGTGTCACAGTGTAAAAACTAACATCTCTGTTTCACGGCAAACAATGAGACAGATTCGGTTATCCATCCATCAACATAAACCCAGAACTTTGTATTTGGGGCTAAACCCCCGTGTTAAACCACTGCAGGCTGTCAGCCTCCCTGAATTTACTCTCCGTCTCTTCCCCTCGCCGCCGCTGGGGAATTCGGCTGAAGTCGGCTGCCAGGAGCCCGCCATCGGCAGCCAGGAGCCTCCTTTGACTCGCTGTCAGGGACCAGCCGCTGATCGGCGAGGGCTGCCATTGGCAAGAAAAATAACCCTGCGAGGAGGCGGAGGGGGAAAAAAAAAAAAACAGTGCAGATTGGGTTTCTGCGCGTCTGACTCACTCCCGTCCTCTCTGACTGGCTCCCCCGCTGCCGGCCGGCATGATTTGTGCAAGAGGTCCCGTGACCCATGGAAGCTTCAAAAAGCAGCGAGGGGAAATATTTGGATGATCCTGACGGGTGGAGGGGGGGGGCGGAGACGTGGGAGGGAGGGAGGGAGGGAGGGAGGAGGCAGATGCTGGGGAATCGGGGTCGGTGCCGTGATGATGGGTGAGGTTGAAATGCCGACTTGGACCAGCGTCCCAGAGAAGAAGCACGAGCAGCTGCACAGAATGAAATGCAGCAAGGCAAGGGGAAAAAAATAAAAAAATAAAAAAGGTTGGTTGGGTTTTACGGTAGAACTTTACAATGAGGTACCACGTCACCCAGTGGCAGAGCCAGAAATGTTTCCTTGGACCGGCCACAGGGTGAGATCATGACTCGCACTGTGGTGGCAGTAAGTAGGCACCTCAAATGACGGCATGGCTGTTTATATCATTCCAACTGTTACTGTAGTTGTTTGTATTTCTATCCTGTAAAAGTCGGCGTATGAATCAGAGGACGTGAAATCGATGCTAATATTAATATAATAAACCTATTAGAGCTTGATCCTACTGTTCTAGGATCAGGGTTACATAAATATTTATTCTGAGTGTCTTGTTTCCACCAGAACAATGGACAAGTAAAAAAAAAACATCATACATATAAACATGAAAAAGATACTGTACATCAATTAACAATGGTATGACTTGAGATGCTGTAGTGCAGGCATGGGCAAACTACGGCCCGGGGGCCAATTTGCGGCCCGTTGGGCTTTTTAATCCACCCCTCCAAACTTGAAGAAATGATGTTAACAGTCAGTGAGTCATAAAATAGCTGTATTTTTGTCAAGAGTCATTTCCGTCAAGAGGAAAATACTGTGTGGCTTCAAAGACACATATTTTCCTCCAACACTTTGTTTCTTATCAACAGACAGGTTTTTTACATATCCCATGATATATTTTTTCCTCCTACCAAAACACTCCATCCATCTGCTGCTGCTCCGGCCCCCTACTGTCAAATTTTAGAACCCATTGAGGCCGCACCAGTCTAAAAGTTTGCCCTCCCTTGTTGTAGTGTGTTAGCGTGAAGGCCTTTTGTCAAATGATCCCCCCTTGGCCATGCCCACCACCTTGGTGTCACCCTACCAGCCGTCTCTACCCTCACCCACCCACACACCCCCGCACCCACACACCCACACACCCTCCCTTACCTCGGCTCCGCCCGCCTGATATTAATTCCACCCGGCGAGCCGCTGCGATCCGTCTTCGCCGGGAAAATTCCTCGGCTCCGGCGGGGGAAAAAAAAAAAAAAAAAATAGCCGCGCGTCTGCGAAATGGATGGATAAGGGGATGAAACATAAAGATTTTTCAGAGGGCTCCCGGTGCGTACGCGATTTCGGCAGCCGCTGCCGAAGAAGGATGGCCCGCTGCAGGTGAAGGCTGCAGTTTGTTTTGCGCCATACGTTTGGATTTTCTCCTGCGGGCCGACGGTGCGGGGGCGCTTTGATTCAATCTCGTCCGCCTGCCGTGGCGTTATTTATGCACAGAATCTGCCTCAGGGGAGGGGTGGGCGGCTTGGGGGTGGGGGTTGGGGGTGGTAGGTCAGTCAGTGGCAGCCCTAGTGATCAGGAATGGCCGCAGTCGGCCTCACCTGCTATCATGGAAGAAATAAAATATCTAATAAACAAATACATGAAATGGTGATATTTTTCAAATAGTTTGAACTATAGAATGATTTTCCATTTAATTTGAAAAATTAGATTTTTTTTGTAACTGAATTTTTGCATTTCCATCCAAGCACAGGGAAAAGCTGATGTTTATAATAGATGGATGTAATCTGTTTCGGGTGCTCAGCGATCTTACAACAGGCAGTCAAGAGGCACTGGGTGAGTCAGGGAGTTCTCTTACCTAAAGGTAGGGGGCACTGGTGAGCCCAGACGCTGTTACGCAACTCCACTGTTGTATTAGAATCAATGGAAGTAACATTTTCATCCGCAAGGTTTTCATAATCAGTATCTCAACATCTGTCTGAACTGCTGTCGCTTTGTGGGGCAGCTGCCGCTGACATGCCACTGTGTATGTGACACACCGGCAACTGAGAGATTAATGAAGAAAACCAAATGCAAGACTGACTACTGTTTTCTAAAAGAAAAATAAGAATAACTGCTTGGAACAGAAGCAGTTGCATGGCAAGTCAGCGGCAGCTGCCTCAGACACCGGCAACTAGATTGAATAGCAGGAAGCAGGAAGTGCCACTATGAGCTGCCACTGCCACAAATTGCACCAGCCCCTGCTGTCAGATGGTGAATAATCTACTCTGCTGGGTTCATATAGTTGTAAATCTGACTCTGATGTAGTCAGTGCCTCACCAGCCATGAACCTCAACAGACACTGGTGGCCGCCGCCGGTGGACTCGGCCCCAGGGCGTCAGTCTGGCTTGACGCTGGCCCTGCAGGCCCACCCTCACTGGGGAGCGATGCAGCCCCGGCCCTGAAACCAGATCTCTAAAGTTGTGTTGTGATCCCAGCTGGAGGGACAGCCCCCCCCCCCCAAAACCCCTCCGTCTCAGGGGTCATCGGCGGCCCCCTCGACCCCTTCGCCGCTTCCACTGCGCTCCCGCCGAGCGTTATTTATCGACCCCCTCGGTTCGCCCTTTTAAAGGCTTCACAACAAATATGGGTGAAGTTTTGACGAGGTCGCGTCATCAGTCACGTCTGGGTTTCTCGGGGGCGGACGGCGTTTCGAGTGAGGCTTTGCGCTGTCAGTCAGTCAGTCGGTTAAGTCTGCGTTGGGTCGTCGTCTTCCTTCTGGAGTTCAGTCTGCAAAGTAACCAGAAAATCTGGTTTGAGGGGAAAATGCCACTTTGGGCTGCCTGCGGCGCGAACGTATCTGCACGTCGGACTTTTCTGCGCTTCCTCGACGCGGCAAATTTACTCCCGGTGCCTTGGAAGTGGCGGCTTTTTCACTTTATTTATTCCTTTCCGACATTCCTGTGTGAACGTGCATGCGTGCGTATGTGTGTGTTTGCGCTGTGCCCGCCTGTGTGTGTGTGTGTGTGTGTGTGCGTGCGCCACGGCTCTGTCACCCGGCCAAGCGTAGGACACGGCGTTTGGCAGGCGACACCAGTCTGTGGATTCTCCTCGCGGTCGCGCTGCGTGCGGAGGGAGGGAGGGAAGGGGGGGCAGAGCGGTGCGTGCCACCCGAACCACCTCCGCCGCCGCCGCCGCCGCCAGCCCAACCTCCATCCCCACCCACCCCGACATGGCCATCAGCAAACGGGCCCGCTCCCAGCCCTCCCTCCCCTTCCCCGGGGCCCCCAGCGCCCTGGGCCTGTGGCCCTGTGGATGAGTGCTACATCCTGGCTGTCAGCGCAAGGGGGTTAGCTGGGGATCGGGCCCCGTGCTGGAAGTGCAGTATCAGGCCCTGTCTGTCAGCTCCTCGTTCCACTTCCTCCCGCCCCCTCGACGCTGCCGGGCGGCGGCTGCCGCCGCCGCCTGGGCTGCAGTCGGCGGCGTGAAAGCGAAAGCATCGGCCCCTCAGAATAGGCATATTCATAGCCGTGCCAGTAAGAAAAAAAAGAAAAGCAGGGGGGACTGTTTGAAAAAAAAAAAAGAAAGCCTCTAAGTGCTCCGGGTGTTGTGTTTTTAAACAGACCGCAAAGAGCTTTGACAGATGGTTTCACTGTATCAGCCGGTGTTTTATTTCAGGTGTTTTCAACTGTCACGTTACGACATCCGACGAGCCACGCCAGTCACCCGCCGGATGGATTTGCATACAGTTGCAGCCGCTTCTTTCCGCCCTCGCCTGCCCGCTCGCCTTAGCTTACGTGGATGAGTTTGCCAAATGCCAAGTCATTTATTTTATTTTCGGCGTTTATTTGCTGCCAAGACAAAGATTTCGCGCACACGCGCAAAGTCCATCTGTGTTTGGATTACGTTATCTGAACACACACACACACACACACACACACACACACACGCAGGTACACGCGTGCTCGCACATGGATGCCACATCTGCATCGCACATGGCGGCGAGACAGGCCTACACATGTCGGAGGATTTGCGACTATAATCAGATTAATTGGTTCATCTCTGCTTGGAAACGTCGCATGCGCGATGTGGGAAAAAAGAAGAAAAAAAAAAAAAGGCCTCTGGTAGCCTTTAACCGGAACGCCGCTTACACAAACCAGGGGCCAGGCAGCAGGCGCTGGGGGTCGGCGGGGTCACGGCACGCTCGCCGACATCAGCATCTCTTTTATGGCTTACATGTTCGAGAAATTATTGCGGCCTCATTCCGCCTGACAGAGGAGGAATTTCTATCTGCTGCTCCGGAAAAGTTGGGCTCCTTCGAGCTGCAGTTAAATTTAACGGAGGGACTTGACTTCTCTTTTTCTTTTTTTTGAAACAGCACAAACATGAAAGTTGGTGTTGCTTGGCTGAGGCCGCGCCCCCCGCAAGGCAACTAGCAAAACACGCTTGTCCTTTGCAAACAATGTTCTAAGTGCATTAACCCTGATTTTTACTCGCGCTCCCCAAACTTACACACACACACACACCCAGTGTTTTCTTATCGGCCGCAGCTATGTCTGCGTGGAGCTACGCACACAGGCTGCCAGGCGCGATTTTATTATTATGGAGATTTTATTACGGCGGGTGACTTACTGCACGAGGGATAGCTAATGCTGCTGGTCTGTGTCCTTCTTGGACTGTTACCTTGTTATTGTTCCTCGGCGAGCTCAACGTGTTTCTGCCGTGCGCGCTTGTTGTTTGTTGTGATCGTGCTCGAAGGCTGACAAATACACGTCGCATTAGCAGTCCTCCCAATACGTATGCTAGGAACGTTACCTTCCCATCTGGAGTAATGTTATGTATTAATCCTTTTAAGGGTCAGTGTGTCAACATTACACTCCTCCCTAAGCCCTGAGATGTGTCAATAATTAGCAGCAAAGTTGAGTTAGATCCATTGTTTTCGTTATGTCACATTCCTAAAAACTGTTGTAAAAATGTTACGTTAGTTATCCTTTGGAAATACTTCCTCCTGAAATACCCATATCAATTCTTAATTGTATTTAGAACTTCATTGACAATGTAAGGATATTTCTGATCAATGTAAAGTAGAAACAACATATATACTATATAATACAATATATATAAGTAACTGAGACGACAACTCTGAAGTCAGTTTTAAGTGAACGCCCTGTAGCAAATCTGAGCCACAGTCATTCAACACCGCTAAAATGGCTTAAAAAATAATAATGATGATGAAAATACAGAATGGCACAGGATGTCGATAGGATCTCCTAGGGTTGATCCACAGGCTGCTTCAGCAATATGCAGAGAAATTTGAGGGCTTAGTGACATTTTCTGACAGTTACAAGAAGGTGTTTACGTTCGCTGGCCACCAATCAATACGCAGTAGCAGCAGTTCGAGTAAGAATGAAACCGGAATCAACAAGCTGCACCCTGAACGCTTTTCATTTCGTATATTTAAATTACATATATGTTTTTGTATAATAACTTGCAATTGCTGTTTAGCATCTTATCATTTGTTGATAAAATAATACACGTTTTGATATGAACCAAAAACACACGTTCTAGTTTTACACATGGCTGTGTGAAAAAAAGAATGTGACCCAGTTTAGAACTAAAACATGATCCTTGTGCACACAAACAAATCATACAAACAAAAACGAAGTTCCGTTTCCTTTATTCCATCCGTCTATAAATAGCCACTGGATGCCTTCATATTCCATACCAGGAATTTTCTGTCAGCCAAAGGTCAGCTGTCAATCATAAACCTTCCACCTCATGTCTGTGCTTCAGTACTGGCACTTACATAAGCGCAACTATTTATATATTAAAAGCATTTTGTATATAACTTGACCTGCATTTTATTTTGTTCTATTCTGGAGCTAACAAGCTCTGACACACCCCAAACAATCCCTCCTCTCACAAGAGCGAGCGCAGCGCATGGGCGGTGGTTTTGGCCTTTGGAGGAAGCCTGCGGTTCTGGAGCCAGAGAGAGTCGTGCCCTGCCGTCCCACTGAGATGACAGGAAGATAAGACGGAGGGTGGCCCCTCAGCACAAAAACATCCCACCAGGAACTAACTTAACCTGGGGGAGAAGAGGAGGCTTTTTCAGGGGGGCGAGGGGGATTCCTGTCAAAAGCCATCCTCACTGGAGGAACTCCAAGGGCTACAAAAAAAAATAAAAAATAATAATACAAAAATATTTTCCTTGTCATCCGGTGGCCATCACAATGCACCGTATGTTCTACAACGTCGACGTTAAACTTCTACCCGAACTCTCTTGACCCGAGAGCCACGGAAACAGAGAAGTCGAGCAACGCTCATCGTTTTGCAATATTCGGTCGAAGCGAGGCGGCCGAGACAATGGGTAACGAGGCGGCGCGGGGAGGAGGCGAGAACCAGCGGGCGGCTGCGTGGAAGCGAGGATCGGCGCCATTAAAAAGATTTACACCCGGCTCCTCGACAGTTTCTCTTTTGCTCAACGGCTCGTCTTTTAAAGATATTTCAAGGAAGCAATAAACGGCGCTGACAAGCGTCGGGGCGGCTCGGAGTCGTCCCTCCTGGGCGACCACAGGAGCTCCGCCTTCCTCCAGCCGCGGCGGCGGCGGCGGCGTCTCGGCTTCGCACGGGATTCCTCGCGTCGGAGGAATCTCGCCGAAGTCGCCGTAATACATCAGCCGCCATGCGTCCCAACCCCACCCCCGCCCCCTCAAAGGGTAAGTTAGCTCAACATTTATCTCCGCGCGAGTGGGGCTGCCTAAGCGCCGCTGCGTTTTTTTGAGTAGCGCCGACTGTTTTTCCCCTGACGGAGGAGTTTCTTTTGAAGCCCGTCTGCACAGTCAAGTGAGGCCCTGCACAGTGTAAGATGTCATACTCCCACTGCGCTGACCAACATGCTCCCTGGGCCCTTGACGTGCCCATAACATTTAATGGCGCCTTCCTTGGCAAAGGCTCGTGGAAACTCTTACTTTGCCCCGGCGATCGCGTTTTATTTCCCTCTCTCAGGTTGCTCCTGTTTTTATTTTTTATTCACCGCGGTCGTTATTCTTCTTATTATTGTTCATCTGAATTTCTGATAATCGCGACCAAACGGCAAAAGGGGGCAAAGAAAGGACTCTCTGCTGATTGCTAAGGTGAAGAATGGGTTGGAATAAAGCGGAACAAAGGAGGGGGCGGGCGTTTGTCTCGAGTTTTGCGCTTTGTTCCTCCGCACAGCAGGGCGGCGTCTCACCGGGACGGCCGCGGTACCCGTCTCTTGGGATGTGGGGCTGGAACGAGGGCGGGGGAGGGGAAAAGGGGGTAGAGGTCATGCCAAGGCATGTGTACGTCTCAGTGTGGGATGAGGCAACCACGCAGGTTCGAGAAGGAAGGGCCTGCTCCGTGTTAGTCAGTGCGATCGGCGGCGATGAGCAATTCCTGTGGTCTCCTGCAGGGGCGTCGCTGGCGGCTCCTCCGCTCAGACACGCTGGGGGTTCAGGTCTGCGTTTTTTTGTTTGTTTTTTAGAATGGTTCCAAAGCGATCGGAATTACTGGCACGCCACCGGGGTGTTTGACTCGCCCGAATGCCTCATCACTTGCTCAGGCGGAGACTCAACTCGAAAATTCCTTCAGTCGCCAGCGACTTCTCACTCGGCTCTGCTTTCGTTTTTCCTAACGTGTGAGTAAATACTATTTTTCCTGCAACATTGCATTGATGCACTTTATTAAGCCCTGAAATGCTCTGCAGCAGCAGCAGCTGATCACGGCCGCGCAAGCTTGATGCAACTCTAGCATTCTAGCATTTTTTGCTCTGTGTCCTCATGCTGCAGTTCAAATTGATGGTTGAAGCTGTGTTACGAGGTGGCGAGCATTTCCACAGGCATCCAGCGAGAAGCCCAATTATTTCTAGAGATTGTGTTTTGTATAATAACTTGCAATTGCTGTTTAGCATCTTATCATTTGTTGATAAAATAATACACGTTTTGATATGAACCAAAACACACGTTCTAGTTTTACACATGGCTGTGTGAAAAAAGAATGTGACCCAGTTTAGAACTAAAACATGATCCTTGTGCACACAAACAAATCATACAAACAAAAACGAAGTTCCGTTTCCTTTATTCCATCCGTCTATAAATAGCCACTGGATGCCTTCATATTCCATACCAGGAATTTTCTGTCAGCCAAAGGTCAGCTGTCAATCATAAACCTTCCACCTCATGTCTGTGCTTCAGTACTGGCACTTACATAAGCGCAACTATTTATATATTAAAAGCATTTTGTATATAACTTGACCTGCATTTTATTTTGTTCTATTCTGGAGCTAACAAGCTCTGACACACCCCAAACAATCCCTCCTCTCACAAGAGCGAGCGCAGCGTGCGGCGGTGGTTTTGGCCTTTGGAGGAAGCCTGCGGTTCTGGAGCCAGAGAGAGAGTCGTGCCCTGCCGTCCCACTGAGATGACAGGAAGATAAGACGGAGAGGTGGCCCCTCAGCACAAAAACATCCCACCAGGAACTAACTTAACCTGGGGGAGAAGAGGAGGCTTTTTCAGGGGGGCGAGGGGGATTCCTGTCAAAAGCCATCCTCACTGGAGGAACTCCAAGGGCTACAAAAAAAAATAAAAAATAATAATACAAAAATATTTTCCTTGTCATCCGGTGGCCATCACAATGCACCGTATGTTCTACAACGTCGACGTTAAACTTCTACCCGAACTCTCTTGACCCGAGAGCCACGGAAACAGAGAAGTCGAGCAACGCTCATCGTTTTGCAATATTCGGTCGAAGCGAGACGGCCGAGACAATGGGTAACGAGGCGGCCGCGGGGGAGGGGAGCGAGAACCAGCGGGCGGCTGCGTGGAAGCGAGGGATCGGCGCCATTAAAAAGAGATTTACACCCCCGGCTCCTCGACAGTTTCTCTTTTGCTCAACGGCTCGTCTTTTAAAGATATTTCAAGGAAGCAATAAACGGCGCTGACAAGCGTCGGGGCGGCTCGGAGTCGTCCCTCCTGGGCGACCACGGAGCTCCGCCTTCCTCCAGCCGCGGCGGCGGCGGCGGCGTCTCGGCTTCGCACGGGATTCCTCGCGTCGGAGGAATCTCGCCGAAGTCGCCGTAATACATCAGCCGCCATGCGTCCCAACCCCACCCCCGCCCCCTCAAAGGGTAAGTTAGCTCAACATTTATCTCCGCGCGAGTGGGGCTGCCTAGCGCCGCTGCGTTTTTGAGGCGCGCCGACTGTTTTTTTCCCCTGACGGAGGAGTTTCTTTTGAAGCCCCGTCTGCACAGTCCAGAGTGAGGCCCTGCACAGTGTAAGATGTCATACTCCCACTGCGCTGACCAACATGCTCCCTGGGCCCTTGACGTGCCCATAACATTTAATGGCGCCTTCCTTGGCAAAGGCTCGTGGAAACTCTTACTTTGCCCCGGCGATCGCGTTTTATTTCCCTCTCTCAGGTTGCTCCTGTTTTTATTTTTTATTCACCGCGGTCGTTATTCTTCTTATTATTGTTCATCTGAATTTCTGATAATCGCGACCAAACGGCAAAAGGGGGCAAAGAAAGGACTCTCTGCTGATTGCTGAGGTGAAGAATGGGTTGGAATAAAGCGGAACAAAGGAGGGGGCGGGCGTTTGTCTCGAGTTTTGCGCTTTGTTCCTCCGCACAGCAGGGCGGCGTCTCACCGGGACGGCCGCGGTACCCGTCTCTTGGGATGTGGGGCTGGAACGAGGGCGGGGGAGGGGAAAAGGGGGTAGAGGTCATGCCAAGGCATGTGTACGTCTCAGTGTGGGATGAGGCAACCACGCAGGTTCGAGAAGGAAGGGCCTGCTCCGTCTTAGTCAGTGCGATCGGCGGCGATGAGCAATTCCTGTGGTCTCCTGCAGGGGCGTCGCTGGCGGCTCCTCCGCTCAGACACGCTGGGGGTTCAGGTCTGCGTTTTTTTTTGTTTGTTTTTTTTAGAATGGTTCCAAAGAAAAGCGATCGGAATTACTGGCACGCCACCGGGGGTGTTTGACTCGCCGAATGCCTCATCACTTGCTCAGACGGAGCTCAACTCGAAAATTCCTTCAGTCGCCAGCGACTTCTCACTCGGCTCTGCTTTCGTTTTTCCTAACGTGTGAGTAAATACTATTTTTCCTGCAACATTGCATTGATGCACCTTATTAAGCCCTGAAATGCTCTGCAGCAGCAGCAGCTGATCACGGCTGCGCAAGCTTGATGCAACTCTAGCATTCTAGCATTTTTTGCTCTGTGTCCTCATGCTGCAGTTCAAATTGATGGTTGAAGCTGTGTTACGAGGTGGCGAGCATTTCCACAGGCATCCAGCGAGAAGCCCAATTTATTATTTCTAGAGATGCACATCGATATTTATAACATAGATATTTATTGATACTGATATCAGTATCAAATATCAGTATTGATACCGGTCCTGAGTACTCTACTCATATTCACAAAATATCGTCAGATACCACGACACCGATACCAGTTGTCTATGATAGTTTTGTTAAGTTTGTGTTTGTACTGCAGCGAAACTTGTGGCAGTCGCCCTGTTTTAGAAAAACATGCTGAGGCTTGTTGTTCAAATAACAGAACATCTGTGGGGAAAAAAAGTCAAAGTAATTCTATAATATGTAATGGCCTTATTAAGTACTTGGTGTCAGTAAGTACTGAAATGCAAGTACTTATACTTTACTTGTTTTGTAAAAAAAATCTTATCAATGCACCCCGAAGTCCAAAGTATTCCTATAAACTAAACATAGATATTTATTGACATTGTATTTGTAAGCAAAAGTTACCTTTATTTCAATGCAAGCGATGGCATTTTTCTTAACTTAACGTTAACTTTTTGGGTTTGAAGCTGTAAAAAAGGACGTTTCCAGAGCGACGGCAGTGCTATCACTCACAACCCAACAACATTGAGCTGCGTGTCCCAGACAGCTAGGACGGAGTTTGAGAACTGTTGTATTTGGAGACTCTCATGTCCTCCTTGCCCTCGCCGGTAACAAGCCAAGTTTATCTGTTGCCTCACTTCCGTGCAGATGCCTTGCGTCGAGCCTCCGGGCGATAAAAACGTCTTCGGGAGGTAAGTGTTTACGGTGAGGATCCATAAGGTTAGCGGGGATCAAAGCTCTGCCGAGAGGACATTAAATGAAGAAACAGGAATAATAAACAAAACAGCCAGTTAGTCATAGCCTGGCGATTTATGGCACGGCGAGGCCGCGAGAGGGAGGGAGGGAGGGATGGAGGGAGGGGTTCTTTATTGCTTTTTTAAGAAACAGCCTCCGAGTCCCAAGAAAACAGGCCCGTTAAAAGGAAAGAACAATAGCAGTGAGCGAGCGAGGGAAGCGTCGGCGGTTTCTCCTTCTGGTGCCGCCAACCTTGATTGTTGAAACGGGATGCCGAAGGGGTGGAAGGCGCGTTCCTTTTCTTCAGCCTCAAAACTGAGGGCCCGTTTACACCGAGACGGTTTTCTCTTGAAAACAGTAAAATATTTTGTCGTTTCGGCCTTGCGTTTTACGCGAAGTCACATTTTCGGAAACGCTCTCCAGGGTGGATCAGTTTGCAAGCGCCGCCTTGCCCGGCGTCGTGGAAACGCCGAAACCGATCTTTTTTGGGAACGTTGATGTCACAGCTCTAAACCCCTCCCCACTCCTTACAATCTGAGCCGCTGTGAGGTGCAGACGACCACTCACAACAACAACAAAAACAACCAGGTCAGGCAACGGACTTGTTACCGCAAAATATAGTGAACAATAACACATGGTGCTTGTGGATTGTGTGCAAAGTGAAAATGAAGACAACGAAAGCGATTTGCAAACCTCCTATTGTACTTTCTATTTATTTTTGGGGCTTTTGCGGACTGGAATATAGCACCAGAAAACCTAAATGACCAAAATGTCAGCCACTTTTACTGGCAAGACTCCCTGTCAGCCTTAACGTGGACCTTTGAAGGCTTTGTGTTCTAAAGTATCTCGAAGCAGAAGTACAACTCTGTCGTTTATCCACACTGTCTTTTCACGGGCGATCTTTGCTGTCTCTGAGTTGCTACGTCGTTATTGAGCTGCTACTTCTGTAAACATGCCGTGCTCCAGGTCTTCTTCTTCTGCCTTCGGGGAGGAAAGTTGCAGCGCCACACCAGGCCTGGCATAGGTACTACATTGTTTAAGTCGTTTCCAGCCTCTCCGTCTGAAACGTGGATATTTTTGAAGAGCGTTTCCGAAAATTCAGTCACCCCCCAACCCTGTGTGGAAAGAGGAAGGCGCTTTGTGTGGAGCTCAGCTCGGGTTCCAAGCGGTGCTCCTCAAAATGGGAAGAGCTTGATTGAGTCGTTGAGTTGAGACATGGGGGTGGGGTTGATTCCCCCACCGCCAACACACACTCCGGCAACAGGCTGGAAAAAAAGAAAAAAAAAGTCCTCTGGGGGAGTGAAGACAAATTCTGTTTTCTCATGTGGTCACGTTCATATCGGGGTTTTTTTTTTTTTTTTTTTTTTGTCAAGGGATGGGAGTGGCGCTCGGCGTGGGACAGCCGTTCCCGTCACGTCCCGTCCTGCGGTTTGCTGCAGGCTGCAGCTCTAAGTGGGAATTATTGCCGGCCAGATAGCTGCGGCGATAAGGCCGTCTTCTTCCTGGAAGACGTATGAGGTGTCTGGACACTGGCAGAGGTGCACCTGACCTGGAAATAAATAGCGCCGGGGTGGAAGTGCAGTGCAGGAACCTCTTCTTTTTTTTCCCCCTTCCTTCGCTCGTGCACACCATGTCTTGTAAGCTCCCCCGACTGGGATCACAGAGATATCACCAGGTGCGGACAGCTGTAATTTGTGGCTGCTGTTTTTTTTTTTGTTTGTTTTTGCTTGTCTCGGGCGTGAGTGTTAAAGAGTGCTGCTCTGTGCTGCAGGCGAGAGCGACCGGGTAACAATGGCTGAATGAAACTGGGGATGTACAGGATATATATATATATATATTTTTTTTTTACATTTTCTTCTGGGTGGGTAATATTTATGGTGACCCCTCCTCTGATTCAGCTAAACCTGCATTCACCCCGTCATATTTCAGAATTTTATTGCTGTGTCTGCCCAAGCGGAGTCGCCATAAATAAGAGGGGAAATGCAGCGATGAACCCAATTTTGTGGAATTTTAAATTTTAAATTTTCTGTAGCTTTTTCTTCTTCATTTTTTTTTTTACTATAGCTGTCCTGCTCGAACCACTTTTTACGTCAAATTTATTTGATAACGTTGCCTAATAGCTTTGTTTAAAAAAAAAAAAAATGCTCCAAAGTAGCTGAGCTCTAAATTTACATCTATAAACTAGCTTATTAAAAAAAAAAAAAAAAGTATGAAAAAAATGTGCAAGTTCTGGAAAACGACCGCTGGAAGGACCAGCTTAAATTCAATCTCAACATGTTTAAAATGGGCAAAAATACTGGATCAGTGTAATTTATCTCCCCCTCACGCTTTGATTGTCTTAAACATTTGGCACCAGATGACTTCACTACTGTCGCAGAATTACTGAGCATAAATGAAAGACCTGACACGTTGACCAAAGTTGAGTTTTATCACGTTGACGTGGAAGATGGAGGATCTTTAAACACAAGAGCCAAACCATAAAGAATTTACAATGGTGACATTAAACATTAACGTCGTCTATAAGTGTGTGTGTGTGTGTGTGTCTGTGTGTGTGTGTTCATTTTTTTTTTTAACAAAAGAACACCTAATTAAAAACCAATACCATTTCCTTCTGCTATACAAATATACTGTGTGTATATATATATATATATATGTACATATATATATATATATATATACATTTATATACTATATGTGTGTGTGTGTGTGTGTTTAATTTGACTGGTTACATTTGAACATTTTCAGCTGCACCACAACAAGGGAAGAACTTCTCTTAGAGTGAATTATAAACACATGCATGAATAAAGATTTTTTTTTTTCATTGTACGTAAAGAAAATTGATTAGGCCGCCGCCTCTCTGAGGTGTGTGGGAGAAACATTCCTCTTGCCCGCTATGTTAATTCACAGCCGCGGGGGCCTCGTACCAGCCGTCCTTCCTTTGATCCTCCTTCCTCTGCGTTCAGGTGAACCTGTGGCCCCTCAGCGCCTTTATTTATTAGACAATCCCTCACGTGTTGGGGGGGAAAAAAAAGAAAACAAGATGATAAAGTTGACATTTTACGGGCGGGCGACGCTTTTCGCACCTCGAGGAAGGTGGGCTTCGCGAGACGCCCCCCTCCGACAAATTTGCGCTTTTTAACGTGCCAGCGGAGGAGTCGGCTGGTTGGAGGGCTGCCAGGGCCGCTACAAAGCAGCCAAAGCAGCAGATCATTATGATCTGACGCTGTCAGCGAAGCAAAGTGCCGACTGGATCCTTTTCTATTTACTCGTAATTATCACTTCTATCACTTAACAAATCCCCTCAATCCTGTCATCCTGCGGTGTTTGAGCGCGCCGAGCGGCAGCGGCAGCAGCCGCAGCAGCACTAGTGTGTTTCTTCAGACGTCCCCTCTCCTCCTCCTCCTCCTCTCTTCGCCTTCTTCCTCACTGGTAAGAATTATTGTCCGCCAGCCAGCTAATGTCCAGAAAGGTCACCCGCTGTTATGATTGAAGTGAGGTGGGCGCAGTAGGGCGGGGAGGGGGGGGGGCGCTTTGACACCGACCGCACAAAGTGGAGTTTATAGGTGGTCGGTCAGCTTGTCAGTCAGGCTGGGTGCTGCTGCTGCTGGTGTTTTTTTTTTTTTTTTATTTTTTATTTTTTAATCATTTCATCTTGGCCGGGGGGCTCTCCCGAGACCCCCTCGCAACGTTTAGCAGTCTGCGGCTCGGGACCCCGGGGCTCGTCTAAGCCCTGCCTGGATCGGCGCTGCCATTATTAGCTCTGCTCTCCAGAGCGCCGCTCATCTCTCCCCCGAGAGGCAGCGGCGGCTGAGAAATGAAGCGCGCCGGCTGGGTGCGGCGGCGGCGGCGGCGGCGGCGGCGGCGGCGGCGAGGCCAATAGCCCGACATGGAACAGTAATTACTCCATTGATATTCCTCGCACAATAACGCTGTCATCTCTCATTTGCATGCCCCCGCCACCACCACCACCACCTCCTCCACCCCTACCGCCCCCGCCGCCCTCTGCGGCAGACGGATGTGCGCCGTCTCGGCAGGGACTTGTGACGATGTTGCATTTTCGATGCCGGTCGAACGACGAGGAAAAAAACGAATTTTTATTTTGAACTTTTCCCCCAAGATTGCAGCTGGATTTGCGGCGTCGGAGGGAAAACGACAAAATGGAGGGAAGGAGGAGGCTGTGTGTGTGTGTTGCGTCAGGGTTGCAACTCGTGTGCGGCGGCGGTGGGGGGGGGGTCGGCGGGTGTCATAGGGCCCTGTCTCAGCCCTCGGTTAATGGCCATTGGTCATAGGCTGTCTCCCCTTTATTTCTTTTGCTCTCCTGCTCGATCCTTCCAGGTCTCCCGCTGGAGCGGCGCCCTCAGGCACCGCATCATTTATTGCTGTCATGGAGTCACGGGGGTGGGGGGGTGGGAGGGGGGGGGGGTGACGGGGGTGGTGAGAAGAAGAAGAAGAAGAAGAAGAAGGAGAAGGAGAAGCGCCGCAGAGAGGGCGGGCGGGCGGGCGGCGCGGAAGGCTGTCAAATCTCAGCCGTTGAATATTTAATGGAGCCCGGAGTGTTTATTTAGTTAGCCTGTCGATTTTTACTGCTCTGTCAATAGCGGCTCCCGTGTAGCCTGCTGATGATCTTTAGTGTCTCTCTCTCTCTCTCCCCCCTCTCCCCCCCCCCCCCACCCCCCCCCCCAGAGGCCCAGGCACTAAATGCAATTATGGATTTTTCCCTGCACCGCAATGTGTTTGATATTTTTACTGATCTAATTTGCAATCTGGTAGTTTATTGTTTGGCATTTTAGTGGCGCTCAAGTGGCGAGGCAAATTTGATTTCCCCTCATAATTCTTTATAACTTCATTAATGCCGTTAGCACGCTGGCACCCATCTTAAACAAAGCTCGGGAAAGGAAGCCGCCGCGCGGATGAATGCGTCTCTCGCCTTTACTCTCTCTTTCCCTCCGATTCCGCTTCTAATTAAGAATCATCGTCCTGGTGCCGTTGCCGTCTGTGAGAAATATGAAATCGCAATCACGCCGCGATCTCACGCGACTCTGATGTGTCGCCGGGCCCCCGGAACCCCGCGCGGGGATCGTTCGGCCGCTTTGGGAGATGAATGCGGGGCATTAGCCAAGCGGCGGCGCGTGATTGTGTTGCGGAGTGGTATCCGCAGAGCCACAGGATTTCCACCCCCGTGACGGATGCGTTAGTTAGAGGGCCGGCATTAGCCGTAATGCTGTTAGCATGTAGCCGCGTGAGTGATGTGCTAGTTAGATGCCCGGCAGTAGGGCTAATGGTGTTAGCGTGTTGAGCCTTTCGGAAGGGATGCAATCGGTTAAGGCGATGATGGATGAGTGTCGCGCCGCCGAGTCCTGCAACCCGCCCCCTCTCCCCCTCTCATTGGCTGCGGCTGTCAGCCTCTTAAGTGGAAGCGCGCAATTAGCGCCCAAAAAAATCATAGCCCGCTAAATCGTAGCGCCGAACACCCGTCCGATGCACGTTGCCTGCGTTCGCTTGTTGCTACTGAAGGCAAGTCTTTATTTTCAGAAGCTCGTGGCTGATAAAAAAATATTATACAAGAGGGCGAAGCAGTTTGTGGCGCAGCTCTTTTCCTCCGAATGAGTGAGAGATGTCATTCCGGGTCAAAAGCAGCGGAATTGAGCGGATCACAGTTCAACAGCAGGAACTGGGAACAATTCCACACTTTAGCGAGTTTCCAAAACAAACAAAGGAAATATCGAGGACACTGGCTCTGCAACAAAAGCAGTTCTCCCCTACACACACACACACACACACACACACACACACAGAGGCTCAGGGCCTCGTTCCCGGGCTGCCCAGGCTGCAGCGCCTGAGAACAAACCACAAATGAAATTACTGTGCGCGTGCAATATCACATCCATCCTGCCTCCATGCAATAGTGACTTGACATCTTCAGAAGAAATCTGTTTAGGAATTGTTTTTGAATATTGCGTTACAGTGTTGTTATTTCGGTTGCCCGTGGCGACCGTTGCTGAAGGGTCTTTTTCAGTCAAACTGCAAATGACGGGCGATTTTTTTTATTTTTTTTTACCCAAATGATGCGCAAACGGCTGCTGGGTTTTGTACAATTTTGTACATATTTAGTTTTCTACAAAGACTTTACTTCATCCTAATGGGAAATAGTACTTTTTCTATTTCTTCAGCTTGTAAAAAATCCCTCCTGTTTTTTTTTGAGATTCTGTAGTTTCTTTAATTCTTGTCAGGAACTTATGGCTGCATAACCATCTGGGGTTGCAGTTCCATTCAAAACGTTCTACGCTAATCTCGCCGATTGTTCCGGGCAAGCTTCTCTTTTCACCGAGTGGAAGCCTTTCCGACAGCTGGTATCCCCTCTCTAATTGCGTGCTGTCATCGAATGGAGCCCAGCTCCAGCCCTTCTTCCCTCCGCATCGCTCATGGTGTCAGCAGAGCGCGGGGCCGTATCTTAACGATAAAGGCCGGGGCGGAGACGTTTTGCAACCAAACATTCATCGCCCTTATCAGCCGGGGGAGAGACGCGAGGCCGAGTGGGAGTTCTCTCGCCGAAGCAGGGAGGTGCCATTTCCCTGTAATAGTCCCTGATTCATTCCTCCACCTTTGACTAAATAATGAGGGATGACAATTAGAGCGGGCCCTGCGAGCGGGAATCAAAGGGGCCGAGATTCTGCCCTCTTGGCAGGGACGAGTCAGGCGGAGTGCGCTCCGTCGCAAACTGGATCCAGATGTTGGGAGTCTGTGCTGCCATGTGCTGCCTGCCACACAGTGGTCCAGTCTCCTGGCAGCCCCGGCCCGCCGGACCCAGTGCCCCGCTAGCAAACAGCAGGGGCGTCTCCCGGCGAGAGGCTGGGACCAGCGGTGCAAGCGGCTCTACTCGTAATTCGCGCCCTTTCAGCCAAGGATAAACGCCCTGTTTTATAAACGCTGGGCGCGTAAGACTGCTCCGTTCAGTTTACCCAGTGAACCAGGAGTATTTGCACATTGTCACATCATTTCTGCTGCTTGGATTTGCTTGGATCATTTCTGCTTTTATGAAATAAGTGATTACTGACCCAATGCTGCCCCACAGTGAAAGACTATGGCATAAATATGCATTTTGAGTGAACTGTTCCTTATTTTGTCTGAATTTAGTTCATTCTGTCTTTTCTTGGGAAAACCACCACGACCAACATCATGTGACACTCTAATGAAGGCGGAAGAATACGCCGAAACATGTCAGGTAAATAAAAACCTTAAAAAATCTATGTCTGGGATTAAAGAACCCACGGGAAATGTTCCTTTTTGATTATTATTTCTTCATCCAGCCACACCTGAAACTTGGACAGCTATACTCTCACCATGCCAGTATTCCTTCCACGCCAGTAGTTTCTTTTGTGATCTCTCTTGGAACAGCTGATTAGCAACAACATCGTCCATGATCAATCTTCTCTACGCCCAAATTTCACCTCAGCCTAACCAACAGAGGCAACTAGTACTAGCCAATTAGAGGCAGCGTAAGGTGGGCTCATGCCCTCACCGTCCGATGACAGAAAAGCAGGGCGCTTGGCTTGCGGACGCCACTGAGCGATGCGCATCAGAGGGGGATTGAGAAGTGGGTGTGCGCCATGCTGACGGAGCAATAAGCGGGTGTAGCCTGTGTGCTCCCGCGTGTACCCTGCGCTACACCACTGCCTGAGATCCCCCCCCCATCAAAATTCCAAATAAAAGAATTCCAGCTCGTCGCGGCCGCAGAGCCAGGGGCTAGCGGTGCACTGCCTCTCCGCACGCTGTGATTTATCTGCCCGCCTGTTTGTGCCTCCGTCCTTCTTTGTCTCCTCGCGCCCTTTACTTTGTGTCTCCTCTGCCGGCCCCTTGTGCACAGGAGGGGGGGGGCAGCCGGCAGAGGCTTAAGCATAAAAAGAAAAAAACTTATTGGCGCGAGTGGGCTTGTAGCAGGTGTAACACATTCAACCCCCGCGCGTGTGAATTTGATCGCGCTTTGACCCCAGATTTACTCATTTCTTTATTTTCGCCGGCCATTTCCCAGAGTGGAAGTACAGTGCCTATCGCCACCACTTGATGTTGCCGGAGGTGGCTGAGTGGAGGCGGGGGGGGGCAGGGTTGGACGGTGTCACTCAGCGTCGGTCCCCAATCGATGCCCCCCCCCCCCCCCCCGGGGGCCGTAGCGCAGGAAACAAACAACAACCAAAAAAAAAAAAAAAAAAGACAGGGGGGGCCGGCGGACCTCTATTGATATGTTTAACAAATTAGCCGCCATGATGTGCAGGTGTGATTGTGAGCGCGGCGCCGGGGTCAGCCCGTCATATGGTGGCTAACAGACACGATATTGCTGTGTGTCCTGATCTCTCCATTCCCTCACAATGGCATTAGGGGTACCCCGGGGAAATAAAGAGTCCCACTCCCCTATCCCCACTGCTCTTCAAATTAACTCCCCAGAAGGTTAAGCTCCCCGATTCATAATTATTCAAGCTACCGGCCCCACTTCACATCCCTCGCTCTCTCCCTGCCACTTCCCCTGAGTGGCACTTGGCTTTTTGGGTGGGAAAAGCCCCCCAGAATTAGATTAGCTAAGCCTGACCTGCGAGCGCGCAGCCAGATGACGGGAGCAGGATTGGACTTGATCTCTGCCTGTCTAGCTGTCTCTCTATTCAATCTAGCTGTCTGTCTCTCATACGGCACATTATTGCTGGCGAGCGTCCCTATGGATGAGACATTTCCAGCCGCGGCGAACTCCGCAATTGCATGCACGGCTCTCCGAGGAGCGGCCAGTGTCAGGAGCGCGTCTCACTCGCGTGGACGTGATTTGAATGATGGCAGGCGCGATTGGCCTTCAGTTTCTCCCTTCGCGGGGGCCCAGTGGAAGTCTCAGCGCTGGCCTGCTCATTAAATAAGTGCCAAGCTTAAATGGAACATATTGGCTGTTGAAGGGAAGACGGAGTAGGAGTCGGCACCTCGGTGCCGCAAACACCACTTTCAAGTTTCCTTCTATCGAGGCTTTTTTTTTTTTTTTTTTTTTTGTTTTTCACCAAATCTGCCACCATCATTTTTTTAATTGTGGCTTTTCATGGGTTTTTTGATGTTTCTCTGATATATCAACAAATGGCTTCTGACTGTTGAATGAAAGCTTCCACTTAAATACATGTTGTGACTAGGGCTGTCGAAGTTAACGTGTTAACTCAAACGGCGCTATTTTTTTTTATCATTTTTTTTTACACGCGATTAACGTCTGGTTCACACCGGAGGCGGAAGCGCCGCGAAGATCGAACGGAGCCCGCTTCCTTTCTGCGCCCTTGCTAACCAATGGCGTCCACGCCAAACTCGAAGCGGCGGCTTGCGCCGTGCAGCGATCGTTTCGGCGTCCGCTCTATTTTGTGCGCAAGCCGCAAGCGAGTCACTCAAAGAAACACGAGAGAATCCGGCTATTTTTCAAAATAAAATACCACGATTGACAATCACGATCATGGCTTGAGAATACTTTCAAGCCTTGAGGTTGTTTTTTTGTTTGTTTCTTATAGAGTTTCTGGACAGTATAAGTATGTAATCATTTTTGGAATGTTCCAATGAAAGTAAAAATATAATATTTCCACAAAGGAATTATTATTGTCATCTCCAATTTTTTCCTAGAGTATAAGAAACACAATAAATATCTTGGTAAGTTACATATAGAGCAGGGTGGAAAAAAAATTGCTATTAATTTGTGATTAATCGCGATTAATAATTTTAATGGACTGACAGCCTTAGTTGTGACCCACTTGGAAACAGCCTCTTGAAGTCCAACAGTCCATTATTCATCATCATTCATCCATCCATTCATCATTCATTCGTTAGTGCGACAGCAGGGTTACACTCTGCACACACAACAGCAACTTCAGAAATGGAAAAAAAAACAACTTTTGTGCATCTGCTCATGGGCAAGAAAGGAAGAGAAAGCAAACACGTGCCCGTCATCCCCAAGCAGATGCACGTCTTCCCCTGCAGATGCACATCCCAGCCCGCGAGAGAGGGAGGAAAGCCTGTCTGAAAACACAAAGAAGTAGTTCGGGTGACATTAGTTGTCAGCGTTTTCAATCAGCGCGGGGATTCCTTTGAGGAGCCGCGTGACTCTGAAGTCAATTGGCCTCCTCCAGAGGGCCGAGATAATGTAATGAGGGACCGCTCCAGACCAAGAGCCCGGGCTCCCTCTGCCCTACAATCACATAATTAATCTCCTGATTCTACCACTCACCCGTGTCATGACAGATATGTTTGTGTTTGGTGCATAATGGTGAAGCCCTCCACGTTTCCTGCGCGCCTCTGTTCGGAGGAACCGGCTCCGGAGCACGTTCCTCGGCGGCCTTCGGAGGCTTCCGAACGCAACGACGCTCCCTTTGGGCCCCATTAGGAGACAAAGAGAAACACACACGCACTTCCCAAGCAGGTACCCTAATAATACGTCGGCAATTTAGATAATGACTGGGAGTGAGATAAACTGAAGTGTGTTTTACAGGTAATTGGATCTGGAGTCTGTTGGCTACCTAAGCATGTGTGGGGTAGCACAGTTTACTTGGAAGGGCCACTTGGAGATGGTCGCTCAAGCGTTTTTTTCAAAAGCATTTGGAGCCGTAATGGCCGGTTTGAAATACGTTCCATGGATCATGAGCGCCCAGAAGGCAAATCAGAACCGGTTCTGGAGGCGCGGCCCAGAACGAGTCCGACTTTACATCATTTCTCTCCTCAGATTCCACCGGCAGCGGCGAGCACGTCCACTTAGTCAGAGGATGACAAATACAACACCCGGGGCTGTCAGACAGAACAGGTGGAGAGAATCTCTCCTCTCTCTCTCTCTCTCTCTCTCTCTCTCTCTCTCTCTCTCTCTCTCTCTCCCTCTCTCGCTCTCTCCCTCCAAGGTGAAGGCGAGAAAAGTTGGAGCCATAATGAGAGTTGTCAAGCCCGCTAGGTGAGGCGGGCGGGGGCAAAACGCAAGGGTGCCTTTGGGGGCCTTGGTGGGCCGGATCTCTTTGGCCTATAAAGAGATTACCTTGGCAGTGTAAGGAGCAGGTCCACCCTGAGGGTTTAGGGCGAGAGAGGCCAAGTAGGCCATTACCAAAGCTGCAGAGGAGCCTCACAAGCTTCATTAATAATCTGATGATGAATCGCTTTAATTGGGCCTTTATAGCCGTTGCCTGATCCCAAATCCCATCTTCTCAACCCCGTTCTTCGCAGACGAGCGCTTTGTTTTTTTTTTGTTTTTTTGTTTTTTATTTCGCACCATAACAATTTGTTATTGATGATGTTTTCGGGCGGCTGCATTATTGATCAGTCAGGGAAACGCGGCGGGAGCCGTGGCCGAGGTGGTGACGTCTGGGCTCGCGCGGCTCTCCCAACGCCCAATTTTTGTCCACGCGCTTCGGAGGCGGCGTCTAGTTTAAGACGACTCTCAGGGTCAGATTTCTCCCACTCTTAATTAGATCAGGGATGGGCTAATTAAATCAAATTCATTATCCTCAGCTCAAGAAATCAAGAGGCTCTATTGGAAATAAGGTTAGGCTCCCCCTCATCCATCATGCCCTAACTAACCAATTTACGGGGCAGCCTTTTGCATGAGGCATTATTACCTTGTCATAAACACTTTCCTTTAAAATCCTCGAATCAAGCCGCGATATGCCAAGCTTTTATCGCATTAGTCTGCGCTCTTGTGTCAGCCTCTTTCCGCCCAAGATGAAGTAGGCTCCCAATAATTATATTAGCCACAAAAGGCGGAGACGGTGCAAATGACTGCTATTTAAAGCCGGCTGATAATTCTGTATAATTAAGACATAGTACAGTTCCTCGAGCGGAGGAGGGATCGAGGGCTTTTTCCGAGGTGAAAAAAACAAAGAAAAACACCGCAGCCATTTGTGTATTCGGGCAAAAGTGGTGCGAATCATTTCCTAATGGTGAAGAATTTAGCTTTAGCTCGGGTCCCTCCGCATCCATTAGCAGGACTAAAACTAGCGCTGCAATTGTTCTGATCTTTAAAAAAATAATAACAACAACAACAACAACAACAACAGCACGCAAGCCAATCAGCGTGCCTCGGTGTTACAAAAAATAAAATCAAAGTTCCCCTTTAATAAAGTGTCATGGCGCAGCATCCCGGCTGCGTTATTTTTCGTCCCCGATCGGCGCCGATTTAGCATTTCGCGAATAGCCGTGGCAGAGAATGCTGGCGCTTTGAATTTATAACGGTCCACCGTAGGGCCACAAGCCCCCTCTAAAGTGCCCGTCTGTGGCCTGAGCCATATTCTGCAACACATGAGGCCTGTCCTCCGCTCTGTGTTGAAAAGTGAATTAGTGAGCTCCATTCTAAAGCCGGTGATAGCGACGGGCCGAGAGCGGTGATTTGT
Source organism: Thamnaconus septentrionalis (assembly GCA_009823395.1). Classification (NCBI taxonomy): domain Eukaryota; kingdom Metazoa; phylum Chordata; class Actinopteri; order Tetraodontiformes; family Monacanthidae; genus Thamnaconus; species Thamnaconus septentrionalis. The sequence goes on from CM020507.1 coordinate 18,587,336, forward strand.
TGCCGGCGTATATTACCGCCCACAGTCAGGGAGCGTGCGCGCTCACATGCATGTGCGCACGTATATGTGTGTGTGTGTGTGTGTGAGGGATAGGATAGGGAGGGCCTTATCACTCAGTGTTTACTCACAGTAAATTGAGTTGAAATAATAGTCTTTCTCTGAGGCCAAACAATGGAGCAGGCTGCAGGACCAGAGGGCCCGGCCTGGTGCGCAGGAGCCAGCCCTGCGCCGCCCCAGAATGAAAGGCAGAGCCCGAGGGCCAATGGGGGGTGCGGCGAGGAGGGGGAGGGGGGAGTCAACCAGCCAGCCAGCCAGCCAGCCAGCCAGCCAGCCAGCCAGCCGCTTGCTCCTTTTTTTTGTTGTTGTTGTTTTGTGCCCGTCGCGGCGCAGACGCCCCTCTGACAGACACCTGGGTGGGACAACAGGGAGCGAGATGAGCGTGGAGCTGGTGGGCGGGCGCGATGGTTAGGAGCCGCGGGGGTGGTGGAGGTGGGGGGGGGTCGGGGCAGAGTGACGAGGGCCTCGGGGCCTCTGTCATTAGGGGTCGGCGGCGGTGGGGAGGAGGATGACTGGCCCCGGGGCTCGCTGGCTGCAGGAGCGGCGGCGTCCTGGTGGGACCTGCTGCAACCTTTGCTACTCCCCCTGGCGGAGGCTGGTGACTGGTGGGACCCCCCCCCCCGCCAACACACACACACACAACCCCCCCTCCCTCAGCTCCAACAACACGCTCTCATAACCTTTGCTTACATGTGAGCTCCAGGACTCTGCAAAGTGTGTGTGTGTGTGTGTGTGTGTGTGTGTGTGTGTGTGTGTGTGCTAGAGAGCGCACGCAGGCCCTCATATGCCATTGTTTCTGCGTGTGTGTGTGTGTGTGTGTGTGTGTGTGTGTGTGTGTGTTTCAGCTGCAGCTCAGCGCCTCCGCAGCTCTTCCCCTTCCTTCATTCATCATTCTGCAACATAAAGTGCCGCCGCGGCATTATAGAAACAGCTGCTTTGCTCAGACGGCCGCGGAGAATGGGGCGGCGGCCCGCCGCACAAAAGACGCCCAGAGAGGGTGTAAAATTGCCCGTGAATGCAAAAAAAAAAAAAACCCCTCTGCCCTCGGCGAGAGGGCCGACCGCGGGTGTCACGGCGACGGGGGGGGGGCATTGTCATCGCGTCGGGGTAAAGACGAATCAGCGTCCCCACGAGTGGCGGGTGGGGGTGGTGGGGTGGAGGCGGGGGCACCTGTTGTCCACAGCGGCTAAATGTACATAACTACAGCTGCGGTCACGCCCCGGGGTGGTTCATAGCAGGCCTCGCGCGTGTCTGCACAACTGGTCCCAGTGCACCTTGACTGGTGTGTGTTGGGAGGAAATCAAGCCGTCCCTGCTCGTCAGGGGTTATAACCATGTAACTACACCCCCCCCCTAGAACCCAAGATGGCGGCCCATTCATTTCAATGCAGTTGTTCACCCGGCGCGTACGCCGAAAAAAGTTTTTGACTTTGGCATTAATGGGCCCATAGAGCGCAGTGCGCAACGGTGTCACTTCCCAGCATGCCTCGGTAACTCGCATGATCTATTTGGCCAATCAGAACGCTTCTGGAGAACGTCACTTACAGACACGTCGGGACGCAGCCAATCGGAACGAGCTGAGACACAGCAGCCCGTACGATGTTGTGATGTCACACTTGGAATAAACTCTTTTCTGGTGATTTTCTGGCCTTTATCATTTTCAAAGACTAAAAGACCATAACTGAAACATCTACAATAGAAAGATTTGCTATGAATTGCGTCTCAGGTCACAGTCGTCCTGTCAACCATTTTGAAGGCGTTTATTTTTGTATTGCGGTCTATGGGGAAAAACGCTTTTGGGCCGATGGGATTTTTTTTTTTTGCTGCAGTACCTCGAGCGGCCACTGGGAAAAATCGGCTAGCTGCCATATTGCCAGTCCGGTATCCAGTTCTTGGCCTGGGTGGGGGGGGGGTGGGTACGATGCAGATACAGTGTGGTTGGGGGGGGCTGCAGTGAGGCGGAGGGGTGGTTGGGTGGAGACCAGACGTGCAGACACACCACGCTTCTCCGTCCCGCGCCGAGCCCCTCGGGGCTTCACGTGTTGCGGGGGTTTCGCGAACCTGTTCTCCTCCGGGTGAAAAGAGACGAGATCTCACACTGTGAGAGGTGATCTGCAGCGCTCGGGGGGCGGCGTTACATGTACGCGACACCAGACGGCGTGGAAAGGGAAAGAGGGAGAGGGCATCAGACGGCTCCCCACCCACCACCACCACCACCACCACCACCACCCCGAGGCTGAACGCACGTCCGAATACTTCTGAGACAATAACGAAACACTTTTACCGTCATTTCAGCTGCGAGGATGGAGAGCTTTGAAAGAAATCTCGCACACTGTCACACAAGTCTGGGCAACTCCATTATTGTTTTGTTTTTTTTTCTTTTCCCCTTTGGCACAGTTTGACAAAATTAGCACAGCAACAGACAGAGAACGCGGGAGTTTTTTAAGACGCTGGGTTTTGATTTTGCCCTCAAACAAAAACAAGAAGAAACTCACTTCAGAATCACGTCTTCTGACCAGAGTGAATATCACATCTTTACATAGGATTCTGCAGTGAGAATTCTGTTCAAAAATTCAGGCACACACTTTATTAAAAAATCAATGGCCCACCTCTTGGGTGAAATTCAATATTGAAATAGCTGTAATTTAACCGTTTATTACTTGTGTTTGCTGCGTAGTTTCCTTACATTGTTCATCGAAGTGTTAATTTTATAGATCTATCCTAGGTAGATAGATAGATAGATAGATAGATAGATAGATAGATAGACACTGTGAACCTCTTGTCTTCCCTCCACCTCAAGATTGCTGGAATTTGTAGGTGGTCTGAATAATGTAGCCGATGCTCTTTAGTGAAACAGCAGGTTTTCAGTTTGCTGTGTGGTGTGTATGCGTGTGTGTGCGCGCACCCCTCTGTCTGTTTGACACATTCCAATGCCGCACCGCTCTCCGCGGCTCCTAACTACCAGCCGGTCCCCATGGTAACAGCCATACATCCATGCCAGCTCCTCCAACACTCAGAGACATATTTGTTTGGCTAGTGTAGCTACGTTCCCCCCCGACAAAAAAACACAGCTTTTTAGCATAACACCTGCTAATCTCGGGATTTAGCCCTTTGAAGGGGACGGCTGATCAGAAATTCAAACATATTATTTGAATGCAAATCTGAATGTTAATCCCCGGACCCCAGGTCTTAGAGCATCCTGTCTTTTTTTTTTGGAGGAGCCCTGTTGATCTTTCATTTGCTTTGCTATTCTCATTTTCTCCCGCAACCCCTCCTCCGCCCCCCCACATCACCACCACCAACAAGAAGTAATATACCTCTGCAGTCTGCTCTCTATAGGGTGCTAGAAGCACAACGGAACCCTGCAGATGCTTTATCATTATTCATTATTTTATAGACGTTGCGGTAATTGTGGATGTTTGCCGTCCCCGTCGACTTGTCAGGTTCCCAGATAGTCTCACTCCCGACAGCCCAACTGATTGTAATTATATTAGTTTTTGCAATTGCTAGCTTTTGTTTATTACCTTTACCAAAAAAAAAAGGGGGGGCAAATCCACCACGAATGCCGCTATTGTCCAGACTTCCCGATACGTCCCTTGTTTGTTTTCCCTGTGAATTGTGCGGTCGCTTTTCCTCGATGCTATCGCCGTGGCAATGCATCTTCTGGGCTGGACTGTTATCATTTGAAGGAGATGAGTGGGTGGCTGATGTGGGTCTTCTTTAAATTGTGTTTTAATTCAGACAAATAAATGATAAAGAGGGGGGAGATGATGACAGAGGGGCCGTACCAAAACATATACTTCCTTAGAAAAATGTCTGCTGCTTATTGACTTATATGAGAAGCGAGCCTGATGTACATCAGCCTGTAATTCCCGACTATATATCACAGCAGCGTTTCCACTGATATGTGACTCTGGCGCGCTGACTCGGGGCGGGGCGGGGGAGGGGTTGAGACGCGGGGACGGAGGATCGCAAACACTCAAATCCGGCTCTCGTGAACAACATCTGATTCCCGGTTGCCTCGCATTCGCCTTCTCCCCCAAACTAATTTCGGGCTTAGACTGAATCTCTCTTAAATAAACAGAGGCCTCTTCATCCAACAGGCCTCCGTCACAATGATCTCCAGATCATCTGTGGCCATTAAAACCTGGGCAAACACTTTACTCCGCACCAATATTGTGAAGACTGGCAGAGAAGAAGAGGCCGGGGGGGGGGTTTCCAGCCTTTCCCAGATTGTCTCTCTGTCTCCTTTGCTACCTATTAATCCCGTATCTCTCAGTCCTGGTAAACTCCTCAAGATGGACATTGCTTGGTTGAGGGTGGAAAGGGGTCAAGCTCCGCTGGCCTCTGCACAGAGCTGTGGAATTTTTCATTAGTGCACAGCTGGGTCACAAGTGGCTCCAAAGCCGTCTTAATATTGTGTAGGCCCACAGATTAGGAGCGCAGAAAAGAAGCCAAGGCGCGATGCTCTCCACCAGACCCTGTCTTTGCATATTTGCAGGACTTGCGCTTTAGAGCACCTCATATTACTGTTTGTTTTATTTCTAAGACCCAGAACCTCAGGGTCAATAGTAATTATAAAGCCCTCCAATCCAAATGTTGTTTTTTAACCATGCCACTGCTGAGTCCGAGAGATGAGTCCATTTATTTTCTCACTGCGGAGAAAGTAACGCATCTCAGAGTGAACTGATGCGTCTGGGTATTTTTTTTTTTTTTTTCTAATGGGGATGTGAGAACATTTTGATCTCTGCAAATTAGAGGCACCATGATCAGATCATTATTTTACCTGTCTTGAAAGCAAAAACCCCAACACTTCCCCCTTTATTATTATTTATGTTTCCTTTGTCATTTCTAATAGAAACAAAGGCACTTTTAGTTCCCATGTGTTTAGCCCAAAACAATTCCAGGGCATTTGGATTTGTAAACTTGAAAACTGATCTCTTTTTTTTTTTTGGTGTTTAAAAATATAATTCTAAGTGAAAACAACGAGGCCAACAGTGGGTGACAGAAAGCAGATCCACAATAAATTCAAAACAAGAGATACAGCTCAAATTGAGCCAACAGCCCATAAACAACACACACACTCACATAAAAACAGAGAAAAAAACCCCAGTGTGTCTGTGGGCAGTTACATTCAGCCACAGCCCTGTGCCATGTGAGAGCCATTACACTTATTGTAGCCATCACTCTGGCCGCTGCTGCAGCTCCCTCACAGGCAGCGATCACTCGCAGCGGCTCGTCAAGCTACGCAAGCCCCTAATGGTTCATCTTAGAAAGAGCCGACAAGCAGGAATCTACTGATGGGACGTGTTTTTTTTTTTTGCCGTTGTTTTTAGGTAAAAGAAAAAAAACGACTTCAATGGGTTCAGATATTTTACACTTGCCGTAAACGCGGTGGGGCCGCGGCGTTGTAAACATGTCACGTCTCCAGCTGTGACGGCCGTCACGAACGGCGGTGACAAAAGACAGAGCGCCGCGGTTCAGAGCGGCTCTGTGCTTCAGGTGTTTTTCAGGGAGCCCTTAGAAACAGAGGAGGGGGAAACAAACCAGAGCGAATCCGTCCGGCTGGTGCCTTCAGGGGGCGCCGCAGTCGATTGATTCACACTTTTGTTTCAGCAGAGGTTTCAAAAGCACTCACCTTTTGTACTTAAGTTAAAGTACAGATACTTATGTAAACTAATACTAAAATTAAAAGTGCTGATTCATCTTCTTCACCCAAGTAAAAGTAACATAGTACTGGTTCTGAAATGTACTTGAGTAATAAGTGAAAATGAATTAATTTTTCTGCAGTTAATGAAACAAGGCATTCGTTGTTACATGTTCAATAACAATCAGCTGTTATTTTCTACATGTTCATTCTTCTCTGTACTGAAAACATACCAGAGCCGAGATATGATATGATCCACTTTTATGTTGAACTGAAATGTTGAACAGCATCGTTCAAATAGCTCCAAGCAACAACTACTATTATATTATTAAGTGAATCCCTTTCAACAGAACTTGCGTCTTTGAAACACTGTTAAACACGAGAGTAACGAGCATGTTTCTCCAATGTAGTACACATATTTCTGTACAAAGTAAAACGTTGTCTGAAAAAGTACAGATACCTGAAAAATACACTAAAGTACAGTACCAAAGTATTTGTACTTCATTACTTCCCAACTCTGACTTTCAGTATCTCGGTTGGCCTTCCTGACTCAGCGCTAGCGTTCACCCGGGTTCGAGGACCAGGAAGGAACTCAAGCACACCCCCTTCAGGCTGCTTTTCTTTATGCGATCTGGTCGGGGACTGAACCCGAGAGCCGCTAGTGAAAAAAAAATTCAAAAACTAAACAACCAAAAAAATGCATCCCTTCATCACCACTTCCTCTGTGACGCTGCTGCTGCTGCTGCCGCTGCTGCCTTGTTTGCCCTGAGCTCTAGAAAACTGAGCCTGGATGCGATGTCGCACTCATTTTACATACTCGGCAACACCAGCTGTCCAAACAGCGTCGTGTGTGCCTGCCCGCTCACTCTTGTATTTAGATGTGTACTTAGCCTCCTCCGCCGCCCAGCACACTGTCCTTTTCACTCCGCTCAGCTTTGTTCTACCTGTGTGGTGGCGGAGGATTATTTCCGCGCTGTTTTCCCAGTGACTCATTAGCCGACGCGCACGGACGGACTCGCGGACTTTTGGCTTGGACGCTCATCCGGTGCGTTTCCACTGCCTCATACAGTCATATGAAAGGCCCAGCGGACTGACTGATCTATTGGTTGATTGATTGATTGATCTTTTTATTGAAGTGTCAAGCACCATGATTGGTGCCCAGCCCTCATGGGCTTATTGGACACTGGTCTGGTATCAATATCAAATAAAATTCCCACAATTACATCCACGATAGCCACATGACACACTACTGAACAAAACTAAACGTAACAAAACCTATAAAAAGAGAGACACATACAAATAAAAATGGTTTGTGATATTGGCTACAAAGTACTTTTCCGCCCACACAGGCCATTTTCTATAGGTTTTGCCAGAGAAAAACATCATTTTCATTCAACCAGCAGAGAATCTCACCTTCATATTTTCAAAATATGTCAGTTTTTTTTTTTAACGGAATTGATTCAAAATCAATTCACAATATAAATGACAGTTGAAAACAACAAAATGACGTTCATCTTCCACCACCTGGAGCTCAAAAAACTCACACAAACTTCAATGTTCCGGCGTACCTTTAAATCGACCCACTTACTGCCAGAGGTAACCTGCTGGTTCTCAGTCCAGCACAGAGGGAACTCTGCCTCCTCTTTAACTGAAAGAAAGCATGAGGCACTGAATGATACACGTGCTCCTTTCCGTGCACTACACGGAGAGATCTCCAGTTCCTGGATCCGGAGCGTATCTGGAGTCATCTGCAAAAAGGAAAAGGAAAAAAAAAACAAAACAGCTCAGACTCCGGAATGAGATCATTTGAATAACGACTCAAGGGTTTGGATTTCTTTGTGCAGCTGTGCAGCGCCGGGTCGGACGCAGATACGGCCGGGGACTCGTCTGAGGAGCATTCCAGAACACGGGAGCTCAGGCTGCCATAGGAATAAAGCGGCCGTATTTATTTTTGGGGTGGGACAGTGGTTCCTGGATACCCCACCCAACCCGACCCAACCCAACCCACCCCCACCAGGACCACGTCCACTGCCTCTTTACACCTTCACTACGTTTCTCCTCGGCGGCGACTGTAATAAGTGCCCACCCCCTCCGAAGGGGGGCCTGCCAGGTGCGCATGCGCAGCGTCGGACGGCGCCGTGCCCCTCCCCCGCCCCCCCGACCGCCATTATCTTTTGCTGTGCCAAGTGCAATCAGCTCCTCTCATTCCTCCCCAGCGAGCCGGCGGAACAAGGAACGCGCGGAACCTCGTCGGGCCGAGGCCGGCGTGATGAAGAAGAAGGCACCTTTGGGCCATTAGTGGTGTACACATCCTCCCGTTAATGTGTTTTACTTTTACCTGCTGGGAGTTTAATTAAAAAACAAAGAGCCTCAATTTAAAGGCCATTATTATGCTAATGTGGTGAGCACGGGATGGTGATTAAGCAGCTTTTAGAGCTGACTGGAAGCCGGCCCTTGGGAGTGGAAAGGACGGCACTTTTTTTTTTATTTATTTTTTTTTTATTCGGCTTCATTACTCTCCATGAATCGACGCTCCGAAGAGGAAAAAAATACGCTGAGACCACTAAACAAGGTCAGCAGCTACGGAGCTCTTTTATGAAGGCTAGTTGCTCCCGCCGCTGGTGCTCGGCCCGTGCACGCCAACATTTTGCAAAAGTAAAACTGTCTTCAGAAGTCCCCTTTTATCGCTGCGCCATCTGCGAGCAATCAAACGCGCGCACGTCGGCGAAAACTGGGGTTACTATTTTTAAACCAGTGTGTGGCCACCGGTGAAAGACAACAGGGCACCGCACAGAGCAAAGTAATTTTCACGATGCAGAAGTTGGAAAAAACTTTTGCCGTCAACATCTGGGCATCAAATGTTTCTTTTCTTTTCTTTTCTTTTCTTTCTTCTCTCCCTCTCTCTCTCTCTTTAGTGAAACCAATTTTCACATACTCAGGTGTGTCTCAAAGCAAACCACTTAACAGCCCTCGGAGCTGCAGCATCTTTCTCATGCAGACACGTTTGTTGTCTCTCTAGGAAAAAAGAAAAAAGAAAAAAGTCAAGGCAAAGACGCCCCTGAACATTTCGGCTTGTGAGAAGTTCTAACACAGCGATTGCTTTTCCTTTTTTTTTTCTCTTCTCTTTTACAAGGCCGCAGCTTCGGCTTTTGCAGCGTGTGGTCGATTAGTGTGACTCGGCTGTAACGAGTATAAATCAGCCTGAGAAAACCAAACTGCCGAATGAAGCCTTGTCTCCGAGCTGACAGTGTTTCTGTGCACACAGCAAGTGGGGAGATACAGCTTAGTGATATTAAGATGTGTTCAATGGTTTTCTAAGGCCATCAGGAAGCATAATACTATTGGCAGTTGGTATTATTATTGGTTATTACTGTATTTTGTTCGTCATTTCACAAGAACAGCAAACAAAAACCCAAAATAAATCCCGTTGGGTTTTACTTAAAGGAGGTTTTGCGCAGGATTATTTCTGTAAAGTCATATTTTTTTTAAGAAAGAAGTCAAGTGTTTTTTTTTGCACTGATTTGGAGACGGGCTAGCGCTTCCAGTCGGCTATGCTAAGATGATAACAACCTCCTTCGCCTCACTCGCCGACGGAGGAGTGGTTCCAATCTTCTCCTTCAGGTCTTGGCGGAAAAACAAATAACTGCAATTCGCGGAAAGTTTTCGCTTTTAAGTCCTCGCCTTGTTTTCACACTTAGTTTTACCGAACTGCTTAGCTGACCAGCTGCCGGCTGAAACGGTAACAATTTTGTTGTCTAATCCTCGCCAGGAATCCAAGAAAGAGAGCGCGTGTGCGCCTTTTCCCCTCAAAGAGTGAAATATTCTGATGTAGTGAAACAGACCAAGAGGCTACATCGGGAAATTTCGAGGCGGCTCGTCGGAGCGGTTGCCAGTTCCCTCGTCTCACCTGCCTCCGAGGCCGGTGGCTGGCGTGGCCGCAGGTCTCCCGCTCCGACGCGAGCGCCCATCTTCAAAGTAATAGCTTACAGCTGCCGCCTGGATGATCCCCCCCCCCCTCCGTCTTTGAAGAGATGCGGTGACATAATGGCCCAGAATGCTCTCTGGCTAAATCGCTGTGGCATCTTTCCGAGTGTTGCTGGATACGGAGAGCAGGGGGAGGCAGGTGAGGCTGCACGTGTTTGCCAAACGTGGCACGATTCGCTGAGTGCCCTCCCTCCCCCTCAACCCCCCGCCCCCTACCCCAACCCCCGTCTCACCCCTCCCTCTCATTCTTCTGGGCTCCTTCTTTTTCATCCCGCCCGCTCCCTTCCTGATGCTTATCGCCGCGGCAGAAGCATTAAACGTAATGTCTGTGGAAGGGGGAAATCATTGGCAACATGTGGCGAGAGCTTAAGACGTTGTCACACTTTAAGTTGCCCATAATCTGTTCAAAGGGGAGCGTGCATAGTTCTCCAAAGTGCCGGGGAAGAAGAAGAAGGGAAGGGGGGGGGGGCAGGGGGGAGGAAGCAGAAGTGGCGAGCGGAGGAGTCTCTTAGCTGCACTTGGCCGAGGCGCTCGTCAGACAGAATAAGTGTCGCTCCCAGTCGGCTTTTGTCTTCTTCCTAATGCCCCCCCCCCACCCCCGCCACGAGTTTCCCATCTGCTAGCGGCGGCGCTACGCTACGGCGTCGGGGCCTCGACGGTGTGATAATCTGTCACGTGAGTGAGGAGGAAGGGCAGGGGAGGGCTGTTGATAAGGCGAGGGAGGGAGAGTGGACGAGGGATTACAGGTATGTGAACACAGGATTAAAACGCGGCGACGTGATGATTCCAGCGGGACGCAGCTATGTGCTGAGACGGGCCTTTTTTTCTTCCTCCTCCTCCTCCTCCTCCTCCTCCTCCTCCTCCTCCTTCATTTATGAGTCCAGTCGCGGGGAGGCCCGGGTAAATATTGACCGGCCTCCGTCCTCCGTGAGATGCAGCCATTGATCCGCACAAGAGGGTCTTGTTGCCTGATCTGCGCGTTCAGGTGCGGGTTGGGGGAGGGTGGTGGTGGGCTGGGTGGGTCGTGCTGGTGGTCCTCCTTCTTTAAACCCGGCTCAGGGGCGCCCGGCGGGACTCCCTCCCTCGGCGACACCGGGAGTCGTGTTACACAAGGCGGCCCGAGTCGCCCCCAAAGTGGATTTCCGAAAGGAAAACAAGCCGGAGCGTCGGGGCGGGTCAAGTCAGGTCGGGACGCCGGGCCGGGCCGGGCCGGGCCGCTCGCACCTTGACGCGCTCGGTATCCCCAGTAGAACCTCGGCAGGGCCGAGAAAAAAAATCAAAAAGTCAGCCCCATTTACATCTCCTGCTCCGTCTCCCCACCTCAGACCACTAATCAGGTAATGTCGGGGAGGTTGAATGGCGACCGCCCCCCCACCCCTCCACCGCCCCCCCCCCCCGGTCAACCTCCACTGCTCACACAGTGGTGTTGTTTTAAAGAGCATTCTTCAGCAGCTGAACTTGGAAAGGTATTAAAGTGGGATTAGGCTCCTCCACAATCCGCCGCTTGTGTCATTCAGGGAGTTTGTGTTCTCCTCCACCCCCCCGCCCCCCCATCCCCCCGCCTCCGCTCCTCCTCCTCTGTTTGATTGTGGCGAGCCGCAGGAGTGGGACCGACTGTGCCTTTTTCAAAAGCGGAGGGGTAGGGTTAAATCCCTAGTCCACTGCTCCCTGCTAATTCTCCTTGTCCCGCCGAGGAGGATTTACTTCTGCTGCCAGCTCCTCAAAGGTCCCCTCGCTGCCCATCCGAGAAGTCGCCGTCGCCTTCCTGTGGAGGTGTGGTTGCCATAGAGGGGGCGTCATGCGTGGCCATTCCATCCCAACCCCCGCTGAGAGCCGGGGCGGCCGAGAACAGGCCAGAAAGTCCGGATTAGACGCGAGGACAAAGCAGGACAGGAAGATTCCAGAAGGGACGAATAGGAATTACAGCGGCAAAAATAATGCAAAGTGACAGAGAGGGGAAATAGAAAAATAATGGCTTACAAGATTAGGCCCCGGCGAGGAGAGAGAAGAAAGGACGGAGGGCTGAATGAGAATGTTTTCATCCAGATGAGAAGGGTTTTTTTTTTTTTTTTTTCTGCGAGAGCGAGGCTGCAAGGTGAATGCAGAGTCCCGGACCTTATCAAAAACCGCGCTAACAAGTCATTTCCTCGACTTTGCCGCTTTTCTTTCTTCGCCTAAGCCGCCGATCATTAGCTAAACACGAGAGCCGGCGCCGAGGAGCGGCCTTGACAGATTCATCACCTCTTTCTAGCCCCGATCCCAGCATGTAACGCGCTAAACCCTCCAAAATCTACCACCAAGTCCCTGAATATTCTGTTTTTTTTATTTATTTATTTCTTATCGGCGCTCAAAGAGGGTTGAGCGAGATTTCCCCTCCTCCGCCCCCTCCCTCGTTTGTTGTTCTTGCCTTTTGTTTTCAGCGTCTTTAAAGTTGGACGTCTGTTTAGAAGACAGATCCAGGTTGGCAGGTCACTCGCACCAGAAAGCCGCCCGTTTGAGAAACACGCCAAACTTTTCTTTTTCAAAGGGATTACGCTCCAGGTTTTTTTTTTTTTTTTCTTTTCCATAGTTGAATAATAATCTTCTTAACTTATTGTAATAAATGAAAGATTAAAGGCTTCGCTGAACTCTGCAAGGGCCAGTTTCTGATATCTTTGTTGTTTTTTTTTTTGTTTTTTCCCCTCCACCTCCTCCTCGGCTGCCTTGATGGATAAAAGAGAACACTAGACCAATGGCTGCTCTGCCAACGCGGCGATTTTAATTAGAATTAGGGAAAAAAAGTGGGATAATCGGCCAATCAATTGATGGGATGTAATTAAGATCGCAACGTGCTCTCCTGATGTGGATCCGACGGACGCAAGTGAAGCAGTTATTTAATGAAACGTGCTTGTCTTGTCTCCGGCAATGCACGCAGCTGCTCACACACACACACACGCGCGCACACACACACGCAGCATATCACTACTCAATCAGCACCTATAACAACATTACCATAACAAAACCACCCTTTGGTTTCCCTCCGCTCATATTTACACATTATATTCATCACTATCGCTCATCCCTGTCCCGGGCCGGCGGGCGATTGCCTCTCTTGCTGCCTCCCCGGCCGCGCACAATGAAATAGATGTTCGCCACAAATAGATAGGCGGCTGCCAGCTGTCTTCCAACGCCGGGGCAAACAAAGAGGCCACTAATAAATCCAGCTTTACGGCTGGACGAGATCGACCGCACTCTCTTGCCTCCTCGCCTCATTTGATGTGGCTCCTTCGGAGGGAGAAAAAAAAAAAAAAAAGCCGCGACGCAGGAATTAAATGCCTCTCAGTCGCCAATAAAACAATGCAAACATCCTTCTGAGAGGGAGAGGGAAATAAAAGAAGACGGCGGGCGGGCGGGCGTCATCTCCGGGAAGCGGCGACGGAGGGCCGCCGTTGCACAATGGCGACGCGATATTAGGCGAGAAGATGAAATATGAAGAGTGGGGGGGTAGTGGAGCGCCCCGGTCGTCGGCAATCAGTCACGCTCTGGCCCTGATATGGTATCTGATGCATACAGAGCAGCGTGGATATGAAAGGAAATGTGTTAAAAAGTGTCAGCGGAGGTTTCGTGATCGGGATCGGGAGTAGGACGGTAGGACGCGCACGGCCCCAGCTTTTGTGGAGGGTGGGCAAGGGGGCTGTGGGGGTGGGTTTCTTGCATCTTGCCCACGACTGAGCTCAGGCTAAACGGACGCAGGATCGGTTCCACCCTGTAATCGTAACAAATGAGCTGTTGCTGAAGGAGGAGGAGGAGGAGGAGGAGGAGGAGGAGGAGGAGGAGGAGGATCCAACCCCCCGCCACCACCCCCACCAACTCCCAACTCCCAATTCCTGGAGCGTGAGCAAGACAACTGGATTCATAATCGAAAACAATCGTCGAGTGAGTCCAGTAAAAAAAAAAAAAAAACAGCCACAGGTCGCTCAGGACCAGAGCCAATCACAGCCTGGGGTGGTGGTGGTGGGATTCTGGTGGACGCGCACAGTGAATCACAGTGCGGAGGGACACGGCCCTTGTCAGGAGGGGCCGCGGCGCGTCGTCCCTCGCAAGACGAGCTAGCGTTTCTGTCGCCCGAGGTTGCGCCTGCCAGACCTCAGGGTGTATTGAAATGATGAAGGGTTTATGATTTTTTTTCCTCATGTCACCTGTTGGGATGTGTGCTGTCACCTTATCAGATGTTCAGTTCACCGGGGCCAAATACAGCAGCAACACTATGCAGTGAATTCAACTGAATTCCAGCTCAGCCTGGTGTACGTTTGGGTGTAATGTGTCACCAATCAGTGAAAACAGCAATTGAAAAAAATCGCGAGCAAGATTGTCAGTTCTCGAGACTGTGTTTAGCTCGCTGTGTTTGACGTTTACAGTTAGCGCGTCGTACGGAGCAGCTCAATGCGACGTGCTAATCCTGCTAATCCCCACATTATCCTTTTTCATCGCATTCCAGAAAAAGGAACACAGGAGTTTTTCGATAAGTCTTTTATTTTTCTTGAAGTGATTTTTATCTGTTTAATCATTTTAATCCTAATCCTCGAATCCTCCTCCCTCAGGCTCTTCGCAACAAAGTGCAGCGGCTGCACGGAGAAGATCGCCCCGACGGAGTTCGTCATGCGCGCCCTGGAGTGCGTCTACCACCTCAACTGCTTCTGCTGCTGCGTGTGCGACCGGCAGCTGAGGAAGGGCGACGAGTTTGTGCTGAAGGAGGGCCAGCTGCTGTGCAAGATCGACTACGAGCGCGAGAAGGACCTGCTGAGCTCGGTCAGCCCGGACGACTCGGACTCAGGTGAGAGCTCGCCGCCGCGATCTCTCGCACCGTCGCGAGGACGGCACCGCAGTGCGACCATCATGTGGCACCCGGGCGCTGCATTCTTTGAGCGCCGTCCCGCCGCCGCACGGCTGGAAGGAACCTCCGTCTGGCTCCTTTCCAGAGATGCCGAAAAGCGCAAGAGATGTGTTGAAACAGTGGTGTAGTGGTGCCTGGAGAAGTGGCTCCACTCTTGATCCATGCTCTCTTTATTAAGCAGCGCATGAAGCAAATGATAAACACAATGATTATAAACGGTGCCGTGTAAGACTACTCTATTCAGTTTACACTCTGCCTCACAGACAAGTGGAAGACAATTCCATCATTATGCATTCTAAGTGAATCATTCCTTCTTCTTTTATCCGTCCACACCTGAAAATTGGATTACTACTCTCTTACCTTGCCACTATTCCACATAGACCTGTAGTTTCTTTGCAAACCTAACTTAACCTAACCCTGACCCAACCCAAAACCTGCCCTAACCTAACTCAACAATAACCCTAACCTAACCTAATTTAACCCATCTCTAATCCTACGCCCAACCCAACCCTAACCTAGCCTAACTTAACTTAACCCTAGCCCAACCCCAACCCTGACCTAACCCAACCGTAATCCTGACCCTAGCCCATAGGCCTGTAGTTTTTTTGCAACCCTAACCCTAACCTAACTTAACCCAACCCTAATCCTAACCCTAACCCTAACCCATCCCTAACCCTAACCTCACCCTTCCCAAGCATCACCCGCCCTACTCCGCCTCTGATTGGCTCTAATGCAACTAGTACTAGCCAACACTGTTGGGTGAGTCATGCCCTCCCCATCCTGTGAAAGAAAATTGGAAAACCACCACTGACTGATGCATATTATAGGGGATTCAGAAGTGGGTATAGGCAATACTGACTGTAAGATAAAGTGCGTGCACTCCGTACGCTCTCGTGCACCCTGCACTACACCACTTTGCTTCAACTCCGGTCGTCCTCGCACAAAAAAATTCCGAATCTCAAAAACGCGGGCGCAGTGTTTCAACAGAGGACGGTGCTCTAATTGGAGTGTGGGGAGGAGGGGGGGGGGTCGCAGGTTTGTGATACAGTAGGAAGTGGAAGCGGGGCCGAGCCAAGCCGGCGCAGTATTAATGGCTCTGGGGTGCGTGGGCAGGCGGCGCTGCTGGAAAGAATGAAATCACTGTATCACGGTGAGTGACGGAGGGATTTGGGGCCTTTCTGCTCCTCGCGCTCTTATCAGCTCGAGTGTTCCTCTCGTCTGCAGCCTCCGCACACAATGAGGCACCTCGCCAAGCCTTCGCTGTTCGCTACCATCTGGCTCACATTTAGACATGCACAAAAGCAGGGGGGGGGGGGGCGGGCGGCGTGGAGGGGAGGTGGGAATTTGTCAAATACATCTGTGCCTGTGTCAACTTTTGTCAACTTCTGGGAATATTTGCTCGGCGGCGGCGGCGGCGGCGTCCTCCTCCTCGCGCCGCTTGTGTCCCGCGCGCCGCCGCATCGCACAGGCATGTCTTTTGTGCGCCGTCTCCGGGCTCCGGGAGCGGGAGGGGAATGTTGACATGAACAGAGGTTAACCTTGACATGTGACGGATGAAATGTAGTTTTTTTTTTTTTTTGGGGAGAAACGTAGATACATATCAGATAACGGGAGACACCGACAGGACGGCGTCCCGCACGGTTCAAGATGGTCAGGATTCATCAGGAGCAGCACTGGTTTACATGTGGAAATCTTTTTTATTATTCTGAATTTATTTTGATAGGGGGGTTGTTATGTTATTAGTGTAGGGATGTGCTTATAAGCTTGTATTTTATTTTATTATGACTGTGAAATATGAGTTTGGCGGACGAACTTTAGGTGCGGAGCTGCAAAAACGCATTTGATGTTTGTTTTATAGAAATGTATACAGACGCCTTAATTTCTCTGTCAGGATTAGATTTTATGATGCTGCCGGAAAGGAGTAAAATAAAGCTTAATTTGAGGACCAAAACACTTACAATAGTTTCAACAGTCTCAACCTATATTGCATCTGGTTCTGTCTTATCCTATCAAAAGAAAAGTGAGATATTCTACATATTGCAATATAGCTGCATATAGAATCAGCTGCTTCAGTTTTATACGTAACGCAATGAATGTGTTCATCAGCCACAGAACGCCTTGGCACCGGGTGAAACAAAGTTCACTAGTGACGCCCGCACTGCTGATGCTAATGATGTTGTCAAACCAAACCCATAGTTAAACCAATTCACTGAAAGGAGACCATGGATATTTTTTTTTTTTTTTTTTTTTTTAAATCCACATAACAGACGAACTCAGCGTTTGTTACAAGCTTCACGTTTAACTGGGATATTTCCCCAGAAGTAATGTGTGTGTGTGTGTGTGTGTGTGTGTGTGTGTGTGTGTGTGTGTGTGTGTGTGTGTGTGTGTGTGTGAACGCGCAGTTCGTATTACAGCTACAAGCAGCAGGCGATCAACCAAACTGAAAGGCATTTCCTGCCGAACAGCAATATCTAAAACATTTTTCACTTTTTGCTGTAATGATACTTTGCCACAGGTATTAAAAATGACCCCAGTTCCCAACCCCCCAACAAGCGCATGCTGTCTGCGGCCGTCTGCATGAAAGCGGTCGCTCCGTGTCATGGAAAGACGCATTTCCCCGCATGAACTCTTGTTTCCTTTTCCGTGTTGCCCTTGATGCAGTAGCCTTATCAGAGATTGATTTAGTGTAAATCGGACAAAGCTGAGCGCCATAAATTTCCCGTGACGCGGCGTCCCGCTCCATGACAAATGCCCATATTTCACCCCGGCCTCCAGTAAGCCCCGTCGTACATGTGTCCTTTTCCTTCGGTAATAAATTGATAACAAAGTATCAAAAACACATGTGTCTGCTTTGATTACGCCCGTGCAAAGGACAGGGAAAAAAAAAAAAAAATCATCCATCTTCGGCGCGAATGTTGCAGCAGCCGTCTCGACTCTGCTCACTTCTACTTTCTTGCAATTTCGGCGCTCCGTGCGTCAGTCAATCCGTCAGTCAACTTTTATTTGCGCGGCGCTAAATCTCATCCGGAGCGCTTTGTGCGCCCAGAGGGAAACCAACTGGGCCGTCTTAGAGCGGCAAGGTGCGACGAAACCTGGAGCAGATCCGGACTTCGGAGGGCCGGAGGTCATCTGCTAGGACTGGTTGGGCTCGAAAGGAAATGCAGAAGATGTAGAAATTGAGAGGAAGGGATGGAAGTAGTCAGAGTGGTTGCATGCAAAGCTCTCATAATACGTCGATGTAGAGATACAATCAAATATTGAAAGATAAGCACAAGCATATGACATATATATATATATATATATATATATGTATATAAATAAATCCTGTTGTGTCGTTACACATCAAATTATCATAATATTCAAATAGACTTGAATGCATATTAGCGGGCTGGTAGTGGCTTGTGTGTGTCGACATTAAAGCCTCTTCCGAACCTCCTCGCCCCCTGCAGAGAAGAGCGACGACGAGGAGCTGGACATCAAGCCCGAGAAGGGCATCGGAGGCCCGGGCAAGGGGGACGACGGGAAGGACCCCCGGAGGCCCAAGAGGCCGCGGACCATCCTGACCACCCAGCAGAGACGAGCCTTCAAGGCCTCCTTCGAGGTCTCCTCCAAGCCCTGCAGGAAGGTACGGCCGCGGCCAACGCCTTCGCTCTCGCAGCGCAGCACGCTAACCGAGGGGGGGGCAACAGTAGTTCTCTGGAATAAAATTCACAAATTAAAAAAGAAAGCCCCCCCGGCCCGCCCCAGAGCGGCGCTTTGAAGCGGGAGGGGGGCGGGGGGCGCTCTGGTCTGTGTTAACCGAGGCAGCCTGGTGTAACGCCGTCCGTCTGCAGCCAATGTCGTACTGAGATAGCAGAGCCGCCTCCGTTAGCCGGGGCCCTAAAAACAGGCCTGAACCGGGGCCAAGGCTTTGAAGAGGCGAAAAGGGTCCGGAAAAAAATGAAAAAAAATAAAATAAGAGCCTGGAAAAATCAAAGGGGGCCAGCGCTGCCTGTTGGAAAAATGCGAGAGGGAGGCAAAGTACTTCAGCGTGCTGGGGACGGCGGGGGGCGGGGGGGTAAATAAATAAATAAATAAATGTAAAAATTCTGAAAATTCTGTTTCTGCGTGCTTTCAGGTGAGGGAGACGTTGGCCGCCGAGACGGGGCTGAGCGTGCGGGTGGTGCAGGTGTGGTTCCAGAACCAGCGAGCCAAGGTGAGAAGAAGCGAAGCGGCGGCGTCTCAAAGCAACAGCTTCGCTCCATCAGGCCGCGCAATAAATCAGCGCTGCGACGTGTGCTAAAACGTATCGCCCCGTCTTCCTCGAAGGAGCGTTTTAAAAAAGAAGAAGAAGAAGAAGAAAAAAAAAGAAAAAAGAAAAAGGAGTTGCAAATCTCGCTCGTCCCTTGCATTAAACGTCTACGCCCTCGTCTTTCTCCTGATCGCTATCTGAGGAGAGGAGCCTTTGATAGTGGACGATGGAGTGCGCTGGGACGGAGATTTGGTTGCGGTTCACTCCGGGGTGAAACCGCGAGGAGCATCCTTTTTAAATTAAAAGAGCGCATGTTAGTTTTAGGTGTTTTTTTTTTTTCTCCCCCCCCCTCCTTTTTTTCTCACAAGTCTCGACTCCTCGGTTTCAGATGAAGAAGTTGGCAAGACGACAGCAGCAGCAACAGGAACAACAGAACTCTCAGAGACTCGGCCAAGGTACGACGCCGCGCACGCAGCCAATGGGAATCTCTCTCTCTCTCTCTCTCTCTCTCTCTCTCTCTCTCTCTCTCTCTCTGCATTTTTTTTTGTCGTCGTTGTTCAACACAGTCACGGACGCCGTCAAACTCTTTAACGTACCGCCGCAAGAATGTGAGGGTGGCTTTTTGACCTTGTTTTCGTGAGGGGCCGCGGTGACGTCACAGGTTAGCTAGCTCGCTAGCCTAGCTAGCCAGCGCCAGTCGGAGCCTAGCGTGAGGCGAACGCACACCCACGCGCACACAAATGCACCCACAGGTGAGGTGTGGAGACACGCAGCGCTCATAGCTCGTGGCTCCTCAAGTGGATAATTTAAAGATCCCCTCCAGAAGTGTATTAAAGGGGAATTCCAGTGTTTCTCATCCCGCCGCCTTTGTGTTGACATAATATGGTGTGTAAATGGCCGCGGGAGCTCTGCTGCTCGTGGTGTCTGACAGCGTTGCAGAAATGGTCCCTGCAGAGATTTGAAGCGTTTTGTTTTATTTAGCTTTTTTTTTTGTTTGTTTTGTTTTTAACCAGAAACACAAGTTGTTTCTTCTGCCAATGTCACAAGCAGTTAAGTGTTGAATCATAATGCTCCGGCATGTAAACTCCAAACTTTTCTCTGCGGCCCTGACACACCCTTCCTGCTGCAACCAGCTTCTTGCTAGCCTCTTTTTTTTTTCTTAAACAGATTGATTTTTATCTCTGTGGGATTCTTGTTTGGACTGTTGTCGCCTGATTGTGTCAGTTTCAACCTGTCAGTTCAACAAACAAAACTCTTTTGTGGACATAATATGATTCTTTGTATTTCCCAAAAGGATGAGCAGCTCTGAGCTGATCTTATTTCTGAAAAAAAAAAAAAAAAATCTTTTATCCCATAATATATAAACATCCACATTTAGTTTTACCTCGAAGGTTTTTGTTTCTGTCAGCAAATAGAATAGAATAGAATAGAATGCTGATATACTTTATTAAGGAAGAGGTCCTTAATTGCCATGTAAAAGTTTCAGAACACTATTTTTTTATTTTATTTTATAAAATATTTTTTTTCCTTATTTCTTCTCAGAAATCACAGTGAACGTTAGTGGACCTAAAGTTTTCGAGATTTTCTGTATATTTTGCGCTCCTGGGCTAGACTGAGCAAGTAGTGATGCCACAGAAAGTGCTACCACTTTTCATTACTCTTCAAAATAAAGCTCTCAGGAACAAGAAGAAGCCACTCCATTGACAGAAAGAGGTGCCAAATGAAAGACTTTAACAAATCAATAGTCTTTGACGCAAAACCATCGTTCTATGATCAATGAGGTGTTTCCTCTGCTTCAGTGGTCCACATGAACGTGTGAACAGGGTATCAAAATAACATCAAACTAGTGTGAAGCCATCCATTATAGCTTTTCTTAGGCTGCTAGTCTTAGTTATTACAATGGGAAACAGTGCATCAGAAGTTGTTTTGCCACCGCTGCACGTAATTGTTCGCATGGGAAAACAGAAACAAGTTGCAGCTCCAACGGGCGGCAGTCAAGTTTAAAAACAACGAGATATACTTTGTGTGGAAGCCAAACGCAATGAATGTTGAGGCGTCATTCTCGCAAAGCCACTGCAAAGGAAAAGTGCTCGGCGGGGGGATGGGCTGGGCGACGAAGCCGCAAGAGTTGAGTGACGTCAGCTGGTGGAGAGCAGTGTTTGTGAAGAGAATTATGGGAGAAGCCACAGGAAGGACTACTGTAAGTTTCCATGGAAAAACTAATATTATTCTCCCACAGCGTGGCACATCTTGACTCCGCTTGATTCCACCCGCTTATCTTCCCCTCTTTTTTCAAAGGGGAGATTTACCTGATACTTGACGTTTCATGCCAGCGTGAGTTGAGGTGCACGAGCCAGGGGTGATTTATATATACGTGGCTGCACTGGTCAGAGGCAACTGTCACAACAATTTGTCTAATCCAAAACAAGAAACACTAGCATACAGGCTAAGCTAATGTTTGTAGTTTCGCAATCCATATTTGTTGACATTTTTTTCCTCCTGTAACTGAAACATTTGCCCAGAGAAAAAAATGTGATATGGATGAAACAAATTAGCTGTTTAAAAGTTGTGTGACTTTAATCCAATACCCCAAAATCCGTCATACGAGCACAGGCGGCCGCTACAAGTATGCTAACATTAGTTCTTAGCGTCTTTGCTCGAGCCCAATATTTGCTTACAGCCTGCAACTTACACTTCATCATTTTCAGACGCTAACCGAGGCAATAAATTAAGTCAAGCATGGGTCCATTTTTTTTTTTTTTCCCGTTTTTAATTAGCATCTATGGAGTGGCCTCTTGCTGCATATAACGAATAGTGCAGATTAAGATGAACTTCTGCATTAGGTGGGCAGCCTACGTCGCTCTGCTTGGAGGCTTAATCTATATTTAATGTAGTGTTTTCGCTTGTGTGAGTGCGTGTGTGTGTGTGTGTGTGTGTGTGTGTGTGTGTTGAAGGGGAAGCTGTGGGAACTCGAGTCGTCGCGCTCCATCGCCGCGCGGAATGAGACGGCTACACCTCCCGTCTTTAACTAGCAATTAGCTTTAGCTCTCTTTGTTCTCTTTTCCACTACGTTCACCCTTAACATGCTCATGGTTCCTCCTCCCGCCTTCACTCTCAACGCTGACACCGTCTCCGTCTTCCCAATTCCTGTGTGTTTCCAGAGGTGATGTCCAATCGGATGGAGGGCATGATGAACTCCTTCACACCGCTGGCGCCGCCGCAGCAGCAGCTGGTCGCCATGGATCAGAACGGTTACAGCACAGACCCGTTCCAGCAGGGGCTCACCCCCCCACAGATGCCCGGGGACCACATGAACCCATATGGTGAGCTTCCACCGGCTCAGCCCTGCCGTAAAACAACACAGACGCACACACACACACACACACACACACACCTGTCCCTTGATCAACCTCCCAGCTCCCCAGTGTGGGACACGTGTTCTGGCCGCTGGCCCCTCCCATCCCCTCAATCTGATATTAGCAGCTCGCAAAGACAAATGAGCTGCTTTAGCCCCAAGTGGAACTCAACATCATGATTTCTTTTTTTTTTTTTTTTGCATGTGCTTGTTTTGAAGTTCATTTCCATCTGAGTAGCATCGCTTTAGCTCCGAGCCCTCTTGTCCTTGCTTGAGGCGCATGTTGTGCGTGGACAGCTCCAGGCCAGAGCGCAGCCCGAAGCGGCGACTGCGAATCAAGATCGAGACGACGACAACAAGTCTCTGATCTTTCCCGGTGACGCGGGCCTCGAATTAAAGACGCAAAACAAATGAAAAATGGCCGGCGGAGGAACATCAGTCACTCAAGTGTTCGCTCGTCCGCCAGATGAAACCCGGAATAACACATTTCCGAGCGATGTCCTCAACAAGCCCCGCAGGGACCATTTCCCGAAGTTCATAACTTCTTTATAATTTGCCTCCCATTTAGCTCTTCACGGTAGTCGGAGCCCAAATCCCCGGTCTCATCACTCTCCTTTGGTTCGGGGAAAAGAAACAATATTGGCAAGGCATTAAAAGATGTGTCTCAAATCACTGTCCCCATTTTGTGCAACACTATCATTAAGATCCAGAGTGTAATAAAGTTAACTATTCCCTCCAGAGAAATAACATGTTGTGGTTTTTATGAAAGGCAGAAACGCTCGCTATTAACCAGATCTTTCTGTGTGTGTGTGTGTGTGGGGGGGGGGTGCTCCTTGTTTACATGCCGCCTCGCCGTGCACAATTGTCCCGGCGAGGGCAGCAAAAAAAAAAAAAAAAAAAAAAACAACAAAACGCTAGCTCCCGATCGTAAGCAACGCAACGGCTCTTCCCAGTTGTGATGACACACAACAGCCGTATCTCTGAGTGACTATTAGCCGCCATAATTTCCCAGCGCTGCAGTAAATCTGAAGTTGTGAGGCCAGCAGGAGGCGCCGCCGCTGCCGCCGCCGGCTCCCACCACCACCACCACCACCACCAACCCAAGCCCTGACAGCCTTGTCCTGTCCTGTCCCGTCTCTCCGCAGGCAACGACTCGGCCTTCCACGACATCGACAGCGACACGTCGCTCACCAGCCTCAGCGACTGCTTCATGGCGTCGTCGGACGTGGGCTCCCTGCAGGCCCGCGTGGGAAACCCCATCGACCGCCTCTACTCCATGCAGAACTCGTACTTTGCGTCGTGAAAGAAGGAGTCGAGGGAGCGACGAGGTCGACGCCGGTTATAAACGAGAACTCCACCCCCTTAACCCCTGGACCCCACCCCTCCCCCGCCCCCTGGACCACACCACCAACCCGTGGCCCCACGGAACGACGGACGGTACCGCCGCCGAGAAGCTCACCGGCCGTGTGCTCAAGCTTACACAAAGATAGTGAACAAAAAAAAAAAAAAAGCGACAAAAAAAAAATTGGAACCACTTGTTGTAGGACAGGCAGAATCCTGTAGGGGAACAAAGACTTCGTAACTATTGTTAGAGATTATCTGGTAGGATTGCGTGTCTGTCGCAGGAGATGCTACTCTGTCCTTCGCCGACTCAAAGAAAAGCAGTTAGAAGCCACTTATGACAACACCCTCCAACCAAACCACGCAGTGGGTTTATACAGTGCATGATCAACTGTAAACTAAAGCCGTTTTTTTTTTTTTTTTTTTTTTTTTTTTGTAAGGCCCCACCCACCACCACCGCCGGCGAGCATGCCGGTGTCAGGGCTGTTTTCTGCTTTACACTACACGGATCTCCATGTTCACCGTTAGCATTTTGATCACTTTTCAATAGGTTTAGATATTGTGTTCATAGTGAATAGGTGCAGCATGTCTGCAAGCGTGACTGTACATTACGTGTATGTATGAGAGAGTTTGCGGCGAGGAAGAATTGTGTAGAGGAGGAGGTGCAGTTAAAAGCAGTAAAAAAAAAAAGAAAAATAAAGTTAAAAAAAAAAAAAAAGCAGAGCAGACGAGCAGTGAAGTGTAAATACTCTCCCTGGGCAAATTGGATGTGCATGTTAAAAATGGAAAGCATTCTATTTATTTAACTATAACAGGCTCTTGAAGGTGCATATTAAAACTGAAAAGCTTTATTTAAAAAGGAGAGCATTTTTTGTGTTCAGCAATTAGTGAGTTCATGAGTATCACGACTCATCCGTACGCTTTTTGAATATGAAGATTAAACCCTTTTGTTTTCAATAGGTTTTTATTTTATGTTTGTTTTTTTTTTTTGTTTTTCTCCAGCCAAGCTGTAAATGAGCGATGTTGCTATTTATTTGGTACAGACCGTAAACCTTCTGTTGTCATTGTCATATGTACATTCTAAAAAAAAATTGTTGAAGTTGCTAATTGACCAAAGTTGACTGGTTTGATGAATAAACAATGTCTTTCTCCTGATAAACGTGAAATAAATCTCATTCAGTGACCATCCACATTGGTAGCGCTCAGCTGTCCAAGTGCAAACGGCCCTGAGAAGCAGCACTGCATTGCTGGACAACCCCCAAAACAAGAAAACACAGTTGCAGTACCGCAAGGTTGGAACTCTTGTGCCTTGAGAGATGTTACTCTGCAGGCCGTAGTTGCGATCAGGGGTTATCTGAGGTACTGCGGCTGCTCGCTCGATATTTTCCCTTTTTTGGGACCATTCTCTCTAAATCCTAGAGATGGCTGCGCGTGGAAAATCCCAGTAGATCAGCAGTTTGTGAAATACTCAGACCAGCCCGTCTGGCACCAACAACCACGCCGCGTTCAAAGTCTCTTAAATCCCCTTTTTCCTCCCCCGTGCTGATGCTCGCTGTGAACTTCAGCAAATCATCTTCACCGATGCTCAGATGCCGTGTGATTGGCCGACTAGCTGTTAGCATTAACACGCAAATGAATGTTCTACCAAAGCCAGTGGCCGATGATTGGGCTTTTCCCAAGCTGAAAAATGGAGCGACTTAGTTTTAGCTGGGGCTGTTTTCAACATAGTGGCCATAGTACACCATCTAATTTAATGAAGAAAGAAAGAAAGAAAGAAAGAAAGAAAGAAAGAAAGAAAGAGAGAGAGGCAGCACACTAAGCTGCCTGCCAGGAACAGAGGAGTTCAAGAGGATTTAATAATTAGAACATGTCAATCTTTGCTGTTTGGTTTCCCAATATTTTGACATGCATCTGTTATTTTTCAAGATATATGATATTATTCCTAGATACAAATGACTTGGGCTTTGGAATGTTGCTAATAGTCATCAGTCTCACAAATGGATTTATACTGGCTACACACCAGGCGACGCCAATCATGTGGGTGTTGCCTGGTGCACAGCTTAGTCACTGAGGATTAATTGTGTAAATTCTCCTGAAATTTATGTCGTCAATATCGCCGCTTTATTACTCCTAATGGAGTCAGAGCCTCGCCGGTCTCGAATCCCACACAATAGCCAGGGAGAGGAGTCATCGACGGCAAGGCGGAGCGCTTTTTACGGCTACAAACCTGGTGGTGGCGGAGGCTCGCAAAATCGCTCCCCGAGCAGAGTTTATTGGAGATAGAGGAGCGCGACTAATTCAGCCGCGGCGACAAGCCAAGTGCCGGCTGAGGAGTCCAAACTACCCAACACTTTTCTTTTTTCTTTTTTTTTCTTTTTTTTCTTTTTTTCGTCGCTCTGCCAAAGTCGTTCCGCAAGTATCTCCATCCAACAATGTTGTGTCTGTGGTCAAGCCGCAGACCTGATAATTGCCTTCGCGAGGGGGGAATCTCAGTTTCGTCATCAAAGGACGTGCCGACGAGCGCAACGTTTACTCGCCGCTCGGAATTTTTTTTTTTTCATTCATTATTATTATTACTTCTTTTTTTTCTTACAGTAAAAAAAAAAAAAAAAAAAAACGACTTCGCCCCGTTCTCGTGGGATGTAAACAAACGGCGGCGGCGGCGGCGGCGGCGGCGGCTCTGTTCACGCGGCCGTCTCGCTCCGCCCGTGCACTCGCTGCACCGCAAGCACATTCTGTTCGTCGGGACGCCGCAGCAGGAACATGTTGCGAGGGTGAGGTCGGGGAAAGAGTTCAGGTGACATACCAGTGCAGCTGCGCTAGACAAGACAGCCAACCCCACCTACAACCTCGGGGCTTGGCGGCTGCTTGGAAGTACCATCTGGGTGCTCCTTCATCTCTTGACAGTTCCTCAATGTGGCCAGGCAAGCTTCTTAGCTCGGTGTGTGTCATCATGTGACCATACTGCCAGACACCTCTTTATATATATATATATATATATATATATATATGTATATATATATATATATATATATATATATATATATATATATGCTGCTATCATGACCTAATATATCCATTTGGTGTGACTGTGACAGACTTTAATAAACTGCGCGATCGCTCCTGAGCGCCAAAAAAAAAAAATCTCTATAAGGAGCCGCTGAAAGTGTCAGATAAGTCCTAATTCAAAGCGCGAGCGCGTATATATAATATATCCGCTATCAAGACTTCAATCTGACAGCCAGGTGTTGGACTTGTTGGCGAGGTTAGACTGTCATTCATCTTGAGTTGTCACGCCGGCAGGCGCGCATCCCTCCGAGCCACGCCGTGACGTCGTCGTCTGGAATCCGATTGGACGAGACTTGTCGAGTGCGCGAAAGGAAGAGAGAGAAAAAAACAAAAACAAAAAACGGATCAGACACACAAAGAGAGACAGCAAGTAACGTTGGTCTTTCTTTTTCTTTTCTTTTTTTTGCACGTTGCACGTGGGCCTGTGCGCGACGCGGCCACAGCTACAGGCGAAGTCGGGAGGAGCCAAGCGTCCGGGTGTGCGTCTGCCTTGGCTTGCGCGTGAAGGTGGAACATGTGGGGACGCTAAACAGGCTCGCATATGGGTTTTCTTAGATGTACGGCGGCAGATAAAAGTGGAGGACTGAGCACACAGATGCAACAAAGGCTCCCATTTACAGTAAACACGGACGGGAGCCGAGAGAGGCGCGCGCACACACACACACACACACACACACACAATTGGCCTGAACCTGTCTGTCGTCGGCCGGGCAAGGTGAACTCACACAGAGGTGTTCGAAACATTTTTGAAAAGTTGTCAAAATAACACAGCTATAGCACCCAAAAGACTTGGATTTCCATTGAAAACTCTCCCGCAAAGTTGTTTGAACAACTTACTAGGATCTGAGACAAGCTGGAGCTGAGAAATCTGAAGCAGTGCCGCCGCGCCAGGCAAATTAGGAAACTCTCAGCTGCCCGTAGGTGCGAATGCGAATGCGAATGCGAATGCGAGAACTTGTTTGTCTTTGCATGTGCGGCCCTGCGATAAACTGCAACTTGCTCAAGGTGAAACCCCGCCTCCGCCGGAAGACAGCTGGGATCGGCTGAGCAGGAGCAGGAAAAGTGTGCGTAGAGGAAGAATGAATGGACACACAGATCGCTCACTCAAGTGGAAATCCCAAGAAAATAAAAGAAAAATATGTCACGACTAAGACTGATTCCATTTGCCGTTGTCGCAACCAGTAAAGTCGATGCCAACCGACCCCGCCCCCCACCCACCCACTCCGCTGCAGAAATGCACGTCTGCAAAGCTCCATTCATATTTCACAGGACAAAGACGCTGTTTTTCTTCCCTTCCTCTATTTGTTACAGGGTGGGAGCGTCGGAGCGAAACGCGATACCGCCGCTTCGCCGGCGAACAGAATCTCTCGATACCATTACCTCAGCGTCATCTTTAATAACCTATGGACGTTTTGAAAAAACAGGCTTCTTCTGCCCACCCAAGGTGTTAATAGGCAGACTGTGAATGTTGGACAGGGGCTGTTTCCAGCCTTCGCTCCAGGTCTACGTTAACGCCTCTCCTTTTAGTCGCGCGCTTTGAAAACGCTGCGGATTCTTTCACGGCGCTCAACATAAACTTCAATTCTCTATTCCATAAATATCTGGTCCTCAACTCGGCCCCGCCCGAGCTTCGGGGCATGCGCCGCTGGGAGCAGACGGGGTAAAAATAAAATCATTTGGCCAGGATGTATTTTATTGGCAATTTACACCTCCACACTTGAAATGTTTTTATGTGTGTCTGCGATGCTGTTGCCTGTCTGTCTCTCGCTTTTTGTGTCGCACAAACTGCCACGCAGCACACTGAACTGCGGTGAATGTGCCAGTGTTCCAGCGCTCGGATGTGAATGGGACAAAGAAGACACATAGATGTTGATGTAAGCGTGGCCTCGATATGAAAACAGCCTTTCTGAAACCTGAGCTGAAGACACACACACACAGAGACACACACACGCGCACGCTTACTGGGCGTTAAGCGACCTTTGGTAAACTGTTCACACATTTACTCTTCTGCCGTTCTGGCACCGCGTAGGAAATGAGTCTAGCGACAATATTTTTGTTAGATAACCAAAAAATCCTGAAATTTCCCACCTAAGACACAATTGGGGTCTTGTGATTCATTGACTCTCAAAACTGCCGGCTCCTCTCGGTCGACCCGTGGAAGAAAAAAATAAATAAATAAATAAATAAAAATGCATGGAGCCCACTTGGTTTTGGGAGGGTAGTTTGAGGGAAGGATCTCTGCGGCCGCGACCTGACACGGCAGCCCGAGAGTTTAGAACCGTGCGTCCCCGCAACCACTTCACTCCACTGAATCAGCCAAGGGAGTGACTCACAACAAACCGTGTGGCAATGTTATTTTGAAACAGCCTCCTAATTGTCGTTTCTCAACATCCCAAATTTACAACACGCAACAATTACATTTCTTCTGGCACGCCAAAGCCTAATTAATTGTTGCTTTTCTGGCCCCAAAAGACGCTCAGAGGATTTTTTTTTTTTTTTGCGGGCTCGCTACAGCCTCCGTGTCTTCTCATGGGGTTCACAGGAGTTCACAGCAAGTCCCCCGGTGGGGTTGGGGGCTGGGGTTTGGGGGCGGCTTTTGGGGTGTTTTCATTGGGCATTTTCCATGGCGTGTGGTTAATTGTTGAGGGAGACTTTTAAACGGCGTCGCGCACATATTCCACGGCCCTGGAGGGCTGCTGCGTAATCGGATGACGGCCCCGCGCGCATGCGGTTTTCTTTTTTTCTCCTTTCGACCAAAGAGTCGGGGGTCACAGCCAAAACATCCAAGTATGTCCTCACAGCAGCGCGCCGCTTTGGTGTGTCAGTCAGCGGCGCAAAACACTGCCACCACAGTGTGAGGCGTTGCTTTGCGAGCAACAAGCAAAACACGATCGGCGGCAGCGGGGGCCCATTTGGCTTGAGTTCCGCACGCAGCACAGGCAACAGGACAGGAGGGCAGTGGTGTTTTTTTTTTTTTTTTTTTCAAGAAAAGAATAGAGAATACAACAGAAGCTGCAATTTAGAGAAGCACCCAGCTTCCTGATTCATTCCTCGTGCAGGGAAGAGAGGAGTGGCCACTTGAACCTCGCAGCGCAAATTTCTGTGACGTGTAAACATATTGCTGCAAATGTTTCTTGACCTCCTACCTCTGTGGCAGCGCTGAGAAAAAGACGGCGCTGGATTCATCTCTCCGTACCCAGAGGGGTGCAGATAGAGCCCTGGATAGGGCTCGGTAATCCCCACCACTATTGGAGCCCATCTGTTTTGGTTTTCATTTTTCTGCATTATTGGTGCTTATTGGTACATGGTCTAGGAATGTAGCCAGGGTGTTTGAAGTCAAGGAGGAAGGTGATGCCAGGGGCATTAGCTGAAGGAATGATGACCTTAAGGTCTAACATAAGCCAGCACTTCTAACCTCCAGGAGCCTCTCCCTTGATGTTGGAATCCAGCTCTTGCACCCTCGGACGCCTCAGACTTTTCAATGTGCCATTTGTGTGTGACGCTCATTGAATCCATATTTTTTTTCGAGCTATTCTGTCCTGAGAACTCAGCGAAATCCATCTCGAATTTCAAAAAGCAATGAAAGACATCATAAGACAGCTGTAATCAATGGTATCATTATTATTAGTAGTAGTAGTAGTATTTGCTGTAGTAGTAGTAGTAGTAGTACTATCACTTGGCTTATTATGACTATGCCAATCATCTCATCATTATCAAATCAAAATTATATGAAGTACGAACACTGCATTCCTGTTTCAATAAATTAGCCATTTTGGCCATTTCCATAATTTTGGCGAACCAAACCTCCGTCACCAGTTTGCATGCTTTGTCAGAGTGAAGCACAGAATCAAATCGTTAAGCGCGCTTACATGGTCAATTGTTGGCAAGCTGATTCGAATGGAGGGATCATATTGTTCTTTTCAATTAAAGTGACTGGATTGATTTATGGTTTCCCCAAATGCTGTGCCAGTATTCAAGATAGAGGTGTTAGCTAGCCTAATCAAGCTAGTGTTTCTTTAGCGCTTGTTTTGACACTGCCACACCAAAGAAACATTGCGCTTGTCTAAGTATCGACGGGTACCTAGTATTTATCTTGATGATGAGGTGGTACAATCGCTACACTGTGGGGCAAACATGCAAACAAAGCTCCAAAAACAAACAAAAAATAGTAATAAAGGAAGCAATCTGATGTGCTGTTTACATGGAATCTAATTGCACCAAAAACAAAGTTACACCACTTCCTCTGATCTGATTTCAATTTTTCAGATAATAATTCCCGTTACTTGCAGGCAGACAAGAGCAGTACTGATATTAGCAATTGAAAGAGAGACACACACACTATTGAAGTCATGCGATAAATTATGGCTTTCATGTATTTAAATACTCTTTCACATGGGACACTTGCAGATAAAAGGAGAATATATTATGTGTTATCAAGGTTCTGTTTCAGTCTCTGGGAGCTTATTTTCCCCACAAAAATAAACAGGACACCTTTTTTTGGAGGGCGGAAAAGCAGCTTTTGCAAGTGTTGCACCTGAATGCAAAACACATTGGCAGTACAAGGTGAGCCCTGAGCTATATATTTAAGTTGTGGATGTTACGACAGAACTCACCTGTGAGGCCAATAAATCACTGGCAGTGTGCGCGCCGCACCGAGCGAGGACAGTAAATCTGAAAGTCAACAGTCGGCGGGTGCTAAACCAAACTGTGTTTGGCACTTTCCCTGTCATGTATGCCACGTGTGCTATACACCTTAATGACTCCGGCGGTAGCTTTTTCCCGAAGGCCGTGAACAACAAATAAGAAAACGCATTTGCTGTGAAAATAAAGCTTGACCTCTGTCCTTCTGCTTGCGACTCATAAGAGAAGTCTGCCGCGCGCTTGTTGTCCGTGTACGTTGGATCCGCCTTAGTGATTCTCGGAGACTTTTATCAGACTGTAGCCGGGAACGTAGCGGCTATTGCGCCGAGATCACCTAATGACCGCTGGGCCTCATTTGACCTCCTGCGTGACCCACTCTAAGCTGAAAATCGCTAGTTGGAAAGACAAGGGCAGTCACTTTTTGACCCGGCGCGACCTTTTCCATTATGGCGAGGAGCAGCGTGATTATCAGTTCATCATGACAATTATAATCCATAGCGCTGCATATGAATATCATTTGTCAGTCGTGTCATTTTGCCCAAGTGCCTCCCAAGAGGAGGGGCCCCGCTAATAGAGCTTTGATTCAAAGCACATTGATTAGCCTCGTCCAGTTAACGGCGAACTGCTCTCCTTTGTACACCACGCTGGCCTTTCAATGTGTTTTTTTTTTTTTTTTGACAGTTTTATTATCAGGGCCGAAATTGCCCAAGTAAAGCACAGATGAGCAGCCCAGCTCCTCAAAAGGTTAGTAAATTTCACCGTATAGATTTTCACCCCCTCTGTTTTTGTTGTTTGTGTCACTCCCAAATGTCAAGGCTTAATTATTAACCGCGGGTCCACTTTAAGGAGAGATTTGCACACTTACAATATTGTTGTGCCTGGTGAGGTTAAGTGTTTGAAGGCGCGGGATGCTATTGTCCTTCCTCCCGTTTTAATGAAGATGGATTTAGAGATGAAATGTTGGGTGTAATAAAAACAGCGTGACCTTTCCAAGCCTTGACACAGGTAGAAACACTGGTTCCAGCGCACAAATATGGTCAAAGACTTCAAATAAAAGGTTAAAAACGTTCCGCTGATGTGTGGAATGAGCGGTGCATTTTTAAAAACATATTATCTGCCTGCTGCCTTCTGTTAGCTAGCAGAATCATTTTGCTTTTAAGGTCAGCAAGTTCCTGCAGTTTTTGTTTCAGTTTTCTAACATTAAAAACTGAGGACGAGCAATGCTACTCGATATGCTACCTATACGTGAAAACTGGAATCTTGAACGGATAAATCAAGTTAAGAAACAGGATAACGTCTCATGTTTCAGTTACCGCTAAAGCTCGATCTCCGCGTGCTGAAGTCCTCCTGTCCTTGCCGTTTTCGCAACGTTTGCGACCTCCTGCTTGGTGCTGATGGGGACTCTCCCACTGGCAGTTGGAAGTGACTGCATCACTGAGCAGCACAGCGATAGCAAGACAAGATAAAGACTGAGAAACATAAAACACGTGTGGCGCTAACGCTAAAACAAGACAAGACAGTCAAGGCGGTCAATGTCGCAGTGGTGGGCAACAACTTCACGAGACCTTTTAAGGGTTTTATTCCAACTTATACAAAAATACATTTGAAATGGCTCTAAAGTCTGAGGTTGGGATTCATTGTATCTCCATTGACGGTGCAACTGCTCCCCTTCTTTCTCCCGCTCGGTCGATCACGACTGTGAGCCGCAACTCAAGATTGCAACCAGTCACGAACACTAAAGGTCGCGACCTCCCAGTGTGGCTGTTATGAGTAAATATTGATTACACTGCAGCCAGTCAGCTAAGTGGAACCACCAGAGCAGAAGACAACCGTGTACTGTGGGATTTTTTTTCTTTTTTTCCCAGGGAGTAATATGTGTCCTAATCCCAGGCCCGGCCCTGCCCTCGGCCCAGCCGGTGCACTTCTCTCCGCTGTGCACATCAGCGTGCGAGTCTCCGCGCTGGGGTCGGGTTTCTCCGAGCTCCTGCTCGATGCAGTCAGACCTCCGCAGCGGCGGCGCTCCTGAAACTCCTCGCGCTCCGGCTACTTCGGGGCGCTGGCTGCGCAAGAATATGAGTTTGCGCGCTGCCCCCCCCCCCCCACCCCCCGACCCGCGCTCCACACATGTCATCGGACTGGCCGTGGCCGGCTCACTGAAAGCTCTCTGTTGACTTCCTCCGCTGACAAGTGAGACGTGACCGGCTCGGCGGCGTTGAGCGCCGGCCGCTGAGCGCCGGCCTTGTCACAGAATAAGTAAAACTCTGTTATGAGGCGCTCGTCGCTGCCAAAAAATCGAGATGTTACCTTTGCTGTGGGCTCGCGAGTGCGTGAAATGGACTCTTTGGAGAGCAAGCTGTGACGTTTGATTTGCTTGTGTCAAAGAAACTGTTCAACCCCCCTCTCCAACCTCCCCCATCCCCCCGCCCCCCAAAAAAAAAAGTCTGGAGAAACATTTAAAGGCCAAGGAAATGGAAACTGCCTTCCTGTTTACCTCAATGCGTTGATAGATTATCAAAGTCCTATTTATGATGTGACATAGACGCTCCTGCATCCCAGTGTAATTAGGACCTGATAAACATATTTTAGAGACAAAGCTAACGGTATTAGCATTGGCCACACAGAGTGGTTTACTCAAGGCAAAAGCTTCTACACAACTTATTGATGTAAACCAAGGTTTGCAATGTTTCCATCAATCTCCTGTCATACAAGAGTTTGTTTTTTTTCATTAAGCGCAACAGGAAGAAAAAAGTAGGTGATAGGTTGTTAAAAGCAAATTGGTGCTTCTCCGGCGTCTTTTTGTGAAATTACTTCATTTTACCAGGAGTTTTTTTTTATGTTAGCTTAACATTTGAAGGTGTCAATTTTAGTCTCTTTTCACTATTACAGACAATAAAAAAACTTGTTATGTTATAATGTCATTATCATGAGCAGTAGTAGAAGCCATAATTATGCTGAGACAAATTTTAAATGAACTGTTCATTTTAACATGCTGCCTAGAAGAAAGCAAACAGCAGTTGTACTTTCTTTTGTTCTCCTGGCAAGAAAGTAGATCCCAGATTCCCCAGAACGTCAAGACGCTGCTCCAGGTTGTTGTTGTTGTGTCCAGGCATGTACGGTGATAAAATGCTTTCATTATTTATACGAATCCCCGCAACAAAGGAGGGGACTGCTCGCCGGGCGGCGGCGGCGGCGGCGGCGGCGTCAACCTCTGGATTGACGGAATGACCTGATTTTCTTCTTCGGGTGTTTTGGAATTGGAGGCACAGGAGGAGACAGCAAGCCCTGACAGAGAGCTGCCACTGCCGTGTAGAAACCTTCCCACAAACCCTTTGCCTGTGGCCTGGCCTTTGAAGGTGCATGTCTCTTCTTGACATTTCTTGTCAACCTCGCCTTGGGAACATTGGATTCCATCCTCGGTCCATGTTTGGAGTTCAGACAGTCGGGGGAAGGTGGCGGGGTGGCGGCTGGGAGAGGGACTGACTGATGCGGGACGTGTTCAACACCGCGCTAATATTCCGTAACGTGCCACTCAGGGTGTTCAGTTAAGTGCGTACGGGGAAGACAGCGACAGGGCTTTTGATTCCGCCCGGCCCCCTCGGTGCGCAGCGCGGCTCGCTGCATCATTTGCATGCGGAGGCGACAGGGGGGGGCGAGTCATATTTTTGTCACCCGGGCAAATTGGAAGAGAAGAACATTAATAGAGCGAGCGGGTCGTAACGCAATTAAAAGATAAATATGCAGAGTACACGGGGGCGCCGCTGTTGTGCCCAGACAGGTGCCAGCCGTCTTTAGCGCTGACGGCAAAGATCCCGCAGCACAGGACTCATCCTCCACAATTCGAGCGCCGCCTCTGCTCGAGCAATCTGAGGCGCTTTTCTTCAGCGTGGAGGGCTTTTGCTTAAAGGTCCAGTGTGTGATTTTTTTTAAGGAAAGTACGTTTCGTATTAAGCGGCCCAGTCAGGCGGGCTTCACTGAAAAATGATGGCGCAAGATGGTAGCTAGCTAGGAGCAAGACCCTTATTGCTCTATGTATATTTTTAATATATATAAAGAACCATTTGGGTGGGGAAAACCAGCTGACTTCTATTGTACACACTTTTATTCATGTATTTTCAGAAATCAAGCTGAATTTTCCACAGTGGAAACTTTAAATGCTGCAATTTTTGCCTCTTTTTTTTTTTCAAAGAAGAAGAAATACTTCAGACGTGTTGAAAAAAAATAAAAAATTAATGGTTTAGCTTTCACTCTTTTGTCCTCTTCTTATGTTTCCCTGATACGAGACGAGGTGTGAAAAACACTGCGTGTCTGAACAGGGAGCTCCCTTTGCTCCCAGGCGACGGCGGGGTGCTCCAAGAGAGTGAAAGCTTACAGGGTCCCGTCGCCTCGACCGGCTGCGGCCCTTTGACATTCCTCTGTCATCGGCCTCGCGCTCGGATCTCCCGCGTCCGACCGATTGGACCGATCGAGCGCGTAATGTTCCCCCGTCGGCCACGCCAGCAATTCCCAGACGTGCGCCAATTGTCAGTGGAGCGGTGACCGTTTCATAATACGGTCTCTTTTTTTTTTTTTTCACCCCCAAAGCCCCCTGCCAAAGGAAGGACCTGTAGGCCATTACGGAGCCATTACCAGTGAAATCCTTGTCTGGACAAGTGGAGGGAAACTAATGTGTTACTGTGACGAAAGGTTCTTTCTCAGCGTGTGAGGGTCGCGGCAAAGAGTCCAAAGTGGCGAGATAAGATCAGCTGATAATTATCAGCTGTGAATGCGGCAAACTTGCAGCAGCAACAACAGAAGAAAAAGAAGAAAAATGAAATGTCCGTAGCGTGTCACATAGCAACGTTGCTAATCGGCCGGTAAGGTCGGCTACTAAGTACAGAAAATCACTAAATTAGTAAAATGCCTCCAACTCATCCAAGACTTTAATCTGCTAATTACATTTTTTCACATATGCTTTTATTGCCATTGCCAACACACACTAAAGTGGTCTCAGCAAAACATAAAATAACATTTTTCAATGAAGTTTAAGAGCACAGTGCGTTTTGGGATGGCTGGATTTCACCAGATAACCGTCAGTACTTTTATTTTCCACTTTTAAAAAATGACTCCTGCCACCTGAGTTCCCGCACTGCAATCTGGCTGTAATCGTAACCGGACGAGCTACGCTAAGACAGCATATTGGAAACAGTGTGAGCGTTCACCCCTGTTTTGTGATGATCCGCTCTATCTCAACCGTTTCAGCTGGCTCAAATCACAACACCGGGTTCCTTGGTGGCGCAGTAAGGTAAATGTAAGTGGTTATTTTTGCTAAATGACAAAATAATACGTATTTTTGTGGCATCATCTCACTAAAAAGAGTGTTTTATTTTCCATTTCTCCCTAATGGATCCCTTTGCATGCAATGTGCTGGGTAATGAGGATGGAAGGGGAAAAGTGGTGCGTGTAAATACCTTTGCTGCATTCTGTCCTCCTTCAGACCAAGACTGTAATAGTTTTGTTTTGTTTGTTTTAACTGTGCTAACAACTCCATTGTTCACGAAACTCTTCATAGGCGTTTCCCCAGCTAACCGAGGGCTCGTCATTCAGCAATCAGCTTGACAGGCTCCGGGTTTCGGGCTCTGACGAATGGCTCTGACAATGGAGATTGACACAGCAGCAGCTCCTGCACATTGAGGTTTTGGCGAAAAAAAACCTGACAGCCGCTGACAGCTGCCCGACTGTATTTTGATTTAAAACCGTCGCAAAAGTTTATAAACGGGTGCTAAATGGCAGCGAATGTTACATTACGGTGCGGCTGCACTCTGGAGGCCCAGATCTGGACTTGTTGGGATGAGCTGGCCTTTGTTTTATTCGACGCGATTTTTATTTTTTATTTTTTTCGGTCGTAAAAATCTCTCCGTCTAGACGACGTCACGGCCGCCGCCGAGCGGCATCCCACACATCTGTCTCTGTTTTCCTGCGACTTTCCACCGTCCATCACAGTGCGGTTTCCGAAAAGGCGTCGGGTGTTTTCTCAGAGTGCCCACCAAAAATCTCTTTCCTCTCCAATAATACATTGACTTCCTCGCTATTTTTCCTTCTTCTTTGCGTCTGTGGTGAACCATGCCTGTGTCGAGCCCTTCTCGATGATATTTAGCACGCCGTTAAAAACGTGTTTTGTGTTTTTTTTTTGTTTTTTTTCTTGCATTAAAACCATAAATTGCGCTGACGGGAAACAATAGACGGGCTTCTGTCTGGCCGATAATAGAATTACTTCAAAGCTTTAAAACACAATCTGGCCCCGTCAAGTGCAATAAAAATGAACAGCGCAGCCGTGACACTAAATGACCGTGACATTAAAGCGTGTTAGCATCCACTTCTCAGATGGGAGAAGCTGGAGGTTTCACGGTGAGAATGTGTGTGAAGTGTGTGTGTGTGTGTGTGTTTGTATGGTTGGGGTGGTGGGGGCGGTTGAAGGGAGGGCCTGTGTCTTGGATTAATTAAGACGAGGAACTCCCAGTCTGGCCAGCTTAGCATGTGCAGGTTGATGTTTTCTTCTTGCGTTTTCTTTTTTTCTTTTTTTTTTACTTCCACAGGGATAGGTTTGCACTCATCTTTGATAGTTAACCCCATGTGACCTTTCGCTACAACCAGTCCCACTCCCACCTCGCTGCTCCTGCTTCTCATTAGAGCCTGTCCACTTGTCTGGTTGGTTTGACCAGGCCAGCGTTCAGGCCACTGAGCCACCGGACCCCCAACTTAAAACATTAGAAAAATACCGTTTGTGTGTGGCGGGGGGGTGGGGGAGGGGTCGGTGCTGCATGGAGCAGATTGTGTTGATTCGCAGTAAGTTCTTTCCAACACAGAACAACCTCAGTTTGCCTCTAATTCCGGTTTGTTCATGCAGACTTTCTGCTTCCAAATAACATCATCTATTTGTCATTAGCATGGAATAGAGTCAAATGAATGGCTCACATGGACACAAACTGAGGCATATTGCCTCACCATGTATATATATTTATACATATAGCCACATCAAACTTCTTACGAGCAAAACACCACTGATACGCCTTTGTGATGATTCTTCCTTTCTTTCTTTTTTTTTCAGCGACGGGGCTGAGATTTTGCAGCTGAGTCATTAGCCTGTATCATTTGCTATCTCTGTGTACGATGAGACGTGAATTTGTCTGACCTCCCCGGGGCAGCACAAAGGGCTGAATTCAATGCGGGGTGGGGGACACCCAGGGGCCAAGCTGGCGGCGGGCCCAGCTGAGGAGCACCAGCCAGCCACCACCTGCATACTAGCTGATGGCCCAGTCTCCCTGGATATGAACTCCACCCCCCCCACCCCCCACCACCGCCACCACAGCACCCGCTCACTTCAGCTAACCCCCCTCTGACCCTCCCCCGCCCCCCCTCCTCTGTTCTGCTGTGACAAGACTCATCTGCTTCCCGGTCGTGTCCCACTCCCACTCCTCGTATCTGCATCTGATCTGTCCGTCAAAGCGGCCTGGATCCTGTGTGACGGCGGCACTGTGGCCTCAGCTGCGAACCCTGTTTTCATTTAGACGCCGAGCTGATTTTGGGGGTGTCATTTGTTCAGCGCCACCACACTGTGTTTGATTTTCTTTTTTTTTCTTTTTTTTTATCCTTATGATCCTGGAACTATTTCAGAATATTCATTTGAATGTATTTAATGAAAGAAATAATAGATCTTTTTTTTTGCCTAAGAAAATAAATTCACGCTCTAACGGCAGCCCTGTTGTTCTATTTAAGCTGCTTCAACTTGAAAAGACCCGAAACGTCACATTTAATGTCTCCTATTTCAGCTTTAACGTTCTGCCCTGCTTTCTGAAGCGGTAATTGTGCTTTAAAACTCTGCACTCCTGCATCACTTAGAGGTGTAATGGTTGTAGATTATCTGAGGAGGCCTTGAGAAAATCCTCTCCTAACGCCACTTGAATCTAAAGAAGAAACAAGCTTTAAGAGACACCTATTTCAGCTGCATAATCAGGATAATGGTTGTAAAAAAAAAACCATTGAGTTTGATATTTTAATGAGTTTTTATTTGCCTCTGTTTGCCTCTGTGCAGCTCAATGCTCTCCCTCCGCTTCAGAGAAAGATTCAGGGTTGTCTCTCTCTTGGTTAAATAGTGCCCCCTGGAAATTCTTCGGCGTACTGCGGGAGCACAGCCAGATTATGGTGCAGAAAAAGATGGCAGCCCCCTGGATCCATTATTACTCGCAGTGTCCACTGCCTTCAGTCAATTTCCAGACAGGATGTTTTAGCACTTTCACTGTGGACGTTGCAATTAGGACCAAGACCACACACGTGATGATAGAACTGAAAAAACCACCCGTGTGTTCTCTGGGAAAATTGTTTCAGATAATTGTGAGGATGACATCATGGTAAGCACACTCGCTAATAACAAAGACCTTCTTCATCTGCTCTGTTTATCCTCCCCGACTCGAGAGCAGCGTAAATTTTCAGCTTTATTATGATCACTGTTTGCAATTCATTTCCCGTCAAACTCGCATGCCTCTGCCGCGCATGACCCCTTGCCCCCCCGAGCAACAACAATATCAAAACATTGCGGGGGTCGAGTGGGTCGGGGGGGGCAATGGAGCCAGACATGGAACACCGGGATGCCAGGGAGAGACAATGAAAGGGCCAAAGCGAGGATGGTAGGAATTCTCCTCCCAGCTGTAGACCTTGTTGGATCCCTATCCCGAAATTCCTGAGCTGTCTGGAGGAGCCCTCGGGGGCTGGCAGAGTGGCAGGGTGCGTGGTGGGAGTCTGTCCTGTTTCTGTAAGCCCAGGCAGGGGGTCCCAGTTCGCTTCGGATTGTGTGATAACGTTGCATTTTTGACCCCCTCTTGTTCTTGCCGCCTTCCCTGCCGCAGCGTCTGACTCATGCGGAGGCATCGGCGCTTTTCCTAGAGCCGCCTCTGAGATTCACGCCAAGACTAATTCACAGGCTTGTTACACGCAACCGTGTTTGGCGCCCTGTATCGGTTTCCAAGTTGGGCTATAATGGGGAGAGTTCAGCGGAGGTTGAGGGATTAGCGCGCTTCGCTAGCGCTCGAACCTTGATCGCCAAAGGTAAAAAGGAGGGAATGAAAACATCGTGCAGGGCCATGGCAATTGCGTCCGTGTGTGTGTGTGTGTGTGTGTGTGTGTGTGTGTGTGTGTGTGTGGCATGGAGGTAGCAAATTGAAACAAGACCAACAAGCAGCCACATTCCACCACACCAACAGAGCTGCAGCCTGTTATCCAGCACCACCAGTGTTGGGCAGTAACGAGTTAGATGTAACGTTGTTTTGTAATTAAATTACAAAATAAAGGTAACTGTAATCAGTTACATTACTGGGAGAAATGCGTAATTAAATTACAGTGCCTTGTGGAATTATTCATGATTACAATTACCATTACATCTGACCAATTTTCTACAAAAAAAGGTTGGGCTTTATGTTTAATGCTTTTATTTTTGCTGTTTTGCACGGTTTTCTCGTTCACTGGCTTGGCACGAGCCCAAAGACGAAAGTTCGATACTATTCTGATGTTTCTTATTGGTTTCTTCTGTCAAGTTTGGGATTGCAGCGCCCTACCACTCACCTGCCAGTTGAATTGCCTCTCTCTGGGGCTTAGTTGATTTCAAAGTTGCAGCAACAATCAGTGTCCATTAAAAATGCAATGCAGTCCTGGAACTGGAAGTATAAAACAAAACAAAACATACATTTACAAATCATTTGCATTTTAAATGGGGTTCATTGAGCGCTAAATGAAATGCTAAGTGGTTGGTTTAGCAATGTGATTGATTTTGCTGATTTATAAGATTGTAGGTTATGCTGCCCTGATTTTGTATCTCAAAGTGAGCTCACAGTAAAAAGAGGTACTGAAATTTGGCCTTGTTATGGATGTTGTTTGTTGGTGTTCTTGTTGTTGTTGTTTGAGTACTGCTGGAAAGTTAACAGTGTCAGGTCTAAACAGTGGAGAACATTTATTAAAAATTTAGTAAGGTAATCAAAATGTAATCAAATGCAATTAGTTACACTACTTTGATTAAGTGAAATAATGACACTACTACATTTCAATAGAGTAACTTGTAATTGCAACTAATTACATTTGCAAAGTAATCTTCCCATAGCCTGAGCGTCAGTGTTGACAATGATTTCCACAAACACAAACACGATAATGGCCAGAACCACCTCAGGCTTTCCAGATTTACCATGAAATCTGCCTAAAGAAACAAGAGTGACTGTTAAGTTGCAAGCAGTGGCAGAAGTGTTGCGCTCTCCCCCTGGTAAAGTGAAAGAAATCGCTCCAATGGAAACCTGATCTTGTGCGTTGCTGCTTCAGCAGAAAACTAAAATGAGTGGAAGGAGCTCACCAACGCTTATTGGCGCAGACTCCTGGCTGACGATACCTACACAGTTCAAGCCAGAGGCCGATCGCAGTGACTGGTGGCGCTGCGACGTGTCACAGGCAGGCAACCTGAGAGGCCGCCGCGTTCCTCGGCGTGGCCGCGGTCCCTCGCCAGGCCTCGGACCACAGCTGAGCCTCGGAGGGGAGGGGGGCGGTTCTGGAGGTGATCCATTATCAGTAATGGGTCAGGGTCACACAATGGGGACACTTTGTCAGATCTGTCGGGGATGCGCTGCGGTAGGCAGAGGGCCTGCTTTGATCTCGGTGCATATGTTCACCGGAGTGTGCCATGTCTGAAAACTGAGCCGCCCCGGCGACATTTCCCTCCCGTAACCATCTCAGGATGGATGTGTCCTCTGCAGGAAAAGGGGAGTTTGATGGAGAGTTGACTTTTCGGGATGAAAGTTTAAACTACGAAAGATGAAGGTGGATAAAACCATTGTCTTCGCCATTGTCTGTCTATTGTATCACTGCTAAATAGGCTGTTAACACACTGTGTGTGCGTGTGTGTGTGTGTGTGTGTGTGCGTGTGTGCATGCAAGTGTGCATTTGTGTGTCTCAGACAGGACAGCCCAGTGTTTGTAGTTTTTGTGGTCCTAAGGGCCCCTGGTGGGTGTGCTCACTTTAAAAGAGCCAGTGAACTGTGAGGACTTGAGACATGAGACCGTGCCGCCCAGCTGGCCCCGGGACACGGGTTCACCCGGAGAATGTGAGCTGAGCATGAGGAGCTGGGCTGAGACCAGCCAACGAATGCCCGCAAACCCCAAGACCATTCCTCAAGACGGCGAAGCCACCTGAAGGCCTCGGCTCCCACTTGTCAGTGGGAAACTCGACCTTTCTGCGGTCTGATAAACATCTCCGCGTACGCCGCCCTCAGCCGCCCGCGACGGGGCTGCGCGTTTTTGCTTTGCATATTAGCTGAGGACCCAAAGTGCGATGATGAATACACCTGTCTATTTCAAAGTCCTGCACACGCATATCAGAGTTCAAGGCTGTTAGTCGCTCCTTGAATTGGTCTTTCGTCAATCTCAGACTGGTGGAGTGGAAGAGGGTTGCGGGTTTGATTCCGCCCCGGGAGACTTTTTAATGTGGAGTTGGCATGTTTTTCCTCCGACTCCGTTGGTGCTCTTTAGATACTCTAGTTTCCTACCCACCGTCCAAAGCCATGCAAGTTGGCTCAATTGGAAGCGCTAAATCACCCGTCCGCGCTGATGATAAAGTGAATGGTTGTTTGTGTGCTGACTCTGCAACGAAACTGCGGCGTGTTCCCGCTAAGGCAGCTGGGAAAGGCTCCAGCGCCCTCTGTGCTGGAT
Organism: Thamnaconus septentrionalis; assembly: GCA_009823395.1. Classification (NCBI taxonomy): domain Eukaryota; kingdom Metazoa; phylum Chordata; class Actinopteri; order Tetraodontiformes; family Monacanthidae; genus Thamnaconus; species Thamnaconus septentrionalis. Next base: position 18,630,247 of record CM020507.1, read on the forward strand.
ACGTGGTGGTATAAGATGGATGGATGGGTGGCTGGATAAAGATGATATATAATTGTGTAATTTTCTGTTAAGTTTACTTTAAAGGAACATGGTAAACTTAGCTGCCAAGTCACAGTTGCAAACTACAAAGCCGTACAGGCAAGTACTCAGAGGCCTGTGGTGCAGAAAGCACTGAACAAACAAGGAGAGAGTGGGATCATCACTGTTTGGACAATGTCAGTTAATGAACTAAGCGACCGTGCAAGCGGGAGGATGTCTCTGTTGGCATTTGCTGCATTGATTCATTTTCTTGTAAGTTACGATTTCGGCTACCATTTTGGCAGGCTATATTTTATTATTGGATGGCATCCGTTTGTCACTGTTGTCTATTGACACGACTGTAACACCCTGTCGTGTAAATGTCATGATGCCACTAGTTCTGCACAAAATGCGCACTCCTTAAAGTCTACTGAGCTGAATTTTATTGAGATAATCTATTTAGCTTTATTGAGCTAGTCTATTGCGCTAACCCTTATTTAAATTGTTGAGTTGCTTGCTATTGCACTACGGGTAAGTTCACAAGCGAAGGTCCATTTCCTGGTCCGAATCAATGCCAGGATGATTACATACAACTTTTGACTTGGTCCGGTTTGTATTCACAAAGGCAAAATACAAACGGTCCAGAAATTGTCAAGAAAAGTCATGTGGCCTCAAATGTTGTTTGGTTATTGGTCATAGAGTTTAGGGGGAGGGGTGGATAACTAGTCCCTCGCAATTTCATCATCGAGCATCATCGCATTGCTTATTTTCCTGTCACTGCCGATCAAGACTGCACATCAGCAGACGTTTATATGAACGGCTGGTGAGCCTGCAGGTATCACATCATTTATTAATGCATGCATGTCGGGGAAGATGCTCTGCAATCAGGCAGTAATTGCACAGAAGACAACAGGCATTAATGAAAGAATACCACTTGATCAGTGAGGTAAGTGGACAATAGTATCAACTCACAAACAAACAAATAAATAAAAAAATTATGATTCAAAATGATGAAGTTGAATCATCATGAAAGCAGCTTTTGCTTACAGAATCTGGTCTTCTGGAAGCACACCATTTTACGTGTTATTTCTTGTTTTGCTGAGTGACAAAGTTAGCAAGCTTCTGCTAATGACTAGCAAGGGGGAAAAAAACCTGGAGTTATGAAGAAGCAAAATTCATTCTGTATATTTTAAATGTTGAAAACATCTCACAATTAATACAAAATGCATGATATGTATGTAATAATTCATTATCAAATACCCACAGAGTTAGCATTCGTTCCTTTGCGTGGTCTATCAGCATTTAATGGTTTAATTATGGTTTAATTTGATGTGTAGGTCACACCAGCACCAGGAATTGCAAGGGTTTTTGTTGTCTAAATACCTGAACTATGACCAATAACCAAACACCATTTGAGTTGAATTAAAAGAAACACTGCGCCATAGCAAACTGTCTCCATTGATAGTGAAGAAATTAGATAGAACGTCCGTCCATCCCCTCTATTTTCTTTTTCATTTCTTAAACAGATCCACCCTTCCTAAATGTTTTCAGAGGGCTCTATTCTATCTTTTCTAAATTGACGTACCAAAAAATACACCTAACCCCCACTACTTGGTTTGTTCAAGAATGAAATAGTTCTCACCGTAAGAGAAACCACAGAAAATGGCGGTAGGTGTGTTGCCGGGTAGCTGAGACACACTATAGTCGCCATGAAGAGGTAAATGTTGACACAACTGTGGACAGTGTTTGAGGTTTGACGACTTGAGTTGGTGGAGAATGAGAGAGGGGAAGAGGAGAGAGCAGAATCTTGACCTCGTGGACGGGACTAGATGTGTAGTGAAATATTTATACTTCTATTATTTTTCACTGTCCTCCACCTCACTGGTGGCCATTTTAACAGTATGAAGATCTTCTGCATTGAGAGGCTCTTCATTCATCTGCCCTGTTCCTACTATACCGAGCCTTGTTCCCCACACCGCCTTCCAAACTTCTGCCACCGCTGCAGAGAGCTGTATGCTGGATTTATTTTTAGCCACGTAGCTTTAGGAAGCCCATATAGAGTGCACCTTCCCGGGGGAGAAAAACAGAAACGGCAGAAGTGAGACGGACCCCAGCTGAGTGTCAATATCAGGTTATGATGTTTGCTGTTTTAACACAAGCCTCCTTCCCCTTCCCTCCTGTTGTTTCTTCTTCTCCTCTCCAAGAGCGAGCAGGCAGACAGACAGACAGACAGAGCCTGGGGTCTCTACCTCCCCGGCTGGGATCTCAGGTTGAGCTCCAAAGAGAAAAACATCGCTTTTGTTGACTTTTTTGAAGCATTTCCTTATTTGCAGCTCTCCTTGACGCAATCCTCGGGACTCTTCCAGGAAATGGTTTTGCTGTTTTGAATATAATCTCGCCTTTTTTTTTTTTTTTTTTTTTTTGGCAACACGCAACTATTAGCAGCTATTTTGGCACCAGTTTTTTTTTTTTTGTCAAAGGTTAAAAAACTACCAATGCTGCCTGCTGAGCTCCTTCCTGTATATTACATTTGACAGCAAGAGAGCTCCAACTGCCTTCAAAATTTTACTGCAGTTTTCGATGGCTTGTACTTTTCTCCCCCTTCAGTTTTCGCAGTGCCATTACTGTTGCCAGCATGACTTCTCGCCATCAAAGACAAAGCAGCAAAAAGAAGAATGGTTAAATTACTGCAATGATTTTTTTTTTCCCCCTCTGTTTTATGTATGAGCAAAAGTGGATGAAGGTCTCCCCTGCTTATTTCAAATCTTTTTCCGGCCTCCGTTTTTAGCGTTGGCCTGTAATTCTATTTTCTTATCGTGTTTGCACCAACTTGAACGAGAAAAGTAGCGAACCCAGCTTTGCAAGGGGGACAGAAAACACTTTATATTACCGACTATTTTAAGATGCAAGACCAAATATACATATTGCATCGTGTAGAGGAAAGCGCTCTCCCAAGCGTGCGCCATCGCAACCACCAGTAAAACCATGTTATCCCAACATTTTTGTGAGTCCCAGGGGTGACGTGCATCTATTTTATGTTCCACAATCACTTGAGCATTTGCCTGGTTCAATAAATCCTTAAACAAGGCCACAAAAAAAGAGAGAGAAAAATCAATGTCTGCTAAAGGTAGGATCCCAGTGTAGTGAAAACAAGTTCAGATGGAGAACAAGTCAAATTTGGCATTTGGAGAAAGACAATCTCAACAATGTCGCCTTTTAAAAAATAGAATAGGTAGAAATCTGAATATTTGATCGTTGTGGTTAAATTGGAGACTAATTCAATTCATGGCTGAGAAGCAGTGAAAGCAGCTCTCACGTCTTGCTCTGGCTCGAGGTCCGACGGATGTCAATTAAAGGACTATTTAAATATTTAAGCAACAAAGTTTGCAAGTCGTCCCCTGGGTGCAGTTATTGGCAATGCTGGCCTCAGCTCTCCAAGGGGCAGTAGCAGGATGGCTGGGCGGGAGGGCGGGGGCCGGGCGGCCGGCTGGGCGGCCAGGGGCGGCGTGATGGTCGGGAGGCATCGCGGCTTAGGTTACAGTGCGAATTAAAGTCGACACTAAGAAGCGCTCCTCACAATGACCCGCAGAAAGGAGCGCACAAAAGGGCCCATTTTGGAGCGGGACAAAGGGGAGGTTAGCGAGGATACCTGAGCCACGGCGCGGCTAGTCAGCGTGTCTGCGGTGGGGACGAGCGGCTGGTGCCGCGGGACCACCGCAGCTCGGCCGCCACATTCCTGCACAGCCACCAGCACCAGTGACGACGGGCTGCACACAGTGGAGTAGCCTATACGTTTGGGAAATATCATTTTTGGCCGTGGCTGGTCGGGCAAATACTCAGAGGCACACGCGCAGAGCGTAACGGAGAGTTTTCCGAACACTTGAAAACAGGCGGAGGTTGTCAGCAGTCTGCTCGGCTCCCCGGAGAACTTTGTCATCGATAAGGCATATTTAACCTTTGGGATCTTTGCACGAATCTAATTTCGCTCGCGGCAAAACTTAACCCAATCACGACTATTGACATTCGCCGATGATATTTACACGATCCAAAATACTTCTGAGGGGTGCCGCGAAATCTCTCATGGCAACATCCCCTCAGCCCTGCCCCTCCCCCGCACACACACACACACACACACACACACACACACACACACACAGGGTAAAAAGAAAACTCAACACCCACCCAACTCTGCCAATGAATGCAGCTGAATTCCTCGGGAGTTTGCGCTATCTCCCCTTCATCTGCTGTCACCATGGCCCCGCGCGTGCTTTCACCTCCATCCTAATCCTCCACTTCATCTGAAATTTTAGGATGACAGCTTTGGCTCTTGTCCTCTCCGCGTGTTTGCGTTCACTATTTCCATTTTTTTTTTTTCTTTTCAACACCATCCACCTGTCCTCGGAGTTTAAGCAGGGCCATGCCTGGTTTGGGCATTTAGAATAACTGGCTGAGTCCGTATAAGGTCATGCTCCTTGACCTTTGTCCCATAAGCCAAATCTATGCTTAGAAAGATTGATCCAGGAGCCTTTTTCCCCTTCTATCTTGGACGTTTTTTGCTGTTCACAACACAACATGCCACAATCCAGGCGGTCAATTAGAGCAAGTGTGCCACCAAACTAGCGGAAGCTGGAGGAGTCCAAACATATGACTGCACACAACAATTTTAGGTGTTAATGAGACATTAAGAAACCTTACTGGACTAAATTGGGGATTTTAAAACCTCTAAGTGTTTTTCACAGGAGCAATTTCATGATAAGAAAAACACTGAGAATAAATCTTAAATATATGAAAATAATTGAAAATAAATATAAAGTATTAATATCAATATATCTAATGAGTCTTTATTTTGAATAAAAACTGTGTAAATGTATAAAGAGACACAGTGACAAAATTAGAGCCTTGCAATTTGTTAATTCTTGCATTGTCTTTGTAGGGTGTATGTAACAGCTGTTTTTAAGGTTATTTTCTTTTTCACTGTCGACTTCATTTATTTTGACCTTCTGTAGAACGTCCCAGTGAGAAATGTGGAAAAAATACTGAGAAAACCAAGCATTTGCTTCATTACATAAAGCTTCAAACATATTAAACAGTGGAGACAATGCAACTCAATTCATTCAGAACAAAAAGAAAAAGCAAGGATGAATGTGATTTGATGCCATTATGATCATGTTATATACATTAAGTCTTTCAAAGAGATATGCATGACTGATTAAACAGTAAAAAGAATACTAATCAATTTAATAATCCACACAGAATAATCAGTAAATAAACCTCCACCGTTTCAGCCCTGTACAAATTAATTACAGCGAGCTTTATTTAAGGCAGCTCAGTCAGTGGTAATTTCTTTCACCACAATTAATTTTTCAGTGGTGCACACACTTTAATATAGCATACAAAGCGTGGTATGAGAGCGCAGTCAGACAGAGGAGCCCCAGCAGGAAACCAGCAGCTTATATGTCTCCGGCCTCAGCTGATTAACATGGATAACTTTGACCCACGGAACGGGTGAGGATTCCTGTCTAATTGAATTACTGTCAGTCTCCCAGCCTCCAAATATTGTCTTGAACTTATACCCCTCTCTGTTGCCAGGAACTATTTACATTATATATGTGCTGTGGTGGTGGTGGTGGTGGTGAGCGTGTGTGTGTTTGGAGAGAGTTGATTTTTTTTAAAAACTGTTATTCTCATCGATGGCAATAAAATACCCTATGTGTTACACAGCAGAATGAAGAATTATCTGATAATGCCGTGATGGAAAAAAAAAAGAGAAAAATTTGGATCGGAAAAGACAATCCGGTTGGGTTGTTTTAGGACACAGTTTGAAGCCTTTAAGCTCATTATACTCCACTAACCACCTGCTGTGTTTTGGCACCGACAAACATTTTCGATTTAGAACTAACTCATGAAAACACAAAGTCTTAAAATCTCGAGCGGAGATCTAGTAGAGGGAGGACAGACCTTTGGGGAGCCCGTCTTTGAGCCTCTTTCGGGTGCTAAGGCCAAACTTGTGTCACTGATTGCATTGCTCGGGAATGAGGTGCAAAACACCGGCCCCTCCCCCCGTCCCTCTCTGGCCCACCCTCAGGCCCTTCAAAACCCAGAGGCGCGACTTGTGTGTCTTGCCGCGCATGTTATCCACTTTGCATCATCGGGGAACACAACAAGAGTCCCCTCATCAATACGAGTCCCCGGTGGAAAAACATCCCAGTGCCCTCTTGTCAGCATCCAGCAACAGCTCCCTCATATAAAATGCATTCGACTTGGACATTCTAGTCACACCGACGTGCGCCTCCTATTAAATATGCATATCTCTGGTGGCCTTGTCTGATTCCAAAGTGGACACTCCAAGATTTATGGCACCATTGACCCTCATTGCTTCTCTGCTTTCTCAGGAGAACCTGCCACAGGGCTGTGTGCCAAAATGCTTTAAAAATTTAACGAGGTGATGAAGAAACTATCCAGAGGAGACAAAAACACATCAGTTCTGCCACAATAAGACTTTTCTCTTCCTTCTTCCCGGCCTCCTCTCGCCAGATGATCCCCACCGGACTCGTGTCTGGGTGAAATGAAGGAACCCCATGGCTTGGCTTCTGTTGAGCAGCCCTCGAACGCAGTGGCATGGAGATGAGCAATAAAAAGCCGGGTTTGGCATATATTGCAAACCTCATTATCATAAGTGCGATAAGATGAGGGAGTTCTTTGGACTTTGGGTTTTGGTCTCCCTTTCATTTCGTGTGTTGGATTGTAAATGAACGACAAATGTCCAACCTTAAGATAATTATTTCAATACAGGTGACAGAATCACATCCACAGGGGGCGATCATAACACCCAAAATTAGACACAAAGTCAACAGAGCGTTATTCATTGTTGTTCAACCATTAACTCTAAAATCTATGACAGCTATTGTGTTACCAGTGTTAAGCACTACGCTCAAAGTCCTTACACACCAGGCAATAGGTGAAGTGACGCCAATAAACGACGCAAAAATGCAAGTTCTTCCTTTACCCACCTGGCATGAGGCGAATACGTGTATAAAATTCACTAAGCGAATAAAGTTTGACGCTCTTTCTTTTGTGCCAACAATAGAATCAACTACATCCTCTACTGATGATGTCCTGGTGATGGTTGGATTAAAAAAGAAAAGGAAAAAGAATAGAAGTCTTTGGGTACACCCAATATTGTTCTTGACAGAGGAGATGGGTGAGTTCAACACGACGATAAACTTTTTCCCAGTGAAATTTCGCCAGTACTTTAGAAAGTCCGTGGGACAATTTGAAGGACTGCTCCGTCAACTGGCTCCACGTTTGCAGAGGGACACAACAAATTACCGAGAGTCGGTTCATCCGGAACAGCGGCTAGCGACATGTCAGAGGTAAGGTATTAATATAGGGCTAATAGGCTCTTGGTAATTTGTTCTCTCTCTCTGCACACGTGTAGTCAGTTGACGATGCAGTTGTTCAAATTGTCAGATGGACATTCTAAAGTACTGGCAAAATTATCTGGCAATATCATTGATTGGTCAGAGGTTCAGCCAGTCTAGCCTCTTTCTCGCCTCTGCAAAATTCGCTGCCAGTGTGGAAGGTTGCATTAAATTCAAGAGGTTAAAAAAAAAAATTTATTTGCCTCGCAAATTCGCTCCCGGTGTGTAAGGACCTTCACTGTTACCTTTCTTACTACTTAAAATTTGCAAACATACCAATGTACCACAATGCCACTAAAACTTGTGTCTTCTTCTTCTGTCGCTATATAATAACAGCTGACTGGGGAAACATTGCCCCCTGCTGCTTATTGCCATGGACAAAATCAAAAATATTCACATTGCAGAAATGGATGAGCGTTCTATTTTTCAGAATTTCTCAAAAATGTTCAGTTCATATTTGTGATACACCACATGCAATCAAGCTGAACACAGCAAGCCAGTAGCCTTGGAAAGTCTAGCTTTTTTTTTTTTTTTTTTGAAAAATGCTTCCAGGAGAAATAGATAACTTAGTCGCAAACATTTCAGGACTCAGGGAGTCAGTCTGGCAACCAAAGCAAAAGATTATGATTATCACCATACTCAAAGCGTGGTGCAACTCAATCCAAAGTGATGCGGGAGTTCAGAGAGGATCGCTGACTCGCTCCAGACACAAATCTTGTGAGGAGAAAAAGGCTCAGGGACGGTGGAAGAGAGAGGTTACTTCCTCAGCAAACACCTGCGCTTTGTCAGCCTCCGGAGGACTCACAATGTGACCTCAGAGCACAAGTAAAAAAGTTATTAACATCTTCAAAATGCCAGAACGCCGCATAAATCTCTTGTCTCTGACATGTTCTCGCCACTGTAGGGCAGAGAAGGAAAAAAAGAAGCATCGCTCTGAAGGTGGCAAGGCTCACATCGGAGGGCAATAGAGAAAATACCAACTCCCACATTCTCACAGCACTTCCTGATTTGTCCGCGCTCGCAGGTAAACTGATAGAGCACTGTGAGAATGCCTCAGGAGAGTCAAATAATCGCTTTGTATTGACCCTAAATTATTTGCTGACCACAAACAGAGCTGCGACAGCGGGGGAGGGGCCGCTCTCCGGCAGGCACACCGGATCGCCGTCTAGATGTTGTATACTTTCAGCGGCACCTTCCACGGCTCCGGGCCTTCAGTTTCCCAATCTCTCCCATGCAGAATGGATTCGGTTCCAGGACCCTGGGCTCTCCTGGGACTGACCCAGCCCAGGGAACAGGGGGCTCTCAGGGGGAGATCACAGGTGCTTATATACAAAATGGCAATTTTCCTCGTCCATAATTCCATGTTACTGCATTACCAGATCTTATCGGGAGGCCGGTATCTCATTCCTGAGGTTTTAGACGTTAATGAAAGATGCTTTGCCTCCGGCCACTGGGGGCTAAATCAACAAGTCTAGGATTCCTGTTGGCCTTTGTAGGGGGAATACCAAAGGCAAGGAGCAGACTGAGCTGAGGTCACAGACAATGCATAAAGCTGGAGGTGGAAACACTGCACCAAACAACTTTGTTTGCAATATACTGCCGCGCTTTCATCTCTCTCCTTTTTTTCCCCACCTTTTTGGCCAAGCCAATAGACCCGTTAAGTGAAGTCACGTGACGCCGACTGTCACATTCAAAATGGGATGGTATTTATTTGGATTTAGAAGGTAGTGTCGAGTTACGAGACTGAAATGCTTTGGCACTTTGGGACAAGATGCAGAGGGTGGACAATTATATGTCAAGACTTGAATTCAATCATTCTCTTTGCATTTATGCAACAGGCTCTATTATAATAAACCCATTTAACAGAACGTCGAACTCTACCTACCTACTGGATACAGTTTAGCCTTGGGATAAATTGTTTGATGCTCAGCTATTTAGACCACTTAACACTAATCTTAGCCATCTGTTGCTATACCTAAAATGTATTTTCACAGTTTCTAATTTATTCTGAAGTCATCCTTTTAGCTAGGTTTTTCAACAGCTCATTCATATGCAACACACCAAAACTGCTTATTTGTTAAAATTGATAAACAAACAAAAGATATTTATTTTTAGAGCCAGTTAAGAATTGCATTTCCAGGATATCAGAATATTTTTACACTTGATTTTTGAAACAACAGCAGTTTACTTTGTACTCCAACACTACTGAAAATGATCTGATAATGGTTTTGGCTATTCCTGAAAAAAAGACATTACTGTATCTCCTTATATTATTATATAATAGCACCTTGTCATTGCAATATCATTCTTTCTGCTGGACAAGGAGCAACATTCTGATAATTTTTCTCTTTCCTCGCCCTCAGTGGTCCCTGGTATCTGACTAAATAGGCCCAACAATACACATAGAGGATATGTAATTTCAGCCACTTAGGATCATTAAAAAGAGATCATATTAAATATCACTTCACGGGAGGGAAGGAGAAAGCGAGAAAGGAATAAAAGAAGAGATTTGTTTGTCAGTCAATCCTGACCCACTCAATCTCTTCAGCTCCGTGAAAGCGCGGCGGAGAGAAAGGGTCGGGGTCGGTTTTCTGTAAATCTGCTGATGAAATGTTGACAAAACAGCCAATTTTCTGTAATTTTCCTGCGGCCATCTCTCAGCAGCTTGGTCACTCAGAACCCCCTCATTTCAAACAGCGGCACGCCGCGACCTCTGACATGCATCCCGTCCCCGACGTCTTTGGCCTGGCAGAAAGACAGTAACAGTTGTGCCTTTTAGGTCAGGTGGATGCCATTTAAGGAGGCGGCCCCATGAAGGAGCCCTTTGTCTCCCGCATGGGCTCTCCCGGGCCCCAGTAAAAGGATAAGAAATGTAGTTAATAGCTCAGGAGTGGCCTAATCATCAGCTGCCATTACTGCTCCAATATCGGCAGAGATGACAGACTTATCAATAACAAAGGCCCAGCTGAAGCCTCCGCCGCTCTGTCATTTTGATCTTTGCTCCACTAATCAGAGCTTTCATTTGAGCTAAGCACCAGGCAGCACACCTCTCATTCTCTTCATGCTGTGCCAGATATCACTCATCTTTACAAGCCACACCATGTTCCCTCAACCCCAGGCCACCATTTCCACAAATTGGCTTAATTTCTCAGGCAAATATATGACGCATCTGAGGGCTCATTATCTTCGCAACTCAACTGATTATTCTATTTACCGCTAAGGGTCTCCTAGCGTTTGTGGGTTTTTTTTCCCCCCCCGCCTTGAGCAGCTTTTGCTGGAGTCCAGCTGATTCTTGAAATGAAATGTCGTTATGTTAAGCTGAATATCTTTCTGGCAGATAAATATTTTATTAACATCTGCTGCTTTCTTCTGTGCCCCATCATGTTCATGGGGCCACAGAGGAAATATGCAAAAAAAAATAAATAAATGAAAAAAAGATTGCGAGACATGTTGTCCGTCTCATACGAAACACGGACAGGAGTAGAAAGTCTGCCACATGATCGGACGTCTTGTAAATCTAGAACAAACAGAGATGAGAACAGGTCTTGAGTTATCAGCCGTAAGACGGCGTCGCTCGGAGCAGAATATTCCATCCCCTCAAAGAGAACGATGCACGGTCCATAGCGTCAATATACATACTTCACGTCAATATTTCTCTTGTTCATTCTTCCTAAAGAAAAAAAAAAAAAAAAAAAAATCTCCTCCATCAAGGAGAAACCTGAGAGGGGCAGAGAGGTGCTCCTGCACCTGGACGGTCTGGCCCTTTCATTTAGAGTCACGGTAAGGATCAGGCACTGACTGACTCAGACACCTGCTGTTGGGAAATATGCTCTCCATCAGTGAGCTGCGGCCTATTCCTGGACAGCAGCACTGGGAGACCATTGTTCTCTTTCGCACCGACAGCCAAGGTATTCTGGGACTCTTGGCACTCAGGGAAAACAATGTGTTATTCATGATAAGCTTAAAAAACTGGACGACTCCCTCGACGTTACCTGATCGAGCAGCGGCTGGGTTAGTGACTGTGGTAACTTGTTTACTTGCTCTCAAACTTTTTGTTGCTTTACATTTGTTTAAAAATATTTCAAGGCTATAACAATGCAATTACAAAAGAATGGTGCTTTTTAGCCCAAGCACTTCTAATTTATGATACGGTTTCATTTTTTTCTCAAGAATAAATGACTGTCTTTCATAATGGACATAATCTATGATGAGAGGATTAACGTTAAACAGTGGAAATCCTTATGGCCTCAGTTTGATACACGATATCAGCCCCCGAAACCGCCGCCTGGTCTCTGCTTATATACAGTCTAATACAGGGGCAGGGGGCCCGGGCTTTTTTGCAATGTCATCTGGGATTAAAAAAACGAGCTGCACATCGGGGCCCCAGGCCACGGCACCTGGAGCCCTCCTGCGCTATCACAAGCAGCCCCATTAGCTTGCCACCAAATAATTCCTGGTCAACCGAATGACACCGAGCAAACAAAGCCCCCGTTTCATACAAGATTACGCGTCTAACAGGAAACCCTTTGATTAGGATTTTGTTTGAAATGTTATCAATACCATGATCGCCCCTGCGGATCAACAAAACTATCTCTAATCAGCGTGCCTTGGCTGTAGCTCAGCTCGTGCATCAGGGCGGGCAGGAGGTGGGGAGGCAACCCCAGTTGAGAATAGGGGAGTGATTTGTTTAACAGGGAGCACGTGCAGTGACAAAGCGATTCCTCGTGTGTGTGTGTGTGTGAGAGAGAGAGAGAGAGAGAGAGACCCACCTGCACACAGATTGGGTCAGATATTCACCTGAGCCGCCAGCTCGTCATTCACACTCAGTAAGAAAAAAAAAGGGGGGGTGGGGGGAAGAAACGCACACTGCTCGCATTCAGATGATGTTGGTGCTCTGAAAGTTGAAGGAACACAAGTGCATAAACCTTAAAAGGCATAGCGGAAGTGAGTTTCATCCAAACCCGAAGATGAAGTGCAGTGAATTATGTCCGACAGTTCAGTGAAACTGCTCCGCACAGAGTCAGTCAACAATTGGATTGAAATATTGGGCTTGGGTATGTACGGGCTAAGCAATTACAAATAATTAATACATGCACTGCTCAAATGGTACGCCCAAAGCTCTGTAGTATGCTTAGAGAAGATTACTACAATAAACAAATCTTGTAGTAATTGTCTACAATGGGTCAGGAAAAAAGAAAACATGTGTATTCCAGATCGGCCCGCAATCACCCGTGATTGGTGATTGGACGTACACTTGCTTTGAGACTTGTAGAAAACATCTTCATCTTGAATCACCAAATCCTACAGCCTACCTGCATGGTCTATAGGTCTATAGTTTTCAATATCAGATTAATCACGCTTTGAACCCTCATCGTGCAAAAGTGAACTGACATCATTTAAAAGACCAAACCCAAATAAATATTTTCTGTTCTCAATTTTTTTTTTGAATTGCTTAATTTATTTTAGGGTTTATTTTAGGCGTAAAACATGCACATTGCTCCCCATGACATTTTTACTTTTTTTTTTAAGGTGAACTTAAAAAAAAAAATTGGAAAGAAAAACAAATTGTGGGGAGCCTGCACGTTTCTTCATCATTTTAGCCTGTGGCTCCCCCTAGTGGTGACTACGCAGAACTGAGTTACGGGATCTCAAGATCAGGATCACCAAGTACAAGAATAAGATCTTATTACAGTCTAACAAACTAACTTCATAGTAACTGTCACTAAACTAAATTGCGTCTTTTGTTGTTGTTGTTGTTGAAGTTGACCATTCGATATACATTTATTTTTTTCTTCTTCTTTAACTTCGATCTCAACGCCTCAGTTTGCCCTTTGGTGTCATAATTACCACAGTGAAGTGAAGCAGGGCAAGAACGGGGCTTCACACCATATCAAAGTTGCTGTTGTTACAATTTAATTGTCATTTCGCGCGTTTAATAAACTCAACTCTTGTGTTTATCGGGCGGGTTTTAGCAGGAGACGCAGTGTGACAGCTGGAAAAGCCCCCGATAAGCGTCATGTCACATTCATCCTGAGAACCATGTATAAAACATCATTTATACGCCACTAATCTACGCCGTAATCCATTACCATCTCATTGTGGTTGGAGGAAAACGTGTTCTGATGGTCTGTGCGTAGCACCACATCATGGGTGTTGTCACTCACAATGAGTAATAATAAGTATTGCCACGTTTTTTTGTGTGTGTGTGCAAAAACTATTTTGCGTCAGTATGCAGGGCATTCCGTATTCTTATACAATGATAATCCAGCGCGACGACGAATTTCAAGAACACGATGTGTCACACCGAGTCGAGCAAAGGGAGGGGCTGCTGCATAACACCCTGATAGATTGAATGCCAAGAGCCAAAAGAACACTTCCTGTTGATGCAAAAATTGCAGCAGCAACTGTCTGACACATCTGGAGTGGAGAGGGGGGGAGGCCTGGCTGTAGCGTTGGCGAACTCGGAAGGGGAATGGACAAACATTAATGCTGACCTGGTTGACGGTAAGGTTAACGGACGAGATATTATTCTCGGATTAACGGGCGTAACGATGTCATTACGTTGTGCGTTTTCTTTTAAAAGCGAAAGACTCGTATGCGGCCGCACGATAGCGGTCGCTAGCTCGGCGCTAGCCGCTACTTGGACGGCTCGCGCACAGCGCTACATGGAATGACGGCTAAAGTAGCCGAGTGCACTACTAGCACTGGCTCGGTAGCATTGTGGCTAGTATATGACAGCCGCAATCAACGTTGCTCGTTGGTTGCCGATACGTCGACTATTGTCAGGCTGGTCGGGATACCATGATAAATCATTTTAAATAAGTCAACACGAGTGACTGTGTCCCGTGTCAAAGTTGTTTTCTTTTTTTAAAAAGCGATCGGTCCCTGGGAAAGCTAGTAGCTAATTTGCTAGCTAGTGCTTCGATGTTCGTTAGGCGTTTCGACCTTTTGAACCGATGTAATGTGGCTTAAACTGCCAAACTAAACGGAAGTTATCGTTGAAATGGAGAATATGTGTATGTAATGCGACGGGTGAGGGGTTTTTAAGTAAAATCTATCATTGGCTACTTGGCAAATGGAACATCTGTGCACAGTCAATAACTACTAAAATGTTGACGATAAAGTTTGATCTACTGCAAGATTGCTCCCCTGTATGTCCCTTAATGCGTCTAAGGCAATGTCACCAAGTGTACAAGCCTATTAGTAGCCAAGGCAGAGAAACAAGAGCCTTGGTGAGGCGCCCAGGGAGCTAGTTTAGTGTTCAGCCAACACTTGCAATAATTTACCTGGTTTGGTTTAACTCGAGACCACCGGAAGCAGCCCTGTATATGGGACACAGATTCGAGCAAGACACGTAGCATTACCTTGGAGAAAAATCCCCTCCCTGCGGGAGATAATATGCAAAAGATACGTGTCCATATTGTTGTTGGCAGCAATCTGTGCAGCTGCCACCGGTACGAAATGTTATGGCAGGAGAGGACAAAGTGCAGGAACATTATGTTATTCTGTACACCTGAGATCACCTCTGTCATGGTGGACTTGGTGTCTTCATTTTTTTTTTCTGTCTCCCATTTGGGGTCACATCCCCAGTCTGCTTCGTTTGAGGCTCTGTCAAACTATCTCAATGCTTACTTGCAACAACCGTGGCAGAGTTTGAAATGCCATGGCACACTAGAACATATTGTCTGCAAACAAATTAAAACGTTTGCTGGAACAGTGCTTGCTTTTTGGCTTTCTACCCATTCAACTCTATTTCTGTATGTGCCAACCGCAAAATCTGAATTGCTTTTTAAGTGAAAACAGGGACTGCAGTGCAAAGGCGCGAGGCTCATTGTCTTCGTTGAAATGTGTCTGAAGATGCAGTTAACCAGGAGAACATGATGTGATACCTGTGCAACGGAATCAGACCCTTTGCCATAAATGAAACCTGTTTGAAGGGCGTTGCGCTGCCGTTACTGCTGCCAGCTGTAATTGCAGCAGTAACTTTGCTGCAGAGTTGCTTGAGGAAGGGGGGCGGTTTGGTATGATAATAGACCGGCTGTTGCGTCCGCTGTCGTTAAATGGTCTGTTAACGCTGCGGACAAGATAAAGCAAATCGGTGAAGGCTGTTAGTGCCAAACACGCAATAGTGATTTGTGCTTCGTGGGGACAGAGCTCTTTCATTGAACGGCTTTTTTTGTACTCCTCAAACTCATTGTGATAGAATTGCTTTTCGCGAACATCTTCTTTCTCTTTTAATCCCACTCAGGGTAACTTGATTGTGTACTTGGCTCTCAAATTCAAACACACCCACAACCTGTACAAGTCATAGCAGCTCAGCCTATACATTCGGAGGCATCACTGTGTTTGCACATGCATGCCCTTTCACTCTCCACTTCAAGGCTGAACGTGCTGTTGAAAAAGCATAAATAAGATCCTTTAAGTGTGTGGCCAATATTCATGTGATGGCCGTGCTTGTGTGTGTGTGTGTGTGTGTGTGTGTGTTCAGGGAGAAATTAAGAAAGAGTATCATGGTAAGTAATTCGCTTCAAGAACACACCCAAAAGGCAAAGAGTACAGTACATGCTTCCTGACAGAATACTTAACTTGACTCATAAGCCCGTCTTGTTATATCTTGTCTTTTTATTATCACTTTTGAAAGCTCACCCAACTTATGCCTGTGCAGCATTTCTCTCCCCTCCCCCACCCGATGCTGATGTGGAACAAAACAGAGAATCCTTGCTTGCTGACTTTAATTTGTAGTCCCTTTCTCTCTCGCTCTCGCTCTCCTTTGGCTTGAGTTACATATGGCAAGGATTTTAATTGCCCTGCACAACAGCGAGCTCAGCTTCCTTTCTGCATCAGGCAGTCCGTATGAAAATGGTTTATTACCAGGCAACAAACTCGCACCACTGAAAGAATTTTTGAGCCGAGTTTGAAACATTTTTGGGTTTTTCCCCACATGAGCCAAGCATGTGACCCCCACTCAGCATGCGCATCTCAACCAGCGAGCGTGCATTCTTTGGCTTTGCTTCAACTTGGCACCGTCCAGTAAGCAAGCTGTTGGCAATCACGCCGATGTGCTTTGGTAAACTTGGAACATGTTTTTTGGAAGCTGGCGATGGGAGATGCGCCCTCCTTTTGTGGCCCACTACATCTTTACCCTGTGTCAGTACTAGAGCTCATTGTTTGTTGGACAGGTGTTTTTTCTTGTTGTTTTTTTCAAATTTGTCAACCTTGACAGCTGGAATATGTGTTTACACTCTAAAACTGCTGGTGGAACTGAAGGATCCCGCTGAGGCACTAGAATGAGGCAGACCAGGGAGAAGGAGGCTATGTGGTCATAGAAATGGGAGACAAGCAGATGGAAGGGGAGGTGGCAGGCTTTCAACTGGATAACTGACATTCATTGAAGTTTTGCTCGACATTTATAGTGAAACGCAAACACAGTGTCTAATTCTATTGTAGATTTGTAGCTCTCCAAATTGTGGACAAACCTCGCATTTCGGAAGGCAGGGCTGGTGTCTGTTAATATTTTATCAGCCGTGGCAGTCTGAGTGTTCTTGTGCAATACATACCATGGGAGGAATGTGTTTTCAGTGAAGCCTAAATGTTGTGGCTTGTATTGTAGGAAACATTTAAATGAAGGGAGTGGCTGCGTCATTCAAAGTGTACGAGTTAATGACAAGATTAGCCAGCAGCCATCACAAAACAATGTTTTAAAACCCCAGTGTTAGTTTACCAAGCAATGGGGAAGCATTCTGTTGCTTTTGGACAATTAAGAAGTGCACACACAACTGTGAATTATGTGTTTCAGCAAACTCTAAAAGGCTTTGCACTTTGGAGTTTACCAGCCAGTAGTCAACTTGAACTATCCATTACAACTGAAATCACTCTCACGTTGGAATAAAGTGGGGAGGCACTATAAGAGTGAGCACAGTGTCAACAAGTGTCTTAGCAGCAGTTAAATGGGTGTGTGTGTGTGTGTGTGTGTGTGTGTATATAAATGGTTGTTACTTGATACAATATAATTGTTTTTGATCATTGTTCAAAAACAAAATTCCACCCATGTCAAGTCTGAACTAACCCGCATTAATGACTTAAAGGAAGCCGTTGCTACCATCACTTTGGAAAAGTAGCTTGCCCTTACCTTGTGAGCAGAACCGGATTGTCTTCTTTTTGTGCCAAACGCAACATCACCCTATGGCACTTCCCGTAAGACTGCCTTGCCACGGTTTCTTTGTGCCTTTAGAAGATTGCTACATGACATAGTATGGTCATTTGTAGTTTAGCTGGTTTTCCAACAACATTGTCGTCGCATTTTCCGGACTATAAGTATATAGTTGCACTTTTTTCATAGTTTGGCTTACACACAGGTGCGATTATATGTATGTATATTTATATTTAAGTATGTACGTATGTATGTATGTTACTCCTGTACCACTGAAAATTAATTTAAACATTAGCTTAAAGACAACTAAGGCAGACTGAACATGAATGCCCCCAATAAGAAAATCCCATTCTGCAGATTACAAGCCGCAGGTAGTTAAATATGCAGCCAAAAGGGTAATCGAGCAGCAGAAAGAAAGCTTGGAGTGAGTGAGAAACGTGTGAGGCACTGGCAAAAGATGGAGTTTAGCTCTTTCTGCAATGAAGAAAACAAAGAAAAGTAACCGGCTCAAAGCAGGATGGGCAGAGCTGGAGGAACGACTTCACAGATGGGTACTTGAACAACGTGCCGCCGGGAGAAGATCTTCAATGGTGCAGTTACTTAACGTTAAAATACCGTACACATATTCAGCCTGTTGTTCTTTATTCTATTGTTATTATAACTTGCATTTCCAGATGAAATGTCTGTTCTTGGTCTTGGATTTTGTAAAATAAATTTGACTTATAGTCCAGTGCTACTTAGATATGTTTTTATTCTTCTGTGTGATGCATTTTTTGACTGATGGGACTCTTCTAATCTGGAGCAACATATAGTCTGAAAAAAAAATAGCAATTTAGGTTTGCAAATATTATTATCATTGTAATCGTGTGTGTGTGTGTTAAAATGATATGATTCCATAAAAGTGGCGTTCCATTGTTATTATGATGCACATTTTAAGCATAACTGTAAGGTTTTGCTGATCTCACTAAGTTCTAGCGCTTGTTAAGCGACATAATAGTCCTAGGTGAATAAATACTATCTTTCTGTAACTGGAATTGTCTGGAAAGAAACAACAACTCTAAATTGTCTGTAGGCGGGACTGCAAGTGCGAATGGTTGTTTGTTCCAATGTGTCTCTGGAACAAACTGGCAACTTGTCAAGGGTGTAACTACGATTTTGCCCCAAGACAGCTGGGAAAGGCTCCAGCAACCTTGCAAGTCTGAGTGCCAGAGAATAATGGGTGGATGGGTGGATGGATGGATGGATGAATACGTTGTTCTCACTGTACTGAAACATAACAATGGCAACATTCCCTTTGGCTTTTATTTGTATTTAGTGTCCATAAATGTGGGGCTCATGCTGTAATCTTTTTGTTATCTTATTTAAAGTTGCAGTACGTTGTTGGTTTGGTTCCTTTATCTAATATCTTGCTACCAAACCACGTGTTCGTTTAATGAAGAAAAGAAGACAAGGAAAATCTTAATAAGTTTTAGTGAAAAGAAGAACAAGGCATTTGTTCCAGAGATCTGATGGAGAGATCTCTGGAGTCGAGTCCTGGCCGTCGCCGGAGTCAGACTGACAACTTTCTCCCAAGAAAGTCCTTAAACAAACAAACAAGCTGACTCTTAATTTGAATGTCTTCTCAAGTGTCGTCCTTTGATTGGCTGTCTATTCTTCCCCCTTCAGTTGCTGGGTGTTACTGTAATTGTTTGTGAATGAGGAAGCGGGTCCTTATTTGGCCGTGAGCCAAATGGTCCATCCTTCCTTCCGGTGTGACCTGTTGAAACCATTCGCGGCAAGACAAGCTCAGGTCACAAGTTCCCATCCCTGTGACTGGATGGGTCTCAAACTTTATGAGGGTCGCAGAGGCACTTCCTTCAGGTCACTGTTTATGAGACTTAATGAGTTACACAGTCTTTGCACACAAGGTTTTGAACACCCCCAAGACACTTGGTCATGATCATCAAATATACACAAAAGCACTAAATATAGTAACATTCAATACATTTATACATTCAACTCAATAGAATAATTCCAACATATAAATATAATGTTACCAATATAATAGCACAACATGCTATGACGCATGATGTTAAATATCTGATTCCAGCAACGTCCAGATTTGCTGTCAAAAGCTCAATACAATACCCACAAATATATTTGTGTAAGTTTACAATCGTGAATAAAGAATTTGTTTTCCTACAGTTCTTTAGTAATTCAGTAGTAGTTCTATAGTAGGTCAGTTCTATAATAATATAGAACTGATAGTTGTATAATATATATTTGTAGAAAGGGTCTTGCTCAGAATGGCCGTTTCCTATTTAGGCTAGGACGCTCGCATTGTCTTCAAATTAACCAAATGCTAAGAATAAATGGTTATTTACTGTCACTGAAATACGGCACATTTTTTTTGTGCATTTTGGGCATAAGTGCTGTGCTGACTGAAATTATATACAGTAACCTGTATTTACAGTTCACCTTTCGCTAAGTCCTATCACTCTGTGGTTTCTGTTTCAATGGCTAGAAAGCTTTCCCTTCTGCTTTGTTCACATCACAATGCAAACACATTATCTCCATGGATTTAGAATTGATTTTTCTGGAAGCTATTCCAAAGGTCACTGTTTCCAAAGTTTGGAGTCATAGTTTGTGGAACTTGACCGTCTTGTTGTCGACGACATCCTCTTTGATGCAAAAAAGACAGCCGTAGATCACTGGCAACCTCAGAAGAGGGAGGGTGAGCGAATGAGCGCCGCAATAAATCTGACCACGAGGTAACACGTTTGCACAATGTATCTTTAAAAAAAGAAAAGAAAAAAAAAAGACATTTCCACACAGGCAACAAAATTTCATTGCACTTTTACATTTATTGAGTGTGATAACAAAAAACATTTATATTATGACCATTACTAATATTTATATATATATTTTTTAAATCAGTCTCACTTTCGTTGCAATTGCCGTTTGGCTGTTGCGTTTAACCAAATTTTGATTTTGTTAAATTCTATTACTGGCGACTTGTCCAGGGTGTACCCTGCCTTCGCCCTAAGACAGCTGGGATAGGCTCCAGCAGACCCCCGTGACCCTGAATTGGAATAAGCGGGCATAGAAGATGAATGAATGAATGAATTCTATTAACTGTTAACTGCTTGGCTGATTCAAAAAATAAAAACGCTCTTGGGGCCGAGAATTAGCTGTTTGAGATTGGGCAAAAATGAAAGATAAAAATAGCGATCACTGAACGAGACCGAGTTGTCTCTGTTGGTGTCCTAAGCGAGTAAAAATTGGCGTTATACTAGATATTACAATAAGTCGCCAAAAAATAGAATATTGAAAAACGACAGAGAAAAAGCAAAACTGAGACAAGGACAAAAGACAAAGACCAACACTGAACGAAAACGAAACAAAAACTAAACTGAAGACCAAACAAAGACTGAACAAAAGAACTAAATCCTCTAGTTTAAGGTTCGAAATGGGGGCCGGGGTCTTGAACTCCAAGATTCAATGAAAATATATAATATAAATGTATATATAAACTTATCTAAACATGTATACATAAGCAGGTGAAGGTTTATTTATATTTATAAAGAAAAAGATGGATTAAACATTTATGAACTTATATGAGCATGTATACGTGAATGCATTTAAAATATATATTTATATATGAATATATATATCTGTGGTTGTCGACTCATATGTAAATCGAGGTAGAAGTCGCCTACGTGTAACTTGGAAAGCATTGTCTGATGCTAAGTTGCTTGGTAAGATCCGGTGATGAGAATTATAGAACTAGAGAATTAGAATTAGAATGAGAGAATTATAAAGATAATCAACTATAATAAACAATATGAAAGGTTCATTATACTCTGTTAAAGTAAATAGTGAGCCAAAAATAGCAGCAGAGCATTCTGGGATTGTTGTATTTCTGGTACATGTGCTGGATAATACCGGCGGGCCAGCTCTAGTAGTCATGTAATGCTCCCTCGCGGGCCAAAAATAATTATGCCTCAGGCCAAATTTGACACCTATGATCCGGTCCAACAGTTTTATCCTTCCAAGTTGGTTTATTGCGTTGCAAACATTTGAAAAAACGG
Organism: Thamnaconus septentrionalis; assembly: GCA_009823395.1. Classification (NCBI taxonomy): domain Eukaryota; kingdom Metazoa; phylum Chordata; class Actinopteri; order Tetraodontiformes; family Monacanthidae; genus Thamnaconus; species Thamnaconus septentrionalis. Next base: position 18,651,906 of record CM020507.1, read on the forward strand.
CTGTGCTCTCTTATCTTCATCGTTTTTCTTTTCCTCCCCCCGTTCCAACAGGCAGTCGGCAAACTGGAGAAACGCATCCGAGAGATGGACGACGGCAGCTACATCGAGTTTGATGTGCCGGAGTTCAGCAGCACCGTCCTGACCCAGCTCAACGAGCTGCGGCTGCAGGGCAAGCTGTGCGACATCATCGTCCACATCCAGGGCCAGCCGTTCCGCGCGCACAAGGCCGTGCTGGCGGCCAGCTCCCCCTACTTCCGCGACCACTCGGCCCTCAGCACCATGAGCGGCCTCTCCATCTCGGTAATCAAGAGCCCCGAGGTGTTCGAGAAGCTGCTCGCCTTCTGCTACACGGGCCACATGTCGCTGCAGCTCAAGGACATCATCAGCTTCCTGACGGCCGCCAGCTTCCTGCAGATGCAGTCCATCATCGACAAGTGCACCAAGATCCTGGAGAGCATCCACTCCAAGATCGGCCCGCCGGCCGACAAGGACGAGGCGCAGCTCCTGCACCGGGGCGGGGGGGTCGCCGCCGCCTCCGCCGACGACGGCGACCTCTTCGTCAACCCCACGCAGATCTCGCCGCCCGTACTACCCGCGGCCCAGCCAGGCGGCGGTGGCGGGGCTGCGGCGGGGGCGGGGCCGAGCGCTGGAGGAGGGCCAGTCGGACCGGTGCAGCAGCGACAACAGCGTGTCGGAGCACGAGGCGGCCGAGACGGAGCAGGTGGAGCTGATCGGCCGGGACGGCCAGGTGACGGACGAGGTGCGGGTGAAGGTGGAGAAGGTGGAGCGGCCCACCTACTCGGACAGCTCGTCGGCCGGCGGCGACGACGGCTACCACACGGAGATGGTGGACGGCGAGCAGGTGCTGGCGGTGGCGTGGCTCTCCTGGCGCCCGTGCTGCCGCCCGCCGCCGCCGCCGCCTACCCCTCCTACCCGAGCCTGTCGTCGGCGTGCCGTCAACCTCAGCGGCTCCAGCCCCGCGCTCGCTGCTCAGCGGCTTCCGCGGGCGGGCGGGCGCGGGCCAGCGCACGCTGGCCGTCCCCGCCGCCTGCTGGCTCACGCCAAGGCCGCCTCGGCGGAGGACGCCGACCTCGCCGCCGCCACCGCCGCCGCCGCAGCGCGCGTCCGGCGCCGCCGCCGCCGCCTGGAGAACGACGTGCGCGAGCGCAGCCTGCGCGGCCAGTGGTACCCGTACAGCGAGCGGCTGGTGTGCATCTACTGCGGCAAGACCTTCAACCAGAAGGGCAGCCTGGACCGCCACATGCGCCTGCACATGGGCATCACGCCGTTCGTCTGCAAGTTCTGCGGCAAGAAGTACACGAGGAAGGACCAGCTGGAGTACCACATCCGCGGCCACACGGACAACAAGCCCTTCCACTGCCAGATCTGCGGCAAGTGCTTCCCCTTCCAGGGCACCCTCAACCAGCACCTGAGGAAGAAGCACCTGGGGGCGGACGGCGGCGGCGGCGGCGGCGGCGGCGGCAACAACCACCTCAACCACCACGCCGACTCCCCCGAGAGGACGGACGACGGCGGCAGCAGCGGCGGCGGGCAGAAGGACCACGAGGACACCTCCTTCCAGGCGCAGTACGCGGAGGAGGCGCCCGCCAACGACATGGAGGAGAGTTCCAAATGCAGCCCGGAGGAGGCGCAGGCGTCCAGATGCGATTTTTAAGGCACCAGGAAACGAAAAGAAATTGGAAAAGGAAAATGGTTTTCTGCTCAACTGGGTCTTTCGGTATATGTTTTCACTCCCGCCACGGCGAACTAGGTCTTCTGGCAGGCAAAGGGTTCAAATCTGTCAATTTCTTTTTCTTTTATTCTTTTCCTCAAAAGTTGGTCGACGCAGAGAGCAAATGGGTGCTTTTGGTAGATTTCCTACTTTGGCGCAAAGGGAGTAACAACCTACTATTTTTCAGAGGTCACAATAATCAAGACCCTCAGATAGATCGCTCTTTATCGTTCCCTCTTTTCTTTTCTTGGGGGGAAAAAAAACAACATATTTACGGAGTTATATAGGCATGTTGCAATAATTAAATAATGTGAAAGCTCTGGTAAGATGCTAGTCATATCACCTTTTTACCTGACCTGTTTTTGCACACGTGGCTGCCGAAGGCCACTTTACTCACAAGGAATGATTTTTCAGCCAGTGCAAAGCTTTGTGTGACATTCAATACCTCATAATACAACTGCATACTCATCACAGACAGTATTTCAACTCAAGAATACTCACCAGGTTCTACCTCATAGCCAAGAACCTACTGGGCACAAGTACCTTCACCGTTTTGAATTCCGTTATAGATTTTTATGCACACCGTCTTCTTTGCCAAAACTGCGCAAACAATATGCTGTCAACACAAGCCTTGATACTTAGTGGGAATATTTCTTGTTGATTGTATGGATTAAGGACAAAGTCCTTGTCAGATGTTTCATGATCAACCAGGTTAACTTGATGATCAAGAAGGTGCTATGCTAGGAGTTCATTACATCTGCTAGCTTTCCTCTGTGTGTCTGGTAATGGGAAGAAAGGAGTAACTTAATGGCCCTGTGTAGTTTCAACATGATTTTTCTTATCTTTTTTTTTTTTTTTTTTTTTAATTGTTATTATTTTTGCCGTCTGAAAATGTTAAAACACTTCACCTGTCTTGTCACTACTGGAGAGCTCTCTCTCTAGGCCAACACACACACACACACACACGCTTGTATGTTTCATGTTGCGCTCACCCATGTAATGGGTGAACCCCTCATCCACACGCGTTAAGTCATCATTTTTTTTTTCTTCATATTTTTAACCCTCTATATCGTGATTGTAGAAACATGCTGAATCGTCCTCTGTCGACTGTAAAGACTGTGCCCGGCGCGAGGCGGGAGTAATCACCGCCCTCCCGGCACGGCGCGGAGGGATTTCAATCTGTGCACACAACAATCCACTAGTCTGAACAATATGCAAACAGATAGAACAAAAGGAATCCCAGCCATGCGACCACATGGTTATTCTTCCGTTCTTTAAAAGAAAGGTTTGGGGTCGTTTCCTGTTTTGGTTTTTCCTTCTTTGTTTCTCGGAGTCCGTTGGGGTCGAGCATTTTGTCAAGCGTCCTTTTCCCCCCCTTCCCGGTGGGGGCCGGGGGGTGTTGACGTTAAGAGGTTAATCAATAGTTAATAGCGAGGCTAAAGCTAAGAGATTAGGCGGCGATCCAAAGTATCGATGCACTTTGCAGAGTTTAATAGCGGCGGCAGACGCCGTCCTTTCGATGTGTGTGCTGGTTTCTGTCTTAATTCTGGCGGCGGCTGCAGTGTGGAGCTCGCGCCACAGCAGCTTTTCTCCTCCTTTTGTTTTGTTTTGTTGTTTTGGTTTTTTTGGTTTTTTTACACCCCCACCCCGAGGTAAAGTGTTGCCAACTTTAACGAGACTCTGCAACCACGTGAACACTGTCGGCTACAAGTCATGGATACGGCAACGTTGTATTTTATCTAACCAGTTTGAACTGTGGGGATTTGTGGGGATGGGGATCTTGTTAGTATATAGAGATATGGTTTTATTTCCATTGAGGCTTAAGGTAATGTGCTTTCACATTATATAAAAAAAAAAAAAAGAAAAAAAAGGAAAAAGGCACTTATAAGGCCTTACTGATTATTCTGTCACTTTCTGCCAATACGAAGGATCAGTTTGTCAGGAAATCAGAAACATCGCCCTCCTCTTACACGTAGCGTTGTGTAATCCGTCAGCCTAATTTGACCACCGTGGACGACCGTCACCCAAGATAACAAAGATAACATTTGATGTTGTGCGACTCAGATCAACACAGTCCCAGCGAAGCAGAATAATAATACTACAGGTACAAGAGGAAAACACAGTGTCTCTGATTTCCAGATGAACTGTCCCTTTCAAATTCGGCTGGATGGCCATTTTTGTGCTGTCCCTTTTATGTTTGCCATCCAGCTGTATGATAACTTTCTAAGAGCACCTGCTAATATGCTTTTCTTCCCCCCCCCCCCGCCCCCTACCCCCTGGTCCCGTCCAGTCTGCACAGAATTTATGTAAGTGAAAATGAGAATTATCTGTTTTGTTGATTTTCGTCTGTTTAAGAATGCAGTCTTTTTATTATTACTATTATTATTATTATTATTATTATTATTTCACCAAATGTGCTGTCATCAACCTCGCTCGTTGGCAGGCAAACCAAAACCTGTAGGGAATTTCTGCAGAGGAAAAGAAAAAATATCACTTTCGTTCTTTTCTTTCCTGCTAGGATTGATCACAAACATTGTTATGGCCACCAACAGTCTGCATGTTTTGCGTCATTTTGTAAATGAATGTTTACAAAGTAGTTCCTGTGACTACAAATGTGGTCAGCAGGTTTGACATCTACTCTTAAGCAGTAATTGACTCGAAATCTGCCTACACAAATATTGCCCTTCCACCAAAAAAAAATGATCTTCTTGCATCACTGTCAGTTTTCTTTTTTGTTTTTTTTTAAAAAAAAAACAACTGCTTACACAATTTTGTGCCAATAGTTCACACCAAAGAGTTAGAAATTATTTCCACAGTAAAAATTGTACCTGTGATATAGAATGAAATACTGATTAGCAAGAATAGTTTCTTAATTTTAATGTATAACTTGTTCATTGCTATTTGCAAGGAATGTACATTTCCCAGCTTAAAACAATCACTCGTGTGAAAATTTGAGCAATTTGACAAAGGGCAGCAAAAAAAAAAAAGACAATGACATCACACAGAAAGCCATACAAAAGCTGTGTAAAAGTTGTGCAATAGGTATTGGAATTGTTTGAAGCAAATGTAAGCAAATGTGACGATACAAGAGGAAAAAAAAAAAAAGTGGCATCTTGAACTTAGTGCCTTGCCACAAGCTTTACATTTCACAATCTGGCACTTAGATTCCCGTGCCTCTTCTTTTTTTTAACGGAAGAACCGAGAGATTATTTGAATAAATGCGGCCACGTTATTTGATTTAAAGTGGTGCCAAGAGTGAGTAGAAACGAATGCGTGACATTCAAGTCCATCGTGTAGTTATTTTTACCTTTCGCTGCATTTTTTTTTCTCCCCAGGGGGAGGGGAAAAAAAAAACCTCAACCCTTTGAGTCGCTCCTGTCATTTGACGATCAGCTGATTTTTGTGGCAGTCGATTAAGACTCGATGAGGTGGATTTGTAACCCCTTCAAGTCATCGCCACATGCTTAGGAACCGTAATGTATCCCGCATTTTCTAAAAATAAATAAATAAATAAATAAAAACCAAAAAAAAAAAAAAACCACTGAGGACAATCGTTGCTGTGTACTGTAGTTTGTAGGTCACTGAAAGAAGAAAATTCATGAGAAAAGCAAACGTACGTCCTCTTCCCTCTGAGCATCTGCCAGGAAAACAGCTGCTCGGCTATTTAACATAAACTAAATATCTGTGACGATTGAAAAGCCCCCCACCCCCACCCCCGACCCCCATACGCTTTGCTCCAGCTTGCACGACACTTAACCACAAAATCATATTTTTTCAACAACAAAAAAAAGAGAAGAATTTGATCGCTAATTGATCGTTCTATTAAAAATACTCTCTCTCTTTTTTTTTTTTTTTTTTTTACTTCTTTGAATGATTTCACGCTTAGAGCTTTTTGGTTCATGGTAAATAGGAACACTGTCCGGAACGCCTGGTATATTTCTGTCGCTACGTAGTGGTCTCATTCTCCTCGGCGTGGACCCTTGACACTAGGAAACACACTTGACCCCCAAAAAAAGAAACTAAAGCGCGCCTTGCATTCGTCTGACTTGAAGTCTTCTCCATCCAATCCGAGAGAGGACGCTCGCTCAGTGATGACGCGAGAAAGACGATACTTCGTATTGTTCGGATCGATACTTTTGCTCATGTGTGTTTTTTTTCTTTCTTTTAATTTTGGGCTGAAATGTTCCTTTTCTACGTGTCGCTTTTGAGCCAGTCACGTACCCCCCCTTTTTTTTTTTTTTTTCTAGTCAACATGATCGTTAGTGAAATTTTTGGGTTGGGGGAAGTGATTCAGTGCTATTCATAAAACTCTTTACTTTTGTTGCTACACCAACAAACTTAACTGAACTTGACTCACACTCGGATCTTTGTTCCACACCTCAGAAAAGGAACAGGAGATGCATCTTGGGCCACAAGTAATCAAAAAGAAGTGTTTACAGGGAAGGCTGTCAGACTACTTTTTGAAATTGCAGCTCGTCCTATTCTTTTTTTTTTTTTTAAATATATATAATAAAACTCACTTCAGGTAGTTTACAAACACTGATACAGGCTTAGAAAAAAAAATCTTAAGTCTTCCATAGATTTTCTGTCAGTTTCTGTCCACTGTGTATTTTAAACAAAAAAAAAAGCAAGACAAAAAAAAAAGAAGCAATAACCTTTTTAGAAGTGGTGTATTGGGATCATCAAGCCTATTGAAATATTGGCCTGCAGTATATGAAACAAAAGTGAATGTCAGGGAGTTAAAGTAGGACCAGGACAAATTTGATATCGATTTATTTTTTTATATGTTTTCTGAAACTTTGGACAGGTAACGCATCCTTGAGGAAAAACAAGTCTATACTGTTAGGATGAAAAGGCCGTGTTGCTTATTGGTGTTTTAAATGCTAAGCAGAAAATCCAGTGGTTGTCTGTAAACTGCAACACACACACACACACACAAAAATAAAAAAATAAAAACTGAACACCCAATTCAGTTCTTCTCAGTGGCACTGTTCAGAACTGCAACTCCAGCTGCGTTTAATGACGAAAGGGATTTTTGGGCTGTATAGCCACTGCTTGGGAGTGGGCTGTGCGTTGTCATGGTGAGGTTCGGTGGGCTCCTCTGGCTCCTCAGGCTCTGAATATGTAGCTGCAGTCGTTAAGGGTCAAGTTGGGACATCCTTAGTCGAGTCTAATGTTTGTTTCCATGTATGTAACGTCCCTTAACGCTGCAGTTGTGTCTCCAGCTCTTGTATTTGGTGACAAGGCAAAAAAAAAAAAAAAAAAAAAAAGTAACTTAGAACTCAGGGTATACACTGATAAAAATGGTCTCATTGGACATACAATGTCCAAAGTACAATTGTGCACTTCTCTTCAGGTGAGGAAATAAGTCCTCAGCATATGGTTTCCAAACATTCTGCCTCAAGGTCTCAATGAGCCCATATTTTGTACAGAGCTGAAGCCCAGGGGGACACTGGAGGCCTCGAGCCAAATGTGACAGCAGATGGCCCCCAACTCCTGTTTTGTCCACTCTACACACAACCTCACAACCCAACTGTGAACCTCAGAACTCTACTGTTTTGTACAACTATGAAGTAAATGAAGCTAGCTAGAGCTGGTGTTGTATCTATTGCCATTTATGAATTTATTTTATAGCATGAAATAAAATATATTTATTCAAATTCTATATTTTACTCATAATCATTCTGTGCTGCTTCATTTTGGTTCTTAAGCTTGTAAATTGCTTTTTTATGATATTGAAAAGAAAAACGTCAATATAGAAATGCGTTTGTAAAATAAAGACGCTGATTTGGCTCTTCACTTGTCTGTTGTCTCTCTACAAGTGCACTTTTGCCTCTGTGTGAGAACTTGGTGGCAGGTGAGAACTACACTTGCAAGATCCAGTTTAATGGTTCAGAATTACTTTCACTATGTCACTGAGAAACCAACTCATTATAAGTTGCTACCTATTATCCTATTATCAAGCAAATGAAAGACCTTTCCTCAAACGCTAGCATTTTTAAAGCAGTCACCCCATATTGGATTAGTAGTAGTAGTAGTAGTAGTAGTATAATTTTCAGTTGTCACAGTTATGCATATATGTAAATGTATACTTGTATTTATTTTCCAACAGGCTTAGGAACATATCCCTCTGTAATTCACTTAAACCTCACATGCATCTGCATAAAACTGAAGCGTTCAAAGTTAATCTCTGAAAACGACGTCTGATGTATGTGCAAATAAGGTCCTGCAGAGGGCACTAGAGAATGAAAAATACACCCACAACGTTTATTTGCCTTTATTTAAAAAGCCTCTTAAAATTATATAAAATAAATCTCCTGAGACTCTTGTGACTTCTGACAACTATTGCTTTTTTACTCATTAAATCTTTCTAGAAGAGGGGTGAGTTGAATGGAAAGCTGTATGTATTTTTATTTGATTTATTTTATTTTTTTCATACAAGTTGAGCGCCAATTAGGTCATTCATATGCCAGGCAGTAAAACATCAAAAATGAAAGAGGGGAAAAAAGTAAAAAAAAAAAAAAAAACTTTCTAACACTTTTATGACCAAATTTATGCCTTTTCCTACTGGATGGACCCATAACTTTTGTGCGTATTTCAGCAGTGTCACTGCTCCTGTCCATCATTATAAATGATACATCCAAATATGTTTTTATAAAAGAATGTTGTTATGCAAAGCGTAATATAAGAACATGACTGCTATAAAGAGTTGAACACAACGGCGGAACTGATCCGACTTGGCTGCATCTCTATCTGATTTAAATAAAAACAGTCAATTGCTTTGTCAGTTAAATGCGGGTTGGGGAGAGGACTGGAAACTCAAGCTAGCTTTTTCCACAAGTACGCTGATGTGCTGAGTCTCGCTCCATAAAACCTTCCAGTGGCTAAATTGGAGGAGCTGTTAGACTCCACTGTTTCACACATTTTTAGGCGCAGGAAATTTATTATTATTATGATTTGCAACTGGAGCGTGAACAGCATGTTTGGCTCCGCACCTTTGACACTTTGTGCACTCTGTCCCAAATATCTTACAAGTTCAGAAACTCTTACATAATTTTTTTTTCTCTTTAGTTTTACAGGCACTTTTATTATTTCACGTCAAATATACGTGATGCTTGTGGGTTGCTGTTTCAATACACGAACTATAGCTGCCTTTTTTGTTGTTGTTGTTGTTGTTGTTTTTTTTGTTTGTTTTAAACTAATTTGAAAATAGCCCCAGCACTTTTAGACTTTTGCCTGACCAGCTTAACTAAAGATGGTCTCCAGCAATGCTGTTTTGTTGGGGCCGACGTGTTGGTTTCTTGTAACTCAACTGCTCTTGAAAAGCTTCAAAAATGCTTTTGACTGATTAGCATCTGATTAAGCTAATAGACATTAATGCATCACTGCGGGAAACTAAAGATGGAAGATGGATTAAATAAGTACAACGTAATAATACATTTTCTCTTAATATTCTGATATTGACTTGCAACTATAAACAGGTTCTTCATTTGGATAGCTAATTGACTTCAGTCATTCTGTATAATAAACCTTGATAGGAAGTAGGGCAGGCAATTAACCTAACTAGCTTGAAAGGAAACGGAACCCTGGCAACACATTAGTCAGCCAGATTAGAAGTCAATTAAACTCGGACTCCATTTAATTTGTCCACATTTAAAGTTGCTATGGACAGATGATACAAAAATGATCAGTTGCACACTTGAAAATCATTTAAAGTCCGGTTTTACAAGACAAACAGCAATCAATAGAGGTGTTTACATACATTTCCTGCATCATGTGTTCCATTGCTGCTCCTTAACAGTTACTTTTTTTCTTCGTTGTGGGTTATTTTATGAAGCTTGCATTTTTTTTAAAAGTAGGTCATTCACTGTGCATTTTCTAACCAGTGAATGCCCCAGTGTTCAGCATTTCCATGAGGGTTGCTGCTTAGAGCGCACACACACCATGTGGCATTATATAGCTCATGGTGGAGTTGACAGGGCTTGAGCACTTAGTACCGGGTGTGGATGGCTCTGAGAGAGAGAAGAGCAAGTTTTTTTTGTGTGTGAAAGCAATGTTGTTAGTTCAGAATGTTAAGTGAAAAAATCAAAACAAGATTTTGCCTCAGTTGGCCTCAGTCTTACCTGTCTTGTCTAAAAATTATCAGGAATTATAAAGTAATAAATGGCACAATCAAAATTATGTTTTTTGTTCTTGCATACCTTCAGGTTGCTACACCTTTAATAGCTTCACTGATTCAGGGAAAAATTAACTGAGCTGGACTACGTGTGCTTTGCTGAGTGGTCATGATATACTGGAACAGTTGCGTCCGTCGGGATTCTCAGAAGCCAGTCCTTTTCCCAATGGCCCAAAAGCCTTTTCATGTTGTTCATATTTTCCTTTAATAAAACCAAGTCAATATGTTGCACTGGAGCAAAGCCATGACTTACCGTTAACTCATGATTCAGAAGCACTTGGCTTCTGTAGTCAAGTTGTACCACACTACCCCAGCTTTAGGTTTTGTTCGTAATCAATTTATAATATATTTTTTTCAGAAGCCTGGTGGAAATGTCTGAACTTATTTTCACATAGTGGTGAGGTAGTGCACTTACTGGTACCCTGATAAAAAAAAATAATGTGGCGAGCAGGTTTAGCTTTTACTCAGATGTTTCCACTTTCTTGATAATAAACAGACTTTTGCACAATCCAATCATATAAAATACACTTCTTGAATATGGGAGACTTTCATTTGTCCATCCCTGAAAGATGTTTCTCTCCTTCAGAGCTCTCAGATATTTTGGAAGAAGATAAAAACCAAAGCCTTGCAAATCTGAACATTTCCGAACTTTGAAATCAGCTCAAAAATGGGGGGAAACAGCCTCAACAGTCCCATCCTGAAACTAATAAAAGAGTGAATATTTTCCCAAGAGAAGCCACACCACATTCTGATGTCTTTCTTTTTGATCAGTTTAATGCCTCACACATGCATCACAGTAACCTCACAACATTAATGGAAGAAAGTCTGAGTAATTTATGTGGGGGGAAATGTGTTGGTTCCCCCTTTTCAGTGTCTTCCCGGATGAAACTTTTATTGTTTCACGGTTAAAGTGCTGTGCTTTTGCTGACTTTGTTCTTATCAAAGTAGTGCCAGCTCAGGGAAAATCTTTCTCAGGGCTTAGAGATGAGAGAGATCTGATTCACACTCTGAAATATGACAAGAAAGACGGACTTGCTGTTCAGGTGTACCATGGTTGATCAAATTGAATCACTTGTAACTGGAAGGGCATGATTAATTTTGGGGTTTGCGTGCATAATTCTTGATGAGACGTGTACAGCATAATCAGTAAGTATTCCGCCTTTGCAAGTATTCTGCCTTTTTCCTATGGTAAAATTCCTAATCTGACTAGCACATGGATTTGCTGTTTTTCTTCATTCAAGCACATCTGTTTGCAGGGTGCATGGAGATGAGGTAATGTATCTGTTTTTATATGCACATATAATACACACACAGACACACACACAGCATCCCAAGAGAAAGATGATCGAATGCCTTCTTGAAGTCCACAAAACACATGTAGGCTCCTTGGGCAAACCACCATGCACCCGCCTCAGGGTGTATAGCTCATCTCGTCCACAGTTCCATGACCAGAATGGAAACTGCACTACTGCTCCTCAGTCCAAGAGCCGCCTATGATGACCCGTCCTTTCAAAGGTCCCTGAGGAGACCTAAACAGGGGAAGCCGAGCAGTGTGATTGCTCTGCACTTGGAGCCAGTAGCTGCGTTTCCATTACCCCTAGAATTGCGCAAAACCTAAATATCGCAATAAAATACTGGTAATGGAAACACATAAATTTCAAAAAAAAACCTCATATTTCACTAAAAGGTTTTGACGCTGTCATGAGGCGGTTTTTCAGACGTATCGATATAGAGGTATATCACAAAAGTGTCATGGAAACAGTTTTTTTTGCATTTACACGTCATGCAAAAGTGATAAGTAATAATTACAGTAGCTTATTATTCCAGAATACTGGTTGGAGCACACCCCTGGTGCCCCTTTTCAAAGAGGGGAACCACCCCTCCAATCTGCCAGTCTTGAGTCACTGTTCCCAATGTCCACGTGATACACAGACAGCCGAACGAAACCCTAAAGTCTTGGGGTGATCAGGTCGTAGCGGATCCACACCTGGGGTCTCATTGTTCCTCATTGGAAGACGTGTTGGTGGCCCCATCCTGACCATACGCAGTGTTGATGGTGACCTGCTTTAAACTCCTGAGATGCCATATGGTGGTACACAATCTCTTTGAGGCCTTCGGAAAGCTGCTCTCCATGTCCTCCCCAAACTCCTTCTTCTCGAGTTTTTGCCTCAGTGATTGCAAAGGCTCTGTTGCACCTGGCCTGTCTGTACCTGTCTGCAGTCTTTGCAGTCCCACAGAGAGAGGCATCACTGAACTGCGGCCAAGGTTGTCCTGATGCCAACTGCATATATGGATACAGTTACGCCTGAACAAAGTGTTATGGACAATCCGTGACGAGCACAGTGGTCCAACAATAAAGGTCCATTCGGGTCTGAGGGTGAGGAGCTCAGCTATCAGAGTGAGGAGCTCAGTTACCCGGGAGGAGCTTGGAGTAGAGTCGCTGCTCCTCCGCATTGAGAGGAGCCAGCTGAGGTGGCTTTGGCATCTGTTTCGGATGCCTCCTGGACGCCTCCTGGAGAGGTGTTCCGGGCATGCCTCACCAGGAGGAGACCCCGGGTAAGACCCAACACACGCTGGGGGGACTACGTCTCTCAGCTGGCCTGGGAACGCCTTGGGGTCCCGCCAGATGACCTGGACATCTCTGCTGAGACTGTTGCCCCTGCGACCCCAACTCCGATTAAAGCGGTTGAAGATGAATGGATGGATGGATGGGTTCAAATTACACACCAATTCACTACCTAAAATGTCAATCTAAATGAATGGACCTGGTGGACTTGCATATGCTGACTAATATTTTATCCATCCCCCCGACCCCCACCTCCCCATTCCACAACCCACCCCCAGTGTGGTTTGTGCCCTCAGAAGGTTATGTGAGAATCAGAGCCACAGGGAAGTTAAAAACGGTTCTTTAAAACATACAAACCCTCAACTTTTACAGATGTGACACAACAATCCACGTCAGTTTGAAGGTTCAGGTCGGAAAGGCTCAGAAAATGTGTTTCTTTTGTGCTGAGTGAGCACTCGGTTTTCCATGTTGGTTTGAGAGTAGGGTCTGTGTAGGCCACCCTTGCTGATGGTTTTCCATCTTGAGAGACTCGCATAGCATCCAAAGAGTCTGTCATTTCTGTTTATGGAGTCAATGAAACACTGTTCTGTGTTATACGGCGATTAGACTGATTGAAAAAGCAGACATCTACTGTCTAAAAGGGCATTAACTTATCCAGCACACAGGAAGGTTACACAGAAAGTGTATTTCACCGTCCCCACCAGCTGCCAAGACCGACAGTAGCAGTGATTGATGTTTTCCTTTGTCCCATCCAGTTTCTTGTCTTTGTTTGGAAGAAAGCACATTTGCTCATAACTTTTAAGCCTGTTTTATCTGCTACTGTTGCATAAAACAGGCAGCAACGTGTTTTAGTTTGGCAATATCACTGTTGGCTTTACTGTGGCTTTATTTGAGATAAAGGACTTTAAATACATAGTTAAGGTTTTGCTCTGTTGGTCATTGATCTCTTGGGGCCCTAAGAGATATTTGTTTTCAAGATTTAGTTCTGAATGAATATCAATAAAGGTTTGGTTCGTACTTGTGCAAAGTAATTTTTTTTTATTAGTTTTCCAGCCGCATTAGGAAGTCTCACTGACACATAGTAAAGGTGGTTTCCTCTGTCAGTGGAGGGGAACTGCTGGATCCAATGGTTTTACCAGCCTGTCACATTTCATTTGTCAGCTCTACGTGCATACGCTTTTTTCTGAGGTAGCATGTTTTCAACACATTCTCACATCATCTTTGGGCTTTCATGATAGCTCTTCATGTGTTTTTATACTTTTGTTTGGAATGTTTTTGGTTACTTTATATATTTTGTACTAAGGTGTGAAGGTGTGGAAATGTTGCACATCATAAACAATATAAACCAATATTGTTGCCATGCAATGGTGAAGATACTATAAGCTGCTTACTGTTTAGAACTGGTATTCATGTTTCATTAAACTTCAGACAAAAAAAAATAGTAAAAGTCTGCTCTTTTAATTTTGTTGTTGTGTGCGATGGAAAATTGGCCAGTATTTGTGTTTCTGTCTTTTAAAATGACACGTCACTCTTCTCATTCGTGCTTTTTTAGAGCATGGTGACTCTTCACACAAAACTCAGGATATACCTCATCCTCTATACAGCAATGTATAATATGTGTCCATGACATAAGGGCTGTGTTTGTTTTTTAGCTGATATAAAATATCTATCTGTCTATCTATGAATGAATGAATGAATGAATAATTTTATTTCGAATAGCTTCTATGCACATCAACAAAACAATTCATGCAAAATATCAAAAACATAAAAAAAAATATTTTCTATCTATTTATCTATCTATCTATCTATCTATGAATTTTTTGTACCTTTAAATGAAAATCGTAATTATGGTTTGGATTGGCGGCTGTTCGAAATTCTTCCTATTACTACATATTCAGCTTTATGACATGGACCTAAACGAGGGCAAAAATGAACAAGCTGTACATATTTTATTTAAACTTAATACTGACATGAAAAGTTTTAATACATTATATTACAAATATATTTTATGTACAAATGCAAAGTTTTGATCTATTGACATCAACAAACCACTAAAATTATACAGTAAATACAGTGCTTGATCCATACAAGCAAATCGGGATACCTGCTCAAACATGAATGAATGACTTTAATACAGTAAAAAAAAAAAAAAAAAAGCCGTAAGTTGGAAGAAACAGAGGGCCTCTTTAAAGCTCTATGACACACTGTACAATCAGCCTGGTCAAAAGTCATTTTGGGTATAGCAGTTTGGATTAAAGGTTTAAAAAAAATTGCATATTTTTGAGAAATCGTGTAGATGACTGAACAAGTCAATTAATGTTACCGTTAATACATATGAAAGAATTTAGAATGGAATGAAGTCACTGGATAGTATTCCTGTGTCAATGTTATACTCATTGGACATGGGAAGGATGGCGCTTAACCTACTTTTCTTTTTGTTTTGTTTTTCCCAAAAATGCAACCTTACGGGGGCGCTCCTCAAGTGTTCTTCTTGTGCTACTCCCCAAGCAAGGATCAATGCATTGTTGCGTCACATAGGGCATCTAACATAAAAAGTTACCCCAAACTGGAAATGCAAAACAAATTTGCTGTGCGACCCCTGAGGGAAACACCCATAAGGATTTGCCATTGTATCTGTAAGCTACAGTACTTGCAAAGTAAATACGTTGTTTTTTTTTTCCTGACTGTGATCCATTGAGAGCACTGTCAAACTAATTTTGCCAAAGAGTGTATTTAAACAATTTCTGATCTTTTCGCGTAAGCCTTCAATGAGTCAAACATATAGAGAAAAAAAGTTAAAGACAATAATAAACAGATTCTGAGTTGTAAAAAGGAACCAGTATCAAACTGTTTTCCACCCTTGATAATCAGGCTGGCATGAAGGGAAAAGATTGATAAAGATTAAGATTGCAAGATTTTAGAAATGGTAGACATTTTTATTTTATGGCAGACACAGTACGAAAAACATCCTTGGATGCTCAGTGGAAGGTGTTGGGGTTCGGACGGATCATCATGACAACCTTCTTGAGCGAGTAGGCTCCTCCTCTGAACTCAGCCCAGTAAACGCCGTCTTGGTAGCGACTGCGGTAGTGTCCTCCTCTGTACCAAACTCCATTCAAATTTGAATGGGCGCATGAGTTGTACCACCAGCCTCCCTTTTGGTAGTGGGCACAGTTGCCTGGAAAGATATGATGACAAAGTGGCAAGAAAAGTTGAGATGCTTTGGCTTGTAAACTTAAGTACAGGAATTAAATGCTTCCAGAAATGTATTCAATAGTGACGCCAAAAAGTGTCGGATGGATTATAAACCATATCTTCCCATCATGCATCTATTAAAATCTTGCAAAAAACTTTTTTTGGAGGTCGTTTCTTGTCATTTTTCCCCACCAACATAAATATCTTACTATTGCTACGTTTTCAGTTTTATCATTTCTGCAGTGAGATTATATGAAGTGGAAAAAAAAAATGTTTTTAACATTGCCACGTTTTACCTGTATATGCGTCATGGTCTCTGTCCAGTGTTGTGAACTGTTTGCCATTGTGCCAGGTGAGCGAGTCCCCTGCGTTGCCATGGTAACGGCCCACTCTGAGCTTGTAGAAGTCCGCCTCGTTCTCCACTCGAAAACTGGCGTACTCGGCAAACACCTTCCTCCCTGACCAGTCCTCCAGTGTGACAAGTAGTTTATAGTTCCCCTGGTTCGTCAGCCAGTAGATGTTCTCGAGACCCAGCCAGTACTCGCCGTCGATATTGCCAAAACCTTGCTGTGAAGGGACAAACACAACAGTGTCGGTGATGTCTTCCTTGAGCGCTGTTTTGGAAGGCTTCTGACATTTAGCTCGGATGTCTAGGGAGTGAGTCAGAAGCACTCCGAGTGTTCTCCAGCTATTTATGAGTTGAGCTATTGACTGTGGTTCCTTATTGTCAAAGGACACATATTGTAAACAGACCTCTTGAGCTGAGTTTATAGCTATCATTGGCAGTGCACTTTTCCACTACTGTTTTGCTATCGGATCAAAGCTGGGTCGATTATGTAACTCTAAATCCAACATGCTTGATTCTTTCTTCACGATGTCCATACTGCAAGTTAGTGGATTGTCTCCTCCCCTTACCCTACACTTAGTTTGAATCACTGAAATACCCCAGAAGCAACAGATGAAATAACAATATAAATATATATTCTAGATTTCTAGATTGTAGTATGAATAGCTCTATGTTTCCTTTTGTGAGTATTTACTTACAACTTAAGTGCCCCCACTACTGAGAACACGCATTCCAATACAATTGCCCAATATATTTCCTTTTATTTCTTATCACTGTGGCTTTATAACATGATCACAATTTACTATTCCAAACGATTCACTTGCTGTGGACTGTGGTGGTCACCTTGTACGTCTCCCAGTTCCTGAAAAAGTTGACGGATCCGTCCACCCTCCTCTGGATCACAGTCCAGCCGCCTGGGTCGTGCCTCTGGTCGCACCACACCTGCATAAGTCTGTTGGCGTTCTCGGGCTTCACCAGGTACATACCACTGGTCGTGTGGCCCTCTTCCAGAGCCTGCAAACAGTCCTTAAATGGACCTGAACAGATGGTATAAAGATGTTAAAACCTGTACAGTGCAATTAGCAACGGCTGTAAAATATAAATAAGGAGGAGAAAATTGAGAAGGGCCAGAATGACAGGCATCTACCACAGGGGATCCCTGTCCCTCTTTTTTTTTTAGGTTTTCATTTTAATATTATGATTGATTTTGGCCAGGGGTCGTAGAAGGGAAACGGCTCCAGGCTGTGCAGCCAAGAGAAATACTGGCACAAGGGCAAAAGGAATCCTGACTACCCAGGGGTGAAACAGTAGCAAAAACTTTCGCATCTGTTATAAGTTATAGTGAAGTGGTTTGTTTTAACTTCACCAATGAGATTTGCTCGCACTTAACACATAACTGTTTTAGACTTCTTGGGTGACAAAAAAAAAAAAATACACGGATTCAAATCCTTTTCAGTGAGATGGGAAAACTGCATTTGCGCATGATAGTTACTGTGTAATAACATTGGTTGCTTATTATAAACATGTACTTGTTTTCATTTCACTCAGATTCTGTCTGTGTCACTGCGCAGTTCAAATGCAGATGTTTTCGAATGCTTGAAGGCCTTTTTTTTTTCTATTTAATATCTCTATCATCAGATGAACTTGTATCGAATGTTTTCATGTTTTTCTAGTCTCGTTGTAATTGAATTCCAAAGTCAGTTGGTACGGAGGAAAAGAACTGTAATCCTACAAATGGCTCGCATGCTTTAATTGCCTGTGAAAGTTCTCAAGATTTCACACTTGTATAGTTTGCCAACTGGCCCCAATTACAAAGTGCTTAAATACAAAAGATCAGATCAAAAGAGAACAAGGGGTCACGCAAAGAGGCAGAGGTGAGTGAAATCGTGCGGAAACAGCGTTTAAAGATTTTTATTTTTTTGGGGAAAAAATAGTATGTTCTACATTCAAATGAACCAAGTTATTCAATTATCATTTTTTATTTTTATTATTTTTTTTGTCTTTAATTCCATCCACAGCTCTGTATTTCTTCTGTCCTGGTTTCTGCTATCCATTTACTCTCAGGAATGTTCCTGTTGAGTAGGTACGAGCCAGAAAACTGCCCTGCCCTGCTCACTCTGTTCTGCCTGATAAAGTCTGCTGCTCGGGTGGAACATATGACTGAGTCTTGCCTTGGTGCAACTGGAACAAATGACATCACCGACCCCCAGTATCTCTTCTCTTTTCATGCTATACCCTTCTATTTTTTCACAATGGATATCGCTGTTTCTTTCTGTTGCTCATTTAATTCTGATTCCCCCTTCATCGCCGTGGTATAGTTTCGAGCTTTCTGGTTGTGTTCTGGGTTTTTGTAAGATTTTTGGGGCTTTAATTGCACAACCTCCGGCAGGAAATTACTTGCCTCCTTTTGAGGTTTTCATACAATGCACTCATTGTATGACATCTTCACATTTAGCCCAGTCAGAATGGTTTATGAATCTCCAAATGTAAGTAAAATGGCTTCCAGCAGTCAAGATTTGAATGCATGTCCACCACCCAAAATGAAAATATAAAATTTAATTGTTATAATTAAAATGAACCCCAAGCAGCTGTAAAGCAGTGTCTTCCAACAAGATGTCGAACGAGAACGACATTAGCATGAGTAACGATTCAGACACTTCTGTTTAGCTTTTAGCTTCTCGCTCATCGAGTGAGTTCAATACAGCTCTTGCTGTTGAGATATGATCGTTTTTAAAGCACACATTGAGCTTCACTGGACTTACCAGAAGGTTTGTCAGTGGTTGAGGGGCTGTGCGTGCCAGTGGGCATTGTTGGAAGGGCCGGCGGAGACTTCTGGTCACTCTGGATCTCGTTGCTGATGGGGTTGTTAATTCTGGGAAGGGCAGGAGGCTGATAAGGTTTGTTGAGTGGAGGTGAGGGCGGCGGTGGCTGAGCCCTGGGCTGGGGAACGGGCATGTGGTGGCGAGGTGGGGTCGACTTTGGCACTGCTCCTCCAACAGAGCAATGAGAGTCGACTGGTTCGTGGCCAAAGAGGCCAGATGCTGGTACTTGTGCTCGAGATCTTTGTATCTGCTCGAAAGCTGCTGCATCTCGGAGGTCTGGTTCAGGATCTTGTTCTCCATCTGAGCCAGTTCGAGGGCATTGTCTCTTTTCCTGATGATCTCGTGGAGCAGCTGCATGTACAGCTGCGTGACTCTGGAGTTCATGTTCCGGCTCTCCTTTCTCAGGAGCTTCACCTCGTTGACGATCCCGCCGTCGACCTCGACCAGCTGCTGCAGAGTCTCGATCTGCCTCTTCTGCTTCTGCAGCTCCACATTTAGCAGCTCCAACTCCTGTTTGTTGACCCGATTCTCCAGCAGGGCCTCTGGCTCCTTGGAGTTCACACAGATGGCTCCTGTCACTTTCTGTTGGGGTACAATAAAGGTGTAGGAGCACTTGTCCTGCTGCTGGTCAGCTGCGGCACGTTTGCTCCTCCCAGCGTAGAAGAACTCCTTCTCCGGGACGTCCTCGCTGCTCTCAAATTCTTGGGTCCTGTCCCTGCCATGGGACCGACTCCCCTGAGTCTGCTGGATCCCACAAGCTAGTCCATAAATAAGAAGGAACCCAAGCAATACAGTAGATGGGAGCTCCATGAGTTTCTGTCCAACACACCAAAGCCTGAGATCTGGAGGTGAAAACGAATAAATGGAAACAGAATTAAATCAGGCTTGCTGTAAAAAGCCTTTTTTTTAAAATTGTCTCGCTATTGTAGTTGTTTGATCGTAGGCAAAAAAAAAATACTTGTGTAGCAGTCTTAAAAATGTGTGAAATCTATAAACCAGTAATTTTAGGTTAGACTCCTTAAGTGTAAAAACAGTGCAAATCGTTTTGCATGTCTGGTCCAGATACTGTTGCATAAAACAGCAGCACTGTTGGACATTTTTTAATTCCCCCGAGAGACCCAAAGAAAACGATTTTCTTTTGTCCAACAACGTGCCAGCCTCTTTGGTAATTTACATTGCTGTTAGTGAAGCGTGTTTAACTTCGTTTGCTGTGCTGGCTGGCGCTCTGTTGGGCACTTGCCACTGCTTGTCCTCCACACGCAGCGACATTCATATCTGCTGGCTACTGTAGACTTGGCCACATTCATTCACGGAAAATTCAAGAGGAGGACGGATTATATTCAGGTATGCCAGAAAATACTGACTGCGTTGCTGTGGACACGCAATTTTTGTTGACTTTGGCCAATTATTAGATTGATATTTGTCGTTTTTGAGTTTGTTGGTACAATAGAGGGGTTGCCTGTTATGGGTAAATAACAACACAAGCCAAGAGGAGCATCATCACCGTCAATGCTATAACAGTGCACAGTTGCTGCAAGCCAAATAATCAGTGGACACTGACTGAAATCATCTGAATCTGTTTTTTGTTTGTTTTCATATACTGAATTGTGTGTGATTATTTTCGCAGGCACAAAATCAAACATTTTATCATGTCAGTTGATGTCATATCTGTAAAGTTTACTATACTATAGTGTACTGCGGGCTTAATGTACATAGTATGCTATTCATACTATAATTTGAGATGTTGCTACATGAACTGCTACATTAAACAGACTTTCCTTCTGATTTCAACATGTGCCTTATCACTAAACACTCAATAATCATTTCATCTACACAGAGATCTTGAGTGTTACAGTTTATTGGCTTTGCTCGGTGCGCTGTCTGAGAAGGATTATGTTTTGATCTTGTTAGTCAGTATAAAGAATGGGAATGTTTTTACGGAATAAGTGAGCAAAAATGGCACCAAATGTGCTTTTCATCGCTACGGAGCTCTGCCGTGTCTGTTTCAGCTTGGTGTTTGGCTAAAAAGAATGGAGTTATGCGAACTGCCGCGCTCCAAGCTGATGTCAACGAATTCTCATGCAATGCCTCACGCACCCAGCTGCAGCAGTGCCTTTGCTCCCAGGCGAGACAAATCAGAAAAGCCTTAAAATACGTGCGATGTCGCACAAAACGCTCACTGCTTTCACTGCTGACATCATTTGAAACTTAGGGTTTTCGGCGAAAGCAGCGAGTGGGTCGTGTATGTCAAACAGAATGATCGAAATGATGATTCTGTTGTTGTCTTCTATAAACACACGTATAAATCTGTGTCAATGACACAGTCATATTGAGTGAAAGCAGGGAGAGTTGAGAAGAATGTGACTCCTGTTTAAGAATACCAAACACCCTCCACTCCCGGGGCGCTTTAATTGAAAGCTGGTGCATATTGGAACACAGTGCGCTCTTGTGTGACACCTTCCCAGATTCATAAGGGGCCGAATCAGAATCACAGGGAGACGGACATGCGTCAGGATTGTCAAGCTCTCCAGTGATTAACTCTGTTTTACCTCTGTTTAAAATGTAATCTGCAGTTTACATGTTAATCTTCCTATGCTGCCAGCACTTTACATTGGAGACATAACCAGGAGAAATGCAGTGCTTTCCAACGACTCCAATGACCTGATACCTTTCTGATGAAATGTTTGTAAACATGTCTTTTTTTTTAGTCAAGTAGAGACTTGTGATGAGTGTTACTCCATAAAAGTAATGCAACTACTACTTACAGATTACTCCTTCATAAAGTAATATATTTACTTCTTAACTACTTTGTATCATAAGCAATCAATTATTAATTACTAATTACTTTATTTTTTAAAAAAAAAGATAATGTAACTCAGTTTCTCAGTGCCTTGGAATGAACTTTATTAAAGTGCAAATTTTGCAATTCCAAATATTGCCTCTGTCCTCTTAACATGAATGAATTTTTGCTCTATGAACACAAACTGCACATTTCACAGAACAAACTCACGTACAGCACTCGTGTCTTTTGTTAAGATAATTAGAAGATTTCGGAAAAGTAACAAAATCGTTACTTGATCAAGTAATCATGATGTAAAATTACCACTTTTGCCACAGTAATCCCGTTACATTACTCCGTTACTCAAAAAGTAGTTTCATTAAAGTAGTGGATTACATAGTAATAGATTACTCGCCAACACTGCTTGCACAGCTCGTCGCTCCTCGCATGCCTTCCTGTAAACGTGCTGCATTCTTTCATAGTAGTTGTTACCCAGTTGGTGAAGTTGTGCAAATCCCTTTTTTATTGCGTATCACTGAGGAGCAGTCCGGTCTTTCAGATCAAGGCCTCAATCGGTAGCTAATAATAGCCTCCACTTAAACCTGTGTTGAGATAATAGAGCAGCCGAGAGCCTGTCCCTTGTAATGTGCTGATGACTGTGTTTGGTCAGTGGGCCCCTGTGGTTCCCCCCCCCCACCACCACCACCACTCCCCACCCCCTGCTGGAACATGAGCCCCCCCTCACAGCAATGCTGCGTGGGCCGGCCCCGCTGCGGCAGGAAGGAGACCCTAGTTGGGCGTCGTCAGCCCGGAATCTTGCACTTCAGGGCCTTCAAGTGCGCTCCAAAGCTCTCGTGGAAACGTTTGCTGAAGTGTTTGGTCCTGCGCGGTTTATTGCGAGGTTTGTGCATGCAAATGGTTTGTTTTCGGGTTGTTGTTTTTTTTTTCTTCTTCCTACCAGCCGACACCAGTGGGACTGTCTCCGTCTCCCAGGAGCCGGAGAGAGTCCCATCTGCCCCGTCGGAGACAGCCTGTTATTAACCCATCCGCCGTCTGCCGGGGAGGGGTGGTGGGGGTGGGGCGGGGGGGGGACAGAAAGCCTCCTCTACCTCCTCCTCCTCCTCCTCCTCCTGCGCCCTTAACAGCCCCCGCGGCTCATTACTGTCCCGACATCAGTTAACTTTAACAAGCTGTCACTGACGGGCGAGCTCGCCGTCGCGATGAGCCGCCGTTGAGAGACGTCGCCTCCCGGGGGCGCTACGGCCGTGCGCGGGACGCGCGTGATTATGGAGCTGCGTTATTTCTTCAAGTCTGCTTCACACCAATATGTTTTGGTTTAACTGGCCTCAGGTGGTAAGTCTGTGTTTACACGACTCCTCCTTTTTGGATTTTCCTCCGTGTGCAGTCAAGTGTGACGGTCCGGGGTGCGGCGGCCGGGTCAGTGTGCCTCTTGGCCCCGGCTCAGGCCCAGTGAGAGCTCGTTTGGTCATGCTCAGCACTTATTAATTAAGAAGGTGGGCAGCCTCATGTCTCTCACCCCCGGGCCCTTCTCATTTCGGTGTGAGCATGGCATTCTTTGCATTCTTCGTCACCTCATTAGAGCGAGCCGCCATACGCAGCCACGCAGGGTCGACGGCGGTGGCAGACGGCGAGAGCCGGACCCTGTGGACCGCGGGACCCCTGCTCCCCCCCGCGTCCCCGCCGGTACCCTTGTCCCCCTTTTCTTTTTTGTTGTTGTTTTTGTTTTGTTTTTTTTAAAAGAAGTATTCTGTCCGCTGACCCAATTTTGTTTCCCAGTGTCCTACTTTGAATGCTTCGTGCCCACATTACCATCGGCCGCAGCTGGAGATCACAATATTACTGCACGGCACCTCATTTGTCAGGGAGCAGAGAAGCTGGCAGTCTTTTTCGCAGAACACCCAATATGTGTTGGATCAGAGTCAAGTCCACTCTGCTCATGGTAATCTGCACTATTGCATTGCCGCGGACGGTGACCTCATTCTTTCCTCAAGCATGTAATCCATGTGAGCGTGTAACCTGACATTGGGAACATGATTAACCTCGACTACCTGCTCAGCCTTGATGGTATGGCAGAGTGTTTGTTTGGAGACTCTCTGCCAGGACCCGCGTCCTCACTGGCGATCCACGCCAAAAAAGAGGAGGCAGGGGGTCTCGGGAATTGTTGTCGATAAGTTTCAGCGTGATACCTCAAAGCCTGCCTATCCAAACACTCACCCCGGTAACAGAAACAAAGAGCTGGATTCAGCGCTGTGACAAGTCACTGATACTCTGCAGACATTAGCAATGACATTTCCACACCAGCGCGCCTCTCGAACGCAGCTTCAATGTCTTTCCGGGCCTTCTCTCATTTCTGCCTCCCGTTTGTATTCACAAACTACAAACTTCGGCTCGACCGACGTTTGTTTTTCCCTCCAGCGCCTCGCGTACCGAGTCGACACCCCCCTCGACCGAGTCTATTGGTCGACTGCCCGCCTGCTCAGTGCACAGCGCAATTAGTCACTTGGTGCCGGGTTAGCGAGATGATGCATAACAGCTGCTAGACTTGTCATTTAAAAGAAAAAAAAGATGTTGTTTTCCAAAACAGCGGCTGCACAATGTGGGAACCGGTTTAGTTGATTGTGAACTTGCAAACAATTCTGCGAAAACAACCTCGAGCGCTTTGCTCCGTTACGTAATGAAAAGATGTGCGTGGGGAAACGATCAAAACCTAAGGGGAGAGCAACCAAAGACGCGAACGGGTAAACAAGATTCCAGAATGCTTACGAGATGACGGCCGCTTATTGATGGGGCTCCCTCAGATGCCTTGCCCTCCCGGCAGCGTTGCTTCCAGCTCGTCCTGGTGGAAAGTCATCCCCAAGTGTGGAAGTCTCTCCCGCTCTTTGCCCTCCTCCTAATGCTCGGTCACTTGTTGTCACCTCAGTCCATTCCACTTTGTTGCTCAGAGAGAGGGTGAGGTGTTGGGGGGGGCTGCTGTCATTTAGCCCGCCGGCGGCTCAACTTTCCAGATTTTCAGCAAAGCATTAAATCAAATGGGACCCGCAATCCATTTGAAAAAAAAACAGAAAAACAAAAAAACAGAGCAACTTTTGGAGCAGGAGTCAGACGGTGGATGCCGGCTCTGGATGAATGGACTCGGTGCAGGGCAGGTTGGTGCGCTCCCTGTGGCCTGTTAGGAGAGGACTGTCACTTTCCTGTGGGCTGAATCCATCACTTCTGCCTCACGGCTCTGAGAGGCTGTCTCTCTCCGCTGCACCTCTCTCTCTGTCCCTCCCTCTCTCCCTGCCTCCCTCCCACCCCTGGTGCTCTTAAATGATGAAAACTCCTCTCGTGGTCTTTCAGTCGGGCCGAGAAATGGAAGCCCCCACGCCCCCACCCCTTTTAAGAAAATGAACGCATTCTTGTTTGAAGCAACAGCCTTCACTCTCCACCCACTCACCCTCCCCGTGGTACAAAAGAGATCCACAAGCATGCACAACACACACACACTCACACACACACACCCACTGCTCAAATTTCCAACCCCCCTGCCCTCTGGTCAACTGCGTCCCCACCGCCACCACTATTTCTGGCCCGGACTGCCACGGTTCCACCGGCGGTGGACAGCGCACGCACGTCACACTCATCTCAGTCAGACCGTAATGGGAAGTTAAAAATGAACACTTGCGCCAAGAGAGACGGAAAGCGGCCGACAGGCAGGAAGCGGGTCCAGGTGTTTGACCTCGACCGGGTCTGGGTGGGCAGCGCCGCTTTGTAGCCTGGAGGTGGCGTTCGGGCCGAACGAGCGCGCACGTTGCGTTACCGCTGGCTGTGAGGGAGATTACATCATTTGTTAAAAGCCGCTGGACAGACAAATTCGAAACACGTTGCCCCTCGCTGTGTACGTGTGTGTGTGTACGTGTGTGGAAAGTTACCGTAATATTCGGTATAAACATTATATAATTCTCAAGCAAACATTTGGTTTTGGATTCTGTTGCCTTGGCTGTCGGGCAGCGGTTTCAGTGTTTCCGCGCTGTTTCCAAAGAGATTTCATTTATTCACCGATCGAGTCATCATTGTGTTTCCCGCTTCTACAAAGATAATTAAATATCCATTAGCGGTGGAGAAACTATTTGGATTGTGCACTCGTACGGCCAGATATTTTTCATGAGGGCGTCTTTTAAGAATTTTTCAAAAGAGAAAAAAAAATATCTGAATGCGAGGAAACGTTCTGGTCTCAATTAAAGTGTCTCAAAATCTTTCAATCCTGTCCTTGTTTGTCCACTGATGTCAGTTTTGTGTTGGATCCTGAACAGAAAGTTGTTGTTCCTTGAGTTTGTTTTGTTGTGTGCGTTCAGCAGGGCCCATTTTTAGAGGCTGACCTGAGGACAAGGGACATAAAAACAGGCATTTTCTAAACAAACCTACACATGTTTTTAACGAAATTACGACCAGATAATTAATATTTTAGAGGCTGTAACCTTGAAGTTTGCCATTTTTTAGTGAGACAACGTGATGAAGGTCTCATCGTCTCTGCTGACTCATTTATATCTTGGATGATGTGTGGAGTCTCCAAAGATTGTCAACCAAATATATTTAATTTGATATTCAAGGTAAAGTTACAAAAGGAAAGGCAATGCACTACACAACATACTTTGTACTGCTGTTTTAGCTTTGACTGCAGTACAACTTAAATCTGCCTTTCTGAAAAAAGGGTTAAATAGAAATTAAGGGCTTTTATCAACTTCTTGAATGAGTCACTCAAATAAATATTCAAAGCTTTAATATCATGCAGTGGGATCTAAGCCGTGTGGACTTCATTATTTCTCAGCTGCACAACTCGCAACCCAAATCTTTTTGTCTTGACTTGAGAACAGTCCAGGCATTCTAGACGTATTCGCAAGAGTCCAGCCGTATGTGTTATAATACAGAGGCTGTGCCACAAGATACTGTGATTTGACAGGATTTCCTAAGAAGTCATTTTTTTGTTGAAATGAATATGTCATTGTTTGGTGGGATGCCTGCTGCAGTTAAATATTTAAAGCATTTGCTCCAGCATAACAGATGACAATAGTGGTTGTTTTTAGACTTGTTAAACAAAATGACAACATACTATATGTCTATGTCGACGGCGTCGACTAATTTTGACGTCGTTGAAGGAGTGGAAAAAGGAGAAACAGATGAACAATATGTTCATCATTTTCCTTTAGTGTGGTTTGTCGCTAATAGGAGCCACCCACCGTCGCACTTTGTTATTCTGCGTCGGTACCAGGGCCTGCAAAAACATTCAGTCTTTTATTGTCACTCTGTGTTCAATGAAATGCATAAGTACTGTGGTGGAGTCTCTTCTCTGGGGTACAAACACAAATATGTACCAGATGGTGGCTGTTATGTGTTTCAACTGAATCCCAAGGCTGCTAGGATGTGTATTTTTGGAAAGGAGGGGGTAAAAAATAATGAATTGGAAAATGCTGCTTTCCTCCTTTTTAATCTTGCTACCAACTGAACGAGGAAGGTTCAGTTTGTGATGATTTTTACCTGGCGAGCCGACCGCACACCTGGAACACAGCAGTCTGGCTGCAGTAAATTGTTTTGTCTGAGTTTGCAGGAATTTGGACCTAATCACTGGCATCAATAGTACATAAAAGTAGCATTTTTTGCTCGCAGGAATTTTTTTTTGCTCGGAGATTTAGAATCGCATGAAGAATCAGAAATTTCTTGTTGCTTTAGATGGCATTTACTCTAGTGGTTTCTCTAAAAAAAGAAGTTAAAATAGCAGATGCGTTTCTCTTCATGCAACATATGCGTTAGTCAGTGGCTCCGTAATGTGATTGTATAGTTTGCAATCAGTATTTTCCGCCGTATTATCTGGATTTTCCATCCGTCATCAAATACTCCCTGAAAAGGTCTTGATCTTATCAAGAAAGCTTCAGGGAGTCGTTTGCATGGAAAAGAAAAAGAGCATCAACAAATCAACAACTCCAGCAAATCTGGGCAGCAATTTCAATTAGTCAGCGTTACAGAAGATTTGCCATGACAGCACATGTTGAAAAGATATGAAGAAATGTGCACTAGTATATTTTGTAAAAAAAAATAAATAAATAAATAAAAAAAAGGTTTCATGAATGAATAAAAAAATTCTCACTAACTTTTACAAATAAATTGTCCATAAAAGCCCCACGTTTAGCACTAAAGTGTATTTTCCAATAAGATATTGCTGAGACGGTGTCTTCGGTATTTACAAGCAGGCAGCCGTTATTCCTTCCATTTTTTCGCCAGCGAATGGTGCAATATAAGTGTTTCCCCTGATCAGCCACCGACCATGTCCAACTGGCTCCCAGAGACGGAGTTCCTGGCAGGGGGACGCCGGACTTGCGAGGGAAGGCAATTTTGTTTCATAACATTTGAGAGCGAACCAAGCCGAGGGGACACTCACACACTTGACAAGTTAATCCTTTAAAGAGATTTCTGATCAAAGCAGATTCAGCCTTTAAGTACGTCAGACTTTACCGCCATTACTCAGTTGTTTATACTCCTCAAGTCTTGTCTCCTAAGGAATCAGTACAATCCAATCGCTGCCTAACCGTTGGAAGGAGGCTCATCTGCGTTTCAATGATGAAAGTTCTGAGTGACTCAATGGGTCTCTTCCAAAACAACGCTTGGTGCAGTGATCAGTCCCCGTACCATCTCTAATCCTCAACAGGTGGAGAAATGACGATCATAAAAGTTGCTACTCCCGCATTGCCAATCTACGCAAAAACCGCTCCAGCCGCTTGGGAGATAGCATGGAAAGTGCTTCCACAGATGGGTTTCTGTGTTGATATGAGACCAGCAGCTGGAACAGTCGTGATTTAAGTTTTTCAATTAAAGCTTTGGGACTAGGTTGTAAACAGCAATGCTTTTTTTTAATGTGCAGAATCTCCCATTTATGAATGAGAAAAGACTAATTTCACTCATCTTAAACAATTGTTTGGTAACAGTTGTGTATGACAAATGTGCACACAGGCAGAATTCTAGCACTTTTGTGTCTTTGTACATTTTTTATGGATTAGTGCGGTCGTCCAAAAATGGAAAATATATATATATATAAAAAAAGCCAAAATCATTTGTGATGGGGGCCATGATTAAAGCTACTGTATATAGGGCTACAATTCAGGGAAAAACAAGTCTGTAAAGTAAAATGTTTCACAGCCACCAAAGACGGTACTTCTGACTTCACTTTCAAAGAACACGTCGGCTCTTTTCCTATGATGTCTCAACAGTGCAGCTCCCTCCGAGGTGGAAGGGGAAAGCCTGGCTGCACGGTTTTTACTGCTTCACGGCAACTTCTGTTTAAAGTTGTGGCTGCTCGACGTCTTTTTCTTCGTACTTACTCTTTAGAAGGTGCACCCAACAACCTTTTTTTCTCTCGAAAAAATAAGCCTTTTGTGATGTCACGAAAAGCGCTGATACTTCTCCCAGGTTAGTGATAAAAGCCACAGCCAGAGGTTTTTCCACCGTCTGAGCCCGGTGGCCTCTTCTGTCTGAAAGAAGTGCTCGTGTGTGTGTGTGTGTGTGTGTGTGTGTGTGTGTGTTTGAGTGAGAGAGAGAGAGAGAGAGAGAGAGAAAGAGAGAGAGATTGATCATGAAAAACTGGCCTTTGGGATGACAACTGAACGATTGAAAATGGGGGTAATGCAGAGCATTAAAAACTCAATCACTCTGTCATTCTCGGGTGTTTATCCCAACTTGCACTGAAGGCACTTTGCAGCTGTTATACTTCAAACTTGGAGCAACGAATGAGGGCAAATTTCAATGCATTTTTCAAAAGAGAAATATCTCTCCGTACCATTTCTGTTATGCAACCAGAGTTTCGCTGGGAGCTTCCAGCTTTGCTTGACATTGACGCAGAACATGTTAGTCGAACAACAGGGGCCGATTGTCCAAGTATCAATAGCAGGTTCTGCGTGCAGCGTCGCTTGAGTGGACTCACATGTTATGAGGTCGTGTTTTTGGCTGTCAGTGGCCCGCTGTGTGAAAACACTATATGGTGACCTTTGTTTAAACAGGGCTACGTACGAGAGCAGCGAGCCTCCCCGTCTCGCGCCTATGATGGATGGTTCTTTGGCGACCTGTGTTGACCCCGTCACCCCTGGCCCGCCGCCTGCGCTGTTTGTCATCTATCTCCGATTGTTCGCTTCATTGCAGCTGTGGATTCAATTTTGTAAATAGTTGTTGCAGTTGTTTCTTTTTTTTTGTTTTATTTGTTTTGTTTGCTCGCTGCAGCCAAACTGTGAATCAGATGTTACTGTAAGAAATTACATACTTCCCCTGTGATGTTTCATGGAAAGAGTTTGGCTAATTATTCCATGGCCGCTTGTGCAACCCCCCCCACCTCCTTATGCCTTGTGGATAGGCCGACAAGGACTTCTCTGTTAAGAGGAAAATTTGAAGTTTTATGATCCCAGTGGAAAGAATGGGACTGGCTCAGGATTTTGTCAAGCTCACCCCGACTGTTGGAGAAAAACCCGCTAAATGAGACCAGTAAATATGGAACGTGTGAGCATTCATTTAGAATTGAGATAGTCTGGAGTCCAAAGGCCTACAGCGACTTGTGTGGCCTTGTCTGAAATTAATAACGCGAGTCATGAGGTAATTGTACAATGCTCCAGCTGCAAAAAACATTTGCAGAAGACACGTTTTGCTTCAGTCCCCAGAGGGTTGACAGACTGGTAACGGCCGACATGACAACATTATTTCTTAATATAGATCAAAACTTGAAGCCACCGTCTCAAGTACTTGGAGGTTGACATCACGTCTTGTCGCAGGGAATTGGAAGTGGAGGTAGCAACACTTATTTGTCATGAGAGCCGGAGCTTCTGCGAATGGTTTCCAGACATGTTTTACAAGAGAACCGCCTTTACATCATTAGGAAAGAATCCAAAGGAACCACTCAGTTGGGGTTAGAGGCTTTTTCACAGGTGTTGCGATTTGGCCTCCCCGGACGGAACAACAAATAAAACTCTTTGCCGTGTAGGATCGACTTGAGACCATAATGACGTGTGACCTAATGCCAGAGTGAAAGCAATGGCAGTTTGTCTACATTGAGTTGGCATTTTTAAGGCCGTGTGATGACTGGCCTTGCTGATACAGGGAAGGTTACACGGTAAACACACATTGGTCTCTCAACGGTGGGGGGTTGGAGGGTACACTTCAAGTTTCAGGAAGCTCAGTTCTCATTGAACTTTGTGGGGATTATGTCAGCAGAACATTTGACCTACTTTTACCGCCAAATGTCCATCGCCTGTGCGCATGCAAACAATTCTCCAGAAGCCAATTTCTGAATATTGCAATTGCAATTGCAATTCAAGATGTTTCTGCGATCTGGATAGCGTCAAATATGGCAGGACAGTTCTTTTTTTGTGCTTTAATGGACCAAAACAGGGCTATTAAAGAGTGAAATACCCACTGGTAATGGCTGTGTTCTCGCCAACATAAAGGAGCTAACAGTCACTGTGTGCCGAGTAAGTGCTTAACCCCTAAAACACATGAAACACATGTGCGTTATGTTTGCGCACCAATTCGCAAGCTTAGTTTAATTCTATAGGCCACATGTGTGTTACTATCAGAGTTATACCTAAAATTACATGAATGAATTCTGTCCTTTCAAAAGAGGTGGGATGTAACATAGTAAAAATACTTTGTTACTCTACTTAAGCAGATTTTTCACATATATACACAAATATATACACTTTTTCCTCCTAACATTGACAAAACATGCATGTTTCTTTCCGTGTTTAAAAGACACAAATTCTGTTAAAAGTAATTTGTTGTTGTTGTTGCTTGAAATGGAGCGATTTGCATTATGCTGTTGTGTAGTGTTGTGAAGTTGTGTAGAATCATATTTTAGAGCGAGATTACTTTTGTGTACCTTGGCTTTGCAGTCACTCTTGTTCGTCCAGTCCATATTCTTCTGTCACAACTTTTTCCATATTTGCAAAACTATAAATGAATATATTCTTACTTTTTACATGAGTACATTTCAGGACCTGTACTATCATAATTTTACTTGAGTAAAGGAGTTGAATCAGTACTTCTACTTTTAGAGTAGTTTTTTTTTACACATGTATCAATACTTTCACTCAAGTACAGAATGTGAATACTTGTGTGAAAAACTGGATTAGATACTTCCTACACCCGATACTTTGTTGGACCTTGCACACGTTTGGCATGAGATTAAAACAAGTCTGCAAGTGGAGAACCAAACACCTGACAGTGGTGATGTATTGACAGGCATTCACGAGCAAAGCTAATAAATCCACTCACACATTTTGTTTGGATATCTTTTTTTTTGGATGTTTACCATGTGAGATCAGCCTCCAGGCAACGTATGACTTGAACTCCATCCCTCCTTAGGCAGAAGTTCCAGTCTGCGGCTGTGCACAATGTTACACGTTCTGTATATTTTTGTTTAGGTCTCATGGCTTTAACGATGTCCCTGGGGGAAATGATAGTCTGGGGAATAATTAGAAGGGCATTTTGGTGAAAGGTATCATTTATTTCCTTAATGTTGACAGAAATGGACAAAGCATTAGGTTCTGCTAATGTTCTTCACTACAATACCTTGTTAATATGTGCTTGCCTGATATAAAAGCAAATAGAGAATCTGAAGGTGATCGTAAGTTGGAAATTCTAAGGGTGGATAGTGAATGTAAATATGTATTTATTATTATTATTGTTATGGGCAGTATCTTCTGCTTTTACCAGTATAAAAATCATAAATCAAGACAATTTTTACTCGCTCTAACTTAAAAGATCCAGTGTGTAAAATTTGGCTTGGCATAAATCAAGTATTCAAGGAAGCCCACCGGACACAGCTTGAAATACAAAACACGCTGTCAGCCGGGCTACCTTAAATACTGGGCTTCCCAAAAAAATGTATACACTGGACCTTTAAACTCCACAGAAGTGTTTAGCTAGTTTTTTTGTTTGCTTTGCACTTTACTCTAACCAAGGTTATGAGTAATTAATCAGCTCCTCCTCAAACTTTTCACAAACCTCTCTAAATTTTCAGTTTTCCAGTTATGTAATACCACACCCTCCAACCTTTTTAGGGTTTTTATGGCCTAAATGAAAACACATGGCCAATAATTACAATTTTCAGATTTCAGACCAGATGGAACCCTGACTGACACAGCATTAAAAACCAATTAGCTGGCTGTATCTTTTAAGTAAGCAAGTAAAGGCTGCAAGGGAAACAGTTAGTGCCATTGTTGTAGCAGAAAGTTTAATTTAGTCTGGGTCACATAAACACAACATTGAGCAATTCAATAAATACAGCGTTGCAAAATTCAGGTCATGACGTAGGAATAAAGTTACTGTCCCTGACAAAACTCAGAGAGATCCAGCCTTGAAATTACTGCAAAGCATTTCTCTTCTTTGTTAAGACTATGCAGCCTTGTCAGAAAGAGTCTTTGTGAGTGAGTCCCCTGTGAGGAAATTTACAGGAAGTATGTCCAAGACGTTATCCTAATTTTTTCAATATTTCAACAACAAATTGTTCAACTGTTTTGGTTAAAGGCAGGATGCAGTTGTAAGATATTCTCATGTTCTGACTGTTGTCACCTCCTGACCTTCATTGATGTGGTAGCTTCCTTGTCAGTCACACCATTCATGGTGAGTCCCATTGGAGTCCCATCAAACTCAGGATGGGGTAAGATTCATCCCACAGGAAAGAACAACAGAAACACCTTAACCACCTTAACCAGCCAAAAATGTTAACGCCTGGAGCTGCCTTGCAATTCTGGGAATTATAATCATAAAAAATTAAAGCCCGGAAACAACCTTTATACGGCCACATCAACTTCATAAGAGCATTTTACTACTTTTGCAACACCACAGATTAAATGTCTACACTACAAGAAAACGCCTTATGCATAAGAAACCAGCGCACAATAACGACTGCTCCCCATGCCCTTGCAGCTCTGTGTCACTCCCAGCGCATGTAAAGTCACTATTGTTATTCATAATAATCATAACCTCCATATGACTAGGGAGGGATCAGCTTGGCCCGCGATAGATCCCATGCTGCTAATGTGAACAGATATGTGACCCGCAGGTGTCACATGAGATGCCATGTTATATGCAGGGCTGTGCACATTTAGTGCTACTTGTAGAATGTCCCTCCTTAATGAAACAGAGGCACCAGAACACTGGCCCTGACTGAGGGTCCAAATTTTCAAAGAGAAATTTTGATTAATCTGAAACAAACACTGGGAATAATAATCCTTGTTTCCTGTTTCACCATAACGTGTAGCAACATGTATCATCAGCATAGGCTACACAAGTTTATTTGCGTTTCTCAGCCAAGCGATGACACCGTTGGATAGGATCTCAGAAAATAATGGATTTACTTCAGTGATTATTCGCAAAGCTCTGTCCTTAATATGTAAATGCGTAAGCATCTGTTGATTTCTCCTGGTGCTAATGCTATTAACCAAATTTGTGCTGTTTCATTCGTCACAGGCTGAGAAAGCTGTGCTTCCAAAATTGGCCATGCGTTGTGTGCACAGCTTATTTGGATTGACTGAGGACACCCTGCCATTGATGGAATTTGTAGGCTGCATGTTACAAGTTTGTGTGAATTTTCCACGCGACAAACAGCCAGCCAGGAACGGATCCTTAGGGTTAGTGTTAGTTTTTTCCCTAACACACACTTTTTCAACACAAGCCGTGGACAAATCCCTTAATTTGCGGCTGAACCATCAATTAAAAGTGAAACGATGGAATCCTGACTGTCTTCACTTGTTCAGTTTTCAGTGGCTTTGCGCCTTATCGTCCTTCAACGTTCAATGCGATTCTTTCCGCTATTCATCACAGCAGAAGACAAACTCGGCATTACATTTTCCATTTGCCGTCCCTGCGGTCATATTTGTAAGACAACAGCCTACGTATCATTTGTTATGGTATCCTCTATCCAAACAGTAGTTAATCAGTTGCCGGAAGGCTTTCGCCGCCTCAATGTCAAAAACAGGCGGGAACCCTTGTGCTTTAAAGGCAGACTCCCCCCTTTTTTTTTTCTTTTGCTCGGTTTGCGTCCGTGTTTTGATGACTTCTCCATGTGTGAAAAGGAAGACCTTGAATGAACACAGGAAGCGTTCCACGCAGAGCAGCAAGACCTCATAACACACCAGTGTCATCTGTTACGACTCTGCTGGCAGGAGGAAGGCAGGAGTCGCCGGAAAGTTCAAAGCTGAGCGAAAATTCAGCTTGCAAACGACCTGAAACGCAGACGACTCGCTGGAGTGCCGAACGCGTCTGCCCTCGCCCGTTGCCTCGGGGATTTCGGCAACGGGCTGAGCTCCTGTCAAAGCGCGTGATGTGCCGGCGAAGAAGACAGAGAGAGAGAGAGAGAGAGAGAGGTGGAAAAAGAGTAGCGAAGGACGGGGGCCAAAACGGGTAGTTGCGGCGAGCGAAAATCGCAGACGAAAGCACATCTCGGAATCGCAGAGCCCAGAGGATGGAAGAGGATTCCTCCTCGTGTTATTGTTTCCCATGTTCTTCTACCCCCACGTAACATTTTCCAGATTAACGCACGCTCCTCACTCCTTTACTCTGAAGACAAACTGCAATTTCACGGGGGGAAAAATAAAGCAAAAAAAAAAAAAAAACCTGAGCAACCGCAGAAGGGGAACAGATTTTTTTTTCCCACTGCACATGAGATAATGTCTTGCCGCTCGTGTTGCATGCGGCGGCCCAGCTGCCAGAGTACAGTATCGTTTTCATTTTTTTGCACTGACTTTCACACTGGTGACAGGCGGCTGACTGAAAACTTTTCAGGTGGGTTTTCACATCGAATCCGTCTAATCTCTTGTGGATATCTTTCCAGCCGGTGACATCATGAGATCTTAGGGTATTAACTTTCAGATTAAGCTTTCATGTTACAGGGGAGGTGGTGGTGGTGGTGGTGGGAACACGGACAAAAAGTTTACTGCTCCAACCTAAACATGGCTTAAGTGGAGCAGTGAGGCATTTCCTGGACCACATCAGAAAACGAGACAAGCTTAATAACCCCACACTTCTGAACAAACACATGTGTACACTTAGCATCCTCTCCGAGCGGGCCGTTTCCAGAAGCCAGTGTTGAGCTCATGATTTGGCACGAACGTTTGCAAGGCTCCTTTTATGGTTCACTCAGACAGACCAGCGCTGCTCTGCTACTTTGGAAATGGTGAGCTTTGTGTGTTTAGTTTGGAAATTCACCTTGGAAACACTTCTGGACATCTTAGCCCGTCCGCCCACCTCGTCCATGTTATCATTGAGCGCTGCGATAGGGGTGACCCTTGGATAGAATTTGAGGCACTTCAGCTGAGCAGACCCCGAGCACGGCCATCATTACCGCAATTAAGACAACGACAGCGTGATTAGTTGTCGAGCACTAACCAAAGGAGGTCTGGTAAGTTGTGTCCCAGTGGTCCCGCCAGAGCCACTGGTGAAACAGAGGTCAGACCTGGAAATGTGATCCATATGCACTCCAGTTTCCTGCAGATGAATGTGTCCAGGGCACATTTAGTCACGAGCGTCAAGTGTTTAATTTCCTCCTCTTCGGCGTAGTTGGTGTTCATTTGACAGATCGTTTCAGATGTCACATGTTAGTGCTTAGGAACCTACATCGAGGCATAAAATGCCTGGTCAAAGCACTTCAGAGTTACATTCATCCCACAACAGCAATCAAACGAAACATTTTATTGGTTTTCCTCTTTGCGTCGGAAAAGTTGAGTGTCTATCGTGAATTGTCCAATAAGTGAATTTTGTAACGCTCGCCGTGTCTCCAGACGGGAGCCCAGGTTTTTTTTTTTTTTTTTTTCCATGGCCTTTGTTCTTGCAACCCTTCAACCCAATCTTTTGGTCTGATCCAAAAGATTTGATTAGAGCAGTCGATTACAACATAGAACATAAGTGAGTTCAATTAAATATTATTTTAATTTCTGCAAATTAAGCTGGTTTCATGTGGCCTTAAAGATTTTTATAAATGCCACGCTGTGTTTTCCCGCTCTCTCATGATGGGGAGAAAGGCACCACAGTTACCTAATGCTACTAAGTCATTGCTTCCATTTACTTAGTGCCAATATTTAGTTTTAACAGTGCTGCCAGTATTTAGTCAGCTATTTCCACTGGCTGAATTGCCACTAAAATGTCCCAGACAGACATTATTACACCAGCGTGCCTGTCTAGTTGACATTTTCAAGAGATGTGAACTCTGTCTTATGCTCTTGATTGTTATTTCACCTTACAGTATTATTAACTTTATTTAGATTTTTTAATCTGTTGACTTAAAATGTATCCCGCTCCCATTTTTATTGAATCGTTTTCATCGTATTGTACCTAACATTGGACATGCACTAGAAGATATTTCAAATATTAGTCACGTTCTTGTTTGAAATCCTGCTTATTCTCTTAGGCAAGAATCAAAGTAAAAACTCATGAGAGTCCTAAAGCCTTTCAAAATGCTCATCAATGTCATATACTTCAAGTTAGATACACTCTCTATCCCAAATCCCAAGGTAGATATGGTTGAGAGTTCACTGGGTATAGACTTAGCCACTCTATGCCATTACTTCTGGGTTTAGCCTTGTGTGCTGCGTGGTTGCGTTTGTCTCATTTAACCCATGTGCTCAAAAATGTTCCAACTCCTACACTTAAGCTAGACTATTTTCATAAGTTACAAGTTAGGAAAACAAACAACAAATATGTGCCTGGCATTTAATGAGACACAGTAGTCAGTGGTGAGTGTTCCATTGAGACGCTTTGTCTGCAGCAGAAATCTCAAAATACTCTCGAGCTCCCAGAAAAAAAAAAAAAACCCTACAATGACGCAAGTGCAAGAAGTAGCATGTGTATTTGAGTTTAACATTTAGTAGTAACAATTTTGAAACAGAGGCTTCCAGCGTGCAAATCTGAACCGCGGACCAGAACAATGGAGTTGGAGAGCTGATGGAAAAGACATCTCCACCGGGGCAGATTTTATTGCTTTCCAGGCCTGTTGTCCACGATGAGGTCATTTTGAAGGAATGTCCCAGAGCGTGGAGTAAAAACCAGGTCAGGGTACTTGACCCGTTTGTTTGGAGTCTCACACCTTCAACTTTACATTACTTTAAATGTAAAGACAAGCGGCTTGAATTTCCTCTGCGTCAGCCTTCCTGCTGCTTGTTAAAGAGCGGGACTTGTGCCAGTCCCCGTGGTGAGGATAAATGTTGAGGAACTAGCTTTGAAAAAAGCCACTGCAAGTGATGAGAATTGAGTCACGGACCTATAAGTGATGGTCGCGAGAACTTTGGCCAACACGGTTATGTATCAAGTTTTACAATGTCAAGAAACCGTGCCAGTTTTTGTTTAGCTTTGTGATTATCATGCATTGGAGTTTCTACTTAGTTTTTCAGTAGCAAATAAAATAGAACCAGAGGCTTATTTTTAGTGAATGGTGGCTGGACGATAGCTTTACAAGTTCACACGAGTGCAGGTCAAAGGATTGAGGAAAACTTTTTTTGTGACAAGGACAAAAATCAATCGTCTGAGTACCTCAGTCGACTGGAAGTGGGGCCAATTTGTTCCATTAGCTGTGGAAATATGTATATACAATGAGGTTCAACTGGTCCATCTGACTTTATCCATGATGGAATACTTTGGGTTTCATCTCTGTGCTGTCTGGCCTTCATCTAGCTTTTATCTTCAGCAAAGAGGTCGAGAGAGAGTTGGTCGTCCTCTCCTATCAATTTTTCAAACAGAATTTCAGACTTTTTGGGGACTTTCCCCCTTAGAAAAACCTCTGAAATGTTCCATGCCTTTCATCACCTACTTTTTTTTTTTATCATATTCAAATAAATCCAAAACATGCCTGTCTCCAGTCCAAAATACTCACGCCATCAAAAAAAAAAAACCCAATGCTTTCATAGAAGCATCATTTTCTGGACTACTTCTGTTGTTTTTCAGGGTAGCAGTCACTTCTCACTCCTTTTTTTTTTCCCCCAGAATTAAATTCTCTGCCTCTTCATCTGTGAAATAATCTTGTTGGATGCAGAATCGACTGGCGTTTTGAGACCAATTGAAAATGCAGACTACTCAAGGTTGCCAGAAGGGATGAACAAGGTTTCAGAGTTGAAATCTGAGGCATCAAGTTGCTGTGCGAGGTTACGGTGTTGGCAGCTGGTGTTAAAACCCGCAGGGCTGAGTGCAAAATATTTTTTTTCTCAAACCGAAAACTCTATAAAAACAACGGACACTTGGTACTGCCGCTGCAGTATATAGTATAAGGTTTTTCGATGTCACTTCGCCAACTATAATAACTACGTTGCTATGTCTTTCCACTTACGGGTTTGCCGTCAGTATCTTTAAATGAGGGAATAACTGTGCCACTAATAATGTCCAATTTTATGCCTAAGAAGAAGAAGATGTTGGGTTGATTTGCAGCCTACATATC
The DNA here is from genome assembly GCA_009823395.1 of Thamnaconus septentrionalis. Classification (NCBI taxonomy): domain Eukaryota; kingdom Metazoa; phylum Chordata; class Actinopteri; order Tetraodontiformes; family Monacanthidae; genus Thamnaconus; species Thamnaconus septentrionalis. The sequence goes on from CM020507.1 coordinate 18,690,974, forward strand.
CATTTGAGCTGCGTGCAACCATCAATCTCAGTTTTGCGGTAAATGTGGACAAAGACCAGTGCACCTCCGAACTCACTTGGTTACTTCCAGCAACAGTAACATCATCAACAAACACCAGTGACCCACTTTCAACTACAGACACACATGCTCATGCAATAAAGTCAACTTCACCATCTTTGACTAATGACATTGAACGCATCAAAATGCCTGTTTTTTCTTCTTCGCTATACTTTTCTCTTGTCATCATCATCTGGTATGAGTTAATCTCGGTCTTATTTGTTAAAAAAAAAAAATCCTTTATTCCAGGAATGGGCAGGCGGATACATTCCAGCACATTCTAATCTGTTCATCCTGTTCCTGCCTGTTATCTTGAGTTTGACTCTTTGTTAGGCTCCACTTGAAATCCTTTGTCTTAACGTGTCTGAAAGGTGTTTCTCGATTGTAACTTGTGATGCTAGTATTCATCAGAGAAATGTGAAGGCTGCAAAAAATAAAGAACGAAAGAACATAAATAAATAAATAAAGGAATTCCGTCCCTGATCACCATCTTCAGTGGTCTGTTTGGCCTTTTGGTGTTGCTAAGCCCTCAAGGGAAGCCTTCTTTTTTGAGAAACGCCCTCATGTCCCTGAACTTTCATTTCTTTTGAATTCACATTTCAATACGCTTGGATCTTACACAGAGTCTATCTATATCAATATTGACTGAAGACCTCTAAATGCAGGTTGAACTCATTCATCTGTAATTACAAGTTACCTACACCTACAAATACCCATGAGTTTCTCTAATACATATGTTTATCCAGAAATACAAAATAATCTTCAAGGTATTTTCCTGCAGGCTGACTAATACATGATGACATAATACACTTTGCCCACTCTGCATTTGACCTTTGCCTGAGCCTTGTGAACAATGTGTTTGGTTTTGTTGGGACATTTCTTTATAATATCAGCCAAGTTTTAGTCCCTGTGCCCCTCCTAGCTCACTGAATTCATGACACACCCAAGCTACGTGCCTGGCTTTGCTTGTTGGACCGATTTTTAATTTTTTGCCACACTGAATAGTCCATGCCCCTCAGTGCTAATCACCCCAACTGTAACCATGATCTCATTTTCCAACACATTCCATCACTTCCTCAGAGTTGCATCACCCTGTCGACATCATTAGTGATAATGGAAGAAGAAGAAGAAGAAGAAGAAGAAGAAGAAGAAGAAGTTGCAGAAGAAGAAGAAGAAGAAGCTTGCTTGCATGCCTTTCTTTTATGGACATCATCTAATTATTCACATCAAATAAATACATGAAAGAAAAAGGGAATGAATTAAAGAACAAATAAACTGTCATGTTGTACTACAAGATGTAACTACAAGACAATCAATTTTAGTAGAACACTGCATTTATCTCCGCAGGTTTGTCAGATCAAACTGTCTGGTTCCAGGCTGCCTAAATGCCAGCCACCGTGGTGAGGATAAATGTAGAGGAACTAGCTTTGAAAAAGCCACTGCAAGCGTGGAGAATTGAGTCACGGACCTATAAGTGACGGTAGTGAGAACTTTGGCCAACACGGCTCTGTATTGAGCTTTACAGTGGTGAGAAGCCATGCCAGATTTTGTTTTGCTTTGTGATTATCATGCAGTGGAGTTTCTACTTGGTTATTTGGTAGCAAATAAAATAGAAGCAGAGACTTAGATAGCTTTACAAGTTCACACGAGTGGAGGTCAACAGATTTAGTAAAACATTTTTTTTTTTTTTGGTGACAGGTTCTTTGTCCGTTTTAAAGGACACAATTCAATTCTGCTGTCTGAGCATGTCAGTTGACTGGAAGTGGGGCCAATTTGTTCCATTAGTGGTGTAAATATGTATATACAACGAGGTTCAACTGGTCCATTGGACTTTTTCCATGATGGAATACTTTGGTTTTCATCTCTGTGCTGTATGGCCTTTATCTAGCTTTCATGTTCAGCAAAGCGGTCGAGAGAGAGAGGCGGTTCTGAGTTCGTCCTTCCCTGTCAATTTTTCAAACAGAATTTCAGATTTGTTGGGGACTTTCCCCCTTCAGACTGCCTGGTTCCAGACTGCCGAAATACTTTCTGTTTTTTTTCTGTTTTGTATTAAAATGACATTAAGTGTAGTACAATCATGTCAACCTTACTGTTAAATTGCTGCCTAAACCTTTCAACTGTGTCACCCCCAAATAATGGAGGGAAAAGCCCTGAGGACACACCGCAGCCTGTTTGTTTCAATCTTAGTGGAAAAGTCCAAATATCAAAGATTTTATCACTTGAATAGGCCGGCAGATCAAACAGCTCATGCCACATGTTTCATGCTTGTCGAAGTATAATTCACTCAAGTGCTTTTATCCTCAGCTGCTCCAGTGGCTTTGTGATGAGCAAGCATGCGTGCAAACCCTAGACATGCGCTAATGTATAAATGCATGATGTGTAGCTGAGACAAGCATCCACATGCTGAGAGTTCCTCAGCGCTGGAGCTCGCCGTGTCGGGGCCCCCCGCCCAGCAGCCCCACCACATTACAGCGGCTTCTGATTCTGATTTTCATCCATTTTTTTTTATCCAAAAGTTCATATCTAAAGGTCACAAATATGAAGCCACTGCGTGTTCGTTTAATGAAACACCAAAGCAGTCGACTGCTGCCAATGACTGTACTATGACGTACGACAGCCCAGAGTCTTATTCTATACTGAGCTCATGAGCTTTTTTTTTCTTTCTTTTTTTTAGCCCAGTTGTAAAACTGATAGAGGAGACGCTAAATATAAACATGTCTCGGATTTCAAGGAGCGTGAAACAGTCGCTGCTGGCTGAGCGGCGGGGACATCAAAGAGCAGGGAAGCAGCCCTGGCCTGTGATCTGCAATCAATTGCTGTCAACCTCTCCGGCCCACATTTCCGCAGGTCACACCTCTGGAGGTCAGGACCTTGTGAAGTCAGCCCCCAACCCCCCCCCCGCGCTGACAGTTCCAGAAGTAACGTCTCAAATCCAAACACAGCCCTGACGCTCCGGCGCGAGGCCAAAGCTGAGGCGTTGGAAACGAGATAACCAAGGAGTTGCTCTCCGCCAAAGTACAACAGTCAGTCGTGAATCCAGGGGCCCCCTGCTATAAAGCTTTATGTGCGCACTGCATTGGAAATGCTGTGTGCTTACTGGACTCTTCACCTCCTTCTTCTTCCTTTTGTTACGGACGAATTTTACGAACAAATTGTTACGAACAAATTTTGTTACTAACAAAATTCCCATCGGTATTAATAAGTCTCCTTTTTCTTCTTCTTCTTCTCCTTCTTCTCATAATGATCAGAGCTGCTGTTCTCCTGTGACCTCATTCTGCGTATTGCAATTATATAACGATGGGTGTGCGCTAGCCAGTGATGTCAGCCGACAGTTTATTGCACCTCGCATATTTGTTGTTGATCTGCGCAGTGTCTGCCGTCTGATCGCAGGCAGCGCGCAGGAAAGCGCCGCTCAGGCGGGGCTCTTGAACGCTCCTCGGATCTCTTTCCGCAGACGCTTTTCCATCGCTTGCTACATTTTTATCAGTTGTTACTCTTGGAAAGGGAGAATATCTTCCATGAGTGATTTACAAGGGCCGCTGAAGCACAGCGCGGCCTTCCTGCCGGTGGTTGTTGATGTTACCTCAGATGCTTTCTCACCAGGTCGTCGAGGAGCGCGGCTGCTCTGCGGCTGCAGACGATTGCAACGGGCCTGTTTTTGGCGGCGCAGCGTTGCCAAGCTATTTATGACCGTGATATTTCCATCCCATCCCATTCCAGGATTGTGAATGAAGTGTCAGGAGGGTTGCGCGCTGCCAGATGTAGCCCGCATACCAGCTCATCCAAGGTATTGCATTCTGCATCGAGGCCTATCTGAGAGTTGTGAAACGCTACGCTTGAAAGACGCCTGCAAATTTGGCGAACAGCTGTCAAGGCACTCAAACACAGCAACTTGAACTTTACAAACGTCACTTTACAGCTGCATGATTACAGACGTGGACCGGCGCAGGCATCTGGTTGAACACTAGGGAGACGAGCACGGTGTGGTTTGGGTTTGTAGGTTTGGAGCGTGCGTTTCTATCAATTTTCCCTGTTTTGCGTACATGGGCCATGCTGTTTTTGAGCTGCTGAACATTGACGTCTATTTTTCCGTCGCCCTGAAACTGGCGTGGCGATCCTTGACTCTAGACAGGACTAGCCTCGATCCCAAGGCTTTTAATTAGAGCCGTAAAATTGAGGAAGTAATAATAAATTAAAAAAAAAAAAAAAAAAGATTGGAAACAACGAGACAATTAAGAGCAATTTCATGTGATTATTATCAATCGCTTGGTTTAATAGCAGGTTTTAAATGACTCAGGGCTTCAGGCTCAGGTTCTTGAGTTGTTCTTGTTCATTTGTATTACTAAAAAGCGTTCTTTAGTCTCAGACCTTTGGTTGAAAATTCATCTAAATCTCATTTTTGTCCAGGAAAAGGATATCTTTAAATAGAAAACCTGCTGGAAGTGCTTTTATTCCATCATCAATGTTAAATTCATGATTTCTTTGATAAAAATCAAATCTAATTTGCTGCTTTTTCCAAAAACAGTAACTGGAAGCATTGCAGCAACACATACTTTTCTTTTACATTTCTTTTTTTTTTTAATAAAATAATCCGCTAACTAAACATGCAGAACTAAAAGCACAGTCGTGTGTTGAGTCTTGGCAGTAAAGGGTATTTGTGTGTACTTGGTGTTTAGAAACTGTGCATGGTTTTATTCCTCCTCGTCACAAATGCAGACTGTTGGGTGCGCGGTGGTTAAACAAGGACAAACTTAATACACAAGCACCTGTGTGCCTGCTGTGGAACATTACGTTGCACCAACTGCCGCATGTTGGCTCCTCGCAGCAGTGGTTTTAGGTAGGTAGCCTCTGGCGCTGTCCCTTTGGCGTGAGAAAGTACTTTTTTTTCGTTAGTTTTTTTTTTTTTTACCACCGGTCTTACGCGGCAGGGGCTGTGTCTGCGAGTAATCACTGCAGCAGGATTGACAGCTACCTGTCCGACAAGGCAGTAAATCTCAGCCGAGTGATTAGTGAACAACTGCGCCTCGAGAAAATGGGGGCCTTCGCCCCGACTAATGAAGTACGCGCAGAATGTCCTGAGGGGGCAGCAAAACGCGTTTCCTCTGTCAAATGTTAACAACGCTTTTCGGAGGGAGAACAGAGGCGAAGCCGCCAGGAGCCACTTTCATGAGACACAATGTGTTGTAAAGAGTTTCAAATTGTTGGTCTTTGGCTCAGTCAGGTTTCATCCGTGGCCTCCACCATTTAGCCTTTCCCCTCCTTGATGCAGGTTTACGAGGAGAGGATGTCCAGTTGAAATGGCAGGAGCAGGTTGGACACTTCAAACAGTTGCTAAAGTGGCCACTGTGTTTGCTGCAATTAAAGGTTTAATGTGTAAAGTACTGCATCAGTAAAATCAAATACAAAAATGTAATGGTTTTAGTTGGAATGTATGTCATATTTCAGCTTTTACTGGCTTTGTTTTTGCTTTGGCTTTATCTTCATAATCAACATTTTCATAACCCATCGGTCCATTTTTTAGTTATTTTTTTTTCTCAGTCTATCTCATTCTATCACATACTAATGGCTCAAACCTACAAGAGTGTGAGAAAGTATTTTTGTAGACCTAGAATTTTTTTCTTTGATATTAATAGAGAGAAGGATAAGACTTTAAAAAAGAAATAGGTAAACAATGTGCTGGTCAATCAATCATGTGGATCGGCCCAATTACAAAAACAGCAGACCCTGGCACGCAGCAGAACCTCTGCAAAAGTTTCTCAAAATCATTCACACTAAATGATCATGTCAAAGTGTTCATGCTGTGTCAGCTGACACCCCCCCCCCCCACACACTTTTGATTTGTGTGTCTGTGAAAAGCAGAGGGACGAGAGACTCCTTGAGAAGCTGTTGTGCTCAACTTTCATTTCTGTGTTTCAAAACCGAGTATTAAATGGTAGCTTCTTGTTTTGACCTTTGAATTTCAGAAACCCAGAAAAGGTTCAGACAAAACCAGTTGGACAATTTAAATTAAAATTGACTTAAAATTTTAAATGAAACTTTTCATCCAATCATTTGCGCTTATACTAAATTTTCACCTTATTTAGCCCATGTCTATTGCAACATTAATGTGCTCCGGCTGAATGAGTGGAAGTGCGGTTGTTCTACTATCTATCTATCTATCTATCTATCTATCTATCTATCTATCTCTGTAAAACTGAAGACATGTAGTTGCTGTGAACTGCTGACCCTGACCACTTATCCAATAATTCACGCTCCCTCACACTCGCTCATTCATTTTTTTGTGCGTTGAAGGTCTGTAGTTCATCAATGAACGGCCGCATGACAACCGCAGACATTTGGTAACAAAAACAAAAAAACAAAAACATAATTTTCAAACAATTTGCCTGATTTTTTTGCCTCAGTTTTCCACAACTTAAAACACCCACAAGGCTGAGACATCACTGCGCTGTACATTCTGTCTCCCGTATCACTTTGCGTCCCACTTAACATAACCGACATCTATGTCTCCCACAGATGGGCCCGTGATCCTGAAAGTTCTGTGACACATCACTGTCGCACTCACCTCGCGCCATGACAACCAGGCAACAGGAAGACAGCCGCGATTGATCCCCTTTCTGACTCAGACCACGACGGACACGAACAGGAAGTCGGCCCGTCTGTGTTCAATTAGTCGTCCTCACAGAAAGGAAGTATGTCTCACTTGACTCACACTGATTTGTAAGAGCTAAATGGAATCCCGAGCACAACATGTGCGACTGGACGAACAGTTCCGACTTTCAGTTTCAAAGCAAATCGTACATACAGCTTCGTGATGCTAAATTTGGCTTTCAGTCAGTGGGGAAAAATGTCTTTTTATGACAGCATCAGTGCAAATTCAAGAAATCAAAGTGATGGGTTCATGTGTTAACTCACAGGAAAACCTATTTAAATGTGAGTGTATTGTGTGTGAGTCTGATAGCAGTGGTAGTTGTAAAGGTTCCTCTTCATTTCTCACTGAGGCGCATGAAAAATTTTAATGAAACAAATCTCAATTTGTCCAATTCAGCTTAGTATCAATACCTAACACCTGTATACCAATCGCATTATATCATTTAATTATGCATGCTTGGTCAAACACAGCCACTATTTAACTACTGCTACCAGTCTAGTGTGATTTTGGTTTTTTTAAGAAGCTTGGCCTTTCACTGTAAATCCTTATATAATAGCCATTCCTGACTTGAGTCTGGAGAGTCACTCTCTTCGGAAAAATGTGAGTGTGAGGAACAAAAACAAGAAAAACCCTGATGTTTGTACTTCCACTGAATCACCTCGTCTAAGAGGAAAGATAGATAGACCTGTGGAAGGAAACCCCAAAACAGTAGCTTTGAGACTTGAACGCATGGGACCCGACCAAAGAGCTGCATGGACTTTCATGTTTGTGGTATCCCCCCCCCCGCTCCCCCTCTACCGCCAGTGGTTGGGGTCTTTTCGTCTCCTCCAATTCCATCCCACAGGATTCGCTGCAGGTCCATTTTCCACCTCTCACATCTGCAGCCCATAGGACTAATGGTAGGAAGTGGTGCTTGGCTTGCGAATAAGGAAGCAGGATGGATGGAACTTCTGCGGCAAGCCTTGCGGTGGTGAAGTCAGCGTCTGGCCCACATTAAAAGTCAAGCGGGCGCTTGCACTTACACAGCGCCTCAACATGTTTAGCGCACATGACCGCCCAGCGCAACGGTGTCTCCCGAAGGCAGATGTTAAGTTGACAGTGTGGTGTTTTTAGGGAGAGGGTGACAGACCAACAGCAGTAAAGAAAACTTCGACGGGCTGCGTGTGCTCCTCTCAGGCGGCCGCTTCCAAAACAAATGCTAACTAGCCTTAGCTAGAAAACTCATTGATGTTTTTGGCCCGTTTGCAGGAAACAATATTTAAAGAGATGTCAGGGAGCACACCGCACACTGCGCTTGTTTTTTAACGGCCCACTGAGAGGGGTGACGGCGCTGACAGCAGGGTTTGATTTTGAAGCTCATCTTGAGCTTTTAATTCATTACCTCCATGAGCTCATGCTCAGCTTGAAACCTTGTACCCAAGACATTAGCGCAGTAATGTTTTATTTTCCACGAGGGACAGGGATGTAGAGATGAAAAGCTACTGTGTGCTTCTTATCCTATGTTGCTTTACAGCACTTTGAAAATGTAACATTTGAAATTTAGCGAATTTTGACATATTAGCGTCGGCACTCGCAAGCTAACGCAAGTGCCAGTATATACACCAGTGCTCGTTGGTACTATGCTAGAATATTCTTTAATGAGTTTGTATGAAAGTCCTCTTGGGGGTACTTTGCAAAGGGTGAATTGATGAATGTTGGGTATGTACAGTATATTTCCATCAGTTCAATATGGATGCACCAAAGATTCCACCACATTTTAGTTTCTTTTTACATGACTTAGCTGATATATGGAATTTCTGTCGCCTTACAAACAACTTGTACAAAACCGAACCGAAAATCGTGACCACAAAACCGTGATAGCAACCAAACTGCCCCTAGTAGGCTGCTACCACGATTTGCTGATATTCCACAAGATGTGAGAAGTCACACAAGTTTTCCATCAACAGCTGCCACGTCGTCATGATTGCTAGCTGGCAAAGGGAGCCCAGCTAAAGCAACTCTGAATCTCCGAGGAGGAATTTAACACTGTGTTCAAGTCATGTCGCCATACGCATGAGGTCTTTACCCTTAAGTGTGTTGACTTTTCCCTTCTCAATGGTGCCATGTTGTAGTTTTTTGGGCCAAAAAAAGAAAGAAATAACTATTACCTCATAAATTAAAAATCGGACCCACTTATTGCCTGTTTCACACTGACGTTTACACACTGACCTCCTTTCTACGATTTTTCTTGACTTTGTATGGGTGTGCATATAGGTCACCGCCGCTATGGCAACCAGTAAATATTGTCCATGTGTCCTCTACATCCATGCACAGTTGCAGCAGGGCACACGGTAATGTTCAGTGTCAACACGCATGTTTCTTGTCCCATTTTCTTTTTTGTTGGTATTATTTTATTTGGCGAGCACAAGAAAACAGAGGGAGAAACTCGATGCATCATCTGGAAAATGTATATTTCGGTTTCGTTAATCCGCCTCTACACTTGAGCTCCACGCTGACAAAGTGTGTGCACTCGTATGCCGTCAGCGTCGCTGGCTGTGTCGTGCACTTTCAGTTCCAGGCACCAGAGTTACACATTCTTTGTGTGGTCAACACTCAGAGCGATTAAAAGAACCACAAAGATCCGTTTTATTGAACGGTCAGAATCCATGTGAACTTGTCCGTCTTTGCCCTTTTCCCAAACTGTTGACCTTGCTCTTTGACTCAGGGACATCTGGTTCTTCACTCGAGCACCTTGAACAATGTTTCTTCGTCGCCGCGTCATAGTATTAGTCAATCTCGCCTCACTCGGTTACAGACAACACACGTCATCGGTGTCTGTTACTGGGATGTTAATCATGTGTATTGGCCTTTTGTCCTGACTGCTTACTCAGGAGATTAGAGATACTTGGAAGTAAATCTGAGAGGAAAAACCAAATTTACAGTTTGTTTGCTTGTTCCAGTGAATTTGTCATCCTTGTCCAGCCGCAGCTCGTGATCGGCAAAGAGTCGGCAGTGGGCTTAGTCAGCTTAGTCGGCTCAAAACACTCATCGACGTGTTGCGACCAGCCTGCCTCCTCTTATCTGGCGACAGACACAAACATTTAAGCCTTTGTTGAGCTTTTGTGGGCACCAGAAGTGGCTGTAAAAAAAAAACCGCAGCAATGCGAGACAGACGTCTGTCTTTCAGGTCACGCTCCCGATCGTCTCTGTCGTCTCCCGCTGAGACCCGAAGGAGCCGGTCGGCCGCCACGTTTCCAGCACGCTCCTCTCCCGTCAGTGGAAGGGAAGCCGACGAAACTGTTATGTTTACTGACGAGGTTCTTTTAAACCGGTAAATTTCTCACTGAGCCTTTGAGAACAAACACGTCAAATGATTTCATGGATTTCTAGGTTTTATTGTTTCTTCCCACAAGCTTAAAAGCATGATGACAAAAGTCAAACAGTGGCTTTTTTTTGTCTTGGGGCGTTTTATAGAAAATGAATAGCCACATTCAGGAGTTTGGTTGCAGATTTTAACCATATTTGAAAGAGTTATGCGGCATGACATCTCCAGCCTCAGACAATGGATCATAACTTGTTATTACAATCTGTCTCCCAGAAGGATTTTGTGAGTATATCAAACTTACGATTTCAGACTAAGATTTTGCTATTTATTCATGCGCCTCTGAAAATCTGAATTTACTCCTTAGATCAAAAATATGAATACATGCTGGCTACAATGAAAGACCACACTGAAATCTGCAGTTTTATCACACAGCACAAAGCCACAGATGTCCCAGGGAGCATTTGAGGGAGCGTGCAGTTATCATGATGACTGCAGGAATGTCCACCAGAGATGTTGCCCATGAATTAAATGTTCATTTCTCTATCTTAAGTCTTCTCCAAAGGCGCTTCAGAGGATTTGGCAGTACATCCGACTGGCCTCACAACCACAGATTATGTGTAACCACACCAGCCCAGGACCTCCACACCCAGCATGTTCACCTCCAAGATGGTCTGAGACCAGCCACCCGGACAGCTGCTGGAACAATTGGTTTACATAACCAAAGAATTTCTGCACAAACTGTCAGAAACCACCCTCGGAGAAGCTCGTCTGCATGCTAGTTGTCCTCATCGGGGTCTCAACCTGACTGCAGTTCGTCGTCGTAACCGACTTGAGTGGGCAAAAGCTCACATTGGATGGCATCTGGCACGTTGGAGAAGTGCTCTCTTCACGGATGAATCCCGGTTTTCACTGTTCAGGGCAGATGGCAGACAGTGTTTGTGGTTATGGACAACTAACACAGGTGCATTTTATTGATGGAACTGTGGATGCACAGAATACCGTGACCAGATCCTGAGGCCCATTGTTGTGCCATTCATCCTCGACCATCACCTCATGTTGCAGCATGATACTGACTAAATAATAAAATACTGACTCCCAATAAAGCAAAACTGCACATTCAGAGTGGCCTTTTATTGTAGCCAGCCTCAGACACACCTGTGCAATAGTCGTGCTGTCTAATCAGCATCTTGATTTGCCACGCCTTTGAGGTGGGATGGATTATCTCAGATAATCTCAGACTTGTGAACAATATTTGAGAGAAACGATTTTGAGCATATGGAAAAAGTATTAGGTCTTTGAGTTCAGCTCATGTAAAATGGGAGCAAAAACAAAAGTGTTGTGTTTGTATTTTTCTTCAGTGCTAGTTGAGGTGGAGTTGCTGAAAAAAATGGCATGGACTTCTTCACATAGTCCTTTTTAATGTCCTTGTTGATGTGTGTTATTAAATAACCGCCCTCCAACAGACTTTAGGGTGGGGAGGATGTTTTAAATGTTGTTGTTTTTTAATATTTTATTTTACATATCTTTTCTCAAGCTCATAAATAGTTCTCAATATGTATTATAAAATGTCAGATTTATTTAAAAAAAAAAAAAATAGAAAAAGAAGAGGGAAAAATGTTCCAGTTACCTCCCTTCAATGTCCCATGTGCTCCTGCTGAGGAAATAATGGCTCTTTCACAACAAAATGCCTCTCTATATTATGTCAGCTCATCTTGAGCTGCGCCTCTCCGGTGACTTGACTGTTTGGCCTGTGGTGCGTCACTGATTATGAAACAAAAACATAACTATCCACCGGTTTGGCTGAACTGGCTCACTCTTTCCCTTTTGGCATGTCATCCCACTGCCGGAGCCTTTGGGAGCTTCTTGAAGAGCAGAAGTAAGTGAGAGCTAACGGAAGCTAATTATATCAGGCTTAGCAGTAGCTACATGTACGAAACGGGGACTGGTGGAGACTAAACAACTGCTGAGTTGAAATCAGGCTAGTTGGACTGCAAGGGCGAGAGTTTACTGATGCGTCGGGATCCGTGCATGATGCACCAGCTTCCGCTGAGTGTTGTCCTGGTCGGGTGTTTGAGCTTCAGGGCCACAACATCAGAGCTCACATTTCACTTGCTGCGTGAGCCGGAAGCCTCCAGAAAGGAGGAAGCCCGTTTTGCTGCTTGCCAGACTTCTAATGAACCTTCAGAGCCAGATATTACAGAGAAGACACAGGTAAATAAACTACAGAATTCCTCTGTTAGCAGGTGCAGCGGTAATTGTCTTGGGTGCGCATCGTTATTCCGACCATTAGCGCAGCAAAAGGTGTGAGATTTGTTGAACAAATACCGAGCGTCTCCTCTCAGAGTCTCTGTACACAATTTTTTTTTTTGCCGAGCGCCGATTTCCGTTGCTTATACCGACCGAAGGCAGCACTTATGCTCATTAGCGAGAGAAGCCAAGTTTGTCTCCGTCTGTCTCTCGACATCCTGGCTGTGTAAAGCAGTGGGGGAGATGTTTCTTGAGCCTATCAGTTCGCCCTAAACATCCATTTCCACTAATGCTCAGTGTTTTATAGAAAAGTGGAACTGCCTCCAGTCAGTCTAACAGCACATTACATCTGTTTCTGGGATTTTTGTGGGCCTCTATGAAACCTTAATTAGTGAATGCTATTTAGCTGGGTGTGCAGTCCCTGCTGCTTTTCCCAGTAAGCAACTACTCGCCTCTCTTTTTTTTTCTCCCGTGTATGTTATTTTTTTGATTAGGTGCAACTACTGCTTGCTCAGCTGTTCATATGTGTCTCTTAAAATCCCGATGGTCAATTATTGCTAGGTGCCTCGGCAATATAATCGCAAAGAATGCTCTAACGAGCAGCATGTGCACTGTAGTCAGGAAGAATTGGCTGTAATGGCTTGTGGGGAAAACAGTTATCACCGAGCGTCACTCACCACGGAGCAAAATGTGTTTGTCTCTGTCTCTGAGGTTGAATATGGAACTTGTGATTTTGTGTGGTTGCACGGCCACGAAAAGGATTGCCTCTATGTTTAGAAAGATGGGTTATGTAAGAGCAAATGTGCAAACACGCAAAGGCACGTGTGTTTGCAGCAGACACACACACACACAACACACAAATAAAAAGTCTCCACACGTGTCATTTTTTTCTCCACTCAGTAGGGTTATTTTTTTTCCTTTTTGACAGCGCCCCCCTGCCTGGCATGTATGTAACATCAAGGGTTTGCCTTGGGGGTTTACGTCGCCACATGATTCCCAGGCGTCAAAGGCAGAGATTAATTTTTCTCGTGATTCTTTCTTTCTTTACGGATTCTCCTGCAGGTTTTGCATGGTGCTGCCTTGTTGTTACACCAATGTCAGGGCATTTCGTAATTGTCTAAAAAAGAAAAAAAAAAAGAAAATCCCCAACACTTAGAAGGGCAGAGTCAGAATTGGCCGAGAAGAGCAGATTACCTCATCTTACCCCTGCAAGGACTTTTTGTCCTCTCAGTATTTTACAGTTCGTTACAAGTTCCTAAATAACACGGGTGACCACCACCGACTCATCGTGTCAACAAACAAGCATCAACGTCAAGACGTCAGTCCTTTGTGAGCATTAATGCTGCGTGATGGATTTGGACAAGGATGGGCTCGTGTTCGTCGACGATACGTGTTTGTGCTTGAGGCTGTCAGGAAAAAACTGCTGCGTTCAAAACACGGAATAAAGGTGAAAAAAACCACATAATAACAGTTATGTTTGCTATGTTGCAGTTGTATGTTTGTTCCTGTGTGAAAGATAGAAGAAGACCCTCTGAGTTTCTCAGCCCACGTATATCCGGTGGTATATTAAAGGCCTTCACAAACTGACTTTGTAATGAATAAACGGCACAAGAACGTAGTGAAGTGTTGGGTGCAAAATGCTCCCATCAAAACACTTCACACCAGTCGTAACACAAATCTAAGAAACATGAGGAAAATATTTTATTTTATTTTTTTTAGATAAAAAGATGGACAAAACAATGTGAAGGGCGGAAAAACTGACTCAACCTCCAAGGAAAAGAGGAGTTCCTTGACAGGTCCTTGTTCTCCTCCAACTTTCTCAAACTCATCAGTGATAAAACTGACATTCACCTCGACGCTTCCTTGGCTCTCCAAACATTAATATTTATATAGCTATAATAACAGCTAATAGTTATCAGTCTGTCCCACTCACTTCCAGCAGTGCTGCCAACCTGGTCCACGCCCTGGTCAAATCCCTTCTGGGCTACCGTAGCTCCACTCTGTTTGGTCTCCCCCTCCACCAGTCTATCCATAAGCTCCAACTGGTCCACAACTCTGCCGCTTGTAGCGTCTCCAGAACCTCATCCATCGATCACATCACTCCTGTTCTCCAGCAACTCCACTGGCTTCCTGTCAAATGTTGCAGGGCCTTTAAAATCCTGCTCCACGCATTCAAGGCCATCTACAACCTCCCCAACCTCCCTCCCAAAACCTCTCTGACTCCCATCTGGAAACCCACCTTTATAAACTTCCCATTTCACTATAATTTGTCATCCTCGACTGCTGAGTTTACTGCACTTGTTTGTTGTGTTCTTTTAATCATCATGTATGTATATTGTGAGGTGACCTTGGGTGACCTTGTTCTGAGAGATACGTGTGACTTCTGATCTGGACTTCTGTCCACACTGAGTGCTCGCGCTGTTGGTTGTTATTGGAGATCATCATTTAAACTCTTCATCACTGCTTGTTTTTGTTAGAACGGTGCCTCTTTGTCCCCACTGTTGCGCCATCCTCCACTAATCAAGTAGGCCTGCTGTTTGATTACTGTAAAAACACACTTCTAGCTGATGATAACAAAGAGTGCCCGTGTAAACCAGTGGTCACGCAATTGCATCATAGGTTGTGCCGTTGGGACCTGTGAGTCATTCTCTCAAGGAATTACCAGGAACGTCATCCCGAAAATCAGCCAAAAAAAATCGGATTTTTCATTCAAGTGTAAATACACACATCTGGTCATTAGAATGCAATGTAATTAGTCCGACTCGTTTAAACTATAACGTGCACTGATACACGAACTGCAGTGGACTGAAGAAACTTTGATGTGTTCAGACTTGGGTTAAATTGATGGAGGTAAAATATTAATTACTGTTTGTCATGAGACTAAATGATGCATATCTAAATCAACCAACCAATCAATCGACTTTTTTTATAAACATGCTAAATCACATCCCGAGGCTTCTCGAAGCATTTTACACAATTGTGAGTAAACCAAATGATCCCTGCAGAGCAAGCAAGGAGCGACAGCGGCCAGGAAAAACTCCCCTGCAGGGAGAAACCTTGAGCAAATCCAGACTCCAGGGGGCACTCATCATTGGGTTGAAAAGGATAGGCAAAAAGTGAGGAGAAAGAGAGAAAGATGGAGATTGAACTGGTTAGAGTGGCAGACAGGCCAGAGTGTAAATTATTATGAGGACCAATGACTCTACAATGTAGCTCTTTAAACAGTGAGCCACATTTTTCTTACGGAAAGCACAGACTTGACCACCAACCAAAGGCTCATTCCAGTGACCACACATCCAAAAACACTGAGGTGTCTTCCCACTAAGTCCAGCCTAGGAAGGTCCAGGTTTGTCCCACTGGCTTAAAACCTTTTATTTGTATTGGATAATAATGCTGTTTTGTCAAAACATGTAAATTAGTACAAGTATAGCTGACAGGAGAATGACTTGGATAATTCAGTAATTGAATTGAGTCCCCAAGATAGATTGCACAACTTGCAATGACAATAAAGCTAAGCTATATACCATAAGAGCCTGATGTAGTTTGGGCCCCCTCTGCTTTGAAAACAATGAGTCCCAGATCCAGTTTTTTTTTTTTTTTTTTTGTTTTTTATTGCTGTCATGCAGACATGAGTGTTGCAAAGTGCTTTGCAACTCGTGTTTACGCTACCTGGAGCCCTGCAGCAAATGTCAGCAAATGTAAGGAGGGCTCAGCGCTCAAAGGCTTTATGGGTGACTTTGGAGCTCAGCTTGAAAAAGTCAACCTAACATCCCTATTGGCATTTCTTCAGTTTCTGAAAGCCCCTAGCAGATGAATACATCCAATCCAAACCATCCACTTCCCCCAGAAACTGTACTTGAGATGAATAAGGCACTTTATTCATTCATGACACTGGTGACTAGCGAAAACGGGCCAATCGGAACTCGCCGGCTTTGCCGACTGTTTCAACACCCCTGACAACCACATCTAACGCGCAGATGATGTTATGATTTATCAGGCGGTAAACACAGCGCTTCATGTGAAAAAAGAGAGGTATGATCTTCAAGCCACATTTTCATGGGTAGTGTCATCCATTTATGTTGCGGTCAATAAATATTTGCCACATGGCAGCAGTTTGTAAATGCTGCTTTAGGTTTCTATTAACAGGAAGAGCGAAACGAAGGAAATGAGCTCCAATGACAAAAGTGTTGGCCTTTTTATTTCTGCAGATTTCAGACACTGGTTTACAGCAACAGGAAAATATTTGTTTAACCCTGCAAACATCCAGCAACATTTGTGGATTTCAGAAGACTTACTTGGAACAGTGACTTTAGATTACACAACAAATGTTTTTCTTTTCTTTTGTCAACCTAAAAAAGTGTGCAGCACCATGGAAGTTTGAAGGTTGCGTTGTTTGTATACCCAATTCCACACAACAGTAATCGCAGTCCAAGCCTGTGGTGAGTGTTAAAAGGAACGGTTTACTAAAATTGGACTTTGTGTTATTATCTACTTACCACCAAGGCAATATACTGTTGGAATTGGTTTTTAAGGCAACAACCCGTTTTTGGAGAGTGATGGAAATGGCTTTGCCAAGTTCTTTCACCAACCAAAGCTGACAGAGTTGTGTAAGAAGTCATTCCCAAACCTTGTCACATCAAAAGCCCTTCTTAATTACAAATTACATTTAGGACACTGGTCATAAAATATTAATAAAAAATAGTCTATTTTATTATAGGCCTTACATACTGACAGTATGACTTATAGACTGAATTTAAAAAAGTTGAGGTGGTGCCTTTGAGAACCCTCTAGGACTTATTTTGAAAACTACCCATTGAGAAAAATGTTACACTGCTGTTTTCAATGAAGCTCCAGAAACCTTTGGTAAACTTACCATCAGCAAAAAGGCAAAGAGATTACTGTTGCCTTGAGTGCATTTAACAACACCTTTACAACGTTCCACATTAAAAATAATGCAATAAAAGAGTACAAAAAAAAAACCAGAAGAGGCGACGCTGCTGCTAGCCAAACGGCTACTAGCTAAACGGCTACTAGCCGTTACATTCCAATGCTAATAAATCCTTGAGTTCCGATGAGTGCGTCAG
Source organism: Thamnaconus septentrionalis (assembly GCA_009823395.1). NCBI lineage: Eukaryota > Metazoa > Chordata > Actinopteri > Tetraodontiformes > Monacanthidae > Thamnaconus > Thamnaconus septentrionalis. The sequence continues at coordinate 18,708,315 of CM020507.1, forward strand.
CAGTGTGTTTAAAAGATTGCAATAAATTAAAAAAGGGGGAAAATATTGTAACATATTAACTGTTAAAAAGCGACAAACAAAAAAAAAAAAAAAACCACTCTGAACAACATTTAAAAGCAACAAAATCAAGGATGCAAAAATATGAACCATTTTTGTAATTCCTGATGGACGATTGCATCAGTGCTATAGTACAAGTTTTCCATTCTGCACGTTTACATAAGCGGGATGACTGACAGGACATGTGATCGAGAAACGCAATAAAAAGTTGCTTTGTTTTGTTTTGTTGTTTTTTTTGTCCATTCAGCAAGTTTGTCACTGCAGACGCTGACTAAAGGAGCACTCCGCTTCACGATTGAATAAACAGAACCTATAGTAAACAAATCGGGTGTCTTCTCTCACACATCCGCAGCATACCCGCATATTAACCATGCCCGCCATGCACGGTCACTGCATGGCCTTTAACGTGTCCAAGGCACACAGGGTTCAGTGGCGCACTGTCTGCCGCGCCGCAGCGCAAAGAGGCTCAGTACGGGAACGCCGAGATGGAGATGTAGATGATGAAAATGCTCTGGTAGGTGACGCGGCCCTGCGCCGACACGGTGGTGGCTTGCACCTTGAGCCGCACGGTGCCCGCTCTGTCCAGGCGCCGCAGGGTGAAGATGATCCCCCGGCCCGCCTCGTCCCTGATGCCGAACACTCGGCCCGTGGCCTCGCCCTCCGACTCCTGCTCCAGCACGGCGAAGGACGTGCGCTCCTGCAGGACTCCCGACTCGGAGAAGGCCGACAGCCTGACCACGTTGTGATTGGCCGGGATGCCGGAGGGCAGCGTGAGCAGCTTGTACTGCAGCAGCAGGGGGGCCCCTCCCGCCGCACAGTCGCGGAAGCAGGGCCGGTAGCAGGTCCTGGACGGGAAGGGGAGCGCGTCACTCTGAGGTTTTCAATCTATCATGCAGTAGGCGATGTGGTGATGATGCCACTCACCCTGGGCTTCTTCCTCTCTGGTAGGAAGCTGGGCAAGGCGTGTCGAGGCACTGGTGGCCTCCTCGAGTATTAAAACACATCTGGTTGTTTCCGCACTTGATGCTCCGGTCCATGCACTCATCTATGTCTGCAGAGGAAGGAGTGAGTCAGTGAGTCAGTGAGTCAGTGAGTGACTGAGTGAGTCAGTGAGTCAGTGAGTCAGTGAGTGACTGAGGGCAAACTAAACTAAACATTAACCCTATACAATAGGGAGATGTGCACTTTACTATGTTTTAGCTAAGCAGCTAGTTTCCACCTGTAGTTCCTGGGCACATAAATAAATATACAGTAGCATTTTTTTTTAAATAGTGATTAATATAGAGTTATAGACAGTTGAGTTCAACCTATGTTAACCAACAGCAGGGGTCACCAACACGCACCAGGTCGCCCATGAGAACCACATGACTGACCTGCAAATAGCGCAACTCAGTGAACTGCTTCTTAAATATCGTTGTGTATCATCTGTCGTTATTCTTTTGTAGTCACACTTGCATTTATATAGATTTGAAAATGACAATGTCTTAAAAATAAGATATTGATTAAAAATGATTAAAAATATTTTAGGATTCATGAAGTCCAGAGAAGTAAAAGTGAACGTGACAGGTGTTCACACAGATGAGTATCATTAATAATATCACAACATATATAACTGAAGGCAAACTGAGACAATGTGTTATTTCAGAAGAGTGCAGGACACTAGTTGCCCTTCATATGACTCAGTACCCATGAGGTAGCGCTCAGGTTCAGAAAGGTTGCTGACCCCTGACCTACAGTTTACACTCATCTCCATGCAAATATCCCTGCCACCCAAGACTCTACACCCGAAAATAGCTGCCAATACATATATGTGTTCACACAAAGACTACAGGTGCAACTACCAGTGTGTGCAGCCCTGCTGTGTGAGTCTCCACAGCTTTGTTACGCGAGCAAAGGGGTGAAAGTTGGTTGTTGTCGTCCTCAGTGAGACCTGTCTGGAGGCAGAAGACGGTCGTTGGCCTCTGAGCCCGATGAAAGTTGTACCTTTGCAGCTTCTGCCGTTGGGGAGCAGCTGGTAACCGGGCGGACACAGGCACTGGAAGCTGCCGATGGTGTTCCGACACTCGTGCTGGCAGGGCTTCCTGAGCTGGCACTCGTCTACATCTGGTGCAACGTGAAGAGCCACGGGTGAGACTCAGAAAGCAGCACGACTCCCCCTCAACAACCCCCAACCCCACTGGTGATGGGCATGACGGCTCTTTACAGAGAACCGATTTTCTGTTGCTTCTTTTATTTTATGACCAAATCATTATTCTTATTATTATTATACTTATTATTATATGCTAAAATTAATAATCAATGTTCATGATATCAAAAATATTAAATTTGTATATTTATACACACAAGGAACACAGTACTGTAAAAATTAACATATTGTGCCAAAACAAAACACCCACCCAGATACAACTATGTAGAAGTGAAAGAACACATTAACGAACTTCAAAATAAAAACAAAAAATTTGCAAAACAAACAAAAAGCAGCAAAACAAAATTCAGTTTAGTCAAGATTGACATTCAAAAAAACTAAATGCCAATCTTGTGTGTCTGTGTGTGTGTGTGTGTATTATATGGTATGCATTATTCCGTTCATCCTGTCTCTGATATTAATTTTTTAAAATATTTCTCTATCACAAAAAATCCCCGCTAAAATACCTTCTAAATCGCCGCCAACTACGCGACTGGATATGGACCAACCCGTTTTCTGGTTTACTTCAGAGATGTACGGCCTAACGTCTATTATCTATTATCTGCGCCTTTTCTCCTTCTCTCCCTTTCTCTCCTTGACTCTCTGGAGCTCAGGGGTGAAGTGCTCAGCGCAGCTAGACAGTGCCACACATCTTGACTAATCTTATTAAAAAAATAAATAAAAATAAACGGCTCTGCCAATCAGGAGCCGGCTCTTAGAACCGGTTCATTCGCCAACGACCCATCACCCAAACCCAGCCCTGTTTATATCATTTGTTCAAATTACCGACGCAGGTGCCGTCCCTGGTGGTGTAGCCCACCGGGCAGCTCTGCCTGGTGATGCGAGACACCCCGTGAGACCGGGACAGGATGGGCCTTCCCAGAGACGACACCAGCTGTGGGCGGAGCCTCGCCCTCACTCTGGTGCCGTTGCCGAAAGCCACGCCTCTCTCCAGCCCCGCGCACGAGCGCCCGTCCCCGAGCAGCACGGTTCCAGGCGGGCACAGGCACCTGAAGGTGCCGGGGACGTTCCGGCACTGGTAGGCGCAAGGGTTGGGCGACTGCTGACACTCGTCGACGTCTGGAAGGAAAAAAAGTTACAGTAAGTTCTTATGCAAGGTGAGGGCGAGAGCCAGAAAGGTTCAGGCAATTGCGTAGCCGGCTTCTGTTTTCGGAAAAGAGGTTGTGGGGCAGAGCGAATGTTCCGAGATGACTTACCCAGGCAAGGAAGGCCCACTCCCTGAGATCTGTAACCCCGGGGACACACGCAGCCGTAGCCTCCCACTGTGTTCTGACAGACCTGCGTGTAGCGGCACATGTGACTTCCATCATGGCACTCGTCAATATCTGGAAAATATGCATTTAATAACACGTTACATTGGCCACTCTGGGAAAGTCGGATTTTTCCGTCGTCTCTATCAAGTCTCCGGTCTCGTCGGCTTTAGTAACGAAAACAACGCGCATTCCTAGTGTCGCCAGCTGGAGATGACTGGCGATTATAAAACTGTGGGGGAGTGAAATGAGGAGCTTACGTTACAGATGTGTTAGCCTCAGATGAACCCTCGAGAAAAGTGACATGCTAAAGTATGTTGTTATCCGTTACTTTAAACAGCCCCAAACTCACCAAAATGATCGTCCAATGTTAGTTCAGCGTGAGAGAGTGGTAATGTCCGAAAATTGAAAAATCCACATGCAATAGTATTTTGGTGGGGTTTTTTTCAGGGACAAAAAATACTTTAAACAGCCCCAAACTCACTGAAATGGTCCAATGATAGTTTAGCACGAGACAGAATGGTAGAATGTGAAATCTCAACATGTCCCAAAATGGAAAATTGACATACTATGGTTTGTGGCTTCTACGCGCCATATAAATAAAAGTTGATTGATTGATTGACATGTTTATGTCTGACATTTCTGTCTTCAACTATGGTGGCAGATCTTCATCTGTGACCTCACAGCAAGAAGGTCTCCTGTTAGCATCTTCTACTACTGTCTGCGTGGGTTCTGTCCGGTTACTCCACTTTTCTCCTCAGGGTGAAATGGCGACCCTGAGAAGTCCTGCATTGAATGTGAGTGCGGATGCCATTCAGTCTGCCTGCATCAGGCCTGTGATGAACTGGGTGTAAGCCAGACAGCTGGGAACGGCTCCAACACCCCCGGGAACCATGAGTGGAGGATAAGAGGTGGCAGATGATGAATGGGATGGATGGGATGGACGTCTGCCACTCACCCACACACGCCCCGTTCTCTGCTTTGGTCATGCCGGCGGGGCAGCTGTCGAAGCACTGGTAGCCTCCCTCTGTGTTGCGGCACTCCTTGTGAGCCGGGCACACGCTCCTCGTGCACTCGTCGATGTCTGGAAAGCGCGAGCGTCACATCAAACGGTGTTATGACTACGAAGCGAAACCCCATAATTCCTGAATTTCCATGACTGCGAGGGACGAATAAACCGTGGCGGGCGTGGGAGAAGACTGACCGACGCAGCGCTGGCCCGACAGCTGGTATCCCGGGTGGCAGATGCAGCGGTATGAGCCCAGGGTGTTAACACACTGGTGTTGACACGGAGAAATAGCAGACTCCAGGCACTCGTCCACATCTGAAACAGACGGTCACCACACTCGGCATGACAACAACATCCGCAGCTCAGTCAGTGTGGCAGGAAGCCATTTGTCAGGATGAGCCCAGAGACAATGGACCGCCTGAAGGTCCCATATTTTCCCAAATTCACTTTGGTCAATGTTCTCCGTCTGTAATCCCTGTCGCTAGCTGTCGGGGAGCTCACCACAAAAGAGTCGACTACTTTGACTTTTCTCAATATGTGCTACATAGTTCTAGAAAATTAACTTTGGTGATGTCACAAAGGGCACTGAAGCCTCTCTGGGCAGTTGAGGTCCCCCTCCAAACAGCAGAGGATTTTCTGTTTTTGCAATAAATAATTTAATCGTGTGAATCTGCAGCACTGGAATCCAGGACTTAAAAAAGACTGAAAATGCAGATTTTAGGTGATTAACTGGAAGACAAGCATTTTACTTCCACAAGCTTACGTTGGGATTAGTTCAGCAATGTGTTCATGACAGCACTCAGAACTGAAGTCTGTATTATTCAGGAGCAGCATACTATTGAGAAGCGTTATGAAACAACAAGCAGAATTTCAGATTTCAGAATTGCTTCATTTTCTGGAAAAACAAACAACAACAACAAAAAAAACACACAGCAGAACACACCAGGGGAATCTCCACTCACAATTAGAAACAGAGTTTGTTTGACTGTCAGGTCGTTACCTTCGCAGCTCATTCCGCTGACGCTGGCTTTGAATCCCGGTCCACACTTGGCCTGGCAGCGATACGCTCCCACAGTGTTGACACACTGCTGGTTGTAGTGGCACATGTGCGAGCCCTGCGAGCACTCATCTATATCTACATGTTTGGTAAGTGGAAAAACAAAGAGAGAAAGAGGGAGAGAGAGAGAGAGCGAGAGAGAGAGAGGTTGGAGGCAGGTGGCCTTGCTGGAGAAAACCAATTGTTTTCCTCGAGAAAATCAATTGTCACCTTGGCACGTGTTGCTCTCCGTGGAGACGGTGAAGCCAGAGGGGCAGGCGCAGGAGAAGCCGCCCATGATGTTGTTGCACGAGTGAGAGCAGGGGGACTGCAGGGCACACTCGTCTTCATCTAATCAAGGACAGTCAGAGTGAGAAACCGGCAGCGGGATGGAGATGGAGACGCAGCGAAAGGAAACGAGCGGCGTACCAGCGCAGTAAGAGGCCGTGTCAAGGACGAAACCTTTCGGGCATGTGTCTTGGTAATCATCTGCAAAAATAAATAAAAGAACCTGTGTTTAAACCATGCACTGTTTCAACTCATGGTGTGATTTTTTTTTCTTTTTCTTTTTTCCACACCTGGTATGAGAAGGTTGGCAGTGATGTGAAAGTCCAAGGAGAGAGCAAACACGTTGTAGACGCTGTTGATCCCAGACACCCTGAGCAGCTGCAGCACGGGGCCCTGCCGCTCCTCCTGCCCCTCATAAATAATAGTGCGGTTGCAGCGCAGCACCATGGGGGTCCCGCCTCTCCGGTGGGTCTGGGACGACCACGAGTACAGCTGCCCTTGGCCTGTCTGCACGTATGACTCATCGAACTCCTGCAGGAGGCCACAGACAAGCGGGCCAGGAAGTGGAAAAGATGAGCTCAGAAACACGCGAGGCTAGTCAATGTCAAGAGACGGACGGAGACGGGACAATACCTGCAGGCTGACGTGAGACGATGATGACGACGATGACAACGAGGGAGGCACATAGCCATTCACCACGATGTCGAGGAGCAAAACCCCTTCCGAGTCCACGCCTCTGGCCACGTGGATCAAGCGAAGAACTTCTCCTGTTTTACAGAAAATTCACAGTAGAGTGACATCATCACTGAATGGAGAGAACAAAAGGAGAAACAGCTGAACCGCTGGCTGCTAGCAAACGCCAACCATAGAGAGCGTTGCCCTCTGGTGGTGGTCAGACAGACAGTCCATAAATCAAACTGAGACGGCGGTCACGCAAAAGAATTTCTCAGCATGTAAAAAATAGATCTCAAATCATAAAATTAGATAAAAAGTCAAAGAAAAAAACAACATTCCCAGTAAGCACCGATACACTTCTCCAAACTTTTACCTGACTTTACTCTAAACATGTAAACATGTATGAATCTGGTGTCATTATATCAACCAAATATTGGATTTAATGAGCCAAAACGACGTTGGGCCTGATTTCATGACAGACGCTGTGTGTCTTTGCCTGGATGTTCTTCGCAAATGAAGTGGATGCTGCATTGTTCACACTGCCAAACGCCACCAAGGCACCGAAACACTCAGTAAACATGAATGTGCTGAAGCCATCTGTTTCCATCAACATATTAGCCAATAGGTAGGTTTCGCTAATGCATCGGTTCCTCTCCGTGTTTCTCCAACTGAACGCTTTCTTCACCTCCTGCATCTGCACAAGATTGGTGGACAAACACTCGCAAAACCCACCGGTTTCAAACTCGAGCTGAGACTCCTGTCTGAACTGGCCCCGGGTGAAGGAGAAGCCGTTCCTGGTCTCCTCCGTCTGCAGCGCTGTGGTCCAGCAGATGGGGGCGAAAACAGACACCAGCACCCGCAACAAGGGACCTACAAGGAAACAGAACCACCACTGGCGTCGAGCGAAAAACCGCGGAAAGACGGCCATACGTGCAGGCTACGTGAGATGACAAACATGTGGGCTGCTGAGCTGCGGTCGGAAGAAAGGGAGATGCTTGGGCCGCTCAAAAAGGTGTTTCATCAAAAGTGCAAGAGATGTCGTGTAGTTGGAAGTAACAACGCATTCCTTTAATTTAAATGTGAAAGAAAAGTGAAAATACTAAACTTGAGAAGAAAATGAGTTGGGCTTGGGGCTTGAAATTTGTATAGTTTACATGCAATCTGTGTCTCACCACAGAAACAAACAAGTGGAATTGTCTCTTTCTCTGCACTCTGCGCACTGCGCTGCGATGATATCAACCCTGGGAGTGGGGGGCGGGGGGGAGGGGCACACCGTGCACTCACTCACCCACGCTGGGAGGAATGTTGTCCAGGCGGGCCTGCAGAGTGCTGCTGCCCTCCTCTGCGCTGTCAGTGATGTTTGCCTCCAGGAAGGAAACGCCAAACTCCCTGTCGTTCACCATGCCGATCAGGCTGCCGCGGGTCTTGCGAGGGCTCTCCCCTGCAGCAGCAAACAGACACAGGCACTGACTTGGAATTCACCCAGAGATCCAGTGTGTTCAATATTGCACTAACGCAAACTCTTCACCAATCCGCCTTTTTTTTTTTTTTTCGTACTACACCACATCAGCTGCAATGTCGACATTAAATACAATCAGATTCAGATTCAAATAACTTTATTGAACCCACTATGGGCAAATTCATTTGCAGCGCACTCTGCATTCATTCACAAACGACATAGACAACAGTGCCACCACAATAGGACCATTACAGTAAAATAGGATGTTATTTTTTAGCAACTTTATCTACTTTTGGAGACCAGAAAAGTAGGCACAAAATAGAGTAAAACATACTTTTAATCTATTTTGTACCAATCGACCCATCAAATGTTTCACATTGGGCATTTAAATAAATAAGCCACCATTCGTTAAAGGTCACACTTTCCTCCTAAAAATCCCATAAAAAAAAGAAACATATTTCAGCCAACATGGAAAATAAAGTTTTTACTGTTTTCTTGCTGTTTTGTAACAAGAAATTAGTTTATTGACGTGCACAAGAATATTAAATGTGACAGCGACCCAGCGGCCAAGAGCCTGTATCCCGTAACGTCCGTCCAGAAACCTGTGCAATGTCCTCTTAAAGCAAGTGACATGAAAATCCGCCGCCGTCGACAGTGAGGAAAGACCAGCTCTCCTTACCAGGACAGAGTCCAGCTTGACATTTCCGAGAGTCGACGCCGGGGCCGCTGCACGACCGGCCTCCGTTGGCTGGTTTGGGGTTGTTGCACAATCTGATCCTTTCTTGGAAGCCCTGTCCGCAGGTGCTACTGCACGGAGCCCATTCCTCCCAGTTGGAGTAGCCCCCGTTGACTGTTGGAGGAAAACAGATGACGGACATTTAGAGTCAAGGCCTTTAAAAATGAGGAAAAAATACTGCAGGATATGCAGAGAAGGACAGGGCAAAAAGTACAGAAGAGCGGAGCTGGAATTATTCTGACAAATTTTCAAACTTGGATTTTATTTTCCGTAGCTTGTGTGGTTGTGGTCAAATTTCCCAGATATATTCATAACTTTTTTCCTTTGTTTTTTGGCAAAAGTAAAGGTAGAACTCACCCTGAACCTTGACCGTGATGGTCCTCTCCGCCATCCCTGCCTCACTCTCAGCCACACACTGGTACTCGCCTTCATCTGCCACCTGTAAACAACGGGTTCAGCACAATGCTTTGACCTTATTTGCACTCCAATAAACTATTTTCCACTTACAGGTTTCGAAGCCTTCGGGACACAAGTGTAGTTTTAGATCACATGGTCTAACGATGACGAATGTCGGAAATTACGACAGAAAAAAATGCTCTTGAACATGGCAGTGGAGAGTTTATTCCACCGAGTCCCTTGTTATATTAGAAAATTATTGGGACAGATGGAAGAAATCTGACATTACGCTGTCCTGTGTGGAGGGCGGTCATTAGTCTTTGTGAATGTTTCAACTTGAGGCGCTGTGGTTACCGCAGTGGTTAGACATCTAATGAGGTTAGAGGCCAAGGAAAGAGAGGCCGACCCTGGGAACATCCAGCCCTCCGTTCCATCTCGTCCCGCAGCCTTGGCTAATGCTGTTAGCCTTTCAGGCTGAGCTCAATCTGATTTTGGTGGGAAGGTGCAGGACAGACACAGGCTGTTCTTCCAGCAAAGGGCTGTGAGCACTGCCATGAAAGGACAGGATGAACCCACTTGCATGACTCCCCAAGACATGAAACTTTCATTGTTGGTACTTAAAATATATAAAAAATTAAATAACTAAATAGATAAAAAAAAGAAAAAAGAAAAGAAAATTACTTGTGACAAAATTCAGGTTTGCTTGCCAAAAAAACTCAGGCACACAGAGGAGTGTGTGTGTCCAACTGGCAAAATATCACACGGAATCCATTTAGTGTGTGGACATTAACGAACAGGCACATACACAGACATTCTGACTGGGCAGAGAGGACATGAGTGACCAAACCTGAAAGTGACTGCAACTGGCAGGTATTAACTGGCACAGCTTTGCGCTAAACATTGGCCTCATGCGGCAACCTAATGCTGTGGGGCTGCAGACGCAGGCGATCTGATTCAAAGTCATTTGAATCAGATCAGATCAGCTGTTTGAGGTCTGTTCATTTTTTATTCCTCATTGGGCCAATAAAAAAAGAGGAAAACACCATGATCACACCTCAAAAAACAACAACAACAAGTAATAATATACAGTGGTGGAAATGCATTTGTCATGTACTTTGTAGTCTTCAATCTCCAAGTGCACTTGGTTTCAGTGCAATCACCAGCATTAACCAACCAAGCTGCATGTGCACTGTTCCATCCAGCTCAGATCTGGAGGTTTCAGCAAGATGACTTTGTCTCTTAAAACACATCCAGAGTACAATAGTACAATAATTTAGCTTTATTACAATAAACAACAAAATAATTTTCATTTGTTTGTGCGCCTCTGATGCATCCAAGCCTTTTTAAAACATACAAGAAATTCTGTTGCAAATATTTATTGACACTAATTGTAATAATTGTAATTGAGTAAAGTTTTAAGGGTGTCTGAACTCTTTTTTTCACTGCTGCACAACAACAAATCTAAACCTAACTTATATGCATCTACTGTTGAACCTAAAGTCCATCCAGTCTTTGGTAGCCTTGATCAGGCAGTGAGATTACTGCTTTAAAAGTCAAAACAAATGGAAGAATTTCTACTCACTGTGACACTGTAAATAACCAGAGAGCCGTTGTGAAGCGCCTGCATGCGGAGGGAGCGGATCAAAGCCTTCCCGTCACGGAGCCAGCGGATGACCGGACTGGGGTCCCCGTGGATTGGACAGTCCAGCAGGGCGGAGCTGCCCTGGACGATGGTCTGAGACATGTGGGCTTCCCCCTTCAAAACCGGAGGCTCTGTGCAAACACACACATATATGTGAAGACACTGAAGACGTCTGCAGAAAAGTCCATCGCCTGCCCTGATGGCGCCCTGGCTGAGGTCTCACCTCTGATGCGGACAAAGGACAGCGCTCGGATGGAGCCCACTATATTCTCCGCGATGCACACGTACGTCCCGGCGTCGCTAAATGTGACATTGTCGACGACCACCGAACTCCTGCCAGCTTCATCCACGGTGGCTCCTGCAAGGATGTGAACGGAGCTGAGCGACGCAACGCAAATGATTCCATTCTCAGTTGGGCGTCTTGAGCGAAGAAGTTACCCTGATAAGGACTGTTGTTGAAGTTCCAAGAGATGAGCGGAGGGGGAGTTCCCTGGGCGTGGCAGGACAGGGCCAGGCTCTGGCCTTTGTTCAGGGTGACGTCGCCCGGCAGCTCCTTGAAGGCAGGCCTCATGTTGATGGACAGGTGGATGTCTTGCCTGGCCGAGCCCCCTGCGTTGGTGGCCACGCATGTGAACACGCCAGCATCCCCGGCCTGTGCGTGGGAAAGAAAAGAGGAACTGGTAGTGTTGTAGTCAAGACTAGCGGTGGGAAAAAGAAAAGTGATTATTGGATTAATTGCGGTTATGATATTGCCAATTAAGAATCGATTCGCATATTTTAAAAAAATGATTTTTTTAAAAATTGCAGCATCGTACCGGACCGTTTAATGTGACGAACACTAGACAACACGAGCACGCAGATCCAAACCAACCCATCAGACGAGACACCGACACACACGGCATTAAAGATGACTGAAAAATGAATTCGACCAGTTCCTTCGGGATTTAAAGCCAGCATGTGGCAGCATTTCGGGTTTTACAAGGTTGAGGGAAAAAAAGAAATAAAATATATATATATATATATATATATATATATATATATATATATATATATATATAACAGTATATGAATCGTGATAAAATCGCGATTCTCGATTAATCACAATTAATTGCATCGTAGCCCTCTGAATCGGAATCGAATCGAATCGTCAGGTACCAAGTGATTCACACCCCTAGTCAAGACCGCACCAACCAAGACCAAGACATTGTCTAGGCTAGACAGCATCGAGATCGAGACAACGTTGGCTGAGTCTTGACTGGTATTGATCAAAAATCCCAAGTCCGTCCAGTCCGAGACCGAGACAAGACCGAGTAAAAATACCTCCGAGTCCGTGATGAGACAGAGACCTATTAAAAGTGGTCTTGAGACCAAGACCAATCTCGAGTACTACAACACCAGGAACTGGTGTTATGTGAACAAACCTGACACAGTTAAAATGGCATTAATTAAAAGGTTAAGAAAATGTGGGTGGTATGCATGCTAACCTCAGCCCTCTCAATGATGAGCTCCCCTGATCGCAGGACAGTGAATTTGCCTGGGCGGTTGGGTACGGTGGCGCCGTCCTTCTCCCAGGAGACCCTGGGCTCCGGTGAGCCCTGCGCAACACACGGCAGCAGTGCCTGGAAGCCCTGGATGACCGATAGCTCTGTCTGGACTGGAGATATCATGGGTGGGACTGAAAGACAGGAGTGGATTATTTAAAAAGAGACGAAAAATAGTACTTGACACTCGGGATGCAAATTATCGATTAATTTATTAATCGTTAGTTGCTTGACCCTATCGATCGATTAACAACTAATTGATAAGCAGTGATTTTTCCTGAGAACCTAAATCTCACAATGAAAAATGTATGCTATTTATTAATACCAATACCAACAGTGGTATCCACATTATTTGGATTGATGCGCCCACCACTTGCTCACACCCTCATTTCATCACAGAGCACCAGTGCAGGGATGAAACAATAGAACGCAGGGTCCCCAGTGAACACAGCAGGGATACAGAAATAGTACAGAATGGACACGGACTTAGAAGTACTATGCAGCATGCAAAGTCTCTGCATACTACCAGAGTATGCAGAGACTGATACTCTTGTTCATACCTGGCAGTATGAATCCTTTATCTCAACTTATCTTGACATGGTTCTTCAATACAAGAACATGACTATTATTCTCTAACTGCGTGCAAAACACCTCATTTAAATGTGTTAAAACTGCAGCCAACCCAGAAAGACACTATGGTTGCCAGCGCCGAGAGACACACGTCGCCCTTTGCAAAGCGGCTCTTTGTGAATTCCACGGATGTGAAATCTCCCGTTTAGCAGCCACTCGGCTGAATCCGGCCCTCAATCTTTTATGGACGTCACCTCCTTCGACTCACCTTGAATGACCAGCCTTATGTCGTGGCTGGCTCTGCCGGCGAGGTTTTTGGCAGTACATGTGTACAAGCCCGCGTCACTGCGCTGGGTGGAGGCGATGGCCAGGGTTCCGTTGGCGAAGGCGCGCGTGTGAGCGCTGGACACCACGGGCCTCCTCTCCTTGTGCCAAGTCACCTCAGGCTGGGGCTGCCCGTCCGCCTCGCACTCCAGGCTGACGGGCTGGCCCAGCACCACTGTGTACTCCACCCGGGGGACGTTCAGCACCGGGGGCACTGGAGAAACAGCAAATGTCAACAAGAAAAAGTTATTTTCGTCAGGAAGGGAGAATCAAGCCGCTGTGAGAACTACGAGGAATAATTCCTTGAGGGAGTGTGAAAAAATGTTGACTATTAAAGCTCCAGTGTGTAAAATCTGGCTTGATTTTAAGTCAAAGTTTATTTATGAAGCGCCTTTAACACGACCGCAGACGTACAATGTGCTGTACAGTTAAAAAGTGAAAGGAAAAATCAAGCAAATACAAAATACACACACGAATGTAACAACAAATACCAATAAAATACAACAATTGAACAGCGAAGTAGTAAAATCGTAAAAGCTCAATTTAAGAACAGGATTAGATAAAGGATAAAATAAACAAATAAAAATAAAAATCTTAACATACTGCCCATATATACTCGCAATACAATAAGAGTAATTTGGTTTTCCTACCCCTAGAACAGTTCTCATACATATAAGAATACACACAGAGCAAGAATCTGGCTCCTAGTTAGCAGCCATCTTGCTCTGACATTTTTAAAGAAGCCAGCACGACGTCGCTTAAAGACGAAACATGCTGACAGACAAGCTTCCTTAAAAATGTTACACACTGGACCTTTAAAATAGGCACCATCCCCATTTGGGTTTTGAGGGGCGGTCATGGGACAGTGTGGAGACTGAGGTTGACAGTAGTACCTTGAAGGACTAGCTTGGTTTTGCCCACAGCCACTCCGGCGTCGTTCTTTGCCAGGCACTGGTAGGTGCCCGCGTCCCCCAGCGTCACGCGGGAGAACTTGAGAGCTCCGTTTGAGAGCAGGGAGATCCTGTGACCTGGCAGCAGACAAGCAGATCACATCCTGTGAGAGGAAACACTTCTCTCGCCGCAATTACCAACCCTCCACTGGAGGCTAATGTCGAGAGTGGTTCGCGGCTTCAGTGTTTTCAATTAGGAAGCAAGTGTTGTGGTGAGCAGCACCGTCAGAAACTAGGTCAGACTGTGTCATTACCTGTAGCGATCGGAACGCCCTCTCTTTGCCAAGTAATAGATGGTCTGGGAAAACCTTGAACTTCGCACGGCAGAACAGCCCCGTGATGCAACACCACTTGTATCTCCTCAGCCACTGACCTAATTTCTGGAGGCTCTAGAATTGTCGGGAGTTGACGGGGAGAATAAAACTCGGAATGAGTTACACGAGTTCTCACAATGAGTTGGAAACAGTCTCGCCAGCTGGTCTCTGGCCGCCTACCTTGCACTGTGACAGTAATGTGTTTGTGAGCCACTCCAGCTGGGTTGCGTGCTGAGCATGTGTACCTGCCCGCGTGGCTCGGAAGAGCAGCTGTTATCTCCAACACTCCTGCGTTAAGATGCATAAACACATATATTGTAATTGCTTAGGAGTCTTTTTTTTTACTCTGAATAATATATTGTCTAAGATCACCATATTTCTTAAGTTCCTTATAGTAAAGTCCCAGAGAAACTGTTGCTACCATCCAGTGGATGGTTTGCTTCACTGTGTATAACTAAACGCTTAGAAATGTCATTTGGGAATAAAACCATCCTCGCACCTCCAACTTCTTGACCTGTAAAAGAATCTGATTGGACATGGACTCCTTAGAAATAGACTGTTGACTGCTTGAAAAAGATCCCCACTGGAGAACAAGGCTTAAAAGTCCATCCAGCTACTGCGCGAGCTTAAGCACACTGTCTAATACAGTGGAGAATTAAAGAGAAGATTAGAAAAAAAATGCAAATAAATAAATAATAGAATAAAATTAATTTTATTTATCGAATTATTTGTTTAATCATTAATATTAAATATAATCCATAATAATGTAGCATATGATTGCCTGCCAGTCAAAGGCATAGTTCATGTTGTTGTGTGTGCAAAGTGCCGATTTGTGCCATTTATCAAGGTGACTTGCTCCTCAAGCGAGCCTGGCTAGTGCAAAACGGTTTGTGACAAAGAGATCGAAGGAACAGAACAGACAAACAGCCCAGCTGTGGAAGACACTGCTGCAAAAAAAAACCCAAGAACTGGCAAACTAGAGTAAGTAAATATGAGGATATGAGGCAGCAAACATGAAGTATGGCTTTACAGCCATACAGAAGAACTAACGTGCCGTGTTACATATTATATAACATTGTCTGTTGGTTTGTCGGGGTCCCCGGCCACAAGTTGATGCTGTTTGGGAAGCCCTGATCTAATAACTGCAGAGTCTGAAGTCCTACCAGTGGGCAGCACACGGTAGCTTCCTCCTCTGGAGCTCAGTTTGGCTCCACCTTTGGTCCAGGTGACGGTGGGCTGAGGGCGTCCTTGCACATGGCAAGGCAACACCACTGGGGACATTTTCACAGCCGTCACCGCTGTGGCATCGTCTTCGATAGATGGCGGCACTGAAGAGGGAAAACCAGTCGAGTCACGCATCTCATTAACCCCCTGTTAGAAAACTCTGTGTGTGTATCAGTACCTTGCAGGATGACCTCGATGACCCGTCGCTCCTCCCCGGCGTCGTTGACAGCGGTGCATTCAAAGTAGCCTTCATCTTCACCGGAGGGTGACAGAAGAACAAGGGACCCGGACGACAGCAGCCTGGACGGAGGAAAACACTTGTATCAGCTTTTAGAGGAAAACACATTTAGAGTATAGACACACTGTTTATGCAAACTCATTTTGAATGTTTTACTAAAAAAAACAACAAAAAAAAACAAAAAAAAAAATATGTGCATCCTGATGTAACAACACAACTTGAAGTGGAGTTGTAATTTTGGGAAATGTTGGTTATGGATGTGAATATGAGTGAAATTTAATCAATTGCCACATTAATATTTCTCAAGGTGCTCCAAAAATGTTTTGGGGTCGCAAATAATGACTAAATTTAAACTTTGTGAAATATTTCATAGCCCATTTTGTGTTACCTGTAGTCGCCAGGGTGCTGGCTGACATCGAGCGGAGTGCCGTTTCTCTTCCAGGATACATTTGGTGGAGGGATACCTGTGGTCTCACAGCTGAGCACGGCTCTCACCCCCATGGTTACTGTCACATTGAAGGGGCCTGGGCTGATGGTGGGACCCACTGACAGAAGGCACCAAAAAACAAAAAACCTTAGTTACACAATAATCGTCCAAAGGAGGTGCAATCAACACACTTTTGCAACGTATACACGCGGAGAAACGTCCTCACCAAACACTCGTAGATCCACTCCACGGTGGTCTGAGCCGGCCTGGTTGGACACGGTGCAAAGGTAGCGGCCAGCGTCACTCAGCTGAACCGCATGCACACGCAAAGACCCATCGGGTGGCATGTTATACCTGGAACAAGTACAGACGAGCACGGTGATGAAACAGTGTGTATAATGGAGAGAATGTGTGTTTTGGGTATAAAAAACCTACTTTGTGTTATCTTTAGCGATGGGGAAGCCATCTTTCCTCCACATGACGGTAGCTGACGTATCTCCCGTATATTCACACTGTAAAACTGCTTCCTGGTTGATGTGGGCCGTCACCACACTGGTGCCCTCCTTGATCACCGGCGGCACTGGGGAATATTAGATATAGACCAATACGTTTGAAACTGCAACACATCTTGCAGGAACACTGTCAATATCTCAGACAAAGTCGACTTACGGATGATCTCCACCGTGAAAAACAGACTGGTGCTTCCGGCCATGTTGGTGACCACGCAGCTGTAATGGCCACTGTCTTCAGGCCTGACTTCCTGGATCTCCAGGTACTGCCCCCGCCAGGCGCTGGATGCGACCGCCCAGCTGATGGTTGGAAAAAACAAAGACAGAGTGAGGATTTCCACAGGCTTTTTGACGAGGAGGCCTGTTGAAATTTCCTCCGTCCAGTACCTGCACTTGGGCCTCGTCCTTGAACCACTCAATCTCAGGAGCTGGGTCACTGTCAGCCAGGCACTCCAGGGTGAGGTGTCCGTTAATCGGCACCGTCAAAGTTCGCACGTCATCAGAGCCGAGGAGGGTCGGTGGGACTGGGACAAAAAAACGGCAGTACTTAAGTAAAACAACCCAACTGAGGGCTTTAAGTGCTTTGTTTAGACAAAAAACAGAGAGGACATGCAGCTGCGCGTCATAAAAAAAAAAAAATCACAGTTCATAAATAGCGTCAGGTCAAAATATCACATGTTGGCACAGTTAAAAAAAACATGCTTTGTTTGCCATGCAGGGAACAGCCGAATGGGTTTTATGGCGAGCAGCTGTGGTGTGAATATATAGTGTGCTAAATGTATATGTGTGTAGTAGATACAGTGTAATTAGTGGAGCAATGTTGTCTTGGAATAATATTCTCAAAAGTTTGTTTATCTCACTTACATTACAGTTAAATAGAACAAGTCTTTTTCTGTAAATAACAATGTCATGTGAAAGACTTGATTATCTTTGTAGTTAAAATGGTAAAATGGCAATTCACTCTCCTCTTCTATCTTATCACCACTGGATAAAAATAACTCAAAAGACGCAAACATCTGTTACACTGAGTGCATCCGCGCCGCACAAAAGCTCCGTGTGAACTGGAGCTGAGAAGAAACCCGGCGCCAGACCAGGTCTGTTTTCGCTTTAGTGAAAACAGCAGATCTTCACTGCTGAGTTTACACAGAGCGTTATTCATCAAGTCCCAGGTGCCAGAGAGGAAGTCATAGGGAGACGGGATAAGATATTTCTTCCAAGCCGAACAAGAACAGCCTGTGTCACCTTGGACCCGGACCCAGTGGTTTTTTCCATCTTCTCCGGCTGGGCTGCTGGCCAAGCAGGTGTACAGACCTGCATCCTCCACCTTTGAAGAAACAGCATTAATCAACGTGAGCGCTCCTCGTATGACAGTGCTGTATTTGGCTGGAAATGTGCAGAGGGAGCTGCGCTTTCGCTGTGCAGACAAATGTTTTGTTGCCGTTTCATTTATGAGATCTTTCTTTCGCGCTCGCTTCTTTTGTCCCCATTCTGACAGTTTATGTTATGTACAGACAGGCCAGGCTCAATTCCTGAGGGGGTATTTTTAAGCATTTATGTTGGTGTATGATTGCTGCTGCAGTCATCCAAAAAACATTCTTCATCAATGTTGAAGGATTCCAGTCACAGCGTGAACATATAGTAAATAAAGAAAATATTTTTTACTCGTTCCCTGCAGGTCCTGGTCATTGTTGGCATGCATTGCTAGGGCTAGCTAGCAAGCTTTGATACTTTGTAGCACTCAGCGAAATGCTCCAATTCCCTTGAATATCGAAAAATGAATACATTTTGGTGCCAAATTCCAATATATCCAAGAAAGTAAATCTAACGTCTGCGAGCCAATAATCATTTGGCAGACGTGTGTCATAATTAAAAGTCACTGTTGATTTGCATTCACATTAAAGAGGTGTGAACTAAAATAAAGGAAAGGATGTAACGGACGGGACGGGAACCCAACCAACTTGATTTGGAGGAAATCCTGACTTGATTCGCAAGTAAAATGAAAAACAAAAGTTTTGTGTAAAAATGTATATTTGCTGTCGCTCAAATTGGTTTTAAAACAACTGGTATCAAAAAAAAGCGTCATTCTTTAACCGATAATGAAACCAAGGTATCGAAATTGGCATCGTATCAAAGACTTTTGAATGATACCCATTAATGTGTATTGCTTGGACACTGGAGACCAGCCCTCAACGAGGCCCCCTTGAGGCTGCATTTCTAAACTAATATCACTGATATCAGCTATTCTGCTTTAGAAAACTCACTTGAACTTTGCTTATTCTGACAAAATGCCCATCCTGCTGCACAATGTCAGCTCCCTCCAGCGGATGGCCGTCTTTGAGCCAGGTGAGGGTGGGAGGTGGAACTCCTGCTGCGGAGCATTCCAGCTCCAGGGGACTGTTGACCGCTATCGTCAGTTCTTCAGGAGAGCTGGAGCTGGAAATTTTGGGCGGTTCTGGGAAAGAAACCAACATTTTTTATTATTTTCTTTTTTTCAGTTCAAGTGTTCAAGGACTCTAAATTAAACACACAAGTTGGAATAGCTGTGGGATTACCAAGCACTGTTAGGTTGAAGCTCTTTGTGCTGCTCCCAGCCTGGTTACTGGCCACGCAGCTGTAGAGGCCAGCGTCCGAGCGGCCTACGTTCGGCAGCTGCAGACGCGTCTCCTGGCCGTCCAGCAGCAGGTTGCGGTGCAGGGAGAGCGGCTGGCCGTCCTTCAACCACGTCAGCGTTGGAGGAGGGACGCCTCGGGCTTCACAGGTCAGCGTCACCAGGGAGCCCTGGACCACTGTGACTGGCTCCACTGGCTCAACATGGTCCACACCAGGAGGCACTGTGGACCAGACACACACACACACACACACACACACACACAGGCTGTCGTCAAGGTCTGCACAAAAACACTTCATATGACTAATGGAGACAACAAGGCAGAGTTGGCAAAGTACTCACATTCTGTACTTAGGTAAAAGTGCGGACACTTGTTTAAAAAAAAACTCCGGTAAAAGTAAAAGTACTGATTCAACGCGTTTACTCATGTCAAAATAAGAAAGTACAGGTTCTGAAATGTACTCAAGTAAAAAGTAAAACTGATTTTTTTTGCAGTTGAAAATGAAACAATACATTTGTTGATAAACTGAGGTTCTCTGAAATAATTTCCCCTCTAAAATATCATCCAATTTATATTTACCGACACAACAGCAGAGTTCAAGTAGCTCCACTTCAAGTAACTATAATAACTACTATAACTATAATAATAAGTGAATTACTTTGAACAGACTTTGTATATTTTAAACTCAAAAGTAGCATGTTTTTCCAACCTAAGGAGTAGAAGTACACAAATTTGTGGCCAAATGTAGGGAGTAAAAGTAAAAAGTTGCCAAAGAAAGAAATACCCAAGTAAAGTACAGACACCTGAAAAATCTACTTAAGTACAGTTCCAAAGTATTTGTACTTTGTTGCTTCCCACCTCTGCAACAAGGACCTATGTTTGGAAGTTACCTTGGACCTGGACATCGAAGTTCAGCTCTGCGAGCCCGGCTAGATTCTGTGCCAAGCAGGTGTAAACCCCAGAGTCAGACAGCTGCACGGGAGAAATCCTGAAGGACCCAAACACTTGGCGTCAACATGACTTGTACAACATGGATTTGTTCATGACAGTTATCTTATGGCACTTTATGTGTTGCCCTGGTCTGGACTCTTACAGCCAAACACTGAGGCTGAACACGTTGAGGGTTCAATCCTGTGACTGACCTCAGCACGGAGTCGCCGGAGAGGAGGCGAGCCCGAGGCGAGAGCAGCAGAGGATGTCCGTTCTTCAGCCAGCTGATCTGGGGAGAGGGGCTGCCGAGAGCCTCGCACTCCAGAGTCACCACGCTCTCCTGTGTCACCTGAACCTCTTTGGGAAGCGTGGTCTCGCCAGAGATGGAGGGCGGGACTGGGACAAGGGTCAAGATGGGACAGAGTCAGTCAGAAACGTCGACGACCGACGACTGTGTTTGTGAAGACGTAAAAGCTCCCACTGACCCAGAACAAAGAGGGTGTAGATTCTGCTCTCCTGCCCTGCGGGGCTGACAGCCAGGCAGGTGTACGTCCCAGAGTCGTCGGGCCTCAGCCTCAGCAGCGTCAGCGTGCTGCCTTCAGGGGTCACGCTGCAACGCGGGACATTCTTGCATTAATACGCATGCATGCTGTTTTATCCATCACCGCTTTATTTTCTTCTCTGAACCTGGGCACGACGTTCTTTTTTATCAACCCACGACTTTCTCACACACAACACACACACACACGCATATTTGCTTTCTCTGGCCGCCTCTGCTGCCGTGACTGCATAAACCGCCGCACAGCTGTCAGACAGCTGCTCTCGTCTCTGTCCGCAAATTAGGCAGGGGAGTGAAAAATAAACAACTCAATTGGCTGCACACTGCATCGCCTCCCGACGAGGACGAGCCGTGTTTTGTTTTTCCCAGACTGTCAGGGGAGGACGTCGACTCATCCTCGCCAGCCTCTTCCAGGTCCAACCGAGCGTGAAGCTTCTCGTAAAAATGACGCATTATCACTTGGTGTGTTACAAGTGTAAACGTCTTACGCGACGTGGCGGCTGTCGGATCCCTCCACTGCAACGCCGTCCTTCAGCCAGCTGAGCTGCGGCACGGGGATGCCGGTAGCTTTGCACTCCAGGGTGAGCTCCTCCCCCGCGGCTGCGCTCACCTCCGCGGGGTGCTCGGAGTCCAGTATGGTGGGCGACACTGAGAAGGAACAAAGAGCCGCTGTTGAATTATCGAAATGAAAAATATTATTTTCTATTTTTCTCATTTTGAGTCTTTACCCTGCACCGTCAAGGAGTAGTCCTTCCGCGTCTGCCCCTCGCTGTTCTTGGCCACGCAGGTGTACGTCCCCGCATGAGACAGCGTGAGGGGCCCCAGCTCCAGTCTGTTCCCCCGGATGGACCACTGCCACTGCAGGCTGCTCTCTGGACAGCACAAGTCTGACTTTAATGGAGCTCACATGCTGGCTCACTGCCATCATCTCGGCCTCTCACCAACAGAGGAGGCAAAAGTGTTCACATTCTCATACTTCAGTAAAAGTAGGGATACTCCTTTAAAAAAATACTCTGGTAAAAGTATATGTACTCATTCAACTCCTTTACCCAAGTCAAAGTAAGAAAGTAGAGGTTCTGAAATGTACTAAAGTTAAAATGACTTTTTTTTGCTATTAATGAAACAATACAAAAATGAAAAAGGTTTTTCTCCGTTTTAGTACTCTTAATATAGTATAATAGTTGTGACAATGAGCTTGGATATTTTTCATAACAGTTTGAATACTGTAAAAATTGTTTAATAACAGTTTAATAACAATAACTGATAATAATAATAACTGAACAGTGACACCAAAGCTGCGGTATTCCAAAATAATCTCCCTCTAAATTATGGTCCACTTTTATATTTATCTACATAACAGCAGAGTTCAAATAGCTCATTATAATAACAAGTGAATTACTTACTAACAAAACTGGAATCTTTTAAATACTTTTAAATACAAAAGTAATGAGTGTGCTTTCCCAATGTAAGGAGTGGAAAGTACAAATATTTGTGTGCAATCATAAGGAGTCAAAGTAAAAACTCGTCAGAAAGAGAAATACTCAAGTACAGATACCTGAAAACTCTACCACAGTACAATAACAAAGTATTTGTATTCCGTTGCTTCCCAACTCTGCTTACCAATAGGCGTCCCATCCTTGAGCCAGGTGATGCTCGGCACTGGGACGCCCGAGGCCTCACACAGCAGGGCCACATGGGAGCCCAGGGTGTGGTTCAAGGATTCCCAGAGAGAGCCCTCCAGGACCGGTGGAACTGAGAAAACCCAAGTTTTCCGGTCATTTAGCAGAGTGGTTTTAGTTGATTAAACAGATTAAGTTATTTTTTCTTACCATGCACAGCCAGCTTGAATGTTCTGTCCACCTGGCCAGCCACGTTGGATACTTTGCAGGTGTACGTGCCGCCATCTGCCAGCTAGTGACGCACAAATAGAGTCTTTAGCGCGAGCCACAGTGTTGTTTGATCACAGACTGTATGCAGAAAAACACCAAAAAACCTCGTTAAATGCTAAATTAGCCTTCGTTGAATTTTAAGAATTTATTTGCTTGAGGTTCAGTCTGAAACCACCTGCGTGTTATTGAGTGATCGTACCAGCCAGTCTTTTTAAATGTAAAAGGTCAGAGTTCAGCTTAGCTTGTGCAGTTATCACTGATGATTTGCTTTCAGTGAGATTTTTATAACTTGCACTGCTTGACTGCGACTGGTGCATTTTTCCAGACTTGTGGCGAAGAAACAGACATGGCCCATAAAAGACATCAAAGCAGAGAGAGTAAATCTCAGCAGAGGTTTTATTATATGATTATGACAAAAACATGTACCAGTGGCAAATAGCCATATCCACAGATGTATTTGGTCGTTGCAAAACAATGTCGAAGAGCATGGCTATCTTATTTTACCATAGATTGATTTAGGAAATTAAATGTAATATGACAAACTTAAATGTAAATGTTCATATATTTAATTATGGAAATTGTGGAAACATCACTGGTGTTGAAATCCAATTTAAGTTTTACCTGGTTTTTGATTTTGTCCTATGTGATTAATATTGTAAATTGTAAATCTTGTTAATTGAAGGCCACAGTAACAATAGAAGATTCTCCAGAACCTCGTTTTGAACTTCAGGCTTTTGACAGTGGGAGGGATTTCATCCTCACCTGAACACCAACAATCTCGAGCTGGTGATCGGCCATGCTCAGTCCGTTCCCGGCCGTCAACTGCAGCCCGTTTTTGTACCATGTGACATCGGGGGCGGGAACGCCGTGGGCTTCGCATCTCAGGGTGACAGAGGAGCCAACTTGTGGGGTGACCAGGTCTGACTCAGCGCCGGGCCGGGGCTTCAGCGTGGGCGTGACTGATGCGGGTATCACAATATCAGTTTGATCCGTTTAGAATTTGGTCATCAGCGCAGCTGCCTTCTGCTCTGTGCTCGTGATGTGATCATCTGCAGCTGAATTGTGCAGATGGGTCACTGTGCGTGCTCACCGTAAACACTGAGGAGAATGCTCTTCTGGTCCAGCCCTGCCGAGTTGGTGGCCGTGCACACATATTGCCCGGCGTCTTCCAGTCTCGCCCGAGGCAGCTGCAGCATCTGGCCACCTGTGATGTGTCACATATACAATAATCTGTAATGCAATATCTACATTCTTATTGGATTCAAACAAATTGATGTTCCTATCTGAGATCATGCGGTGTTTGCAGGCGGCCCGAAGGTTCTGACCTGGCAGAATGTGTAGGCCCGTGTCAAAATGAAGGACCTGGCCGTCCCTGGTCCAGGTGATCTCGGGAGGCGGGTACGACTGAACATCGCACAGCAACGACACCATGTGGCCCTCGATCACGCTGAGCTCCTCTTCCTTCCGGCCCATTATTTTTGGAGGGACTGAAAGAGACGGAAGATGAGCTCCATGGACAGTTTGCACATACAGCTGAACAGCGGGCTCACTCTACAGTCAGATAAACCTCCCTACCTTGCACTGTGAGGCTGAAGAGCTTCTCAACAGTGCCAACCTTGTTCTCAGCCACGCACAGATACACAGCCATGTCTGAAACCTGGACCTCGAGGAGCTGAAACAGGAGCCAAAGTGTTATTTCACAACCAGATAACAGCGCAGTTTGATCCGCTTCCCCGGCGTTCTGAAGAAAGTCCGTATAGGCCGACCTGGAGCTGTGTCCCGTCTTCAGAGATGTGGTGCTGCAGGTCCGTGTGCAGTGGCTGGCCATCCCTTAGCCAGGAGATGACGGGAGCGGGGTGTCCAGTGGCGTTGCAGTGAAGGACCACGGTGGTGTTGACCACGCCTCCAATTTCTTTCAACATATCTGTTGCTCCCATGATCATAGGCGGGACTAAAGAGGTAAAAGCAGCAAACAGCCATGTGTAAGAAACGACCAAATCCTATTGGCAAAGTTGTATCTCATGATAGCAGGAGACTGAAGGGTTTAGTCTTTTTTTTGTTTTGTTTTTTTTAAATCTGGCAGTTTTTGTTTTTTTTTTAAAGATGTTCAGTTTTATGAGTTATATGTATGTGTGTATTACATTTCTTTATTTTATTTTTAATGAAAAGGTTGTCATTAGTTACTGTACATATGTATACACACGCGCACACAATGAAAGCTCTTATATTATGCAAAATCCACTCAGCCAATGTTATACAGTTGTCTCGACTGCCAACAAACATCCATCCTTCACTTCCTTTGCACACTCTGCTTTGCCGAAAACATGAACAAAAACACTCTGTCTTGCATGAGCTCAACGCCCACACATAGCCGCCTTTGGTTAGTGGCAACACCCACTGCCATGTGTCTGTGCTGCCACCTGCGGCACACGTGTGTTGTCACTGTCAGACTTAATGGGGGAAAAAAACAGTATTCAGACCAAAACAATAACTCTTTGGTCTTTCATGTAACACACTCCACCCTGTGGATTGAAGCTGTTTCTTAGTGCATGTTTGGATGCTCTTGAACCCTCAGGTAAGGAGTGACTGTGTTTTTGGGTGAATGGATTTACACAGGAGGGAGTTAACAGTGGGCTAAACATAGTGCCTCCTGATTAATATCAGAGAAAAAATTCATTCATCTTCTATACCCGCTTATTCCTATTCAGGGTCACGGGGGTCTGCTGGAGCCTATCCCAGCTGTCTTAGGGCGGAGGCAGGGTACACCCTGGACAAGTCGCCAGTTCATCGCAGGGCGGAGAAAAAAAAAAAAAATAAAATTAATATATATATATATATATATATAAAATCATGTATATTGTATATACATATACAACCATATAACCAATAAAAGAAAAATAACTCAAACACGTTTTATATTTAAATTCTTCAAAATAGCCACCTTTCATAAAAAGCCTATTTAGAGGTATTTAACGTGTTTTTCTTTGCTGCATAATGACATATATCTTGCTCATATATTTGATGTCTTCAGTGTCTATCTGCAGTGTAGAAAGTTGCAAAGATAAAAAAAAATAAAAATGCATTAGAAGGTGTGTCCAAACTTTTGACTGGTAGTGTACATTTATGACATCCCAACACACTGAATACAACAGAAAGGCCAGGATCAGCTGGTCACTTGTGAACCTAAACCTCAGTCCTCTGGTTGCCTCACGTGGTAAATACCAAACAAACAGCCCCTGAAATGACATTCAAATCACATGTTGCTTACTCAGGATCTCGAGCTCAAAGTGCATGTGGTCCTCCCCAGCTTCATTCACTGCCTGGCATTTGTATGGTCCAGCATCTTCTTTCTGCACCCGTGCAATCTGCAGCACTTGTCCTCCTGGCAGGACATAAACACTAGTTTATGAATGTGTTCAATCCAACACCACAGTCAGACTATTGGTTGATTGCACCAACACAGGGTGGCACAGGTGCGAGGGATTCCCCTTTACCTGAGAGGATTATCACTCCATTGCCAGAGGTGAGTTTCTGTCCATCCTTGTACCAGCTGAGCTTCGGCGGAGGGATGGCGTTGCTCTCGCAGGACAAGGTGACTGGATGGCTCAGGACCACCTCCACCTTCTCCACCATATCGTCCTTGTCGTCGCCTTCGTGCCCGAGGCCCCAGGCTGCTTCTCTGTTATTCACTCGGTGGAAGACTGGAGGAACTACGATAACAGGGGCACGTTTTTCACAGGCCAGTTTTTCTTTTATTGTTTGTTTGTTTTTCAACAGAACTCTGCCAGATAAATGATTGGTGGATAAATGTGATTCAGGAGAGAACACCCACCTTGAACAGTAATTCGAAAGTCTTTCTTATCTTCTCCAGCAGAGTTTGTGACCACACAGGTGTACTGCCCCTCATGGGACATCATGGCATTTTGAATGAGGAGGTGGGGGCCACTCTCCTGAATGCCAGCATGGTTGTGTCCAGTCAGCAACTGAAGATAAAGAAAGTCCACCAGACTTCATTTTAAACAAACAAACATCTGGCTCATTTGGGAAAATAAAATCAGACATGTAATCTTGATAACTTCTTATGACGTATTTGCTTGCACGCACGGCCGGTCAAGATTTGCAAACAAAAGGTAGAAAGGGTTTGATACTAACAGACAGAGAGTGCATGTGACACTGATGTTCTACAACAGCTCACATACCAATTTTGTATTACCTTAAAAAACTAGCAAAGATGAAAATTACATATTGGTCCGTTAAGAACATATACAGTTCCCTGGTCAATAATATATAGCGTTTTACTATATATGGAAATCATTAATTGTGGAAATAATGAATTATTGATCAATTGTAATTGTAATGAAAAAGGGTGAATTGCGCTGATTTAACTGCTAAGACACTTTTAAAATAATTTCTTTGTCCGCCTCACTCTGAAATGATGCACATAACAGCACTTAGCACTTTGAGATTTAATTATGAAGAGTGCTCTATAAATAAAATGATTTCTTTTTATTATTTTAAAAATAAATTTATTAACATGACCGCATCTGTGCAGCACCTATAGATCGATATTGTAGGCAAGTATTTTTAAATGATGGGCTTCTATCAATTCACTCTTGTGAGTTAGCCTTCACTTTGGTCATTTATAACCACTGAAGCTAATCTCACTGTTGCAATTTGGCTTCTACTGCATGTCGGTGTCAGCTTAATAAAGGTTAGTCTAATTTTCTGTGGTACTACATTTGTATATTGGTAACCTTGTTTGCTCTTTGATCTGTGATAAACTGTAGTATGGCTATTTGTGTTAAATGAATGGAAAAACCCTAGATGGGCTGGGCTTCCTTGGAAGGATGACGCTTAAATAAAGAATGACTCAATCATAAATCAAATACAACAGTTCATGTTAAAGAAACTTAAAGACTTAAGAAAGATCTTAAATCTTTTCAGTCTCTCAGTTAGAAACTATTCTCTTTCTATCTCTTTAATGTCACCAGCTGAAATTAAAACCTGTTACAACAATGGTTCAGGGAAAAGCAGAGTAATGCTTAGATTTACCATCGTGCTTTTTCCCTCTCTGGACCTTTGCTGTCATCCAGGCTATAATTAACCCGCTTACTCATAGCATAAAATCCAAGGGAGGAGGAGGCTTGCACAAGAACATTTGACATCTGCTGAAGCTGCTGCAATTCCCCCTGATAGCCAGAAGAGGCTGAACAAGTTCCACTAAAAACTGGCTATAAGGCAACCGGTTGGGAAGGAGATACTGAACAAACCTGTCCATCCTTAAACCACTGAACCTTGGGCTCAGGGAAACCCTTGGTGAGGCAGGAGAGAGTTAAACTCCCGTTGATGCGTAGCTTCTCCTCCTGGACACCAAACATCAAGGAGTTGCCTTCAATCTGCGGTGGAACTGCAGCCAGCGGAGAAAAACAGGCCTCTCAGACTTTTCCAAAGCCAGCAAACCAGCCAACAATGTTTGACGCATCCTTGACGTACCCAGAACACTCAGGGTGTAATCTTTGACAGCCGTCCCGGCCGCGTTCGTGGCCTTGCAGGTGTAGAGGCCGGCGCTGCTCCCCTGAGCTGAGCCCAGCCGCAGGGCCTGGCCGCCGCGGGTGTAGGTCAGCTGGGGGCTGGACACGATGGGCTGGTTGTCCTTCAACCAGGTGATGCTGGGCGTGGGCGAGCCCTCCACGTCGCATGGGAGGACTGTGGGGAAGCCCAGCACCACCGACACCTTGGAGTTTTCACTTGGGCCCCTGATGGTGGGCGGAGCTGAGGGGAGAGAGCGACGCGGTGACGGTGTTGAACAGCTTTCACTGGCCAGAAAGTGACCACTGTTTGTGGAACGCACAGATGTGAGCAATGACGCAACAGTGACTGGATTTCAGAGCGGGTAGTTAGTTGGCAGTTGGCAATGGACAGATTGAATGCAACCCACAACAGTTGGAGTCATTCCACTGCAGGACGGGCTGTGGTGAAGGCTTGGAATGCCATTGGACAAACCTTTTATCTGTCACATTCAAAACAGACCAAACTAACTGCGGAAAAGAACGTCAGTTTTCTCAGAAAAACCAGGATGCAAACTGACACAGACGAGCATCCACACAGTTTCTCCTTCTTTAGTTTGTTCAGTGGATTTCAAGTGCTGCTTGCTACTCTCATCGCAAGAACAATGATGCTGGATGTCTTCACATATTTCACATGTCACATCTTTGCAACAGAGTCTACAGCTGATGAACCTGATTCCCATTATGAGCATTAAGCTTTCATGAGGAGACATGGAGAGAGCTTTGTCTTGCATCTTACACTTCGATCTACCTGTTTGGTCGCTAGTTTATTTATACCTAAAGTACGGTTACTACTATTTATAGCTACTCTCTCTATCCTGCTGCTGTACTCATGGCCTCTTGCATGTTAGGCAAGCCCCTGCAGGTGTTCTTTTGCTTTTCATACAAAGCAAGTGTGACTGACCCTTTTTTACACCGTATGACCCCACGAATATTTTATGCAATTTGTTTTGTTCTTGTTTGTTATGTATGGTATGGTATGTGTCCCATCTTATTTGATGTGTCCTATGTGACATGGATGAATGCGACTGTTTGGATTAGAAAAGGTCGCACTTAAAACAGGGGGGGCTTCGGCTCTCAATGTGACTTTACACTGTCTGACTGAAGGTTAAATTAAAAAAAATGTTTTTTAATACGAAACTGTTAGATGATCCTCACTGGAGCTTTCCACACTGAAGATTATGACTTGAAACCTAAGTAATCTTAATCTGCAAGGTTATTTGTAAATGTGCGCCCTTGTGTCTGAGGGACAAAAGACGAGCAGAGACCTTGGACTGTCAGCCGGAACTTCCGCATCTGCGTCCCTGCGTTGTTACTGGCCAGACACTGGTAAATCCCCTGGTCCCTCAGTCTGACCGACTTCACCTTCAACACCTGGCCGTCTTCCAGAAACTCCACGTGGGGGTCGCCGTCGCGGGACAGAACCCTGATGGAGGAGGAAGTCAATGACGGGGTCAAGTCAACGCTGTTGGTTTCCGCATCCTGCAGGTGGCGCTGAGTGATTGGGCTGCCCTTACTCTCCGTCACGGCTCCACTCCACTCTGGGTGCCGGTCGTCCACTAACCCGACAGTGGAACTCAGCCTCCTGGCCCAGTGCCACCGTCAGCTCTTGCGTTTGGGATGTTCCTGAGATCACTGGCGGAGCTGGAACAGCGTGTACACACACACAAACACACACACACACACACACACACACACACACACACACACACCAAATAAACACAGCTTGTTTACTTGGTTTGAAGAAATTTATGAGATCACTATAAATACTGCAGTGAGATTCATTCTAACTTAACGTGGCACATGGGAGATGTTAACCACGGAGGCTCTCTTCCATGAGTTTAAAGTTGCTACAAAACTGGAACCGCAAAACAGCATTTCCAGAAAGTGGCAACTCAGTCACGACAAGATGTTAGAAAAAGCCTGCGCTGGCCTGCCCTAGAGGACTGATGCTTCGATTACCACACGTTTCATGACAGAAGGACCCTCACTTGTAAAAATGAGATTGCGGGCGTCCAACAGTGACACAAGAAAAATCTAATAGCATCCAAGGCTAACATCTTACATTTATAGTCGCCCATAAAACAGAGAGCTCTCAGATGAGCTTTTAATGAGTCTGTTAGCAATGAGATGGGTGGTTTTCTGGCTTCGGAAATGAGAGCTCAAGATACAGGCGAAATGGCTGGATTTAAATCCATCCATCCATCCATCCATCCATCCATCCATCCATTTTCTGTCAGGGCTTCTCCCCTCTCCCGCGTGTGGTTGCTGGAGCCAATATCCCAGCTGTCTTGGGGATAAGGTGGGGTTACATCCTGGACAGGTCTCCAGTATATCCCAAGACCACATCCATCCATCCATCCATCCATCCAAACAACCAGCCACACTCCCATTCACCGCTATGGCAGCTTTACAGTCGCTGTTCATTCAATGTTCTTTGAAATGTGTCGGAGGAAGAAGGAGTCAATCAATACAATTTGTGGCCCATTAATTGTCTTTGTCTGTTACTCAGTAGGACTTGAATATGGTTCATGAGCTCACCTTGCACCACAATGCTATACTCCCTCCGTGCCTCTCCGGCTGTGTTCTGAGCTGTGCAGGAAAATCTCCCAGCATGTTCTGGCTGAACTCTGTAGATTCTCAGCATCCTGTTCCCATTCTGCAGGTAGACCCCGGGACTGTCCACCTGTAGCCACAAAAATCAGGTAAGTCCACAGTCAGAAGTTGATGGATTCAGAAAGCCACACACTGAGTGCTTTTCATGTAGTTACGTGCCCCGCACACAGCAGCTGACAAAATAAGAGCAGATATTCCAGCTTGTCAGATCTAGAAAGTTCCTATTCCCACGCAGAGGAACGACAAGACACACTTACAGCGTGATCATCCTTGGTCCAGGAGATTGTCGGAGACGGAATCCCAAAGGCATCACAGCCAAGAGTGAGAGGCTGCTTCAAGGTGACAGTGAGGTTCAGTGGCTGGCCATCATCCTGGATCTCCGGGGGGACTAAAACACAAAGCCACTTTTATCAGTCCAACTTCAGACATTTTTTTTTTTTAAAAGGAAAAATAAATGAAGTTGATTCATTCTCACCGTTGACTTTCAGCCTGGTTTTTCTTTCCACAGAGCCGGCCTCGTTGGTCGCCACACACTTGAAATCCCCGCTGTGACTGGCAGATACTTTGTTGATCACGAGGGAACCCTCCCTTGTGACAGACAGGCCCGGCTGATCAGAGTGGATTTCCAGGCCGTTCTTGAACCAGCGCACCTTTGGAGGAGGGGAACCTGCAAGCACAGTAAAGTCAGTTTAGAATGAAAATGCACCTTTACCAGTCGGGCCTAATTTTGTCTTCAGAGTTCTTTGGATATAAATTCTACAAGGTGCAGGACAAATTCCTCACACTTATCTGTTAATATTGATGTGATATTATCACTCAGTCATGACATCAATCTGCCATTGTACCTCTGGAGTCTGATGACTGTGGAGGCCAATGGAGTACAATGAACCTATTGTCCTCGAAGCTGTTTGAGGTGATTTGAGCTTTGTGAAGTGTATTTGATCAAATAGGTATGGACACAGTCAGCAAATCTATTCAGGTAGGCTATGTGCTTTCAGAAAAAAAAAAAAAAAAAAATCTTGTCCAAATTACGCCAAGAAAACATCCAATTCACCAATGGACCACCAAGAAGCAGTACAACTGCTGACATATGGCAGGACAGACCCATGATTTCATGTTGTTTACCCCAAATTATGAGCCGACCATCTCATTGTTGCAGGTGAAATCATGACTCAATTCACCAGACAATGTTTTTCCAACTGTCTGTTGTTTAAACATGGTGAACTCTGTACCGTAGCCTCATTTCCCCTGACGGTATCCAACAGGAATTGCATGCAGTGTGGTCTTTCACTGCCGAAGCCCAGTCACTTCAAAGTTTGAACATGTTGGGCTTTCAGAAACGCTCGTCAGCATACCTCACTTGTAATGAGTAGTTACTGTTGTTCTGCTCTCATCTTGAACCAGTTCGGCCATTCACCTCTGACCTCTGGCATAAACAAGGCATTTCACCCAATACAACGACTGCTAAAGCAGAGAGACGGTTGCGTGGGAAAATAGCAATTTGTGAAATACACAACCATGTCATGTTTCTTTTCCATTTTAATACTCTGTTCAAACTTTAGCAGGTGGTATTGGCCATGTAGACATCTATCAGTTGCTTGTGTGAACATGCAGTTGAACAAGTGGAAAAGTTTTTGGACACCTCATGCATAAGAATCAGTCTTAAGTCTCCAAGTGCAGTTTATTTTAGTGCAGTCACCAACATTTACCCACATGCTGCATGTGCACTGTTCCATCCAGCTAGGTCAGGATCTGGATGCCTCAGCAAGATGACACCCCTTGCAAAACACCCAGTACAAGAAGTACAAGAATTCAGTTCAATTCTTCTTTTGTCTTTTTAACAATAAACAACAAAATAATTTCCATTTGTTTGTGAGCCTTTGATGCAGCCAAACATTTTGAAAATAAAATTTCCTGGCAAATATTTAATGACAATAATTGGGATTGAGTAAAATTTTAAGGGTGTCCAAAAACTTTTCCCCACTACTGTATTGCTGTGTGTGTGTATGTTTTAATTGTACTGGAAATCTACCAACAAGACAACACTGGATATAGAATCCATGTAGAAAGCCATTTGGAGGAGCAGCAAGGAGTGTTAGCGAGCTTCGTTAGCTGTAAACAACACATTTCAAGGTCAGTCACAAAAAGTCAGAGTGAGATGTCCAGCATGTTCACCGTGATCTTAAGGATTTATTACCAAATGCTGGGTTGAGAGACATTAGCACTAAGAGTAGGAGGGGCCGGCCAGGTCGTTCAAAGGCGATGGAGCGAGAAACAGGTGTGTGTCTCTGTGGATTACTGGGCAAAGACGAGCGAGCAGAGAGTCGAGGAACGAGGACGAACATGATGGATTCGTCTGACATTAGACACTTGCAGGGACGGCGGACGGAGCAGCCAGCCACTGTGAAAGAGCCGCCCAGTGATCCATAAGTCCAAATGCCACGGCTCTGCTTATTGACGGATGTGCGGCTGGTAACAGCGCGGTGGAGAGCGACTCGGCAAAGCAGGAAAAAAGAGGAGCCGCGTGGGAAATCGGCGGCAGGAGGGCGATGCTGTCACCTGGTAACTCTTTGTACACATGTTTGCCGTTACGGAGCTCGGAGGCAAAGCCGTTGTCTCACCGAAAAGGAGGAAACGCACGCAGATGTTGTATTTTAGATGTTAACATCTCATTAAACAACTCTGGATTTATTTGCCTTGGCCGATACGATCATCCCTCCCATGTGTTTTTCCCAAAGAATTACGGCTATCAAACGCAACATGTTGGGTGTTGAATTAATCACGACCGTCTGGCACAAGCGCTGCCTCGTTGTCGTAATGCAAATAGATCATGAGCGAACAAAGGAAAGGAGCTTTGCTTTCCCACCGCCAGGAGCCTCCTAAAGGTCCAGCGTGTAAAATTTGACCTGAGTTAAGATTTATGTATTGATCAAAGCTTAAGATACTGCCCATAAATACATTAATAAAAGTGGATACTCGCAATACAAAAAAAGCAATTTGGTTTTCCTACCCATAGAACGGCTCTTATCTATATACAGTATAAGAATATCAATAGATCAAGGGTCTTGGTCCCAGTTAGCTGCAATCTTGCACTGCCATATTTCTAAGGAAGCCTGGTGTGGGCAATCCAGCCTGCTTGACAGCATGTTTCGTATTAGGGCGACCGCTCGCATCCTCAAATAAACCACTGAAGAAGAAGGTGGACGTGGTATCTAGGTTTGCATGCACAGACCACCGTAGTTCGCTGGCGAGCTCGGGGGTAGGGAGGAGGAGTGAAAGAGCTCCGCAATCTAAATTACAACCACTTGAAAAGGCTGTTTGTTCTCCAAATCTCTAAATATCACACAATTGACCTTTAAGTGGGTTCTGAGAGCATTGAGCAGTTGTGTGGAAGCCCTCAGGGGGCCCCGGTACGCTCCTCCGGCCCGTGGTATCACTCCAATGAGCAGGGCAGCTATGGCTTCATCCCTCTCTTCCTGTGTTCCACGGTGCACCTTAGACATCTCTGTCCTTCATCTGCCAGCAGCAGCCTGTAATTAGGATTCCTCTCCCAGCAGGCCCCCCGACGCACAGGAAAGCAGATGTGGCTCGGCGAGGCAGCAGGCAGACTGATGTTCCAGCTGTTCCTCTGCGCTAGACACCGCGCTCACCTCCTCACCGATAGCGGTGGTCACCATGGCGCGGCTACACACAAACAGGACCTGCCATATCTACACACGGCCGAACGCACACAACGTCCGCCAACGCTCGCCGCGTGTTTTGATAGAACGCACACGTCCGGATGCATTCCTTTAAAGGAGCCACTTTGTTCTTGCGGACTTGTTAAAATATACAGACTGCTGTCACAACAATGATGCCATTGCCTTTAGATATCAGGCTGTTGTTTGAAAAGGGTGACAACTTAAAAAGAGAGAATGGAAGAAGATGGCGAGACGTGACTTTAAAGGTGCTCAGCCGCACGTATCTGCCCTGCAGCCAAAGTGAAATATTCTCGCTTTGCGTCAAAACAAAGAATCAAACGGGCGTCGTTTCTCATAATTTGAAACTTCTGTCCCGGCTCTGTCAGCGCACGTTTATTGTGTTTTCTTTCTGAGTGTGACACGGCAGTGAATGATTCAGTACCTTCGGCAGGGCAAGGGATGACGACCTTGGTGTTCGCCACTCGGTCGATGATGGAATCCCCAGGTTCAGCGAAGGAAGGGGCCTCTGTGTGGACAGGATAACATGTTAAGGCGCTGCTTCAATCTGCTGAAGAGTTCAGTGGCGTTCAGTAACGTACAAGCTCGACCTATGCTGGCTTTGCATTGAAATTAAAGACTGAGGTTAGACTTCAAAAAAAAGCAATGACTTTTAGATAAACACAGAACCTGCAAAACTCAAGAGCATGGGAATGCAATAACCTTAAAAATTGCAGTAAATGATCACAAAACTCAGCATTTCTATGTTTGACCTCATTCAAGTCCGACAGTAAAGTTAAATGTCCAGTTTAATGACACTCTTTTAACAAGCACCCAGAAAGCCCATGTGTGAACCTGGAAAGACAATTTTGAAATGCAAAAATGTAATATTTTGGGGGATGTAAAGGTTGAGTTGAGGCGGAATGACCAAATAAAGTAGTGACACATAATAATGGTAATAATAGGGTTAATGGAAATATAAATAATAATGAAGCAAGAAAATTCAAGTGGGGAAGTCTGGAATGCTTGTGTCACACAGGCAGAAACTTGCAGTTTTTTTGTTGTATGGCTGAAACACAAAACCTCCAGTGTCCTTTGAGATGGAGCTGTGCTTGAGTGAAACTGGAAACCCTGTATATAAATGTTCATTTGGCAAAATCGTAAAATGGTTATTTTCAGAGGCTTTTACTCCGCTGAGTTTATCTGGCTGGCTCAAATAACTAAACTGCAGATATTCACCGAGAATCTCCAGCTTGATCTCTGACGTCTCCTGGCCCGCAGTGTTCCTGGCCACACACTGGTAAGTGCCCTGGTCGTCATGGCTGGCCCGCAGGATCCTGAGAGGCGTCGTGTTCTTATCCCCGACAGGAAGTCCATTGTGGAACCAAGTGACCTCAGGGCTCGGCTCTCCCTGGACCACACATGGTAGAGCGACCGTTTGGCCGATGAGAGCCTTCAGAAGAGAAGGTCCTGGCTGGATTCGGGGTTTAGCTGAAGGAAAAAAAGAAATATTAAGAATATAAGAGAGGTTAAACAACCATTTTATTTATTTATTTTATCTCAATTTGACTGGATAGTATTCTATTAAAGTTTTCTGAGGAGGTCGACCTTCTCCTGGAAAGCCACGGCTACCTTGAATGTGCAAATTGTAGCTGAGGGACACATTGCCGGCCGGGTTCTCTGCAGTGCAGGTGTACACTTTGCTATCAATCAGCCGCACATCGGTGATCCTCAGAGAGCCCGAAGGCAAAACACTGAACCTAGAAAGTGTCGAGGGGGTCAAGGGTGAAGAGACAGAGAAAACAAAACACGTTACGACCCACTGGAGATCCAGGGCCACTGTATTTTTTTCTGTCTTGAAACTCCGCTGCCCCATTTCTGTTGTGTAGTAAAGTGTAATAAGCAAATAATGTGTCAAAGATTTATTAAAAGAAAAAGAAAACACTTTTCAGGGTAATTCTTCTTAATACAAAGTGTACCACTTTAACATATTTTGTTTGAAAAAGGGGGAAGTTTATTCACTCGTGTCTGCAAGCACAACTTCCCAGCTGCAAATTTGCTTCTGGTACGATTTTTTAATTAGAATAAGAGGTGATGAAAACACTTCCTGCAAACAGATCAGACAGTGAATTCCCATGGCAGCCAGTGCCAGAGGCTCAGTGATGAAGCGCTTCATTAGTATGTAAATAACGGCATCATTTGTACAAATTCTGTGCCGTTTGACCAAAGAATAGACGCAGCGGCACAGTGCCGCTTTATCCACCAGCACAAAGGAGCGGAGAGAAAAACGACTTCATGTCGAATCAAACGGTGCTTTTGTGGATATTTTTGTATTTTTGTTGTTGTTGCATTTCTGTCGGAGTTCACCACATATTGCAAATAAATAAACACAAATATATTATCAATTTAGGTGTCACATGCAAGAGAAAAGTTGTGTGTTGTCCAAAAGATGATGCATTCTAAAGAAAAAAAAATCAGCATTAGATTTTAGAGCGGCGATGCAGGTACAGCAAAGCCTCTGTTGTATCAAGTGGAGGCGTCCCTCGCTTGCTAACTGATCCAGCAAACACAGCGCTGCCTCTGCAGCGACGGCGGCGGGGGAAAACACATTTGTCACCGCGGGAACGGAGCTGTTTCCGTCAAGCGGCTCGACGTCCCATCACTCTTCTTCCTCCTCGTCTTCTTCTCCGACTCCCCATCCCTGCCCCGCCGCACCGGCACGTTGATTCTCTTTCTTTTGCAGGAGAAGTTTCCACAGCTTTTTTCCATTTGCCTCCCAATCACCTGGGGGTAGCGATGAAGGAGCAAACACCGGCCCCTGCCTCTTGTTTTCCATTGCATCGCTTCCTTGTAAATTCAAAGCCTTGAGTCTCCTTGAGACCCAACCAGGTGGCAGTAATAACGGATTACTCCAGTATCCATCACGACTTGTGGTCTATATTACCGCATGAGCCCGAACCCAAGATTCTGTGTTAGGCCACTTTTTGACTTTTTTTAGTCACCAGTGGGCCTGGGGTTTGGTCACATGGCAACAGTAAATAAAACAGGCGGAGGCGTCACGTTTACCGACGTCTGAGCTAAAGTCGACAAAAATAAAGGGGGAAAAAATGAATAAAACTGCAAAAGTCAATTTGAAATATGTAGGTCAGGGTCTTTTAAGGGGGCGCGTG
The DNA here is from genome assembly GCA_009823395.1 of Thamnaconus septentrionalis. Taxonomy (NCBI): domain Eukaryota; kingdom Metazoa; phylum Chordata; class Actinopteri; order Tetraodontiformes; family Monacanthidae; genus Thamnaconus; species Thamnaconus septentrionalis. The sequence goes on from CM020507.1 coordinate 18,746,183, forward strand.
GTAACCTGAGCTGCGCCAGAAGCCACCCAGCTGTATAAATGCATAATATGCAGCAGTGTAAACACACCGGGGTGATTTATCTCAGATAAGAGCGCAGCTAAGCGACTGAAATATAACAATAACACGCGCGCAAGTGGGAGCATAAAGAGCCCTCTGTGTGTCGGGCCGCACATGTGGAGGACTGCGGCTTCTTGTTCTTCTTCTTCTTCCTCGCCTCCACCCGCCGCCCCCTCCAACCAGCACCACCGCAGGAGAGGAAGCGGCATCTATACGCTGGAAGCGAATGAAAGCGCCGCAGCCGCGGACGGTCTGACACAAAGTGGAGCTCGCAGGACTCCTTTGAACCGCCCGCCGCGGCCGCCGTCCGTCATCCCCGTCGCTGGTGTTCGGGACGCCGGGGACAAATTGGCGTCGTCAGGACGAGCCGCGGAGAGCAACAAGAGAGAACAACTTCAGAGTTCAGCAGCTGTGTCTTCAGTTGAAGTCAGTGCGGCCCCACTGACTTGAGTTTTTTTTCCAACAACCTACTGCGACACCTCCGCTCAATCCTCCCCCGGCCGGCCACTTCCTCTGTCCCACACTGAGTGGCGGCAGAGCGCCCGTTCACACTGCAAGGTGCTTGGTTTTTTTTTTGTTTTTCCGCAGGCCGACGTGGGGTTGTTCAAGCCGATGTGTTATTCTCATCAGCGTGTTGTTTTACTGCCGGAGCGCCTTCGGGGAGCCGCGGCGCGGACAGACAGAGATCAGGACGCGCAGGTTTTTATTATCCCTCCCTCTGTCACTTAAGCTGTTCCTCCTGTCGCTCTTCCTGCCCGCCCCCACCTTTCCCTTCTCCTCCCTCCCGAGCCGTACAGTGTATCCAAGTCACCTTTCAGCCCACTCTCCGTCGTCCTTTCATCCAGGGGCGGAGCGATGTGGTGGCCGTGGATGATTTGACAAAAAGGCCTTCACACTTCTCCTACTTCACTATATTTCTGACTTGATGATTGGCCTGGATTCCGTTCTCGGCGGAAACAAGACACTAAAAATCGCCAGTAATATGTTGTGTACGTTTGTGAATTTCTGACTAACCCGCCGACTGTGGCTTTTTGGTGAGGAAACTGGTTAAATTGAAGACCAGTACGGACGTTACACCAGTGTTATGTTGCGCTCCAGTTGTCTTGTTATTGACGAAAGAGATTAACCGGAAGTTAACGCGAGACTCATATCGCCCCCTAGTGTGAGGAAGGAGGATGCGTTCCCGTCAATAATTTGACTTTCTTCTCTGCATGTAAACTGGGACAAGGAGAAAAGCAAATTATGAGCTTAGTCCGATTAAGCTCTGCATGTAAACGTACTGACTCAAAAGAATAAATTTAGTGTAGCACTAACCCTGACACCTGGACAGTAGGAACAAGCTGATATAGCTTCATTATTATTAACATTAATGAAGATTTGTTGTTCTCTAATTGATAGGAACAGTGACAGACCGACTGTTATAAGGTCACCCTGAAAACATTTCGAAATACCAACAACAATAGTAACAATTCCAATAATAATAAACACAGTCACGTAGGCATCTCAGCTGTCTACTTATTGCCACTCCTGTGTGAGTGAAGATCTCACCCTGGCCACCACAAGGAAACATTTCTGGCTCCGCCACTGCTTTCATCCGTCCTTCTGCACCCCGACCCCACCACCCTCCAAGCATCAGTTCCTGGCGTTCAGCGGAGGATCGTCTATCTGTCATCCCTCCAGTTGGTGTCCTGAGTCAGCGCGCCTGCCCTGCCTGTCTGCACTCTGACTGACTGCGCATTAGAGTCTGAGGGGGCGACTGGGGGGAGGGGGAAGGAGGGGGCTCCGTGAACCACGTGGGACCAGATGTTCCTCCTCAGATTAGCCGACGAGTGCTAAGACCCGACCCCCACCCTCCCACCCTTCACCCCCACGACTCTGGCAAACTGCCGCCGTCTCCGTCTCCAGAAGACGCAGCCCTGAACGAACGCTGTCAGCGGCGGCACATCTTTCACCTCCAGAGCTCCGTAAAAGTTGAGACAGGTGTTAACATGGTGCTTGGTTACACGGCCTCGATTGTGTACGAAATCGCCTCCTCGCTCCCTCCTCCCTATATAGCCAACTATGTAGTGCATTCATTAGCGAAATTTAAAAACAAAACTTTTGGACACCACTCTTGGAGCTGTTAATTATCAACACGTCAAGTCAGCAGGTAGGAATAAATAAATTAATAATTACGGCAAATACATCAATAATTTACACAACACTTTTTACCTTAGGGACAGCGCGAGTGCAATGCATGATGGGATATATTTCCAGATTAGTGACCATTGGTTGCACACAGGCCCCCAGAATCTAAAATGTCAGCCTGTTCATTTCAATGCATTCGCTCATGCGGCACATATTGCCAAAACGTTTTTGGCTTCCGCATTTTGCGGCCCCTTGAGTATGCGCAGTGCAGTGTCACTTCCCATCATGCGTCACACGTGCTACATCAGGACACACCAGCCGGTCAGAACGAGCCGAGACACAGCATGTGCGATGCAGTGACGTCAATGTAAAGATTTATCATGAGCCGTGTTTTAAGGTTGGACGTGTTTACTTTTGTATTGTGTTCTATTGGAAAAATGCTTTTTTGGGCCGCAATGTATTTTTCCCTGCAGTACCCAGAGTGGCCACTGGGGAAAAAACCCTCGACAACGCAATATTGCCAGTCTGGTATGCAGTTATGTACACTACTTTTAGCGTATTACTGTCATTATTATTATTATTATGCATTGTTGAGTGGACTATATAGTGAATACCGACTGCTTACCCAGCAGTGACAGGGGGGATGAGATGTCCGTTTCTCCTCCACGTCACCAGTGGGGACGGGCTGCCCTGGGCCTCACATGGCAGGACCACTTCTGTCCCCACCTCTGCGGCCATCTTGACTGTGTTGTCGTGGCCACTCGCGCCCATTATCTTCGGCATAGCTGGAGAGGAGAAGAAGTCGCTGCCGTCATGCTCAACCACTTGAATTCCTCTAAAAAGGAAGTTTAACACCCACGAATATCAAAGACTAAGCCCTTGATGAAGGTATTGATCGAATTCAAATTCAAATTCACGCATTTCTATCATTCCTCCAGCCATATGAGTAGGTACATTGCCTTTAATTATCAGTGCCTGTTGTGTTGAGTTCAGTTGCACAAACCAACAACTCCAAGACACTCTAGTGGACAAGTTATGACCTGCACATTCGCCACAATATTAATTAATAATGTCTAATTATGCAACAACATTTGAATCTACTTTCTTGAGTAAATCATTGGGTAGATTGACACAGTTACACCTCAGACAGTGCCACAGTTACGTGTTTGTTTTTTTGGCTCAAATATAATAAAAGTGAGGTTCTGGATTTTTGTTAGTCAAGAAATCATCCTCGCTGTCCACCACAAAGTCCACCGTGATCAGACGTCAGTTTCTTCTCAACAAACATATTGTTATGACGAGTGATGACTTTGTGTACTAAACAAGCACTTTAGAAATCCTTCCGCCCTCCAGGGATTTCTGTCATGCCGTTCCGGGTTTGTATTTGCCTTGGAAACAACTCTGTCTAGGAATGTTTTATATTATTATTTCATAGTGTGGTGGAATGTGCAGGTCGCAACTTGTCCACTAGAGTGTTTTGAAGTTGTTAGATTGTGTACTTGATGAGTGAGGGAGGGAACTCGTACCATTCACTGAGCTGCTCAAAACAACAGGCACTGATAATTAAAGGGAACGTACCTACTCACCGGGTAACTATAGGGATTACGGCAATGGGTGAATTTGGCAAAATGTTCTACGCTCCCTTCAAATCTTCACTTTGGCCGTCTGTGACTTTCTCCTTACTGTTGACGCTGAGCTGGACCTCTCGGCTAGCGTAGCCCACAGGGCTGGTGGCGGTGCAGATGTAGACGCCGGCGTGGTCTGCAGTGGGGTGGGGGATGAGGAGGTGGCCGCCGGACGAAGGCTGAAGGTGAGAGTGGTCCCTGGCTAAGGGCTGCCTCCCCTGCAAGAACAGCAACAACAGCAGCCATGTGAGCAGACGGAGCGTCGCACAGATAACAGCTGTGTGACGAACAGCGCTGGGAAAGTAGCTTCGCGCTACGCTCCAACCTTTGATCCCTAATGTAATTATGCAGCCACTTCCAACTCTCTCTCTCTGCCCGAAAAAAGAGGAATCCAGTCCGCTGCGAACACGCTTGCTCTGAACACACAATGGCTTTCGCAGATTCACTTTAATCTGACAAGGTAAGAAATTTAGTTGGCTCTTGGGTACCATTGGGGGGGGGGAACGCGGAAGAAAAGCTCTGGCTGAGTCGCACAGCGTGCAGGAAACAAGAGCATGTTGACCCTACTCAATAGCACTGTTATAATGGACTGTATAACAGTGTTTGCTCTGCCTCAAATTCCATCTGTCCACTCGCAGCCCAGTGCTGCACTTAAGTCTCAGGATGTTGTATTTCTGCAGGACACATGCACATTACATTTGCACAGTTCACGTGGCTTGTTGACAATTAAGTCTTCCACCTACTTCCAACTTTCCAAGGCCCGAAATGAGGTCATCAGTGCCAGAGAAAAGCAGCAACTCCACAAGTTCAAGGCACGCCAGCCAACCAATGTTCAACACTTACTGTATCTCATAGATTATCACTGATATAAAAGTCATTTTAATCTTTGAATAACCAACAAATTAATTGTTCAACTGTTATGGCTCAATTACACATATAGGAGCTCTGATGCATGATTCTAAAAAAAATAATAATGGAATACATTTTTCATACTAACATCGTTAACATTTCCTTTGTACATATTCTGCATACATTTCATTCTGTATTTATTGGGATTATGGCATGCCTTTACTGCACTCAGTACACAGTTTCGTTTTACTCTTGTGGTACTAGTGCACTGAGAATAAAGATGAAATGAACCTAAGATAAACAAGGGAACTCTGATTTCAGCCTTTCAGCCTCTGTTCATTCATTGTATGGCTCAAACCACTGCCTCTGGCTCTTGCTTGGAGTAAACCATCATCATTTTTGCCTGAGTGCCTTTCTAAAGAATCACTTGGCAACAACCCAGTTGATGGACCTCCCTCGATCAAAGGCACTTGGACAGTCAACAGGTGTTGTGCCGAGTGACACGTGGTGTTAACATGTGATATTAGGGTTCACGTGTTAACGCCCTGGCTTTGCACTCATGCATCCTGTTTGCACTTAACCTGTGCAGAATTTTTTTTTTGCCCTCTCATGATATGATTCTTTTTTGTCAAGTGTCACAGTGGAAGGCGCAGCAGGAAAGATTGTAAATAGATTCCCTACGCCCAATAACATCCTGAGTGATTTCCCTCTGTCAAGTAGCAATATGCAGCGGTTGCTATGGTTACATCCTGTCTGGTCAGGCTAATCAAATCTTGATTGCGAAATGCTGTCAGCGTTTTCAGATTGCTCTGACAAATCACGGAGGCATGAGGAGGTGGGGAGCTAGGGAAAAAAACAACAACAATGCTCTTCCGCATTAAAGTCTCAGAAAGTGAAAATTCAGAATGTCATTTTTAAAGGGGGAACATTACTGTTATCATCACGTCCAGCATGTTTTTATTGATTGCAGGAATCCATGAAACCTAATACGAGACCCTATCTAAATCCCCGTGTATCCTGAATGTGATATTCCTGCTTACGGCCTCTATGATGATTGATTTTGGGATGAGTCAGTGCCAAGTATGATTCTCACCGGATAATGTGGGAAAAGAAATAACCCAGTCCATCATGCGCTGGATGTATGATGGGTTTATGGGTCGCGGCCAAGAAGATCTTGCGAGGACACAAAGAAATTGGTGAGTGAGTGTGACATCCCACCTTGGACCACGCAATGTTTGGCTCTGGAACCCCGCTGGCCTCGCACGGCAGCGTGATGGCTACGCCCTCATTGGCTATGTAGTGGTACGGACCGGCGTGGATCTCAGGGGGCACTGTGGGAGAAGTAGGTCATGAAACGCAGCTGTCTCGCTGGACATCGGCATTATCGCCGGCCTGAAACAGCCAGCAAGATCGTCGCTTGAGGCATTTCTTCATTACAAACTGATGATGAACCGTAATCTGGCCTGTCTGTCATTAGGCGCCTCTGGACAGAATGGGCCTGACATCAAAGCATGCGGCAAATGAAGCCCTGTGATGACAGCAGGGTGGTCAAGTCATCAGCAAATTATTGTTTTCTATGCTGAGTCAGTACTTTTGGCAACAGGAAGGTCCAAATTATAAAATGTGGTCCAAAAGTGCCACTGACTTCAAAATTGAAGCCTGTCATGTTTGGAATTATTATTTTTTGGGGGTGTACAATAAACTGAAAGAATGATTAGTGTGCTTATCTTGATGGTCTGTTTCGAGTAGGAGACAAATATTATCATCATAATAGAAAAAAAATCAAAGCTTTTTTTTTTTTTTTGAAATGCGATGGTCCGAACATGTCAGTTACTCTAGCTTGTACGCTAACGCTGTACGATACAATGCCATTCCAATCCCTTTATATCATTTCAGTGTGCTGGCATTCTTTTTAAACACCATTAGACACATCACAAAGTACAGATAAGCCTAAAGAAATTGTATCACTGGGCATACGCCAAACTATACACTTTTGAGGACCTAGCATGAAGAAGATGTCCGATTAGCATGTATACGTCTTTGTTTAACACCAACACAAGCTAAATGCAGAAACAAAGTGCGTGAATTTACACCAGGTTATCGGCTATATTATTGTTTTCCTGCCTCGTGAAGTTGACTTTTGGACAGAGCCAGGTGAGCCGTTTCCCTTCGAGACAGTTAGCCAAGAGGAGCTCTAATTATGTGCTGGCTACGCAGCTTCCTGGTTAGTGAGCAAGAGGTATCCATCAAGGTATCTGTGATGAATGAACGGGTTTGACTGTGATTCAAAGTGTGACCACTTGACCTCGGCTACGTGATCAAACCGTTGGAAGGAAAGAGCAAACCAGATGGCTGTACTTATGGGATGAGCGCATCCACCGAATGACTCACTGCAACATGACTTAAAGCTGTATGCATGGCAGATGCAGGGGAGTGCAGGATTTTTTGAGCCATCGTCCCCTGAGATTTCAAGGCGATATTATAGTTGCTGACAATCAGGGCATTTGTGAAGCATTGTAATGCATTTTTGTATGAAATCAAAGTGAATTGTGAATTGGTTTCCGAAATGTCCACGCGATCCTCCAACATGCTTTCTTACCGTGCACCTCCAGACTGACTGTGATGTTCATGGAGCCAGCAACATTCACAGCAGTGCAGACGTATTTCCCAGCATCCTCTGGGACAGTTTTTTCAATGTGCAAACTGCCGTCGCTCCTCAGAAAGACCCTTGCATTGGGTTGAACCTGGGCAGGAAAAAACATTACTGGCATCACACAGGAGCGCTACGATAATCTGTGTGTTGGGTTGCATTTAGCTGGAAGTCGTGGTCACCCCTACAGGTCTTCCATTTAGGGACCAGTATCTTTCCGGAAGTGGTATTCCATCCAGCAGCATACAGGGAATGCTTAGAGACTGGCCGATGCCGGTGATGATGACCGGGGCTCCTCGGGCCAGGAGAGGCGGCTCTGCAGGAAGATTTAATCAAGACACAAACACTTAAAAAGACCAAGAAGCTGTGGAACAATTTGTAGCGTGTGAAATGTGCAATAAAAGGGCAGAGGAAAGCATACCCAGGCCAGTGACACTGATTCTGGCCTCTGTTTGGATGCTTCCAAATCTGTTTTTGGCTTCGCAGATGTACGTCCCATCATCGTCGAGCCAGACCCCTTTAGTGAAACACACAGGAAACAAGCAGAGAGAAGAACTGATGTCACCGTAGCCAGAGTCGTCTTTCTCGGCTACAATAAAAAAAAAATCAAAAAAATCTGCATTACCGAGGAACAAAACTATTTAGATGAATGAGCGCACGCTAACAACAGTCAAGTCCTCTACTCAATAGCTGCTGGTATTATTGGCGCAACTGCACTGTAATTAAGGGTTAAGAATAGAAAATAACGGGATTAATGGGTTTGGCTCAGCTGCTAGCCTGCTGACACATATGTCCCACTCTGTGAATTCTCCGGGGGCTCACATGGACCAATGTATGATTTATTTTTTAATTACTACTTTTTCATCCTGTGTGAATGGTAAGGACAGTGTAAGCGTGGGCGACGGCAAGGCATTAGAGGAGCAGTTGGGCCATCTCTGCGTGATTGGAGGCCTTTTCCAAAATAATAACAGCGAGAATCAAAGCCATCTGCAACACATTGTTCTAATTCTGGCAGTTGGCAGTCCACAAATGGAAACAGTGACAAAAACAGCCCATGCAAATGCTTCGCGTCCGCTCTTGTCTAACATAATATTGCAAAGGCTGTAAACATTTAGTCTGAGGAGCAGATAAGATCACCTTAGGTCTAACAGATTAGTCATCGTTTAGGCGTGGGTTTTTTTTTTCTTTCTTATTTCTTTTCAAAAAGAGAAGTCGCGTTCCAGAAACACAATGGCATATTTCTTCAATTACCTCTTTGCGCTATTATTTCTCCAGACTGTTTTGGTGTGAGGTTGCCGACTTCTGAAAATATTAACTTGAGCTGTTTGCCTTCTCTCAAATATAATTAAGCTCAATGGAACTTCAATCGCGCTGGTCACAAAGACAAAAGGAATACGCAAGCAAACTCGACACAAGGGATTTTCTTTTCAGAAATCAAACTCCTCCACGGGCCTCAGCGTTGGGAAGTGTCCTGTAAGCCCCCTGAAGCTGACTAGAGCCCCTTTCACGCAGAGACGGCTTTAGTAGCCTGTTAGCCACCTCGCTGTACTGTGCTAATGTGGCTGAGGCAGATTCAGGGGATATGAGTTGGTACGACAAGCAGCCTGGCAGCTACAAAGGTACAGTAGTAGCAGAGATGTTTCAAAGGCAAAACCAGTTCAATACAGAGTTCCTGCTCAGACTCACATTTCGTGAATCCCTCTGTTCAGGACAAGACAGTGGAATTCCCAAGAAGCACACAAAGCAGGTGGTGATTTGCCAATCTTTAAAGGTCAAGTATGTAAAATTCTAAGGATGCCCGGTATTGAAGCCCGTCTGACAGAGCATTTCGTACTTATGGCACTGTCAGGACGGCTTCCTTGAAAAATGGCAGTGCAAGATTGCAGCTATAGGAGCAAAACACATGGTTGATGTGAGAACCGTTCTGAGGGTGGGAAACCCAAATTGCTTTTACTGTACTGTGAGTATACTCTTTTATTCATGTGTTTATGGGCAGTATGTTAAAGCTTTCACCAATATAAAAATCATAAATCAAGCCAAATTTTGACACACTGGACCTTTAAGCTGCAGTGCAATTCAGATACAATTTCTTGGCACTTGGTCACAAATTTCACCGATCCAAAGGAAACAACATCAACTCGCCGGAGGCCTCTCCCCTGCGCACAATCACTCAGACAATTTCAGTCACGCCAGTCAGCGCTAAGGCCGCCACGAGGCCGTAATAGCCGGCGTTGCACACCAAAGCCCCACACCCCGATAGTGTTTCACGGGCACCTCACCCTGGATTAGAAGGTGCCCACTGTCCAGCTGCATGATTCTCCCGTGGCCGCCTGCCCTTGAGAGAATGTGGCCTCCGTCCTGCCTGCGCCAGGTCACGGCGGGCTGCGGGGAACCCCGGGCCGTGCAGGGGAGGGTGACATTTTCCCCTATGTTGGCCATCACATCCACCGGCGCTTCGGAGAACAATGGGCCGGCTGTGGAGAGAGAGCCAAGACGTGAAGTGAAGTTTCCATTGTGTACATTTTCGGGGGAGGTGCGAGCGGTTTCCAGGTTGTGTGGTCCTACCTCCAACCTCCAGGGTAACAGCGGCAGCGGCGGTTCCGGCCGAGCTGCTGGCCACACAGCTGTACTGGCCGCCGTCGACCTCCTGCACCCCCTGGATGTGCAGGGTCCCGCGGTGAACGTCCTGCTCCACGAAGGGAGCGGAGCCGACCTCAAGCTCACCTGGGGATGCGAAAAAAAAATAGACAAAAACCAGCCGCTTGACTCGCAGGAAATTTTGCTCTGTGTAAGTCTGTGAAGGTCATCCAGGTAATCTTAGTGTAGAAGGGTTAAGTTGAGGCAACTGGACTGGCTTTGCTATCTGGAAGAAGCCTTTCAGATGAGAGGCGAAACGATAGTGAAAACCAGTCCAGTTACCTCAGCTTAACCCTTCGACTCTTTCCTCTTTGTACTTTAAGGGGTTTGTGCAGCTTTTGACCTCAACTTACCTTTGAACCAGTGGACAAGGGGAGGGGGGACACCAGTGGCTTGACACTCCAGGGTTGCATCACCACCGACGGACACTTGAATGGCTGGGTGGGTCGCTGTTATTCTTGGAAACTCTGGAGACAAGACGGAAGACGGTTCTTTCTCATTAAAATAGAGGTCAATGACCACGTTGCTGGTGGGGACACAAGGAAATACAGATTCGCCTTGTGGCGTTATTTTGTTTTTTGTTTCAGCTCTCTATGACACCATATTGACATTGAAATGCTAGCTGCATGTTGAGCCAATAAAAATCACTCAGCAAAATAACAGCAAAGCTTCGAATTAGCTTTAACTGCCAAAACAAAAAACTCATACATTTCACACACTTTCTGTGCCAGCAGAGCAGGAAGTTATGCCTGTGGAGACAGCTGAGCTGAAAAGATGAGGTGACCTATGTCTCGCGTGTGCAACGTAGCGGAACACGCCAAGAGGAGGTTGCTGCAAACCATCAGTGCTGATGTTTCTGTCTACTGACACATCGTGGCGGAAACGTCGGCCCTACAACTGTCAATACTGAGCGAACTGGGAAAGATTTTTTTTTTTCCCCCTCGTGAGACGGTGCAATATGGGGCCATATATGCTAAAGTTCAACTCACAAGTTGTGCACAGCTCAGTATAATATTGATGAGCAAATTTTGTCAGAGCAGTGTAATCTCACTTTCAGGAAACAATAGCTAGCTATTTCTAAATAACATATTAAGGTTATTAATCCATTTGAATCTGAATCCACGTATTCACAAACAAGCGCAGTTTATTTTACAAAAGAGCTTTGAACAACACAGCACAAATGCAACAAATGTCAGTGTGACCAGCTCTTTGCTTTTGAAGGAAGCCCCCATGGCTCATAAAAACAACACAACCCATTTGAAAAATGAGAGCAAGCAGTGGAGCAGTTTTGATTTCATTTCCTTGACAGTGCTGCTTTAACAGCTGATGGCTGAAGCAAATCATGAATCTGATGCCTTGTGTTCCATTGTTTTTCGGCTTTGCGATCTTCAACAAGTTGACATTACAGTGTTGATGTCTCTCAGCAATGTTACATGCAAGCTGCACAGACACGGAGCTGCCACAGGAGTAGAATTACTGCACAAACTTAAAGATTGCCAGATGCAGCAGCAGTTAGCTACAGAAATACTTTGATACTGGTGGAATAAGGGCAAAACCAGTGCAGCACCTTGTCAGCATACGGAGAACTGAACGTAAAAAAAAAACTCAATAAAGTTGAGAAACGCATGGAAAGGGTCACGGCAATTGTAAAAATCAAACACCCTAATGAGGAAGTTGAGCAACCAAGAGTTTGACTCACCTGCAAAAGTGAGAGACACAGACTGGGAGGCCGTCCCAGCTTCATTGGTTGCCAGACATGTGTAGTTCCCAGCATCCTCTGGCTGGGCCCCTCTAATGGTCAGAACTCCGAACTGGCGTAAATCCAACCTGCGGAATTACATGTTTGTTGGTCTCGGGGTAATTGCATGTGCAGATTTTGAAAAATGACAATGGATCTAGTTGGGGCCTCAACACTTCTCGGGTATCATGAGGGAAATTTTTCAGTCGACTGTGCGCTTAAGACAGACATATAAAAGTTCTTGTGGTTTTGAAGAGATGGATTTAATATCAGGAGATGTAAAACTAAACTAAAACTACACAATGGTACAAAACAAGACTGTGTGTGTAGCTCCAGTGGAATGCAGTGACTCTTGAAGACCACTGCGCCGGAGGTGTTGAGTGGGCCGAGAGTTTCCCTACCTTGGCCGATTAGTGAGGAACATGTTTCCGTGACTCCAGAAGAGCTGCGGAGGGGGGGAACCGGACGCTGTGCAGACGAAGCGGATCTCATCCCCGCGGGAGAAAGCCTGGCTCGGGGGGTGAACCACCACAGACGGTGCCTCTGAAATTGGAGGCAAAGCCGCAAAAAGGATGAGTCAGGAGCCGCTCCGCTGCCGCGTGACGTCATTTTACGGCTTCCCAGTCACAGCTTTTAACAGCGCGAACACCTGGCGTGGCGACCCCGCACCACGGTGTCGTTACCGCCGCTCTGCGTCTGTTGAAACGCGGGGGGGGCGAAAAAAGGGGATGGCAGCGATTTCGACACAAACATCTCAACAACATCTGAATGACTGGAGGAGATGCACTCTTAGAAAAAGAAACATCCGTTTGAGGTGATGAGAAACATTTTTCGGACACAGTCTGGCTGCGCCGCGGTTCAGTCCGTAATGGAAAACAGATGACAGGGTCCTGCGCGGAGCCCGTGAGGCCCCCCCGAGTTAAGTACTTAAGCAGATGACCTGCGGGGGTTTTGCGCTACCGTACCTGGAACATGGAGCCACACGCTCATCCTGCTTTCTCCCTGGCCGTTGGCGGCCACGCACTGGTACTCCCCGGCGTCGTGACTTCGCACCCCGCTGATCTGCAGCGAGGAGTCGGCGAGCACCCTCACCCTTCCCGCCCGCGTCCAGACGGGTCGGCCCGCCCGGTGCCAGGTCAAGTTATGGCGCACGGAGCCGTCCACCTGGCAGGAGAGCGCCGCCACGGCTCCGACGGAGGAAGTCACGTTGAGCGCAGGCCTCAGGACCGGAGGAGGGTCTGTTTAGTGAAGACATCAAAACTGGTTTTATCAGCGGCGAGGAAACAGTTCAGGCAGAGTTTGGTTTGATACAAATGTTTTGGCTAGCGACGCTCCGCGTCGTGTGGATGTTTTATCTGTGAATGTGACAAAAAAAAAAGTGGCTGGCTCTCGGTTCAAAGGCTCCGCGGGAGTCGGCGCCGAGCGCAAGCTAAACATCTGAGGAGGTGTTGGTGCGCGGGCGAGACGTACCTCTGACAGTCAGCTGAGATAAGGCTCGGCCCTGACCCGCGTTGCTCTGGGCGATGCATTCGTACAGGCCTTCGTCCTCCGCCGACGCATGTCCAATCTCCCACGACGCCGTGGCAGATTTCCTGGTGCAGAGACGCACGCGGGGCTTTGGCAGCGGCAACGACAGCTTATTTTACGCCACATTCAATTAGATTCTCTGACACGCGCTTGTGGGGGGGGGTCGTTCGAACCCGCGAGCCTGCCTGGCGACGTGAACGTAATTCGTAGCAGAGCCGAGCCGTGGAGAAGAAGAATGGGCGCTTTGTTAAAACATTTTCAAGATGACACAATCAAATATGTAATGTTCACAAAAACGGACTGTGTGTACCACTCTCCTGACAGATGAGCCAATAAAGCACGGGTAGCTCTAATGCCTCGCAGTCACGCTCGCTGCTCAGCGTGCTGAGTGACCTAATCACACTGGGTTTCTTTTAACAGCAGTTAATGGGTGCGTGAAACCTCCACATGTCAAGGGAGGCGACCAAACGTTACCGCGTGCTGAGCAAAGAGTGACCGGACTCACTGGAAGAACTTCTCCTCTCCCACTCTCATCCCGTTTCTGGTAAATCTTTGCCTGTAGGGAATGTCACTCTCCACCGAGCAGCCAATCACAGCGGGCTGCATGTAGAAGCCCTTCACCACCTCGGACATGCTCACAACCGGGGGATCTGCACCAGGGAGGAAACGTGGGTGAAAGGTCAGGGCCGAAGATTGATGAGGTGCGAGAGACACCTTCAAGCGGCGACCGCAGGAAGTGGGTAGTCCTTACCCGGAACGATGTTGGTGTAGGAGACGCTCGACAGCCTCTGGAAGCGGTAGCCCTCCCCGTCTTTGCCCGTCACTTTGATGAAGAAGCTCTGGGAGGGGGTGCGTAACTCTGGCAGGCTCCACAGCCCGTGCTCACCGAGGTCAGAGGGCAGAGGCACTGGGACGGTGCGCATGGGCCGTCCTGAGCCCGACACCAGCTCCACCAGGCTGAGCTGCCCGGGAGGCTTCAGGCCGGTGCATTTCAGAAGAATGTGAGTTGGAAGTCCTGGGAGGCAGGAAGGAAGACATCATGATGTCATCGTCTGCATGTGTTCTCGATCATGTCGGACGTGAGACACGAAAAGAAACATGTCCAGCACCTTTTACTGGCCTCTCTCTAGTGTGGTTGAACTCCGCAACAGGTACGCTGGAGAAGCCGGCCCGGAAGTCTAAGTTGCTGACGCCGGTGACCCTTAGGGTATGTCGCCCACTGCAACTCACCTTAAGAATGGAAACAAGAAATTTTTGTGAATTAGAAATATATTTGTTTTAGAAATGCATATTTTATAAAAAAAAAAAAATACCTTTAGCTTCCAAGCACCAGGCCTGGGAAACTTCAAGTTGACGATTCGAGCAGAGTTGGGAATATTCAACAATTCTGTGAGGCCCTGTGCTTCACCAACGGTCCGACCTGCAAATGAACCACAAGAACATCTCAACGTTAGCGAACACTCGCTAGCTTTTTATGGTGGCACACACAAAAAGCTCTTGTCACCGAGCAGCGTTGAAGGTACCTACCAAAGGGATCACTGAGCTCGATCTGTGGTGACGGTCCACTGAGAGACACCGTGACTTCTCGAAGGCTCGGGTCGAAGGGCACCTCCCACTTGTTCTCCTGAGCACCATCGTGGTTTGAGGACAGCAAGTGGACCTTCATAGCCTGGACTGTCTCCTCTACCCATTTTAAAACCTGGAGGGGTTAGAGGGCAATGCCATCGAAGAGCTTGAGTCTCGTGCTAGCAGCATCGCACCAGTGTCACTTCAGAGAGGCTGAGGAGAGGATGGTTCTCGCTGTCTCTGGAAACCCCATCCAACCCCTTCCCCGACCAAACAGCAGGTTTGCACTTTGTCTTGACGCTACTCTTTCACTGCACAAGTATTCCTCTGAGGGAACTTGCCTAAACAGAGGAAAAGTGAAACAGCTCTACCGTCAAACTCATAACACACACTTTCAGTGCTCTCGAGCGAGTATTCCCAGAGAGCGTCTCTCGTGCTGGAAGTCTGTCAGGCAGCCGTCCCTCTTCTGATGTACAGTCTTCATGAATCATAAAGCTGTTTCGTCAAAACAGAGCGCTGTGCGCGTGACGGCGAGGGCTTTTATTGTTTATGAAAGAGTACAGTTGTATGGCACAATGTGAACCTGACAAATCTGAAGGATCATTTATTGATGTCAAGGGCTGCTTATTCATTCCTCCCCAATTGAATCATTTTGTGCTTGGAGAGGCCAGATGAGGTCAGACGGTGACACAATAGGCCAGCAGGATGCTCCACTTGTGGAACGACTTATTCCACCACTCATATCAATATTGAACAAAGCCACAACTGTAGCTATAAAATGATCCTAACTTAGATGACAATGTCCACCTGTGGTCATCATAAATATCTGACAACATTGGGATTTCAGCACTGACAGGTGTTTCATCTTCAAGCTCTACCAATTTCCACGGGACTCGTTGAGAACACAAACCAACTTTTGTCTTGTTTTTCTCCACTGAGATGAAAACAGAAGCAGAGAAAACCTGCGTATATATTCTAGAGTCTTGTTTCAGTTGCCACAGCAGAGCAGACTTCCATCTTCCAAATGCTTAACAAGCAACTGCTGTCTAGTATTTGTTTTGATCTCATCCACAGGGACATTATGGCCAAGCTGCGTTCGCAATGAAACAAACCGAAAACATTTCTCCAGCACAGCAGGCTCCAGGAGGCAGAGCCAATGGCAACACATTAACAAAGAAATAGGAGAAAACAAGCAAAGAGAAAACAGAGGCGGGGGGGAGAGAAAACGAAGAAAGCTTTTTGATAATTAAATTATCGGGGGCTTTCGTCTGCCGGGTCCGCTGCTTTGCTGACAGCAGCTGGTTCCTCTCGCCGTTTTACAACTGGAAACAGCTGTAACGTCTGCCACATGTGCAGCCGGCACCAGCAGAGCCGGAAGCCGCTCACAAGTGACCTACATCTGCCCCAGGACAGAGTTCACGTCTTACGCAAGGGCGCAGTAAAGGAGTGGGCATCACCCTGCCCCTCGGACCTCCGGATAAAAGGAAGTCTAGCGCCAGGACGGGCGACTTGCTGCTCGGGCCATTGTGGGTCTTGGAGGCACATGCTGAGCCACTGCGGCCACTCCCTGTTTCAGCTGCCGGGAATGCGCAGGATCTTAAGTCCTGTGAAACCTCATCTGGCATGTCTCAGTTGAGCGGCGCTCGCAGGCCTGTTACAGAAAGGACCCCCCCCCTGCTATTCATAGCAGAGCGCCAGATGGGCAAGAAAAGGAAGAGTTTGTTGGAAGAGGTTGCAAGGGGGGTTGTTGCAACGCAGAATTCCTCTTCACTTGTTTTCAGGTACAATACACAGAAGGAAAGAAAAAAAAAAATGTGGTCGAACTGCGGTTAAGTGCAACAGCTTGACTCCAGACCTCCCTGTGGGCAGGGGTCAGCTCAGTCCTTAGCCAGGCTTAAACACCGCCGTAGCCGACATTTGGAGGATGATGTCCTACTACAAATCAAGGTTACGAGGCTGAATCACTCCCAGATGGACCTCCTGTTCCTTCGCAGCGGGTCTCAACACACCTGCAAGCGGCTTTGACGAACGCGCGGCGGGCAAATCTCTGACAGCTACGCGCACGCGCGCTGTTTTCGCGAGGCGCACACACGGAAAAGCCAGGAGGAAAGCCTCACCTTATGCTTGAAAGGACAACTGAAGACATTTAAAACTTATCTTCAGCGCACTTTATCCAGGCAGCCTGTAGTCTGATTCTCTGATGAAACAGGACTACGCACAATGAACACATCCGGGAAAAAACAGCAGCAACATTCATTAAAAAAAATGATGATAAAATTACTCATTTTTGAGACATCGCAAACAGTTCTGAGTTGAAATTCACTCAGAACAGTTGACAGACCTTGTGAAAAGCTGAGATCTATCATCACCATACATACATAAGACAGCACTGTGATGGTGTGGGATGTAAGATCTGTAAATTAGCCAGGGGCCTTTGAGCTAATGCGTGTTTACTTTGAAGAAAATTGTTCCTACGTGAACCTGACATCCCCTGATGTCAGACCTCAAAACTCAAATAAACAGCAGCGAGGGAGAAGGGAAAAAAATGTATTTTATGATTTTAGGTCACTCCGCTATTACATCTCTGTAATGAGAAAAGCGTAGGACCAATTATACAAAATGGCTCTGCGAGGAAGGACTCGGCATGCGTGTATTCACCCCTTCCTCGGTGCAAACACATAATAACAGGCCGTATCCCACACTGCAAAAAAAAACAAAAACCCTGCATCCTCATTACATGCTCCTTTCAAGCCTCGTGTCTGTCTGCGTGCTGACATCACAGCGCACTACGCTATCTGAAAGCTACAGCGTCACACGGACCTCACTCCTGATTAGCGCCTCGGGGCTAGCGGCCGTTTGCAATCAGACACCCCGGAGTCAAGGCCCCCTTGTCCACGTCCCTGTTAAAGTGAGTCACACCCCGAGACTTGCAACGCGCGTGTAAGTCGACAATGAGCTGTTGTGTGCGGCGCGAGGACTTGGAAGCAGCTCTCCACGGCAGCTGTATCGGACTGAAGGAAGCCATGACAGATCATATCCTGGGATTAGATAGTAAAATAAGCAGTCTGTTTTCTTTCCACAATCTCCCAGCGGGGAGCATTGCAGGGGGATGTGTATATTTGAATTGGCCGTAATTTATTAGAATTCCATTAAGGAGGGGGGAGATGTTTTGGTGAGACTTATAATGCTTGTGAGGTTTTTTAAGGATTAGGGGATTTGCATTAATTTGGTAAAAGCATGCCACCCATGAGCCGTAATCACGCAGGGACTGCAAAGGAATGACACGCGGTGCGTCAGGGAGGATTCGAGAGAGGGAAAAAACGGGGGGGCACACGCGTGCAGCTGTTTACGTTTAACCATGCACGAAGAAGACGAGGGGAAAAAAATATCTAATATTCTGGGTTACTTGGGTGCGGGTTCAAGGCGTGAGGGCCGCCGTGTTCTGTGACAGTCTGTTCTGCCGCTCATGCCGCGGCACAGAAATGACATTCAAAACGCTCCTTAAAACAGCTGCCGGAATTATGGAGTGATAACGAACCGTGCCGCCCCGCGCACAGTCGCCGTATGTTTAGCTAGCTTCAAGCACGACTTGACGGGAAACAGACCCAAGCCAAACACACACACACACACACACACACACACACACAGAGTTCAGCGGTTCAGTAGGCCACCAGTGTGCGCGGCATGGCCCCGGCCATCCCCTGTGCTGACAGGCCGGATAGAAGTGTCACTTCCAAGAGGAAACTGGCTTCCGTTACCTCTTGTCTGGGTAGTCAGTCCCTGCTGTCTTTGGCAGTCTTGGACGGGGGCTTCTGCTACATGTCGCCCCTGATATAAAAGAAGTCGCTCAGCTCGTATCGTGCAACCAGGAAGAACCAATATCTGCTTTGGAATCACTTGATTGCGCCGAATGAAATCATTATTACATCACTGGGCGAACAGGGCTGATCTCCACCCGCCCCTACCCCCCCCCCCGCCCACTCCCCACCGCCGCTACCGCTCTGCGCTACAACCAAACACTGCAAAATTCAAAAGACCACATCTGCATAAAGACATTCAAATAGCGCTATAATCGCAAATAATCACCCCCGCGGTGCTTTGATGGTATAAAAGGCTCGACGCGAGCCAAGAGGAACGTTTACCCGGACAGCTGCAGACAGCTGTGGGCCACAAACATCTACTAGTTGGAGAGCACTCAGAGGACGCATTCCACTCAGCGGCTTGTCTTGCATAGGTGCGGACAAAGACAAATTAGAAGCATCCGGACGCGCAGACAAAACCGACGCGTACGCCCCCTGGTGGGGAACTCCCCGTCTCCCTCCGCTGGTGGTGGGAGACAACGCTTCTCGCTGTTGTTGTTGTTGTTGCTGCTGTTGTTGTTGTGGGCTGCTCAGAGCTCAGGCTCTAGAAAAACAGGTCCAGATTTGGCAACCCGCACACACTTATGGTCTGACATACCAAAGAATGTGGAGTGATTTCACCAGCGTGGTTGGACTCGGAGTCCATAAAGTGCTTTCACTGTGAAATGAACTAATGGCGAAACTTAACATGCCTTTTCAGAGTAGGTCAGTCACAATTGTAAAACTCAGTTCCAGATAAAAAGGTCCTGAAGAACCACATTTTTTGATGCTTACACCACTGAACATAACTGTTAGGTAATTATGAGTATATAATGAATACAATATAATATGACGAATTGTTTTAATTTACCAGTGAATGACAGTAATAGGAGGCAGGATTTTTCCCAGAACTGTTGATGGGCGTGGCAGTGTGCAAGGGATCACTGATTGGGAGAACGCACTTGAAGCAATCTCCAGTTCGGTTCACCCACTCTGTCTATGTTAAGTTGTTTGAGCCGACGAAAAAATTCAGTGGGACGACAAGAAATGAAGTGGTGGGGATAAGTGTAGGGCACATGCCAAAACATCTCAGCGTTAAACTGAAGAAACTTAAGTCAGATTACAAGAAGCTGACGAACCATAACAGTTGCAGTGGCTCCGACCACTGTAGCAACAAGTGGTCTGACCAGCTTGACGCCATACTGGGCCACTTTATGCCATCCGCCTGATTTGAAAACATGCTAACAAGCTTCGAGGTGTGTTGGAAGGGCAAAAATTCTTTTGGTCAGCAGCGAAAATCCAGGTAATAAACGCTGCTGTGGGCTCTTAAAAAGCTTTGTGAGGGCATAACACCCCCACCACTTAGTTTTGATGGACACTTGTTCTGCCTGATAAAAATGAGCATGTTGCAATTTGCTTCGCGCCGTTCTCACCTCATTGACTTGCTGCTTGTCCAGGTGAAAGATCTGGCCAGAGGAGGTGGCAGCAATCTCCTCATACGCCCTGTAGCCAGGCTGAGAGCGGTCCCCACAGTCACCGGTCAACACAAACACCACCTGGAATACGGAGGGGGGAAGGGGAGTGAAGGAGATTACTGCTGCTGGGCCTTCCAACAGACGCGCTTTCATTTGGCTGCGAGGCGACTCTGACGCCCATTGTCACGCTGCACTCGCAGGCTGACGCTGGCACTTTCCTTCTGCAGCTGTTTTCATTGTCAACACGCAGAGGTGGCTCAGGGACAAATACTTTGAGATGTAATTTCATAGGAGACGCATGACTAATGACTTGGTAATAGCAAGGTTTTGTTTTTTATTTTACTTGTTCTATTGAACAAGTAAGGGTGAATTTCAAATAATCAACTCCAGGCATTAATGTCCAAATTGGACCTAAGTATGCGATTCATGAGATTTTACTGACTGTACCTGCGACTGACGGAGTTGCACCAGCTGCAGAACATCGCGTTTCAGTCGATAGTCTTTGGCTCGGGCGTCGGTGAAGACGTAGATAAAGGATCCGGGCAGAGAAACCTCCAGAGCTTTCTTTATGGCTCCTATGCTCATCTCTGGGCAGTCGCCACCACCCTGAGAGACAGGATCACATATCATCACACAGTCCTGGTGGAAAACCTGCCTTTTATCTCTATCTGATGAAAAACGGCAGAGGAGAGACATTGTGCCTAGTATATAAACAAGCAAAGTGAAGATACTTTCAGATAAAACTGGTACAAAGTCAAATGTGCTGCAAGGTATTGAAAAGAATTAGCAAATATCTTGATCCTTGCTTTATAATCTTACCTTCTACAAAGTCGATGCACTCTATGTAAACATGCTTATTATAAGAGGATGATGAAAAGTTACATGTTGGTCCTTTGAAATGCAATAAATTTCTAGAATTGAAATCTGTTTTAACAAACTTCATGTATGTCCACACAGTAATTGCTTTGCAGATTAAATGAAAACATTAACTTGAGATAGGCTGCAGTCCAGTTCTTGTTCCCACCTGAACAAAGAGCTCTTGCAGATCCTGCTGAAATTTCTTTGGGTCGGTGGTGATGGACACGGGACCAATATCTGCAGGGTCGGAGATGTTTATCATCAAAAGATCTCAAACAGGGACGAAAATCAAATCACGCGAGCCTCTGAGGAGTTGATCCTGTTACCGCGCGGTGATGTATGGCAGGATTCACCGCAACTCAATAACAGATCTAACCTGATATAATTTCAAAAGAAAAACGGCAAAAAAAACAACAAAAAAAACAGCCAAATGAGAACCGAGCCGTTCCCTCACCGCGCCTGTAAACAGCACAAAAGCGCCCGCGGCGTATGAAATCCTCCCGAGCTGCACTCTAATTCATCAGGACCAGAGCAATGTCCTGTAATTGCTGAAGACATGAATGTCAGTCGCACGTGGGACACTGCACAGCGATTAAGTGCTTGGGCTTTATTTCGCTCAAATCGCTTCAGTCTGGCCAAAGTTCACGTCGTTCCCTGCTGCCGCGGTCAGCGTTTTCTGCAGCCACAGACAGACGTCCGCTCTTGTCTGGGCAGCGTGATGGATAAGAGCCCGTCAAGGGCCCGACCAATTAAAAGCACAGTAATCTTTAAACCAGTGCACTTTGTTTTAGCCGGAGATCAGCGTCGTCCGTAAACACAAGTCTCTCATTCTAGTTACTCTCCAATTACCAGAGAGGGGGTCGGGATTTGTGAGTGTGTGCCTGCGTTTCCAACTGTCACATTGCCATTTAGAGGTGTCACAGCCGAGGGCATATATAACACATCCAATGTTTTTTTTTGCTGTTGTTTTTTTTTTTTCCCTTCTTGCACCCCCTGGCACGAGGGCCCTTTCAAGTCCCTCAGTTGTGACCGACAGTGAAACGACTGACAGCGCAGTCACGCCTCTCTGTCAGCCGCCGCGGCCTCTTTGCAATCCTGGAAGTTTACAAGGTCCCCCTTCCTCACCCAACCCTCCAAGACCACTAGCCCTCAACCCCCCCTCCCGAGGGACAGGGCACATTACACACACTGAATGTGTGGTGTCGCGGGCAGCACCCCCACCTCCATCCCGACTGGCTAAACTGGGGGGTTGCGGAGGGGTCTTTTTTTTTGTTTTTTTTTTACCCTCTTCTTTTTTCCCAGAGGGAGGGGTCTGTGTGTGTGTGTTGGTATGGTGGTTGGGAGGGGCGGGGGTTGCGTTGGGGGAGGGGGAGCTGATTGGGGTAATTACACACACAAGCAGACAGCATATGCTTCTCATCAGCGTTCAAACACCCTCCCTCCCCCCATTAGTGAACTCTTGTTTTCAGGCTTTCCCATATAGAAAGAAGGGGGGGGCTTTACCTGTCCTATAGACCCCCCTACCCCCACCCCATTAGACCTACACACATACTTTCTCTTTTCTCTCCTTCCTGCCTGATGCATCTAGAGAGCAGCTCCTGTGCGACTGAACCTTAATTCGCAAGTGCGCAAACAAGTGCTAAACTTTGAGAAATAATTGTTTTACTTTTTTTAAGACCAAAAAACATTACACGAACCATTGACAGCTATGTGAAATGACAAAACGGTCTGGAAGCTCCCCGTGCGCTCGGACAATCCGGTAACATTGGCAAGACGTGTTCAAAGCCGCTGCTTTATTCTTAATTCAACAGGCAACAGTTCAATTATACCGCACCGGAAATCATATCAGCTGCCGCTTCACACAATGGCGTGTGGGGGGGTCATAAGGTACCTGGGTCATGAAAGGGGACGAGCACAAAGTTCTTGATGGGTCTGGTCCTCCTGCTCAGGGTCTTCTCCAGGATCCGCGAGGCGCCATCTATCACCTGTTTCAGATCGTCGTACATGGAGCCGGTCACATCGAACACAAAGGCCAGGGTCGACGCGCTGTCATCGGATCCATCCTCGTCCTCAGCCCCGGGGACGGCCAGGAGCCGCTGCGCGCCGATACAAAGCGCCAACGCCAAGCACTTTGATAAGAAGCCGGTCATTTTTTTCGCGCTCTCTCTCTCTCTCCCGCTCTTTCAGATGTAGGCTACTGCATCTGTCTGCCGGAATGAGACGAATCAGTTAAAAAGAGAAAAGTAAAGGGGAAAAAGTATCTAAAAGTTTGTCAAAATTTAGATTTCAGAGCAAAAATCTGGGTGCGCGCATCCGAACGGTGGTGGTGGGGGAATTATTTGGAACAATGCGGCTCCGCTGGAAGAAAAATCCCGAGTGAAGTGCTTCCACAGGAGAACATCCGTGCGTAAAGTTTGGGGGAGCTCGTTGACTGGCTCTGCGATGGAGAGCCTCCGGAGAGGCGAGCTGGTGCTCTGACGCTCCGAACGGGGGCGGAGATGGGTATTAAAGGGTTCCCGAGCGAGACCCAGCCTGATTTTTTTTTCTCCAGTGTGTGTGTGTGTGTGTGTGTGTGTGTGTGTGTGTGTGTGTGTGTGTGTGTCCCTCGACCCCACCGTGACTTCCAGGCTACTCGAGGCTGCCCCCCCTCCGCCCCTGCGGTCTCTTCAAGTCAGTTTTATCCTCCCAACAGACGCAGCCTTTAAGTTTTACGCACTCCTCCATCCGGGCCCGCGGTCAGTGCGCCATTCACATGGTAATATTGTCTCAGCAACAGCCTGCTTCTCTCTTATAAATAACCGCGGTTTAATTCGAGCCACCATTCTAAATTTACACGCAGGCCGCCGCGAGAAACGGCCCTCGTTGGATGGAAGAGCATGGCGCGCTAGAGGTAACGTGGGCGTAAAGAGATGAGGTATTTAATGAAGAATTAAAGAATTACTCAAGAAATGTTATTAAGTGACACAGAAGTATCTGAGCGTGAGGCAATCCGGCCCCAAACCCTTTGAATAAAAATGATCGAGAGTGATTTATATCAGAAACAGAGATATGTTTTTGGCAGAAGAAGCGTGTCTTCGCTTCAAAAACACAACAGCGACTTGTCCTCGGAGCCGCTGTGCAAAAACGCAGACAGCAGCAGGCTATGTGACAGATGTGGAAACTCTCAACCACTCAAACCCCCTCCCGCCTCCTCCTTTCCTGTCGTCCAACAACGAAGGAGGAGGAGGGGGGGGGGGGCTGTAGGGCGGCAGATCATCAATGTCGGGACTTCACGCCTCTCTGCGCACTTCATTATTCAGCGTGAAGACGCGCGGCGCGGCAGAACAGCAGCGCGACGTGACGCTGTTTCCCTGCTGGTGAGCAGGCTCACTGCATCAGTGAACCAACCGGGCGGCTTCAAGTATTAAAATGACATGAAAGGGGTTCTTTAAAAGAGAGGGGGAGAGAGACAGAGAAAGGGGGAGAGGGAGAGAGAGAGAGATCACAGACGAGCTTTGGCTGCGAATTTTCGCTCCGCGGAATGAACTCGAGCACTGACATCAGTGCGCTTAAAATGCACCGAAACTCAACATGATGCATGCCTATTATGAAATGACAATCAGATACACATTTATTTTTTGTTGTTGTTGATCTGGTAGATTCCATTACCACAGCAGTATCTTGGCCAGTTTCCCTTTGAAATAACATTTTCATGTGTTGAATATATAGATTTTTTTTGTCTTAAAATCCAACATGCAACCCCTCCCTCCCCCACCTCCACTGCATAGCATTTAACATGTAAATAAGAAGATGCACAACACATAGCAAACTACTAGAATTTGAGTTACCGGCGTCAATAAATTATTGGGATATTGGTGCAGGAGCCAACTAGCCATGACCTGAAGACTGCAATAAAAAGTTACACTTCATTAAAAGGTATTTATATTGACCATGTAAGTATTGTTTGGGCAATAACAGATTAAAAAAAAAAAAAAAGGTTGCAGTTGAAATCAGACATCTCGAGTACACAGACAGTTATTCCACGGTTATGCATCAACTTTGCCAGTGTATTGAGAGCATACAGACGCATAAGATTCATGTATTGCAGTCAAGCACAGACATGTTGAATTGTACAGTATCTGAGCATATGCACTTATTTCAACTCTAATATTGAAAACGTGTAAAGTTCTGCAACTGCGTTGTTCACGTGAGACGACAACATGATACACGTCGATGGTACACTGTAGCTTCATGCCCTCACTTTAACACTCCTTCATGTCATCCACACCGCTCTCATCAGTCATTTAGGCACACCATGACTTCTGATACAATAACATAAAATAAAAATAAAAAGTTGGCCACTTAAATGCATTTTATTCTGTGCTCATCCGGTTAATTAACTCGCAAATGACAGTTACCATTGAGTAAATTCAGTAGCATAAGGCATTCCATGAGTGAAGCAGTTGTAAAAATGTCTCAACGCGCTAAGTAAAATATTCCAGGAATGAAAAAAAAAGGCGTCGTTACATGCTTCAGCCTTGTACGGAGACAAGAAAAGAAAATACATGGGACAAATGCAACCACAGAGCTCACACGAGCTTTACAACCAGAATTGATGCCTGTTTGTGCCTCTCAATGAGCGCTCCTTTGTGTGTGCTGAGGGTGGAGTGCCACACTCTCAAAAGGCATAATGAGCCTCGATTCAGATGGAAGCCGGGAGCCCAGTGCAGGTCGTTCGGGGAAGATGTGAAGGGTGCAGCCACCAGACGCCCGTGCTAACTAGGGAGGCGGAAATAAACAATGGGATGCACAGACTGCAAACGTAGTAAAATGAGCCTTAGAAAAGTTCCGCTGCTTTATAACGCTCTTCTCCAAATAAAAAAAGCCCGTTAGCTCGGCAAAGGTCAGGATGTAAAGGGGAGAAGGAACAAATCCCACAGTTAAGAATGAGGAATCCAGTGCAAATACATTTTAACACCTGATTAAAAAAACAGACTTCATTCCATACTTAGAAGATGCAACAAAGGGAGAAAATAAATTATATTTACATTAAATAACGTACGCAATACTGCTGTAAAACTGAGTGTGATCACTGCATTTTCTTCTCAAGAGTCGCTCCATGTTGTGATGAAGCAGCAGCAGCAGCAGCAGCGGCGGTGGCGGCAGCAGCACGGGTCCATCCGAGCGATCCCTCCCTCCGCTTCCACGCGCACGTCTCGGTGCAGTTCCTCAGACCGCCAGCGGGGGTAGGAAAATCACGACTCTGCGCTAGCAGAAAGGCTCGTACGTGGGAGATGACACTCGGGCGTGCACGGTGTGTCGAAGCGCGGACAAATGAAGGAAATCTTGCAGACGAGGTTCCGGCTCTCCGAATGTTTACGTGGATGGAGGCGTTGTTAGCGAGTTCCGCAATCCTTCCTCGGAAACGCAGACGAGACAGCGACACGACACAGGAGGCCCCCATGCGGACCAAAAGGGTTTTTTGAGGTCCACTTCCATAAGGGGCGAGCTAGTCTAAAAACCCTTCCGTGGGCGGGCGGGGGAGGGGTTGGTGGTGGTGGTGGTGGCGTGTGACACGCAGGAGGGTTCAGTTCTTGTCCGGGTCCACCTGAGAAGTGGTTCAGTTTAGTTTGGGGTATTTTGAACAAAGAAAGAATAAAAGTAAAAAGATAATAAATAAGTACATGTACATGCGGCTACATTCAAGAAACAAAACAAACACGATAAGAATTATTTAACAACTTTTTTACATTTGAAGTACATCATTCACATGAACATTTCCATGTTGAAAAGGAGCAGGAAGAAGTTGAAAAAGCTTTTTTCATCCTGCTCCCTTTTCCATTTTCGAATATCGTACCATAAATAACGTAATATTACAACACAAATGATAATAAATACATGTGTGCAGTCAGGTGTAAGAATACATACATGTGCAATCACATAGACTTAAACATAAGCCATCCCCTTCCCATGTCACGTTCAAAATAAAACATTCACCTTGATTCCCTCTCATATTGATGAAGTAAAGTAAACTAATTATAAAGTCTTTAGAGTCTCTTTTGAGTTTTCATCTCATCACTGCAGCCATTCCACACATTCACTCCTCTAGTTGCGGTGCCACGCTGTTTAATGTTTGTTTGCACGAGCTGCTTTTTTTTGAAATATACAAGTTCCTCTTCAATCATATTTACTGTCTTGCAGTTGGAACGACGCCTGGCTACTGTTGGGTAGCTGCTTATTGTTTACTTTGGACACGATTTGAGCTATTTTAAAGTTAACCAGGTCTTTAAAATCAAGTGTTTTTCGTTTGATGGCGAGTGGATCAGCTGGTGGTCTTGTTTCCAATTCTTATTTTTCTCTTTTGAAGGATGAATATTGGCTCAGTGTTTGTTTTGTATGTATTTCATCACACTTGCACATGGGAGTATAAAGGAACAACAGTACAAGGTGTGTAGACAATTTTGGTTCAATAGATATTTTGTCTTCCACAGTATTGCAATTGCTTTCGACATTCTGGCCTTAATGTGGATCATATGTCATCTCCAGCGGTGAAAAAGCCAGCGAGCAGCCAGCGAGCAGCCAGCGAGCAGCCAGCGAGCAGCCAGCGAGCAGCCAGTAAGCCAGACACCAGCGGCTAAGAGAGCCGCTGCATGGAAATATGTCTTCCCGGGAGCTCGCTTCACAGTTGACAAAACACCAAGAAGGATGTAGGCAACAATTGGCAGCGACCGGCAGCTTTGCGTTAGGCAGCGAGAGGAAGAGGGGCCGCCTCGCTCCTCGCCGGAGCGCTGCGAGAGACGGCCGAGATTGCCAGCAAACAAGTGGGACGTGCTGAATAATTTATGAGAGCAAACTGAGAGCAGAAAAGTGGCTGTTTCACTTCGGGGTTCTTTTTTTTTTTTTTTTTCGGACCACGGATCCGATCGGCTCCTTTAAATGAATTCTCTGATGGGGATCGGAACCAGGAGGTGGTCATCTGAGGGGGGTGGGGGGGTCGCCACTCACCTCGCATTCCTTACACGAGTCCGTCATAAAGCGACAGCGCCTGGACAATGGAGGGGTCCGCCTTGGAGCCCTCCTGGAACTCCTGCAGAGTCAGCTTCCCGTCGGCGTTCTGCGGAAGGGGGAGAAGGAGAGACGTGAGACGGGAGGGAGGCCGCAGTGGCCTCCAGTTGATATGCCAGAGTTTCCTGCAGGAGGCGAGAGAGGCTCTGGGGGCCGCCGTGGCGCTGGCGCTCTGGGTGCCTCGGCTGATGTGCGGTTTAGTTACTTGGACGGTGGCCACTCTCTGCCAGCACAAATCACAAAGTGCTGCTCGCGCACAAACACACACACACACACACACACACACCGCTGCAGGCTGCGTGTCGTCTTTCACCCGAAAGCGCAGGAGATTCTCGAGGCAAGAAGTAGCAGGGCGTTAATGCCGAGCTGCCCCTGTATGTGATGTTTATAGACTGCAGGCAGTTAGCGGCGCTGTTACGGGTGCAGCTAGCAGGGCTAAAGGGAACAGTGTTGCGCGTTAAAGCCCTCGGGGGAGCAACAAGGGCTGATTCAGTCCTTGTAATGTTCAACTGGCCGTCAGAGCTGCACTTTTGCCACAGTGAGACCTTTTGACCGTGAAGATTTACTGAATGAGGCTGTATATGTGTCCACCTGCACCTCTGCAACTTGCGTTTTTCATATTATCACTGCGTGTTTGTATACTGACTAGGGATGGTCGATATGGACTAAAAATTTGATCACAATAATTCCTGGCATTTATTGCGATAACAATAAAAGTGATTAAAAAAAAATACATTAAACAATTCAACTCCATATTTTTTGATTTTTTGGAAAACTCACACAAAGCCGTATTTAAGAAAAAAAAATAGGTTTACACAGATACGCTGGAAACAACTGAAAACGATGTAGTACCTATGCCAGGCCTGGTGTGGCGCCGTAAGTTTACTCCCTGAAGGCGGCAGACGAAGAAGAACACCTGAGGCACTCTGTGTTTAAAGAAGCAGCTCTACGCTATCGGTCGTGGCTAGATGGTATCAAAGATTCGTCAGGAAGTGACGTAGATTCTTAGAAAGTCTTGTAAAATCCCGCTGAAGACAAAGCTAACGTCAAAGAGGGTGGCTAACATTGATAGAGATAGGCAATGATTTTACCCTATGTAACATCCTTAGCCTCCAAAACTGTATTCTTGACCGGTACTGTAACTTGATACTTATCCTAACTGTGACTCGGACCCCAATCCTAAACCTAACCGTCACCCGAGTCCTGATCCTAAACCTAGCCGTCACCCGAGTCCTGATCCTAAACCTAACCGTTGATTGATTGATTTTATTTGATTCATGCTTGCAGTGAAGCCTGGGCTACTCGGACCCTCCATCTCTCCCGACGAGAGTTGGAAAGAATCTACGAGACTTCGTTAGAATATACGTCACTTCCTTACGAATCTTTGATATCATCTAGCCATCACCTAAGCTATCAGCCTCGCCTTCCGCCATGCTTGTTATTGAGCTACACCGGCTGCAAGCAGCAAGTGTGTTGCGCACGTAAATATGTCATCAACAGGAGTTTATCGTTATTATCGAGACATGACATATTCTTAACGTGGGGATTTTTTTGACGATATATCGCAAACGATAACATATCACCCATCCCTAATACTAACCTTGTCCATCATTGCAAATATACGATCCACGCGCTTCTCTGGCGTGTTTTCTTCTTCTGGCAGCTCCACGGTGTTTCCCTAAGAGACAAGATCATTACATCTCTGCACCTTCCCGAAAAAAAAAAAAAAACAATTCAAGACGAGCAGGGTCGGCGGAGGCTCCAACTTACCACCATCTGATATATGGCGTCAACGATGTTCAGCATCTCATCCCTCGTAATGTAGCCGTCGTTATCGAGATCGTATAATTTAAAAGCCCCTGTGGGGAAATACAGGTGACAATCAATCTCAGCTAAAATTATCATCATTATTATTTTTTTACAAGGAGACAAATTTCAGGTCCTTGGATGTAGGCGGGATGATTTGATAGTGCTGTGAAAATGCCAGAAAGAGCGACTTGCACTTCAATTTTAATGGGCAAGAAAAGCTTGCATATTAGGAAAATGTGTTTATCTAAAAGACTGGAGTAAAATCTAATTAAGGATCTCAAAGTGGACAAAAAAATCTAATGCATTAAATGCAAAAGATTATTTTTCAATCGATTTCCATGATAACAAATCACTGTGTTTCTTGTCTTTCACAGTAATGATAACAGCTCAGACAAGCAGCAGCCGGTAATTCACTTTTCTTGCTTCTTTTCAAAAGGCAACTCGGATTATAAACAAAGATCCCATTTCCTTTCGACTTTTGATCACGCAATTACAGCTCAAGCGACAAGTTTGTCTGAGGTGTTTCATTTCCCATAATCGCTAAAAATCTCCTGCGTGCTGCCGCTCTCTTCACAGCCTCCGTCATGACCCTTTCGTATGTAACGCATGGCCGTCAGTGCTGAATCCTGTCATTTGAACGTCAACAAAAACAGGGGAGGGTTGCCTTTTGCCTTACATCGCAACTTCTCGTCCAGGGTTCCCCGAGAAGTCACGGACAGGGCCTGGATGAACTCTGAGAACTCGATGCGTCCGTCCTGCGGCGAGAGCAAAGGAGGAGACGGAGAGAATAAAAATCACTCAGAGGGACAAGGCCGGGGAGGATTTTACACTTTGGCTCTTTTCATGATGTCCTTGCTGCGCTCTGCCCCCCCCTCCCAAAAAAAAAACGGGGCCAGGCATTTGCTCCAAGTCCGAGGCTATTTTTGCCCCGCACCTGGCTCTCTCCTGAGGCAGAGATATGTCACCTCCGGTCATTACGAAGATGGATGCTACTGGCTCCTAGCCGGAAAGTTACATTACACACACACACACACACAAAACAACCACTGTGTATTCTGGGGCAAAAGATGTTTCAAACGATTCCACACTGTGTGGAGTGGGCACGGAGGATAACTCTGTCCGACGAGGTAGAAAATGTCTCTCCTCTCAGCTTTGTTGGAATTTCATGCACCAAATCTCGTCACGGGGGCTGGAAATTACCAATTACCCCTCGCAAAAAATTGTGGCCTTTGCCGTTCCGCTGAGAGACCGCACTTCGCGCCGCCAAGAGAGAGGCATCTGCCCACACTGGCAATAATCATAAAGTATAAAATGGCCCGAATGTGGCTTATTCAGCCCGACTCCTCGTAACACCTCCTCCAGCAGCAAGCGAAGAAGGCACTCAAATAAAACTCAGGTATCGCAGAGAAACAGCATTTTTATTATCAAGTACAAAGTGGCACGATGTGCAAAATTGCTTTTCCGCAAAAAGGCCTGTGGGAAATTCCAAAAAAACATATTCAGTCTCAGTGTGTGGCTATTCTCTGTATGACACTGTCATGACCTGATGTATTCTGTAAAAAGGACATGTTTTTGGATTAAAGACCAAACCATGACTTGGGAGCACATGGAACACATTTTTCCACCACTAGAGGGCGCACCCGAGCATTGCATGCAAACCGCTGGAAAGAGGCTTTGGGAGACCATCTTCACCTTCTTCATCCTCACCCCCTCCCCTCCAGTACACCAAGCAACCAACAACCACTGGGCAAGCAAGTCAAATGCGAGTGACGATGCAGGTGTATAACGCCGCAGACGTGAATTTCGAGCGAACCGGCTGGACACGCTAACGTTTGTCTGGTGGGCCACAACGGGTTCTAAAATTTGACAGACACCAATAAATATGTACGAGGGATATGTAGAAAACATACAGTGTCATGTAGCTTTATTGTCTATACAAAATGAATATAAGCAAAAGTTACAACAAAATATGTGTCTTTGAAGCCCCACGGTATTTAGCTCTTTAATGAAATGACTCTTAAAACACTGTAAAAATGGATGAAACTACTTGCTACTACTTACTTGCTATTAATATAATTTCTTCAAGTTCGGCGGGCCAGATTAAAATGTTTAACGGGCCGCATGTGGCCCTTGGCAGTAATTTGCCCATGCCTGTGCTAGTGTTTCATTCCACTTTGGAACGTTGGTGGGGCAACTGTTTCGATGGATGGGAGGAGGCAGAGATTTAGAGGAGTGTCAGTTGATTTTCCAATAAGCTGCTTTCAGTTGTTCACACAGACTAGAGTTAGTCTTCCCAGAGTGCAGTTTGTGATCACGTCAGCGCAGGCAGAGATGGAAGAAAACAATATCTTGCCTATGAAAAATGTAAATAAAATAAGACACCTGTCAAATTTGGGGGGAAATTGTGACAGCTGGCCTCTGTCTAGTCGGAAGCTGCTTTTCCTCTGCACTCTTAAATCCTCACAGGGCGGCGGGTCGCTCTCCAAATCCCACCTGGAGCCTAGCGTGATGTGCCAGACTCGCCTGTGATACAACCTCTGTTGCTGGCTGATTGCTGATTGTATCAGCTCGTAACCCCCCAACCCGCCTCAGTTACATTCAAACAGAACAGCCAAGCGACTAAAAGGGGGAATTGAAACTGCCTCGGACCTCGTGTGTGAAAGGGGGCTCTAGCCGCACAGCCGGACCAACTATCCAAACAAGAGGATAAAAGAAAAATTCTGGAAATCAAAAGAGACGCCCCACCTCAGATGAAATAACACCACTAGAGCTTCACATACCAACTTTTTATTTCCTTATATCTCAACAGTAGGGGGCCGTCAGGGCCAGCAAGGACTCCTCTGCTGCAATAAAGACACTCAGAAAATTAACAGTTTTTCCCCTAAATGTGATAATTAAGTTATTCTCCATAGTCTGTTTTTTTCATGTTATATTATCCACTTGGTTGCACTGTTTCCATTGTTGTATGTTACGGTGGAGTTTTTATCCAATCATCTTCCAGCTAGCTTGCTTTTCCAGGTTCCATGAAATCTGCCTGAGGCCTTCAGAATCAACATTATAGGCTCCGGTGTGCTGTAAGTGAACGGACCACAGTCAGTTGCGATAGTTAATCAGATTTAGAGTTTGCGATGCCAATGCCTTACGTTGAACTGTGATTGGATAAGCACTCGTGAGAGCCTGAAAGACTGAAGGAGGAGAAGGTAAACTGCTGAATCATCTGCAGTTTATAACATAAATAACGTGGTGCATTATTGTTTAATCGTTTTGCTGTGTCATACTCTTAAAGACAAATGCAAATGATCTGTTTACTTTAATTTTCAATGAATAGTTTCTTTTCTTACTGTCTCGTTGGGGTCATATAACGGCAAAAATGCTCATTTTTTTTAACAAACTTGTTCAATCTCACAAAGTGAACTTAGCTGGACTTATTAAAACTTTGTCGATTATTGTCTTAAATTTGAGTTTTGACATTGTTGATGGTACTTTGAGGTGTATTAATTAAGGTAGGACTAAGTACGACATCACTGAATGCCTACATGTGAAAGGCACGGCCCGTCACTTTATCTGAACATGATGAAAATCACTAATTGACCTGCAAAGGCTTTAATTGTCCAGTGCCAGATAACCTCCTCAGTCAGCAACTCCTGAAAATACCTCAGCATCGCCGGTCACCAAAACCACAAGTTTGACCAAGGCGACTGGATTCAACAGTGGCATAAACAACATGTGCACATAATGGGAATAACAATGCACGTTAAGTTGACCACAGTCTTTTAGGCTTTTCAGGGTGCTCGCCAGATACTAAATGATCCACAACAGCTACCTGATGCTAAGCTCAGTAGGTGAAGAAGAAAATCCCGGCTCTTCATGGCCTCGGGTGGCTGACTTTATCTCTACCAGACATCTCAGCGGGCAGACAGTGCTGAGGTCATAAGTTGCTCATTATGCAAACCATAACAACTGTTAAGATCAATGCATTCTCTAATTATGGGGTGCATTATTAAGTTTAAGATAAAGATCTTCTTGACACAAAGCCTTGTATCAAAAGCCAATAAATCTCTAGTGGCTGTCCAGTGTCCCGGGACCTGTTTATCTACACTTTTGTCCTCTTAAACACATTAATGCTGACCTGCGCTCTCCAAACTTTGCTCTTCATGGAGTTCCCAGGTGGCAGAGTTGAATCCATGTACAACTGAAGGACGTTTTAATGCCGAGATATTGATACAACATTCTCCTACCAGGGATAATCCCACATCTCCACAATCCAGGACCGAACCCCATCCTCCAAGATCACAACACAGCCCTTTGTGGGATCAGCTTTGACATGCGGTAACATGAAAGAATTTGCCGTCCCACAGCCACGTGTGACCAGGCTGAGGACCAGAATGAGGAGGAGGGCAACTGTGGCTGATTATACGTCTTCTATCCACAGCTGGGGCCCTCATTTCGTTTAATTAAAACATAGAACTCCCAAAATGTGGCACATTTTCATTAGTACCCCGTGCCATTAGTACCTCAGTTGTGACGGTCATCCAACAAACACACCCTCATTTCAAATAGGAAAACACTGCAAAGGGAGACGGTCATGATTTTATACCAGATTCTGAGACGGCAAGAGATCAACCAAACACAATCTTTTTTTTGACAACAATCTTAATTTTAAAAGTGTGTACTCCTGATTCTGAGTGGTGGTATTTCAATAATATAGAGGAAACTGTTTCAAAAGAAGTGGTAGTGTGGCCGAGTGGTCTAAGGCGCTGGATTTAGGCTCCAGTCTCTCAGGAGGCGTGGGTTCAAATCCCACCACTGCCAAGCGGGCACTTATCCAAATTCAGTGCCCTGCGATTAACTGCTGACTTGTCCAGGGTGTACCCTGCCTTCGCCCTATGACAGCTGGGATAGGCTCCAGCAGACCCCCCCTGTGGCCCTGAGCTCGGGAAGATGAATGAATGAATATTTTAAAAGAACACGAGAAAGAGCGAAGCATCTTTATACTCCCCATTTACCCTAAGAAACCTGAACAATGCGCTCTGGACTGCAACCCAGTAAACTAAAAGAACTTTATCTGGACAATGTCAGTGGTGAACACAGCCGTCAACAACTGGCCATGTCTGTTTGGTACAATGATGACAGAAGTTCAATTAAGCAAGTGGACACAAAAGAAATACGTTGTTATTGTAAAAATGCTTTTTTTTTGTAGCTTCAACCATCAAATGCTACACTCCCTGGTAGCTTTGTGAAGGCATCTCATGCAGGGGAATGGGATGGACATACATTTTGATTATAAATATTTTACCAAAATTTCAGGCTATTGCAAATGTAGAAAGATAAAAGGCTCAACAGGACTGTGGCACTGTTTACTTTTTATCCGTGTCCACAAGACAACAGAGACTAAATTTGAATACCAACCTTGTTCTCGTCAAATACATTGAAGACAAAGGAGGCAAACTTGGTGGGATCTCCAAAAGGGAAGAACTGCTTGTATATCTTTTGAAAGCCCACGGCATCCAGCTGCCCACTGGGACAATCTTTAATGAAGCCTTTGTACCTACGAAAACAAGCACAGAGACAGAGATTATTTTAGAGAGAGAGGAAATGACTAGCACAGAATACTAAAGTGACGCTATATTGAAATCAAGCAAGCAAGCGTTACCGATTCACTTTGAAAACCCCGATCAAAAAGGTCGAGTGCAGAGCTATTTGTCTCACATGCAGATAAGGAGATCGCTTTAAGCCAATAGCAAGCCCACGGAGGTTAACTCTAATCAGATTACTCCCTGGTATTATTTTGATAACACGCGTGACTGATAGATAAGTCGAGGGCTTCTTCCTCTCGCCCCTGAAATTGACATCCACGGAGCGACTTAATATCTCTATTAGACTAAATACAGAAGCATTTCAAAAGCAATTTCAAGTGCAGTCACTCAAAGCCAGGCGGGACTGCTTGTATGTCCACGCATGAGGGTGCAGTGGCCGTAAAGTGAAAAGACTGGAGCAGGTCACCGCAGAAAGAGAAAGGGTGGGAATGTTAGCCCTAGGGGAAATAAACACTATTTGCCAGAAAAGGGAAACAGCAACGCTTGTTCAATAGAAAACGGGCAGCAAAAAAAGCATTCCGCTTTGATCAAAGCAAAAGTGACAAGAGGTTCACGCAGCAGAGAGCCACGTGTTCCAATGCAATCCAGTGAGGGTCCTTCAGATACATCCAGGCTGTAATTACGGCCAAGAAGAGAGAGAGAGAGAGAGAGGGAGAAAGGACGTCTTAAAGAAGGCTGCAGCGCCTCGCTTCTCTTAAAAGTCTTTGCTTTTAATATGCCAAGGAGATCATGAATGCAGCTCTATGCAGCCACAGAGATGGGGACCCGCTTTGAGCAGCAGACGGAAACTAACTTGGACAAAAGGAGAAATGAGAAATGAGCAGAAACATGTACTTCTCATGTTTATAAAGCGTAAAAAAATTGTAAACGTACAGCTCACAACTGCACAGACTCCAATCTAAATTGCATTTAAAGTGCATAATATATTTCAGAAGCCGCAGCTGACCCATTACTACTTTAATTTGTAATGAATCACTAAGGAAACCCAACAGCTGAGTGCTGCAAATAATACCAAAGGGCATTAAAAGTGCAGTACATATTTTTCTGTTGTTATCGTTTTGTATGCAGTATGCGTAAATACTGCAAACATGGAATGGCATTGCTCGTTGCTAAAACAGCAAAGTGAGTGTTCTAAAAGCAAACCACTGGAATAATAACCATGAAAATAATAGTTTCAAAATCTTTTTTTTTTCTTTTTATCATAATTCACTGGCATGTAAGAGGGAGAATGACACTGGTTGCGCCCAGCTGGCTAACCAGGTGCAGGAACTGTATAACAGACCTGTCAAGTGCAGACA
Organism: Thamnaconus septentrionalis; assembly: GCA_009823395.1. Classification (NCBI taxonomy): domain Eukaryota; kingdom Metazoa; phylum Chordata; class Actinopteri; order Tetraodontiformes; family Monacanthidae; genus Thamnaconus; species Thamnaconus septentrionalis. The sequence continues at coordinate 18,782,879 of CM020507.1, forward strand.
GGAGCGAGCTACACGGTGGGCTATCAGGAGCATCGGTTGCACTGCATCCATGACAGAGCTGCCATTCCTCCCATTATAAGTCAATGAGTCGTACAAACGGTTTGGAAATTGGTCATCTCAAGGTAGAGAAACCACACAGTATTGCCTTTTAAAATTGCTCTACCGAGAGACACGTCAACCGTGCGGTGACACACAAGCTCCTCAACAAGAATTCACGGTGGATAAATGAAGAGTGCAGGGTTGAGACGTGCACGCTGCAGGCGGGGAGCTTGACAGAAAATGTACTTTAGCTGCAGTAGCAGGCGGAAATTTCCTTTTTCCCCTCTTGTAATGTGCATAATATGCCCGAGCTAGATTCGCCTGTACTTCATGAAATAATCAGAATCCAAGTGACTCCCCTGCCCTGCTTTGCCTCGCATGCCCAGAGACATGGAAGAGGAGACGGGCTACTAAAAGTGTGTGTTATGGCCCGGTCCTTGAAAACACAGGCTCTCTCACAGGACAGAGGGTGACTCAGAGCCCTTCCCATTCCCCTCATCCTTAAGAGCCGTTCAAAGGAATCAAATGGGTCGTGAAAATCGCTGCGCTATTAGTGCCTAATCGTCTCGTCCCCGAGAGAAAATCAAACAGTTTATTTTTTCACCTCTACATAATGTACATTGTGGGAGGACGACAGCCAAACATCACAGCAGCTTGTTCCTGAACAACCTCTGAAATCTGTGCTTACTTCAGCTGACCTTAAACTGTACTTGCTGGTTCAGAAAACAAGACACACAGTGACAGCGACACTGGCGCACACTGGCTGGTTTGCTAGCTGTAGCTAATTTAGCTACTTTAGCTAAATTAGCTGCTAACCCTGGCATTAAGGTAGTAGTATCCTGTGTTCTTAAACTCCAGCAGAGCCAGACGCAAATGTCAGCAATTTTAAAGATTTGACACAGCACCCCCTAGAGACAGAATTGTTTATCACAACATTTTAAAATATAACTCTGAGGTTATGGAACATGAATGAATACACATAACAATGAATATGTTTTCATCTACTCTTAATTAATACAATGTGTTGATGATTCATTAATTAGCGTTCATTTTTAGGTGCGAAAACCAAAAATCTTACCACAACTCCTTTAATGTCTTCAGGGTAAAAGTATTAGACTTTACACACATGATATTTCAATAGAGTTGCTTTCATACTGTTTTACCCTGAAATGAAATGATGATTTCTATGCGGCTCTGCAATAAAAAGGGCGACTTGTCCAGGTTGCCTTCGCCCCAAAGACAGCTGGGATACTTCCAGCACCCAAACTGCAACTCTGTGCAGGAGAAGCAGGTATTGAGAATGAATGAACAAACAAATGAATGAATGAATGAATGAATGAATGAATGAATGAATGAATGAATGAATGAATCCATTTAAATGCAAGGACTTGCATATGCAAACACTTTTGGTTTTAGGATGTAAATGATACCCAGGCCTTGTCAGCCAGCTCATAGATATGACCCGACTGGGCATGAAGAGCCTTGTTTGGGCCTCTACAAACAAGGCTCAACAGCACATTTCACATTAAAGCAATAAAAACACATTCTCAATGGGAACTTGAAGGATCAGCAGCGCAAACATTTTTCGCTCAACGTGAGCGACTCATCCGAGTCGTGATGAGAATCACCTTCCTTTGTCGGGAACACGCTGTGTGCGAGAGGCTTGATTCGGTGATGCTGGCGCTACGGCACTCAAGTCACGCTGCGTTCGAGGTAGCGCAATAAAGCGACGCTGCGCCCGCGGACGTGAGAACGCGCGGCTCCGGATGTCGCAGGGGAGCGAGTGCGGCGGTGATGATGTCATTCTGAGCTGGCACCGACTGACTCGTGGCTCCTTGGCATCCGCCCGCGGTTCGCGAAAGTGTTGCGCAGGATGTTTCCAGTCTCTCCCGCCTCGCTGGCGGTTTTGCTATTGATTTGAGGTGGGCCTGGAGCATCCTAATGGCTGCACCCTTAGAGGACAATCAGCGAGGGGAACAAATTTAATGCGCGATGCAGGCGTTTCTCTTCCTCCCTCCCCTAATTCCGCCGCGCCTGTGCTCTAATTACACGCCATCTGGCATTTCCCCTGGTAAAACTCCCTCTCGTCCCTCACACCCGGGCCGCGTTGATTGCCGCTGATCCTTCCAAAGTGAGGACTCGCGCGGAAGTTTCCCGCGAGAGGCGATGGCGAGCTCGCTGGGGGTAGGAAGAGGGTTCTGTTCTGCCTCAGCGCTCGCAGATTCTCCAAACCTGCCACCACCCAGCCACATCCAGTGATGCCACTACTGCTACTGCTGCTGCTGCTGCGTGGCTCTGAATGTGCCCTCGCTCCTGCTCCTCCCAAAAAAGAAAAAAAGAAAAAAAGCAACCCATAACACGGGACAAGAACAGCGCCTGGCTCTCGAGGCACGGCTCTTTTCATGCATGCCAAATTAGGTCATGAAATTCAAAACCGAGGCAGGAGAAGTGAAGTGTGAACGTGGAGGAAGACGATCACTTTATTACAAAAGCCCCCTCCGATGACAATGCGATATTTTTATTTCTTTATTTATATATTTGTTTCCGAAGAAAGACAATAGACCAAAAGCAACGCGCAGCAAACAAAAGTGATGACTACACTCGCGCCTGAATCATCTCGGTAAATAAAGACGCGCTGCCTGTCTCTGATGCCCGTGCCAGTGGCCGTCGTGTGCCAAAGCCTTCACACAAATAGTCAGGACGCACGGCGGAGCGGTGACGATCAATCTCACCAAGTGCCTGTGGTTCAAACATATTTATCAGTGGTGGGACGTCAGGGCCAGCAAGCCTAGGAGTGCTGGCCTAAAGGCCTGAAGTTATTCTCCTTAGCCTATTTAATAACCGCATAGTTGCTCTGAGAGTTTTCATCCAATCATTTTCCAGCCAGCTTTGTGTTGTCAGGTTCTGCAGAATTTAACTTTGGCCAGCAGATTCCACATCGCTGGACCTTGTCCACTGTAAGTGATCGGACCACAGTCAGTTGTGACAGTTAATTCGGATCTGAGGTCTGCAACGCCGAACTTTACATGTACAGTATGTGTCCTGTGATTGACATCACTGAGAGCCTGAAAGACTGAACTAAACCCGTGAATCACCAAACTACGACGACGAATCCACGACGGCAGAAGAAGGTGAAGGTCAAGATTTAGTGGCCGAACCATCTGCAAATTACAATGTAAAAAATAACTTGGAGAATTGGTGCAGCAGTTGCGCCAACATGTTCAATTGTTTTGCTGTTGTATATTCTCAGAAACAACTAATTGCAAATAATTGGTTTACTCAATGAATTGTTTGTTTTGTTATCGCCTCATTGGTGTCTTACATGAAATGGCAACAACGCACAGTTTATTGGACAAACTTGTTTAAGGACTTTGTTGACTAATCTCTCAAAACAGCCGGTTTTTCAACTTTGACAGTAACCATGATCTTAGTTTCCTACTCTTAATTGTGAATGCATATTTATTATTCATATTAAACGCTCCAGAAATTAAGTGTTGCTCGACTGGCCTATATTAAGCTGATGTGCAGCCCAAGTTCGTTCTGTATAGATTCTCACACAGGAGTGTCTTATTGATAGTACTATGAGGTGTATTAATTTAGGCAGGGCTAAGTAGTACATCACTGATGGCCAAGGCTGTAATATAATGGTGATATAATTGCAGTAATGTGGTAGTTGATGATGTTTAATAGCTGCATATAATATCTTGTTATAATGCATTTTGATGAAGACTGCAATGAGATGCAGGTGACGTGAAGTGAATGATAGGAGGTTTGAATAAGTTTTGTACTTCTTCCGACTCCTTTTTAAGCATATTTAAGTTTCTGGATATTTGTTTTCTTTGAGTATTAGGTTGGTATTTTTTTCTCTATTTTTTCTCTTTCTTATTTTATTATTGTTATTTGTGTTTTTTTATGCTCAGATTAAAGAATTCCATTCAATTCAAAAAGGTGTGAAATGCACAGCTGTTTTCGTATAAATGCACGTTTACATGCAAAAACACACGCGCTGAATGAATGCAATGCCTTTGCGAACCCCTGGGGTCATGCAAAGGCCGCACCTCTGCAGGAAGATCAGCGCCCATGTGGAGTCTGAAGCAAGGAATCTGACATGCAGAATGAATAATGGGCAAGCTTAGGGAGGCTCTGTGGGCCATACATGAGAGGATGGCTGGAGAGAAGAACATTATTGCAGACTTAAGATTTATTCATTCGTTTCCCGTCCTTGTCACACACTGCGATAACACTCAGTTTAAGAGTGGGATTAAATTCAAAGATTTAAACCCCACCACCGGGGACAATCAAACTGTTTTGGATTTCAATTTTCGGGGAGCTCATGTCGTCCATCTTTTTATTGAGCAGCCGGGGAACTGGTCAATAAATATAGCACACGTTTGTAAAAATAATACATTTCAGCAGGAAAACTAATTGAGATGAATGAATTGGCAAATGATTTGCATACACTTAACTAAAAAAAATACAAAATGACACTGGAGCAGCAGGGTCGCAGAGGAATGCAGGAATGCATGGCAGAGTTGCTACTATCAGTGTTATCAGCCTGGTAGGGCTTCAAAGTCATTCTATTTTCAGAACTTATCTGTCCGTGGGGCTGAGTGAGGGAGATGGCTTCAAATAGACTAGCAAACAAATAGTAAACATGCTGTTTCCATAATCTCAGGGAAAAAAACAACATGTCAAAGCTGATTGTACAATTGGGCCAAAAATAGGAGGCCTGATCGTGAGCGACACCATTTTGATTAAAAAAAGAGTACGACATTAGGAATGGAACACTTCCATTAAATATGAGAAGAAGAAGAGATGCACTCACCATTGTTGCACCTCTTTCTCCGTGACTGCAAGAGAAATGAAGAGTGACTTTAGCACAGAAGAAGAGGCTGCAGGTCAATTTTTAACAAAAGTCAGTCGGAATTAAAAAGTGACTTTATTCATCATTTTGGTTAGTTCCTTTAAAAAGAACAACACTTCAAACTCAGAGATGAGTTTGTAGAGAAAACACATCGCTACTGATGACACGAGTCCACAGAAGAAGATGAAACTGGAGAGTGAAGAGAGGGCAGGGGAAGAGGAGGAGGAGTTTGTAGAGTGTTAGCTTGCTGCATCTCCTACTGAACATCATGAATAACAACCCCTCCCAGACTGCGCAACCCCAAACATTCGCCGGAGTATAAAGCCCAGAGCAGCGAAAAGACAAACAAGGCAAAGGGAGTAAAGGTCAACTGCAGATCTAAGGAGAACATTTAGGAGGCAGGATGTGTTATCATGCATGCACAAAAACTGTTATCCGCCGGGCGCCAGCGTCTAATTAACCAACACCCTCGCTGCTTCCCCCCCTGTGTCCTTACCCACTCTCTCTCTCTTTCTCTCTCAAGTAAAAGCAATTTTCATCCTCTCAGCTCTGGGGGGTACTAATGAAAATAAGGGCTGGAAATCGATAGTGGTGGCTCAAACCGGGAGGTCCTTGGAGACAGAGAGTGAGAGGCCGTCTCAAATCATACCGCCTCAGGTCTGAGGATGGCCGCCGCTGCCTCGCAAGGGGCCGCAGCCGACGCACACGGCTTATAAATCCAAACAGCTCGCAAGTTAATCAATAATGTCGCCACTTCACTGTTTAACCTTGATGGTCAGGAAAACCGACGGCAGCAACGTTCGCTAAGGAGTCGTTTACCTTGTAAAGGGCGTCACGTATATTGACTATTCTTAGCATGTTATATTTGCCCGGGCATATCATTGTGGCTCGCGCTAGCTAGATTCTATTCATGTCGGCTGATCAGTTAACATTTAGGCGAAGGCTTTACTTGCTTCTGAACAGGCTGCCATGTGTGTTCACTGGCCATTTCTTTTGGAAGAATGTTAAATAGCTGATAGCACGAAATGCTAATCAGGGATTCGCATGGCGACGGCTCTGCATTTAGACTCGCAGACGTGGCGAAGACAACCTGCTGAAGTTCAAAGGAGGAGTTGCAGCTCAGAAAGTGGCCAGTCAGTACATGTAGCAGCTACCTTTTAGACTCTTATCTTATAGAAGTCTCTTCTTTGCTCCAACTCATCAGATGTTTTAACTTGTTTGAGTCTTTTTGCCCCATCCAAGTTGACACAGTGAAATGTGATGACTGCAAAAGGTTTCGCCAAAAAAGAAACCCAGTCTGCTAAATGTTGCCATCCTATTCCAGAAGCACAGGTAGATTCATTTAGGCACATAAATTACCATCTTATCATCATGTGCAGCGAAAATATGCAGGTAACAATTGTCACATAAATAATTAAAAATGACACATGTTTACAATGCAGGTTAACTGACACCTCTGAAATATTAAACAGACATCTGCCAGTTGTGCTTCGAAGGTAAATAATGGCAGCAAAGATCACTGTGAAGGTTTAGGTACTGAAATTAAAAATTGAAAGTTGAAAAGACAGCAATAAAAGTAATATGAGGACTGATGAAGGGCCTGCACCACATTCTCCCTTCCCTGCATTTTCATGTCTTTTGAATTAATTGTTTAATCTTACAACACTTTAATGCTTATTTTGAGACACACAAATATGTATATACTTTTTTTAAAGGTTGTGATTAAGGCTAAAAGTTCATTTTAAACTTGCAATAACCTGCTGAAATATGAAAATGATGGGCCATTCGATATGGTTTGCAGTATTTTTAAAACAGGTATCACATTGACAACTTGATACCTAATAAGTGTCTATCATTACTGCTGTGGCATCTTTATGTATATAAAGATGTTTGGATTATAGATACTGTTCAAAACAGGCTTGCATTCATAGATTGCCTAAGGCAGGGGTGGGCAGACTTTTTGACTGGTGGGCCACAATGGGTTCTAAAATGTGACAGAGGGGCCGAAGCAACAGCAGATTGATGGAGTGTTTTTGGTGAGCCACCTCAGAGGAAGAAAAAAAATTGTGGGATATGTATAAAACCTGCTTTAATAACTGAAATTGACAATTAACCAAGCATGACAGCAAAATATGTGTCTATGAAGCTCAACAGTATTTAGCTTTTTATAAAAATGACTTTTAAAACGAAAAGATGGATGACATTCAGCTATCTTCCTACTTATTCACTATTAATATAACTTCTGGATTCAATTCCGGGCCGGATTAAAATGCTTTCTTTTCCACTTTCTTATCCACTTTTCAGAAAACATGCTGACAAAATCAGCCCTTTGTGATGTCACAAAGGCCACTGTGACACATCTAACAGGTTAGCGGCAGCGGCCCCAGACAGGTTGTCCATTCTGCCCCCTGAGAGGGCCTGACAGTTGCCTTCCTTTCAATTCTCTCCCAGACAGTGAGGCTGTGTGTCATTACTCTGGCTAGCCGCTCGTGGAAAAACAGTTGCAGCCTCACCTGTAGTTTAAAAGGGTGTAAGTGGAAACATTAAAGACTTGTCTGGCTTCACATGGGAAGAGCAGCAGTCCAATAAAAGTCTCTGCAGGATGTAGCCAAGGCCTCTCTAATAGGACAATGATTTTGTTTGTTGTCAAAGCCTCAGAGAGGCGAGTAGCAACTATGTGCAAAGTCAAAGTGCTCTCGTAGCCCCTGGAGGGTGAACAGGCTATGCAACCTCATACTCTCCTGTTTAGGGATGATTACATTATTGTCCCATATCACTGACTGGTTTTCTGTCATAACTTTTATTAAATGGAAGCCATGGCAAGTTGCCTGGGTTTCGGACCACATTGACTTTTGAGGCCAATTTAGTGGAAGCTTGGCTCTGCGGACTCCTGTGAGATTGACCCTGACTTTTATTGCCCTGGAAAGGACCACGTGATAGGTTTCTAGGTAAACTGCCGAGCAGTTTATTTCTCTCAAGCAAAGCAACTTTATTTATGGTCGGAGATAAGCCACCTGGGCCTGGCCCTGCCGCTGGTCTGGCCCCCTACTAATCACAGTACCACATCATCTCTATTTCTGGTACTTGATTAACTCAGGTGGAAAAAAATATATCCATCAGATCATTATTTTTCATCCTAGACTTCACAAATCCCTGAGAAGCAGTCTTGCACGATCCGGTTCCATATTTCTATCAGCGTTCATCCTTCACCCACAGTCACAGTGGGGGATGGAAGCCTCCGCCTGCTGTCTTAAAACCAGGCTACTCCCTGGACAAGTCACCGGTTCATGGCAGGGTCATCCCAAAAAAACTTTGTGGATTTCTATAAATCAGCACATTTAACCCTCTGTTAACAGCTTCCCAGAGAAATGCTTAGTTTAAGCTTCTTCCTGACGCTTTGTTTTGTTTGACAGGTGAGAGATTAAAGATTAAGGATTAAATTTAAAATAGATTTGGCAATGGCTACTCGGGTATTTTAAAGGACTTGAACTGGACGGTCACAATTCTGAGGTATCTCCACAAGAGGGAGCATTTTACTCAAAAAACCTCATCCACTAACTTTTATTCTCTAAACTGTAGTTGGACCTGTAGTGAGTATTAAGGCAGTAGCAACGGCAAAGGTGTTTCTTATGCTTATAAGAGTGCTTACTAAAGATGGATTCCACTTGTTCAACTTATTTCAAAACCTAGGTTTGATACCTGTTCCAGATCAATATACTGTTTGATGCCAGATGTTAAAATCAATCCATTTTATCATATTGTGATTCAAATCAGGATTTCCTCCAAATCAAGTTAGTTGGATTCCCGTCCATTGCCGCTACATCCTTGGCACAAACATTGTATTTGGCTTTATTTTGATCCACCTCGATGAAGTGGAGCCACACTCAGACTTCTTCATGACACATGTCTTTCATTCTAGCTTCAACAAAAAGTGGCACTTATCTTCAGTTCACTCCTCTATAATGTTACTTGAGATCTTGACACATACTGTATGCCAAATGATCATTGACTCACAGCAGCTCAGATCTACTTTCTTGGATGTTGGTTATTGGATATTGATTAATTTTTCAATATCTAACTGGATCGGAGCATTTCAGACGGTGCTACAAATGGATCCAAAATGGTTGCAAGCACTGAGCCCTAAAGCACTTACAAACATTTTTAAGAAGTAAAACTGTAATATGTTACGCAATATTTAACTTTTGGCCAACCCCTGTCACAACCTGATTGATTAAAAATACATATATTCTAGTTACATTGTGTACCATCTGTATAGTCTGATGGTATTTTCTCCCTGTTAGAGCCTTTTTACCCAATCCCATACACGGACAGTTAAACAAGAATGTGGCCACCACGCCAGCGGAAGCCACTCCAACATATGCTGCATCGCCCTCAGGGTGTCGAAAACACAGCGAGTTGAGAAGCAATTGAGGACAGGAATTGCTGACATGAATGCAAACAGAACATTTTTGGATTACACTTTGTCCTCCAGTGAATTAAGAACACAGGATGTGACTGCTAGCCCAAAACATCCTCCTGTTGAAACATCCAGGGGCTGATGTATTATCATATCTAACATACCAAGTGGAGCTGGCTGGTCTGGTAGCAAGCTAGCTTGAACAGATATCATTGGAATATGACACATGGACACACACTACAGAGGGCTAAGCAGCCAAGCACATTTCCCAACATCGTGTCACTACTATTATGTTGATGCTATACACTTAGATTCTGACTGCTATGTTAGAACCTGCATCTTTCAAACTACCACAAGGCTACACATCTACAAAAGGACTACAGTCCTGAACAGGGCGCAAATCTAAGATGGCACTACTGGTTCTTCAGTCAGCAAACACAGAGTCATTTTCCACACCCAGCTTCCACCGCCACTGAAACACAGAGGGAGGCATAGACGTGGAAAAACATAAGAAGTCCCCAATCTGTCAAGAACAGGAAGCGGAGTGGTGGCTAAAATGGCAGACAAGGCTCCTCGTGGGAGAGCAAAAGAGAGGAGGCGAAAGGATGAAGGAAAGGCAGAAATGATGAAAGTCTCGAGTGTGGCAACAAGGGAGAATGATCACGCTGGTAGAAAAAGCTCGGTGCCCCTCTCAGCGATGCTAACCAGATAAGATCCTAATTATACTATTCCATTCCGTGCTCAAAGAGGGCAATTAGGGGATGGAGTGAGGGAAAAAGGGGGAAAGGCGAGTGGCGATGGAGAGCGGACAGGACGGCGGGAGAGCAGCCCGGCCCAGCACGAAGCCCAATCTTCCTCCACAGCAATTTCCTGCCACGCATCAGCTTTGCTTGGAGGGACCCACCGCACAAATAACACCGTCATTAAGAAGCCAATGGATGTCAAATCCCACCCACACCTGCACGCTGTACCGCTCAAATAACAACACAGCGGCGCTCTAGAAATAACTTGCAAAGCGATTAATAAAGCCACTTCGGAGGACGAGCCGGGGGGCCGGTGAAGTGTGGGAGGTAAACAAATACATCTGAGCGCGAGATTAGCAATTTTCCGCCGCTGTTCGAAGAGAAAAGGACCCTGAACGCACGGTTTCTCAAGAAGTTAGCTGGAAGGGAGCAGATCCGCGTCCAAGTTGGTTCCCAGGCTCCAGGGTTTGGGTTCGGCAACCACAGTCACGCTAAGCGTTCTTGTGGCGACGGCGTCCGTGACCACAACACGTGTGGCATGGCATTAATACATTGACACCGTTGGTATTCCCTGTCTCAGTACAGATTAGCTTATATCAAACATGAAAGCGGAAAAATTGTTTAGAATTTCAATGTATCGCCAAAGTCAGGGTTTTATTATCTACTGTGTGGCAAAAAATTGCAGCATTAAAGAGTCTGTCCTCCACCGACTGTGGCAGGGACATTGTCTTACTCCCACACAGTCCAAATGAACAGCTTCTGCACGTCAAACACAAGCTGGAAATATTACAAAAAAAGACCTGACAATACTTACAGTATGTTTTCCGTGTCAGCTCTTCCACAACCTCCGGCTTCAGTTTGCTGTTTGATTTACCCATCGTGATCTTGAGCTCTCCTCCACACCTCCAAATCCACTTTGGCACCGAGCACCTGTTACTACCTCCTCGCCGGTCTGCTCGTCTGCCAAAAACACACACAAACCAAGAGCAGTTCAGGTGCAATGACACAAGAGGGGAACAAGGGAAACACACTATTGTTTTTGCCTTCTGACGGAGGGGAAACAAGTCCGGGTCAGGCTGGCGGTCTGAAGCCAAATCCCTGACGGGGGCCCCTCGACTGAAGCCAGGTGTGCCGAGTCTATCTGAGAGCCGCTGAGTGGCTGTCAAGACAGCCTCGCGTCTTCACAGCGGACGGGGAAGAGTGTCGCTCGGATCTGTTGCTACCTTTCGTCCTTGGATACAAGAGTCACTCAGTGGCTGGGCTGGGCTGAGCACGCTCCCTCTCTACCTCCCTCCCACCCTTCCTCCCTCCCTCACAGTCGGCCTCTGTTCTTCTCACTCCTCCCAGCCCTCCTTTCCCACCGCTATCTCTATCGCTCAGCCCCAACTTAATGTCGAAGAATCCTCCCTTTTGACAGCCGCGATAAGGAGGTGCGCAAACCCAAAGACAATTCAATTCATTATGGTTCAGGGAGTTGAAGCTGAAGGATTGCTTTTATTTCTTTCTTTTAAAGAGGAAAAACTTCATCCACGTAGTTCTGCAGTCTCAGATGCCAGCTGAAAAGAGGTCTGCTCTTGCTTTTTTTTTTTTTTTCTTTAAATAAAATAAAAATAAGTGTAAGCAAGCTGTCTTTGCAGGCTCATAGGCAGGATTTGAGGAGTGACAGTTTTCTTTTCTTCTCCGTTCTGACTCATAACTCTCCCCTCCTTCCAGGCCTCACGACAGCATGGTGCGCTGATTTCTTTCTCTCCGTCACAGCGGGCAGGAGATGAGGGATGATGATGGAATTTCTTTGGATCTGGGCACAGCAAACGGCATGCGCCCGACGCCCATAACCACAGCTGCTGACTAAAACCACAGCGAGAGAGAGGGGAGAGAGAGAGAGAGAGAGAGAGAGAGAGAGAGAGAGAGAGAGAGAGAGAGAGAGAGAGAGAGAGAGAGTGTAGGCACCTTCACTGCAAACTTTTGTCCTCTGTGCTCGCAGCGGGTGGTGGTGATGTCCTTCTGGGGGATGTCATGCTGCCCAACACCATCCCGTCTGTGGTCCACATGGAAGAATGAAAAACAAATAGCGGTCAAACAGAGAGCGACAACACTGCAGCGTTTTAATAATAACTGGGGGAAAAGGCAGCGACCTCGGGTTAAAAAGGAAAAATTCGGCAGTGGCTGCTTCTGCTGCTGCCCAAAGTCACCGAGGGCGAAAGCCATAAATTAGCGGGGGTTAAAGTGGCAGGAAATGAGATGAAGTTACGGCAATTTACAAAATGGAACCCGAAAAAAACGAAGAAAAAAGAAACAAAGCGAAAAATAAACTTCAGGTGTCGAAATATCTAATATAAAGCCGCGTTTCCGGGGGTCGACGAGCATTAAAGCACGGCGGCGGCGGCGGCTGCAGCAGGTGGGATGTTTCCGGAAGGCACCATAGCAACACAGAGACAGTTCGCGGCACCGTGAGGGAGCAGCGAGGTGAAGCAGCCTGCTAGTCACTGTGCTCTCGACGCCCCGGCGGCTCCCACGTTGTTTCCCACAGAAAGGCAAGCTAGTTGACTGAAAGCGCCAAAGAGCAGGGAAACATACCTTGAAGGAAATGGAAACGGTTCCACAAGAAGTCACTTCCAAATTTGAAACGGTAACAAGGCGAGGGGGGTCAAAGTCGCCGCCGTCCAGTCAGTCAGTCAGTCAGTCAGGAGGAATGACGCTGACCTCCCTCCCTCCCGCCTCTTCGCCGCTGTGTTCCTCCGCCGAGTGCCGGAGCGACTCGCTCACTGCTGCGAGGATGGCAGACCGCGATGTTCTGATGCCGCCGTCAGGCAGTGACGTTGCTGCCGCCGCTGCTGCCTCCGCTGCTGGCCCCGACCCACTCAGCCCTGTGCCACTGACGTCGCGGTACCATTACTTACACACACTGACTCTTTGTGTGGCTCAGGACTTGCGAACGCTTAAGCGTCTCGCTCCAGTATTGCACTCTTAAAAAAATAACGTCTGCGAGGAACTTTAAGGACGTCGTGGAATGCCTTTGTAGTGTTCCCGGTTTCATCTGAAGTTCATGGATTAGGAGGGAGGGTTTATTCAATTAAATAATGTTATGTCTGAATTGACTTTGAACTGAATTGAATTGAATTTGAATTTGAATTGAATACTTCGATCATGTTAATTATAACAAAAAACAGCTAAATAAAAAAATAAAACAGAAAAAATAGAAGCTGCATTTAGCTACTTTAGCTTCAGTCAGTCATTACCGTGTTTATAGTGAGTATATTAATCTGCCTTTGTCTTAACGTGTCACCACACAACACTAAATGATCCAAACTGAGAATATTGTACGAAAATCGCCATATACATGGCTTATGTATATTATATAGTTTCTTAATTTTACCCATTTTCAATTGATATTTTATTATAGTCTTTTTAATACGTTTGGAAGGGCGTGGAAATTAGTTGGTGAAACATTTTCACTGAGAAACTATATTTCTGTAAGCCAAACTAAAACTTTTCTCTCTGTGCGCCTATGGAATGTTGTGTCCTTTAAAAGCATCAGGCTGAAAATCACTAACGTTCCCATGATAGAGCGAAGCTGAATACATCCATCCTTCAGACGCTGCCTGTGGAAAATTACTGAAAGGTTTTCTCTGCGCCTCCTTTCTTATCTGCTTTAGCTCCTGGGCTGTCTCTTTTGAAAAGAAAAATGAAATGATAATGCCATCAAACTATAAATGTGTGCATTTGGATTCTCTACGACACTCAGCGCTTCTACAGAAATACTACCTATTTCCTTTTAGATTAAACCCTGCTCCTGCAGGTACACCATAGGAACCAATTATACTGAGATACATAGTGTGTAGAGGCCCCTTCAGAGCACCTTCGTTGTTGTTGTACTAGTTATTAAAGGGCAGTAGTGATAAATACATTCTTTACACTTTCTAAGATAAAAGAAATATGGGTTAAGGTTCGGATAGGTAACCCTTGCAATGATTTAAAGTATTATTATAAAAGTTAAATTTAAAAAACATGTAATAGATACGTTTATAAATCATGTAACAGAAACATTCATAACTGCAATTAGTGTGTACTCACTATGAACTATTCTTCTTTAACAAATACCTTTGTTGTCTTGGCATTGTTTCTCAACTTGTATGTTTCATTATGATTGAAGCAACATTCAATGCAAGGATGAAGGAATAAAAATGTAAAACTTTAACCAAACCCCAATCATAAGGCGTCATTTTATTTTACATGCAAAGAGCAGCCATAGGCTGGACCTTATAGTCACAAGATTATTCCAGTCAGCATCAATAAAGACGTAGGACAATCCTCCTCCGCTTTATTTTTCTGTAATGTATTTAAAATATTGCCTAAATAAGTGCTGCCATCTTTTGAATTTCAACCCGCATTCCCAGTGGGTTACTTTGCTGCAGCAATCACAAGCTAGCTGGCTTAAAACATAAATTGGCTGCACTCAAGTGGTGCTTTCACACTCATGTGACCACTTAAAGGATTTCATACAACATGCCACATTCAACCATTCACTTATCTATTCATTCAGTGATGGTGGGGTGCTATACAATTGAGCCCACCAATCAGTGGGAACACACACACACACACACATTTGCATGGACACGTCAACCACAAACTGGTGGTGACAGGAACACCACCAGTTTCGTCTGATGTGTAGATGACAGCTTCCATTACCTCCTTATCCAAAACCATCTGCTTGTGATACTTCTAACTACTGTATCCTAAATTTCAGCTGGCATTCCAGCAGATATTTTATTCACAATTTGATTTTGGGCCACCCACTACAGGGTAAACTTGTGGGAGGAGCTTGTTTTTTATTAGATGTTAACAAAACCAACCACGACGCAATCAAAATGATTTGTCTTTAATTTTAATATACATTTTTTGTTTTACCAAACAAAAGGTAAGCGCAAACCTTAAGATTGCATATCCCTGAGGATATTGTCAAGAGCTGTTGTCTTGTTAGGCCACAAATATATGCCACTGCTGACCAAAATACACGGTGATGCCTGCAGAGGCTTAATGTAATGGTGTTTTTTTTTTTTTTAACACTGAATAGGAGTGATTTAGAATTGTGAGACTGTAAAAGAAGTGTCCAATTTGAAAGTGAATGTTGAATGCTTAGGCAAAAACACATGAATATGCTAATTGGAAAGGTTGTTGCTTAACTTGGTAAGAAAGAATGCAACATAAGAATGAGGAAATACGGTGAGGGGGAGAGAGAAAAGTTCTAAGGCAGATTAATATTCTGCAGTTTTCACGTGTACACTGTTTACTTAGGCAAGTGATTGTTCTCTATTATTCTCCATTTCCGTTTTTTGTGACTCATCCGTCTTCGTCGTGTCACTCATGCTCCAGTCCGACTTTGTATTCAGATCTTTTCACATGGAGTCTATTAACATTCCCGTGCCATCAGCTGCAGTCAACACATGTTCATGTTGCTATTTTACTTTCGTATTATCAACTGCTGTGCCATTATGCCATAGCCCAAAGCTCTTTTGCGTATTCACAGGGGGATCTAAATGTAGGCTGTGTGGCCTAGCCATCTTTTAGTATTCTGTGCCCTTCCTGCAGTCCCTTCTTGCAGTCCACTGCAGTTACAGTTTCACTCTCACAGGAATAAAGGGAACCAAGCACAATGAAAAGAAAAGGCGACGGCCCTGGCAAAGTAAAGTCAATCATTGGAGAGTTTCTAACGTTGTGATGCTGCACGCCGTAAAACAAATATTAATCTTTCAGTTGAAACACTTTAGTCTTTTGGCTGTCCATTTGTCAAGCACAGCTTGAGTTTGATTAAAACTCAAGACAAATTAATTCTGTCCCTCAAGGCTTGATTTTAATCCCATTATTTATGACAATGTTTGCCACATCAGGTATTTGTTATTTTCGTCTCTCTATAGATCAAAATGTGCCAGTGCGTTTGAATTGACGACCTTCATTAGCGCAAGTGTTTCAACTATGTTTCAACTCAAATCTATATGGCAGATCAGCCATAGTGTGCTTCTCACTTGGGCGCCTTTTTGATAACCTTTGGTTTGAAACCAATACATCAATATTTTCGCATTACGATCTAGTTTTTGAATTCTGTTGTTTCCCCACTGAAAAGAATGGCGTACTCTGCATTTAAGTCTTAAAATCACAGCAGCATGAAATCTACATGTTATCATTTCTCCTTTTCTTTATTATCAAGGCAAGTATAAGAAGCCTGCTCCCTAACAACAATCTGGCATCATTTTTTTTGCAGATATTTCCTCATTTATCGGAAACCACACACAATAATCAT
This sequence comes from Thamnaconus septentrionalis, assembly GCA_009823395.1. Lineage (NCBI taxonomy): Eukaryota > Metazoa > Chordata > Actinopteri > Tetraodontiformes > Monacanthidae > Thamnaconus > Thamnaconus septentrionalis. The sequence goes on from CM020507.1 coordinate 18,799,240, forward strand.
CAACACATCACGAACACAAGAGCTTCATTTAGTGCCCCTGCATTGTCGTTGTATCATCACAACATGCTGACATATGCTGGAACAGTTGGGGAGGACTGCTGGAGCAAAACTGCCACGGAGACTATCAGGGTATTTTGTACCGCTGCTGGGTTTAAGCACCCTCATGTTGCCATGCACATTGGAAAAGTCATCAGCTCAGCGCTGACAGAACGCCCTCGCCGCAATATTTGTCTTCATTAGTGTGTAAAAACTAGAAGGTACCACATTCTCTGTTAGCAGGGAGAAACACCGTTAAGATCATTGATATTAAATGAATCACAGTGTGAGGACGGCCTAATCGACGCGCGCACAGAGCCCATAATGACCGAGAGAAACACTGGTGTTTTTTCGGACAAACTGATGTCTTGCGGGCTTTCGCTTTGTGATATTTTCGTGTGTGGCTTTTACTTTGATTCAACATCTGGCCCGTCAATTTGACACCGTTATAAATAGCCACAAACCTAACAAGAAATACATCATCAATGACTGAAACATGAAAGACGTCCTAGATTTAACCAAGGCTGTGTAGTTATACAAGTTTAAAGGCTGAAGAGAAGGCATGAGCGGAAGACGCAAATGACGCTTGAAGGCAGATTTGTTTGATTTTCTGAAAGAATCGTCTTTTGCAAAAAAAAAAAAAACATATATGTGAAGGTTCATTCATTAGTCACCTCTGGATGACAATGAAAAGCAAATAAACTCAAGGCTGTTCATCTTTTAGGTCTTGTCTTACCAACAACAACAAAAAAAGCTTTGGAACCTTTTTGCTAATAATAAACTATTGTAAAAATTAAACCGAGAGAGAGAGAGAGAAACATTGTAAAATCAAAATGATGGTATATCTATATCACAGTTAAAAATAAATAAATAAAAAAATAATAAAGGAACAACTTCTCCGATCCTCACCAACTGCAACCAAACAACGTTTTCCTGAGGCATCGTCTGTTGTGCCCACCCGGGCACCCCATATGGCGAGATATATATAATTCAGAATCATAAATATAAAATCCATACCCTCTTTTAAACAGCGCGGCGTCCCAACAACACTTACCACGGCCTGTCGTGTTTGCTTAATCCAGCGGGGCATCAAGGTTTTAGTGGAGCCGCAACGTTGGAGTAGCGCCCGTGACACCCAGCTGTTAAGTCAGGCCAACAATGGCCACATATCTGGCTCGCTAACGACAGACGGGGCTCAAATTTTGAGTACTGCACAAATTCAGGAGCTGCCACTCAGTGAGAAAGAGACACACATTGCAGTTTGGCTCACTGTATGGGTTAGTCAGAAATATATTCTAGTCTAGTTGTCAAGTCTGATGTTATCGTTTTTCTGACTTATAAAAATGCGTCTGTTCACTCCAGTGGAAAGAGAAGGCTGGAGGGGGCGCTCCGTTTACATATTAGATGTGAAAAAGGATGTTTTGTGCCTGTTTGTTTGCTTGTTTGTTTGAGCACTGCTGTTGACGATCCAGCATGGCAGAATCTAAAGTGAGGGCCCGAAGCCCATTCAGGATGCCCCCCATAGTTTTTCATTCTTTGGTGTTTTTTCTAATGATATGAAAAACCTATTCACTTGCTTTTGCACTGGCCTTGAAATAATTAGGTTCCTACTATTACAGCAGGGGATAAGAGTTGCCTAAGTAGCTTTTTAAAAAGAAAGAAAAGAAGGAAGGAAGGAGGAGTGCAGTCAAAAGCAGGACAGGATCGATGGGCTCTTATTATTATTCTGTTTGTGTCATCAAACATAAAGATATTTCTATTTTATGTGACGCTACTGTTGTGGGGGGTTGTCTGCTTCTTTTAAACCGCTTATCAACACTTACATACTATACCTAAATTAATTATTTAAGACGGAAATGTCAAACTGACTGGCCAAGGCCTAAGTGGAGACGATAAGGAAAAAATAATTATAGCCATGGCCTCGAGGGAAAATCTTTACAGCTGTAATGTTTTATTGTTTCCACTGCCGAGCTGCCTGCCTGCCTGCCTGCCTGCCTTCTAAATGAGGAGTTTAGCATTAGATAAGGTTTTATGACTGTCGTGGGCATGAGGGATGTTATTTTGTGTTTCTCCTCGGGAGGACTTCTCCTCCCCTCCCTCCCCCTCTCCGCTCCAGCTCTCCTCAACAGGAGCGTGTCTGCCCTCTAACGGCCGCAGCGGGCAGCGACACGTGGTAATGGATCATAATGAGCGTTAACGCGGCAGATGGCAGCTGCGGAGGGGCCTAAAGATGAAATGTGGACGGGTTCCAAAGCTGGATGTTGGCGGGTGACTAAATAAAACATGCAGCTGGCGTGACTGATTCTCTGTCATCGCACAACGTGTAATACAAACTCACCTAATGGACCCCAACCGACTACCGTTGAGAACGATTTGTCACAACATGGGAATTCAGTGCAGCCAATGGGAACTGCGCACCCACGTTTGTAAGGGGAAAAAAAGGTTTCAACTTTGCCCCCCTGGTTCAAACAAACAGGTCGCCTCTTGCGTGGGAACATATTTTTCCCCACTGGTGTTACTGTGAAGGAGGTACTGCAGGAACAGGGAGAGAGGAGACATGCTGTACACTTACGTGCTCGGGTTGCTGTTCTTTCATCTGGGCCCAGCAGCCCTGATGAGCTCGCCGCTGGAGGAGGAGCAGGAGGAGGTACGTTGGAAAGAAAACTGCAGGCGAGAAGGAGCACTGTGGTTAGCCTTTCCGTAAAGTGCACTGAACTCTTTTTAACTGTTTGTTGGTGTGGGAGTGCGCGACGGCACATGGAGACACAGCAGTGTCCTTCAAAGCAGAATCACTTGACAATCAGCGAACAAAACAAGACATTCATCTAGAATTGAATGTTTCCATTCGCCGTCAGAGATCTAAAAGTGCCTCTGTGTTTTCCTCAAGACTTTCCATCACGCCGCCAGCCAAAGCTACTCCGTCTCCTCTCCTGATTTTCCCTCGGAGGCCTTGGGTACGTCTGCAACAAAGCCAGACACTCAAAAGCAATCATATTCCTTCTGTGTGTGTGATATCTACACTTTAACGTGTCACCTGCCTGCCCATTGTAACAGTTGGTGAGCGGCTCCGTCGATCAGCCCTGATGCACGATGTCACACATCTGGAGCTGCTGGTGGTGGTCGGACCTGATGTCCAGCAGGTTCACAAGCAGGACACGGAGCGATACATGCTCACAAACCTCAACATCGTGAGTCTGAGATGGGAACGCACAGGCTCAGGTCTCGGGTTATTGCAGAGTGGTGGGGAAAAAAAATTGTTTCAGACACCGCGTACTATTGTGTTTTATTGCATGAAGAGTCACTCTTAAGTCTCCAAGTGAAATTTCTTTTTGTACAGTCACCCACAAGCCACTTCCGCCTTGATGCACGTGCAAGAGTCAAAACTGGATGTTCCAGAAAGCTACCACACATCCAGTGCATGCACAAGAATATGATGCCTATAGCCCCTGTGGGATGTTATTCTTCTTTGTTTACATTAAACCACTACTGATAACGATGGTCATTTGTTAGTATCTGTCAGATGCAGCCACTCCTTTAGAAACTTTAAAAAAAAAAAAAATCCACATGAAGATGATATTTGAGATCATCTTTCATGGAGGTTGTCTGGAAACTTTTTTTTTTTTACCCACTCCTGCAAATGGGAAAAGCTCATTTGCAGGCTCGGCAAGATTTAGAAGTGATACAAATGGAAAAGATTGTGGTTACACATGCAGACATTTTCAACATGGCCCCCAAACTTCACAAAGCTCCAGAAATATACTAACGAGACTTGTGTTCCAATTTCCAACCTAGGCCTCAGAGCTGCTGAGAGACATGACCCTGGGCGCCAACATGAGGGTGCACCTGGTTCGTATGATTATCCTGACGGAGCCTGAGGTAAGCAATTCTCTGTTGCGCACTTCAGTGTACAGCCTCTTGTTTAATGCAGGCGGTCATGTTATCCGCAGTAGCAGCAGGATCATTTCTCTTCCATGTTATGATCAGGGCCTTTCTTGGTTCTTCCCAGGCGGAGATCCAGCTGTCGTCCAACATCACCTCTTCTCTCAGGAGCGTGTGCGACTGGGGCAGTAGGATAAACCCACCCGGCGATTCTGACCCGCTGCACGCTGACCTTCTGTTGTACATCACAAGGTGGCGCACCTTCAGAGGTCTCAATATTCCCTTCATGTTTCCTGGACGGACATGCTTTTGACGGCCTACTGTCACGCGCAGGTTTGACTTAGAGTTGCCAGATGGGAACAAGCAGGTTCGAGGAGTCGCTCAGCTAGGCGGGGCTTGTTCCAGTGACTGGAACTGTGTGATCGCAGAGGACACTGGCTTTGACCTGGGCATCACCATCACTCATGAGATAGGCCACAGGTGAACATTTAAAACTCAATGACGCGGCTGTGGTAGATCCTGTTCAATATGTCTGTTATAACTTGATTGTTACCAAGATTTTTCCTTATTAGAGGAAAAAGGGAGTATATGATTAGAATCAGAATCAGAATGATTGGATACATGTTGTCAAATGAATGGCTCTTGTGAAGTGTTTATTATTAAAAGGAAGCCTTGGCCTCCTTAAACCAAACTCAGTCTCCATGGAGTGAGCTGAACTTTCGGAAGTTCAATTTCAAAATAAAAAACATTCTTTTGGCGCATGGAGTTCCACATTCAGGCACAATAATTTCAATTTTGTTTTGTTTTGTGTGCTGTATAAATGATTTCATGCAGCAACATTGAAGTAGTGATTGGATGTCAACCAGGCAAACACACTGTTTACTGTAAAGACACTTTCAAATTCATTTTTGCCTTCATCTGAAAATATTTACAATTATAGATTCTCTGTCACAAAGGCAAACTATTTGAAACTTTAGGTACATTGGTAAATTACAGACTGTTACACATTGCTGCAGGATTTAATAAATCAAATTCATAAAAAATCAAGTCCAATGCAAGAACGACAGGCGGATGAAGTACCACCACATTCACTACAGTCTCGCGGAAAATAAGGCAATGACTCATATTCCGCAAAGTGAACTCAATATGTCTCCTTTAATTCATTTCAACCAGTTTAGGACTCAACCACGACGGAGTGGGAAACACCTGCAGCAGGAGCGGCTTCATAATGGCCTCTGACGGAGGCTACAACAGTGTGGACCTGACCTGGTCTCCATGCAGCCGACAGCAGCTGCTGGCGTTCTTCAGGTGAGCTCCCCTGTTCACACTGCCGCCGTCCACAACAACGTCTCCCATTCAAGGGTAATGCCTCTGCTGAAAGGAGGTTTCATCCATAAGTCATATCTTAAAGGCTCTCTGAAGAGCCCCCGCCACCTCCTGGACTTTAGAAAAGGTTGATGAAATGTTAAATTATCGCACCTGCTTATAAAAACCCTGCGTAAAATACTGTACTTTTAATAACATTTGACCTGTTGTCCTGTCTGGAGTTCAGTTTTCCACCCAACTCTTTTGGTGAAAGTGACAAATTTAGGTTAAAGTGTTTGGACAAAGGAAATATTCAGGAGTTATCAATTGTGAAAATGTACTTTGTAGTAGTGCAGTGTTTTGTTTCCAAAAATCACTGAAATATGTCAGTCCACGTCTTTCCCTTTTCACATTGAAGTTGCAACTACTCTCTAAGCCCGCTCTTCCCGAGCCTTATCGAGAAGTTACTGCGAGGTCTGCTCTTTTCCTATTTTACTTGTATATACATCAGAAGGAAGTTCAGCAAATACTCTCCTTTTCTTGATGTATTCTATTCAGTTTTCATATTTACTGTAGCTTCTCCTGTGTGAGATTTACATAAAACAAAAGTGCCTAGATCTAGTTCACTTGAAGAAAACCCAGAAGCCAATGTCCCCTAAACCCCATAAAGCAGGGGTGTCAAACTCAAAAACATGCTGGGGCCAAAATTTAAAACTTGGGCAAAGCTGCGGGACAACATTGATATTTATCATTAAGAAAAAAAAACAGTGAACCTTTTTATATGGAGCCAAACAGGTTTTGCTCCAACCTGAATAATGCAATAAGCAAAGCTTAATACTATACAATGAATAACTTCATATTGCACACATGCAAAATAGAATTTCAAATTAAAAACAAATCATTAAAAATAATTAAATTGTGAATAGAAAATTGTATGGCTTATTTATTTGCAGCCTTCTGATTTCAACATGAACCTTTTTCTATGGGCTGATAAGACATTTAGAAATGAAATAACAACAATAAACCAATTGAGTCATAAAAGTAATATCCTTCAACGAACGTTCTGTCCTGATTGCGCCAGCAAAGCATTCTGGGATTTGTACTATTAGCGGTACATGTGCGGGCCAGCAGCTTTAATGGTCTGTATGTATCGGCCTCACGGGCCAAATATAATTATACTGCGGGCCAAATTTTGAGTTTGACAGTTATGGCATAGAGGTAGTGGCACCTTGGGTCACATAGGAGGAATCTGTATTTTTGACATAAAGGTTGATAGAGGAACTGTCATAGAAGCCAGCGGTGGCTAGCGCAGGTTCCTTGTGCTTAAAACTACACTGTCGTCTCGATAATTGTCCTGTTCCCAGTGAAGGGCGTGCTGAGTGTGTGAAAGACCTCTCCGTGCCGGGGGGCTCTCTGCAGGACTGGAAGCCTGGTCTGTATTACGGCGTCGACGACCAGTGTCGCATTGCCTTCGGTAGCACTGCGAGAGCCTGTTCCTTCACCAACCACGATCTGGTGAGTGCAGTGGCTGCTTAACGCCACAAGGTGGCACTTCTCATCGAACACGAGCGTGTCGTTCCATTTCAGTCAGTGTTTGTCACGCCGTTCTGTTTTTTTTTTTTTTTTTTATTCCTCCTTCCCCTACTTAAAATCAGCCAGTCTGCCAAGCTCTGTCCTGTCACATCAACCCAGACGACAACAGCTCCTGCAAACGTCTGTTGGTTCCACTGCTGGACGGGACGGAGTGCGCGCCCAATCAGGTGCTGATCTCTGGGTCTCTGGGTCATGACCACCCATGCACTCATTTCCACAGAGTAGATGAAGCACTGCTTCTAAAACCGCCGCAATGGTCTCTCCCCAGTGGTGCCTGAAGGGCCGCTGTGAGCGCGCAGGTGAGCTCAGCTCCACTGTGGTGGTGCACGGCTCCTGGTCCACCTGGTCAGAGTTCTCCCCCTGCACGCGGACGTGTGGCGGCGGGGTCACCCATCGCACACGCAAGTGCAATAACCCACGGTAAGGCACGGCGCGAGGGCAATGCTTGGACGGTGAAGCGTGTGAAGCGGCTTCACGTCGTGTGTCACTTGTTAGGCCTGCCTTTGGAGGCGATGACTGTGGGGGAGCAGACGTTGAAGCTGAACTTTGTCACCAGCAGGTGAGTTCCTTCAGGGTGTGTTTACACTGGGCCTCCACTTTGGAGGTCAGTAATGTTTACTCAGTTGATGACTGTACCCACGATCGACCCTGTTTTTAAAGATCTGTAGGTGGCCTCTAAACTACGGCTGGACCCAAAGTACATCAATTCACAGTAGCTAAAATCCACACAGAAAAATACTAGAACTTAAAAAGTATTAGTCTCCATGGTGGTCAGTGTTGATGAGTAATCTGTTACTAAGTAATCCACTACTTTTTGAGTAACGGAGTAATGTAACAGGATTACTGTAGCAGAACTGGTAATTATATCATAATTACTTTATCAAGTAACGATTCCGTTACTTTTCCGAAACATTTTGCAAGCTAAAAATGTCTTATCATCCACAAAATGTCTGAAACTTTAGAAAAACAAACCAAAAAACAACGATGTCGCAGATTGACGATGCCGCCGTGCATGCGACGTCATTGATATGCGACGACGCACCGAAACGAGCATGGCGGCGGCAAAAGAAAAAACAGCGATTGCGTTTGACAGCTGGAAATACAAACATTATTTTGAGTTCATCTCGTCTAAATCAAAAAATATTGTGGTTCGTTGGACGTTATGTGCAGGAAACAAGATGTTCTCAACTTTGAAAACACCCACATTTGTTACTTTATCTTTTTAACTAAAGTAGTTAGTAATTAGTAATTAATTACTTATGAAACAAAGTAATTGAAGAAGTAATTAGATTACTTTTTAAAGAAGTAATTAGTAGTTGGATTACTTTTATGGAGTAATATGAGGCTATGTTTTTCTTGCCCTCCCCCACTTTAATAATAACTGATATTGTATGATTGCAGTACACAAGCAAAGAAAAAAATAGTTCAAATTTTAGTTCCCAAAAGAAAGAAAACAGAGTATAAGGTGACGGTCCTGTAGCCATATCTAGCTTTAAAGCCTTCTCCATTGGCAACTCTTACGTTTGCATTCCTGTTCTTCATTATCCACCTGTGGTTGATCCTCATCAATTTGACATAAACACCTTTTCATCTAAGGTTTGTTCTCACAGAATTCCCATCTAGTGCCCCTCCCAATCTGTAAAAGTTCTGTCATTTATTCATCGCCAGGCCCTGAAAAGTACAATTCCTGTTTTCCCCTACGGAACATGTTGCAGCCGTGTCACAGCACCCAGCTGGACTTCATTGCAGAGCAGTGTTCCCAGACCGACCTGCAGCCCCTCTACCTGCAGCCAAACGCCGCCTCCTTCTACACCTGGATCCCGGCCGTCGGCTTCGCAAAGGGTACGGCCCCAAAGAGACCATTTTCTGATAAACACAAAGAGCTGGAGACAAACAACCATCTGGCACATTTCGCTTTCTGTCAACTGCTGCTGTAACAAACCAGGGGAGGAACAGTGCCGGCACATGTGCCAGTCAGACGGAGAGAACTTCATCGTGAGCCGCGGCTCTCAGTTTGTGGACGGCACCCGCTGTGAGTCAGACGGCCCGCCTCCGTTTGGCTCGACAGCTGCTTGTCTGAGAGGCACATGTCAGGTGGGGATGACTCAGCAAGACCCGGCACACGCAGTCTTCCACTCAGACTCAGACTCGTGCTTTATTTGAATATGTTGACTCTCTGCCGTCAGTTGTTTGGCTGCGACGGCGCGCTGCACTCCGGCAAAGTGAGGGACGTCTGTGGCGAGTGCGACGGCGACGGATCCACCTGCACTTTGACCTCTGGCACCTTCGCCGGCGGCCAGGCGAGAGGTAGCGCACAACAACATGAAGCTGTTGAATCTGAAGTGAACTCGTAGTTAGAAGTAGTTCACTCAGTGAGGAGGTTTCAGCTGTTGCTCCAGCAAACAAAACAAGCGGTTGCAATTTTTTTAAAGACATTTTTCAAAAAGAAAAATCCATGTTTATGAGGATTGAGGGACAATTTGGAGAAATTAATAGTCCCTATAAAATCCTGTTTAACAGATTTAGTTAGACATTATTGTTGTTTATAAGTGCACTATAAACATATTTATTGTTTTTTTTTATTACATGTTTAATTTTTACATTATTTTAGATTACAAAACATTAATGTCCTCTTTCTGACTTGTAAACTGCTTATGGACTCCAACAAAGACATTAATAAAATATTTTTTTTTTTTTTTTTTTTTTTAATATTGTAATTAGGGCCATGCAAGTTGTAATTAAATGCTACAGGTTGGAATATAGCCTGGAGTTTATTGCAATCCCCGCTCACACTATTCCTGCTAACAAGCATAATGAAGATTAATAATGAGGATTTATTCATTCTAACGAGGCACAGTTCTGGTTTAGGAGCTGCTGGCTACCACTGAGACATTAAGTCTCATAAAATCGATAACCCTGACTATCATAAGAATGCATAAGCACGCATAATACTTTATGACTCACACACATGACTCACGTATTCACACCTCAAGAGCACAATCAAAATGCAGTGGCACGACTTATCACTGCCTGCTGCTGGAAAAGTGAGGGCCCATTCCCTTTCTTGGCATTCACTGGCACGAGAACAAATATGTGTAGAGTTTTGTGCACGTAGAACAGATGGGCTTCACAGAGGGGTAAGCTTACAAGGGCGGGTAATGAAAATGATTTGTAACTACCATTTGCTTAAAAAACATCTCTGTTACAAGTGCACACTAGTTTACTGATATCAAACAGTGATCTCTTACTGTATTTTTCAGCCTAGTGTTGCAACAGCGTACGAAAACGTAGGATTTGTTTTGCATCAACAGTCAGCAAGTACTGGAAGTACATTTCAAGGCCTTTATATAACATTAATTGTTACAAAGACGCATTGTCTTAGTAATCTCTGTTGTAAGTACCAGGCATCTCGGAAAGGCTGGTTGGTCCGACTCAGTAGTTGTCTCATTATCAATGTCTACTATGTTGTAGCATGATTTATATGCCAGAACATACAATGGTGGAAAAAAAAGTTTTGGAACCCCCTCATTCATTTGTGATGTAAAGTTTTGTAGTTTGAAGCAGTGTTGTCGAGTAATCTATTACTAAGTAATCCACTACTGTAATTAAACTACTTTTTGAGTAACGGAGATTACTGTGGCAAAACTGGTAATTATATCATAATTACTTTATCAAGTAACGATTTTGTTACTTTTTCAAAATCTTCTAATTATTTTAACACTTTGGGCTGTGCAAAAGGCGCCAGTGCTGTACATGAGTTTGTCCTGTGAAATGTGCAGTTTGCGTTCAGAGAGCAAACATTCATTCATGTTAAGAGGACAGAAGCAATATTTGGAATTGCAAAATTTGCACTTTAATAAAGATCATTGAACTTGATCTTTTCCTAAACTTAAGTAATTAGTAATCAGTAATTGATTACTTATGAAACAAAATAGTTCAAGAAGTAATTAGATTACTTTATGAAGGAGTAATCAGTAGTTGCATTACTTTTATGGAGTAATCCCAACAACACTGGTTTCAAGTATCAGTCTCCAAGCGTCCAAGTGCAGCCACCAACATTTGCCCACATGCTGCGCATGCGCTGCTCCGTCCAGCTCAGAACTGCATTTTTCAGCAAGAATTTTGAAGGGTTTTTTTTTTGTTTTGTTTTATGTGAGTTGAAATATCTTTCCCCTCTCCCAGAATACACCACGTTCCTCTCGCTGCCAGTGAACGCCTCACAAGTTCACATCATCAACATGGCCCCTCTCTTCACCCACCTGGGTGAGTCTTGTTTGCTTTTAACGCAGATTTATCCCTTACCAACTGGCTTCGGCCTCGCCGCTCACTTGGAATCCGTGCCCTCAGCTGCACATATCGGTGGCAGATATGTTCTGGCCGGGGAAGGCGACATGGCGCTAAGTATGACGCACCCATCGCCCCTGGAAGACGACCGCGTGGAGTACCGCCTCCGCCTGACCCCTGACCTTTTGCCAGAGATGGAAGAGCTGTTGCTGCCTGGACCACTGCAACAGGAGATAAACATACAGGTGAAGAGACAAACAGTCTGTTTGAAAATGGTATATTTTACCACCGGAGTTTGGAAACCTCGTGCCCGACACATTTAGCTGTAAAAAGTAACACTTGTCATGTTGGATAAGGAAAAAGAGGGGACAATGCAACTCATTATTTTCTTCACAGGTCTATCGAAAATATGGCAAGGAATATGGAGAGAGGACGAATCCAAACATCAGCTATCGCTTCTATGTACCTGCAAGACACAGAGACATGACACCGCAAGGCAGATGGGCTGTCACCACAGCAGCCTGCTCTGTCTCCTGTGGATCAGGTCTGTAACTGTCAACGATGACTGCAACTGTGAGAACACACAGACAGGGGCTGGTAGCAGGACTCGGGGTGAATGCAAAATTTCCTCTCAGCGCAGTTAGAATTGAGCTCATCTGTGGCAAACTGGGCCATTTGATGCATTTTGATGAAGGTAGAGAAAAATACATAATGACTTTCTGGTATAAAATGCAACTGTAGGTAAAATCTGCATTTCCAGTGAGCTCCACTGCCACTATGTAAGACTGAAGTCATGTTTTTGCATAGACTAAAACTGCTTTGGCTCTCAAACCATCTGTAGGGTCAACATTTTTCTGATTGAATCAGAAGAACGACTTTTACAAAATTAACATACAGAATACAGTTCAACACCCATCTGGGTTTTTATTTCATGTGAAGGGCAAGAGGATAAACATGACATTTGACCAACCTTCATTTCCTTTTGACATTGTTGACTCTAGTCTCATTTGTCTAAATATCGCATAGGACACTATGGTCTGAAACAACGTCTGCATGGAAAGTGAGAAAATGGAAGAAAGAAAGTGACCTTAGCTGTCATGCATAGCAAAGATAAACTTGAAATTTTAAGAAAATTAAAATTTGTTAACTAAGATCACACACACGCGCACACACACACACACACACACACACACACACACACACACACACACGCATATGCGCGAGATCTTGGGGAAAACAACTCTGTTTTTCAAATCCATGACAGCTTTGCTGTGGCATATATAATGACACACTAATGGGAAATACCATATGTGGTTCCTTGCCCTATTAAAGGTAGCAACCCTCATGACTCACTAAATTAGGCAGGTATTTAACCTTCCTGTATCACAGCATTGACAACAGATTAGCATTGCTTTTAATCTTTTGATCTTTTGCTCCTCCATATGTTTACTGTATTCAAATAAATATGTGCACAGTTAAGTTTTTGGCCTTCCACTGATATGAAGACAAATAGCACCATAAAGGCAAGGCGGTGAGTTCCACTGGGAGAAACCCAGTCATCAAACTGGTGCTAGTTCTTAGCTCCCAGTCTGAAGGGAAAGTCGGAAGTCAAACCAAGTCAATGTTTCTTTAGGTGTGCAGAAGCATGAGTACGTGTGCAAAGACAAAGACACCGGCAACATCTTGGAGGACCACAACTGTGACCCGCCTGCACCGCTCGCACCGCCCCCTTCAACCTGCCACCTCTCGCCCTGCCCACCCAGGTCAGGACCATTAACTGTTAACTGGCTGCTTCCAGATATACACCTACAGCAGTGTCTTCCAACCTTTTCCGAGCCACGGCACATTTTTCACTATGAGAAAATCCAATGGCATACCACCAACCAAAAATATTCGAAAATTACACTTTTTAACCTATTAATGACAATGCAGTCTCTTAATTTATTTATACTCAGTCAGTGTGAAGGGGGGGGGATAGGCTGACAATGGAATGTTATTATTTTCTTAGACCAGCTAAGTGAAATTGGATAATTTCCCACAGCACACATTATCTCTGGGCACACTAGTGTGGCGCAGCAGCGGCGGTCGCAAAACACTGACTGTGGGACAGCAGCATTAACGCTTTCCTGTCCCAGGTGGGAAGCGGGACCGTTTGGGCCCTGCAGCGCCTCTTGTGGTGGAGGAGAAAAAGTGCGGCCAGTGAGATGTGTGCGACTGCACGGCGACAGCGAGCTGAGCGTTCCGGATTCCCATTGCCCGTCCAACGCGGCTCCAGACGCCGTCGAAAGGTGTAACTCGCACCACTGTCCCGCCAGGTAGAGCCGCACTGAACCGCACAACAACTCATCACACCAGGTGAAATGGAAAAACCTAGAAACTTCCAGAGTTTTGGAGAGCCATTTTCCACGTGTCCGCAGGTGGCATGTGTCAGAGGTGGGCGAGTGCTCGGCAGTGTGCGGGCCAGGCGAAGCCAGGCGGCTTGTGACGTGCGTGCGGCCAGACGACGGACAGGGCGTCGATGTGGACCCAAGCTTTTGTGCCAAGCAGCTCAGACCGCCGGATTTTGTCCCCTGCGTCGTGGACGTCTGTCCCATTGGATGGGAATCCAAGGGGGAGGTAACCTCTGGAAATCACCGAGCTGCCAGTATCTTTCTAGAATAATGCACATTTTTTTTCTCTAAATACGGTCTCTGCTGAGCAGGAACAGCCTCCTCTGAGGCCTGGTGTGTTGCCACGCTCTCGACAGGCTCCCGTGTACGTCTGGAGCCCTGTCCTCAGCAGCTGTTCAAAGTCTTGTGGCAACGGTGAGCGGAAAAAAGGAACACACAGGGCTTTTAGAATGACTTTCAATGACGAAATGACCCCCCCGCCTCCCCGCTAGCAAATCCATGTTAACCAAGGCCTTACATCTGCACAGGAACCCTGCAGCTGTGGTTTTCCTGCATGGACCACCAGACCAGACTGGGGGTCTCGGACTTGTACTGCGACGCTTCCTCCAAACCTTCTCCGCAGTCCGAGCCCTGCAACACAGCACCTTGCCCACCAGTGTAAGACGTCTCCATGGCGCGCATAAAATCTATGAGTAGAACTAGAGGTGGCAAATGTATTCACATTCTGTACGGAAGTAAAAGTACTGTTGTGAAAAAATAATCAGGTAAAAAAATGAAGTGACTGATTCAAGTCGTGCAGTCAAGTAAAAACAAGAAAGTACATATATATGTATATATATATGTATACACACACACACAGACACATATATACACACATGTATACACACACACACACACATATATATATATATATATATATATATATATATATATATATATATATACTGTATATATATATATATACAATGGCCACTGAGCCGTTGCTGGATATTTGAAAGTCAGAAGTGTACAGGTTCTGAAATGTAGTTAAGTAAAAAAGTATGAAACAATTGTCAGTCAGCCAGTATTGGATGTCAACACTTAACAATAATCAATGTTTTCTTTCTACATGTTTATTTTTCTCTGCACTGAAAACGTACTGAACAGTGACCCCGAAGCTGAGGTGCTCTGAAACGATCTCCCTCTGAAATATGATACAATTTTATATTGAAGTAGACACCAGCATCGTTCAAATAGCTCCCCTTCCAGCAACGACGACAATAAGTGAATGACTTTGAACAGAATTTGTCTATTTTAAACACAATAAATAACAAGAATGTTTTTCCAAGGTAATTTCCAAGGTAAGAAGTGTACAATTGAGTCTGTGTTCAGTTGTGGGCGGTAAAAGTAAAAAGCTGTCAGGAAAAAAAAATACATGAGAAAAGTACTGTTACCTGAAGAATTGACCTAAGTACAGTAACGAGGTATTTATACTTTGTTACTTGCCACCCATGTCCACAATGTGGCCGGATACGCTGGGACCTTCTGCTGTTGGTCGGAGATATGTGTGTGCAAATATAGGGAGTTAAAATTAAAAGTCGCCAAAAAAAAAAAAAGAATAATCTACTTAAAAACAATAACAAAGTATTTGTACTTCCCACTTCTGAGTAAAACGCATTCATTTGTCCACATTCTGTGCGCTGTTTATTCACTCGGAATTGGAAACGATTTCCGAAACACAGGTGGCGCTCCAAGCAAGGAGTGTGCAGTGTAACGTGCGGAGGAGGCGTGACCAACAGGGTGCTGTACTGTGCTCGGGAAGCAGAGGGGGAGGCGGAGGAGGAGGAGGTGGTGGAGGACTCCGAGTGCAGCCACCTCCCCAAACCCGCAGCTGTGGTCTCCTGCAACCATCACAGCTGCCCGGCCAGGTAGCGCAGTCCAAACCAGGCTGATTAGCCACAACGGACAGAATCGTCGAAAAAAAAAAAAAAAAAAGATAGAAAACTATGGCTGTCGTTGATCCAGGTGGAAGGTCGCGGGGACTCGGCCTTGCTCGGCGTCCTGCGACCTGGGCGTGGCTCAGAGGACCGTCTCCTGCGTCCAGTTCGTCCACGGCGCCGAGAGCTCCGTGCCAGAGGAGAACTGCCGCTCGGCCGTCAAACCGGCCACCACGGTGCCCTGCCTGGTGCAAGTGTGCACCTTCAGGTGGGAGGTGAAAGCATGGAGCCAGGTACTTAAAGTGATTGGGTCGGGTTTTTTTCTGCTGCTGTCGTTTTATTTTAAAGCCAGAGACGGACGGACAACAGAGATGTGTCCCAAACAAGATTGAAAACCAGGGAACGGAAGATAACATTTAAGGGGGTTTAATCTAAATTTAACAATCTAACCTAACGTTGTTATCGCCAATGACCCCTTCTAAAAGCACCACACACTAAAAATCTTTTGTGCCATCGAAGAGAGAAAGAACGAAAACAAGGAAAAACAAGAAGCCGACCCCCGAAAACGATTGGATTTCCCTCTTATCTGCGACGTCTCGCTCCAGGCGTGTAATCCATCAGGTTGAACTCGACTTCACATAAAGTGAAATACCATAATAATGCGGCACTGACAAAAAACATCTCGCGAGGTTGATGGATTGCAGCAGTCAAGCAAGTTCCAGCTAGTTTCTATGCAGGACCTACACATGCTTTCTTTATACGAACGCTTTATTTTTTTCCCTCCTCAGTGTTCAGAACCTTGTGGCTACGGCGTCCAGTCCCGGGCCGTGTCCTGCATGGGCCCCTCGGCTCCGGAGCCGCTCAGCCCTCCGCTTTGCATGCACATGCCCAAGCCCATCACCATCCAGGGCTGCAACACAGGCAGCTGCGACACGGCGTCACCCACCTCGAGGCACGCGGGCACGCAGACGCAGCAGGTCACCGCGCCGAGTCCAACAGAGGGCGCCGCCCCCGGCCGGACCGCCTCGCCCGCCGCCGCTCCGCCGCCGAAATCCAGTTAGTTGCAAATTAAAAATGGCAAATTCTCTCGTTTGGAGGTGCTGGACTGTGGAAGCGAATCTTCACTGACGGCGTGGTTGCTCTCCAGGTGCGTGTGGACGCCTCCTACTGGAGCCGTCGGGGACGGTGGACCTGAGGAACGCCACCAGGCGCTGCATCGTGTCCATCGGCCGGCCCCTCGACGAGGTCATTCTGATAGAAGTGGCGTCAGCTTCTCTTAACTGCAGAAAGAGTACGTTTCCGCCAACATGAATGAACTGTATGTGCAAAATCAACCACTTTAATTGGACCCCCCCCCTCCCACTCAATATAAGGTTTATGCCACAGCTGCCCTGAATTAACATCATGATGATTGCTACGACTATTTTTTTGTTACTCTAATAGTTCATCCACCACTATGCAGAAGCTAAATATAATAATATAATGCTAAAATATCCATCCATCCATCCTGTTGGAGTCTCTCCAACTTAAGTACAGTAGACACAACCCTCGAGAACCCACGCAGACACAGGGAGAACATGCGAAACTCCACTCAGAAAGGCAGGATCGATCCTGCAGCCTTCTAGCTTTGAGGCGACAGCGCTAGCCGCTGCACCACTGGAATAAAACCAATTGTAAATCATGTTATTATTTCTTAATTAAGGTTAAAATTAAAAGATAAAATTATAGTTATTAACTTGCATAGCATGCTAGATCCATTTTTTTGACTTCTCAGAGAAGCCCAGTGATGTGCCTCAAATTAAAGTATAATAGATATTTTATCCACCAAATAAAAGATTATTTTTAGTTTTAAACACAACTGTTCACTCATTTTTTTTTTACTCACAAACATTTCTGGTTGATGACTGTGTCCCTGCAGAGGAGTATGTGGCATTTTTCGACCGGCTGGCGTTGGTGAGGAAGTGCGAGCAGGTGGCAGGCAGTGAACTGACCACCAGAACCAACGTGCTGCTGGTACGGCAAAATGTGCTGTCCCCTGGGAACGGGATTGTGTTCACTTATCGCTCACACAAGAACACGAAAAAGAGTCACCATCAAGGTGAGTCCAAGCGCTTTCTGGGTCGTGTACGGAAACCTGTCTGTGCGCTAGTCCAGTCCAGTCACATGTTTAACAACAACAATTCTTTACTTAGTCACGGTGTTGTTCGTCAGTCTACGTCATTTAATTGGTTCTCAGTATTGGAGGATGTATGCCCTTTGCCCAACAAAATGTAACTCAGTAGCACTTAACTGTTGCTAAATGGCTAAACACAGTCTCCCCTCAACAATAATATGCATGATATGCAATTCCTTTTATTTTTGTAACAGCAGACGGAATAGAAAATATATTCAAATGAGGCTGGCGTCAAGGCCGAAACAATAGATCAACCAAAAATAAAAATGACATTTTGAATTACATCTTGAACTCTGACAGGTGCAGGCTTGTCTTCCACGTTTTGCCATCAGTCCTCAGAAAAGAAAATAGTTCTCCTGTGCGACTAATATGTATATATATATATACATATATATATATATATATATATATATATATATATATATATATATATATATATATATATATATATATATATATATATATATATATATATATATATATATATATACATATATATATATATATATATATATATATATATATATACATATATATATATATATACATATATATATATATATATATATATATATATATATATACATATATATATATATATATATATATATATATATATATATATATATATATATATACGTATATATATATATATATATATATATATATATATATATACGTATATATATATATATATATATATATATATATATACATATATATAAATATATATATATGTGTGTATATATATATATATATATATATACATATATATATATATATATATTTATTTCTATATTATATATATATATATATATATATATGTATATGTATGTGTGTGTGTATATATATATATATATAAAAAATATCTATATGTATACTATGTACATATACATTCACATATATATATTATTTATATGTGAATGTATATATTCAATTTAAATAATAGATCTGCAGGTAATGGTTTCAGAAAACTGAAGGTTAAAATAATAGATAATAAAATACCTCATCAAATTTGATCTGTGAACATTCATCACATTTGGTAAAATATCATCATCATATTTTATGTGTTATGCAAGTGATGCATTTTTGTCATTTGACGTGTTTACCAATCATAACCTGTCTCTACCCCAAAGATTGTGACGTTCAGCTGTTTTCTCCAAGCGGCACCTTTGACAATCCGACGACGTCCGACACCAACCACACCTGCCGGGTGCTCATAAACGCTCCTCCTGGGGTGAAGATAAGAATCCAGGCGACTCACACTGGAGTCAGCGCTCAGACCCTCAGTCTGCCTACATCATGGTGAACACAGGACGTTGGACACTATGAGGGTTTTCTGAATGCTTGTCGTGCAGTTCTTGAGGTAACTGCTCTTCTGTCTCTTTCCTGCTTCAGATCCGCGACATGGACGTCTTAAAGACCAGCATGTTCACGGGCGAGAACCTGTTTCAGTGGCAGTCCTCTGGAAATATGGCCGAGGTGGAGTTTCACGGAGACTACCTGAAGTCCAAAGGGACCTTCAGAGCTGAATATTCCTTCAGCCGTCGTTGACATTGAAGAGATGCGTTGCTCTACCATATTTCCCCCCCCCCGTTTTATTCTATGTACTTATTTTATGCACTGAAATAAATACTGAACAAACAAGAGGACTGATGTGAAAGTCAAGCTATGAGAATAGAATAATTAGACTGCGCCGGGAGCGAGTAATGCGTGGAAACTGACATCAAGCTATTACAACAAGAAAGAAAAAACCTACAAACAAATAAAGGAGTCTCATGTGAAGTTGATATAAATCAGGATATTAAAATACACAATTCCCATCTCAGACAGTTTCTCGTCACACAGGCAGTGCACTGCTGCTGCTACCCTTTAATGAAAGGTCCCCTCTGGCTCCCGCCGCACTCACAGTGCGTCGCTTGTACCTCTGTGTCTCTTGTGTGGCACCTCGCCAACGGCTCGGATACACACCCGGTGCTGCTCCAGCTCCCGCTCTCGCCTGGCGGGGGTTGCAAACACACCGCGCCAGGTTCCCCACGCGGCGGTCATCAGTTCTTGGCCGGAGCTGCGTCTTCCAGCAGGGTTCTCATGTCCAACAGGGCGTCCTCCACGGCCCGGGCGAACCTGGCGGCGTTGGTCTCCTCGCAGCTGTTGAAGGCCGTGATGGCGATGTTGATGTGCTCGTCCATGGAGTTGTAGCACACTCCGTAGCCGTCGGGCACCATCGGGCCGAAGCACATCACGCAGTCGGCCTTGGAGCTGACCTGAAAAACCCACCGTCAGAGGTGCCGAAAGTATTCACATTCTGTGCTTAAAAAGTAAAAGTACGGATACTTCGGTGAAAGGATACTCTGGTAAAAGTAAAAGCACTGATTCAACTCCTTTACTCAAGTTAAAGTGAGAAGTGTAAAGGTTCGGAAATGTAGTTAAGTAAAAAAGTATGAAACAATTGTCAGTCAGCCAGTATTGGATGTTAACACTTAACAGTAACCAATGTTCTTCTACATGTTTATTTTCCTCTGTACTGAAAACGTACTGAACGGTGACCCCAAAGCAGAGCTACTCTTAAATGTCCTCCATCGGAAATACGATCCAGCTTTATTTAACTACACAACAGCAGCTCAAAAAGCTCCACCTCAGGCAACAACAACCGTAAAAAGTAAATTATATGTGATTTACTTTGAACAGTATCTTTGTGTCTTTTAAACACATAAGTAACGAGAATGTTTTCCAAGGTCAGAAGTAGCAGAAAGTACAGATATTTGTGTACAACTGTGGGGAGTAAAAGTAAAAAGTCGCCAGAAAAAGAAATACACTAGAAAAGTACAGATACCTGGAAAATCTACTTAAGTAAAGTAATGGAAGTATTTATACTTTGTTACTTCCCACCATGTCCACTATGTGGCCGGATACTATCGGGTCGGAGAGACAAACCTGGCTGGTGAGGAGGTTGCTGTGGTGAGCGACGGCGTAGGAGGTGTCCATGAATATCTCGGGGATGGACGTCAGGTCCTCGATGCTCAGCAGCTTCAGCCCCAGCAGGTGCCGGTCGATGGCTTGCCCGTGGATCGCCTATGAGAAGAACGTGCACGCCGAGACGTCTCATGAGTCACGCGTCGTCAGGTCCGAGCACGGTGAACGTTGAAAAAGAGTCCTTACGTTATACGTGTTGACCTGATGTGTCTTAATGGTCTTATGGAGCAGCTGCAGCCTCTCTGCGTTCTGCGTTGGGAGCATTTAGAGTTCAGTACAATCAGTGGCTTCCAAGACAATGTTGGACAGAGGTCCTCGTTTCTAAGTTAGCCAGCGCGTTTTTTTAATCAGTGGAGATCGTTCAACACATTTTATCCAGTCCTTCTAGTTTAGTAGAGTTTGCTGGTGCTAGGCTGGTGCACGTCAATGGTTTCTGCTAGCCGGCGAATACAAACAGTCATACCCACTCCACTGTACATCCTAGGCAAACTAGACTACTGATGTAATTGTCTGTGTTGATAGAATAATGTGACGTAATATTAAAAACAACCCTAGCATCGCATTCCATTTTGAGGGACTAGAGCAGGCATGGGCAAACTACGGCCCGGGGACCATTTGCGGCCCATTAAGCTTTCTAATTTGGCCCACCAAACTTGAAGAAATGATATTAATAGTAAGTAAGTCATAAAATAGCTGTATTTCATCATTTTTTTCAGTGTTTCAAGAGTCATTTCAATAAAGAGCTAAATATTGTGGGGCTTCAAAGACACATATATTGTTTGTTGTAACACCTTTGTTCATTTTCAACTGACATCAAAGCACATGTTTTCTCCAGATCCCATGATATATTTTTTTCCTCCTATGAGGTGGGTCACCAAAACTGCTGCGGCCCCTCTGTCAAATTTTAGATCCCATTGTGGCCCAGCAGTCAAAAAGTCTGCCCTCCCCTGGACTTGTGTCTCAGAAGCTGCATAGTTGGAAGTAGAAAGGCTACTGCAGCGTCGCACTGATATTAAAGAACGACTGTCTGTTTTATTTACTTGCCGCTGTCATTGCTGCAGTAGCAGAGTGCAGTGCAGACAAGTGAAATTCCGCCACCGCTGAGACACTACTCCCTCCAAATGCAATGCGATGCAAGTAGGGTTGCCAACCTTGCGCTCTGGGGAAACCGGACACCCCATACGTCTGTCCGTCCGACAGGGAGGTAGGGGTGGGGGGCTGTCAAAGTGTCAAACGGGTTCCTTTCAGCTCGACACGGATCACGCGACTTTGATTTTGGGACAATTCCGTTGTCCAAGGGACGGTTGGCAACTGTAAAAGCAAGGGTAGTTTCTAACAATCTAGCAACGCGCATGTTTACAGCAATAGTGTAGCATTATCATTTATTTGCCTCGGGTGCACAGTGGATAGCAGGCCTGAAGAAACGGTTGCCTTGCGTAAACTCTGCTAAACTAGAAGGACTGGATGAAATTGTTGAGGCAATCTCCGCTGACACATAGCACTCTGGCTAACTTGGGGATGAGGTTGTATGTCCACAATTCTGAACCACCACTTTAAGGGAACAGTTCGCCAATGACGGAGAACTTTTCTCAAGATCTCCCCTCCACACATGGTCGTGAACAGGAAGTTAGAAGAACCTCTACTGAGGTATTTAGCTAAAAGACTCTTTGTTATTTTTTTGTTTTTAACATTTAACTTCATGTAACTTAACTTAAAAAGGAAAATGCAGTTTTTCTGTATAGCTTCGAACATGATTTTTCATTTAGGACATCACCAAAAGGTTTATCCATATGTGGGTTGCATAATGTATTTTCAGTTATGTCTGAACTCCTCCTCGACGCCGTGCGTGTATAGAGAACAGTACCTGTTTAGACGGGTCTTGCATTGCCTGGACGAACTTTAACGAGTCTACAGAAGTGACTCTAATTGCATCTGTGCGCCCGTATTTGAACATTCGTAACGAGGCCGTCTCGATGGTGGAGCAGCAGGCGTCATACATTCTGGAATTCAAAAACAGCCCACGGGGTGAGTGTTGCAGTGACTTGCATATAGCAATCCAGAGGGACGAGTGATGTCTCACCTATAGTAGGCAAGTTGCAGCGCGGTTTGCACAAAGCCGTCCGGGCTCAGCTTGTGCTGCTTTGGTACATTTTTTCCATAATGGGAGAACATCAGGACCTTCACGTCCAAGTCGTGGACCATTCTGGCCAAACGCAGAAGAGGGAGCAGTGAAACGAAACTGAAGTGGACGCAGCGTTTATGGCGAACATTAACGAGAGGCTACATACATGTTCATATTTTGTTTGGCTCTCTCTATATCTCTCTTGACCTCGGGCGTGATGTTGAAGCGCAGTTTCTGAGGCATGACGAGTGGAACCATGGGAGAGCGAACCATCTCCGTTTTTTGCCTGTCAACATACAGAAATCAGTCGGTTTATTTGAAAAACGGAGACTATAAGCACCCGGTAGTGAAGAAGCAACTCACATGTACTTGACGACATAGTCGATGAGGAAGACAATGGGCGGACCCTCGGCAGGCGAATGCTCGTACACCAGCCCGCACGTCCCGTCCTCACCGACGATGAACTGCGGACAATTAACAGACACATTGGCACGGTTGACCTTCACAGGTTCTGCAAAGGGGCTGATTGGTCTGAATCAGTCTGATTAGTAGACAGCACAGAGACAGAATGTCACTGCGTGGTGGTGCAGTGGTTAGCATCTCATAGCAAGAAGGTCGTGGGTTCAGTTCTTGAAGCTGGGTGCTGTCTGTGTGGAGTTTGCATTTTCTGCCTGTGTCCTCGTGGGGTTTCTCTCCAGCCACCTCGGCTTCCAAGGACACGCACATTAGGGAAATTACAAACTCTATATTGTCTGAGCATGAGTGCGTGTGTGTCAATGTTTGTCTCAATGCAGCTCTGAAATAAAACGACGATTTTGAGGAATATGCTCCTGCACCCTATCAACCCAGTGATAGAAAATGGATGGCTGGGTGATGGCAGACGCACTTGTTGTACGACTGCACCTATATTCTGTGGCCTGGTGCATCTTCAATCTAGATGCATATTGATAATTGCTTCTGCTTTTTCTTATCGTGTTCACACCAGAATGTTTCGCATCTACACAACACAACCACGATAAACAGAGAGTAAACCACGCCACTAGGTGGCAATGAAAGATACAGGAGGAGCATTGTAACCAGACCTTAGCAGTTTGTCCTTTTTCTCATAGCATTACTTGTTGTGTTGTTATGTATATCTGTGTTTTTTGTACTTATTTCTTCTTTTTTTTAATATGGACCTGAGTCTGGAATAAGGTTGATCACATATGGCAGCATATGATGCCCGGGCCTGGGGCCTTTCTGTGTGGAGTTTGCATGTTCTCCCTGTGCCTGCGTGGGTTCTCTCCGGGTTCTCCGGCTTCCTCCCACAGTCCAAAAAATAGGCATGTGAGGTCAATTGAACACTCTAAATTGTCCGTAGGTGTGCATGTGAGTGTGAATGGTTGTCTGTCTCTATGTGGCCCTGCGATGAACTGGCGACTTGTCCAGGGTGTCACCCTGCCTTCGCCCTATGACAGCTGGGAGAGGCTCCAGCAGACCCCAGTGACCCTGAATAGGAATACACGTTGGCACGGTAACGCGAGCAAAGCGGAAGAGGACAGAGAGTGAAACACACTGCCGAACGCCACAAAGGAGCAGCATTCCAAACTGGCGGCCTGCATTTGTCTGCCATTGTCTCGCAGGGAAAAGTTTCTATTCGGAGCTCTCCTCACTGTTTGTCGTCTCTCAGACTCGCTCTCAGTGATCGGGGGCAGGGGGCAGGGCTTGGACGAGCGGCTACATCAGTCAGAGGCTTCCGCGTGTGGAAGACAGACGGGACGCTTGGCCAATATTTGGATTGAGGCAAAATGCAGGGATGGGTGGGAACTTTCTCTCACCCTCACTGTATAAAGTGACCAAACACATCCCGCCGTCGAAGCTGCCACTGAGCTTCGCTTTGCACATGTGACAAAAGCGGATGTGACGTGCGCCGCATTGACATCATGTCCGGGTCTTAAAGTCAGTAAAATAGAGTCAAATACAGACTTGCAAATGCACCGAAAGAAACACAGACGTGGGGGGTAATTTACAAATTCCCAGAGGTCCCCAGGTAAAAGTACTCATCCCGTGCCAATAGGGCACAAGATGGTACAATGAGTTTGTATCGCTGCATCATTCTCTTTCAAAGCTGCAGATCAGAGGCAATGGTATTTGTTCCAGATACTCTGATGGCTTGCACTCTGCAGCATTCGCAATCACTTCTGCAGGTCGCACCAGGCTCATATAAACACCAACATTTTAAACTAAACAAAGGAAGGACTTCCAGGCAGGCAAGTGTTCCACTCAACTGACCTGTAATGTCTTATCGAACCATCGATTCCCGCTGTTCCAGCGAGTGCCTCCTCCGTGCAGCATCTGTGCAGCCACGCGGCTCTGGTACATCTCGTCTGACACCCGCGGCATCGGGGCGTCCAAGCAAACTGTGAAGATGCTTTTCTGGATGGCACGAACCGACTCCTTATTCGTCTTATCTAGGGAGGGTGGAAAACATTCTAATCATACATACAAAACAATCCTTTATCCATGTGCGTACAGCAGTTAAAGGACCCATCGAAAAGCCATGAGAGCGCACGGCTCAAATTGCATCACCTTTGATCAGGTTGTTGTAGGCTTTCCCCCAGGTGTTGCGGTGCTGCGACGTGAGGATGCCGATGGGCTCCTTGTTGGTCTGCAGGGACGAGTTCCAGATCTTCTCCAGCTGCATGTACAGCTGGTCGACCGTGAGTGGCGTGTCGTCGCTGTTGTACACGTCCAGAACGAAGAACTGTGGAGAGAGGACGGACGAGAGCCAAGTAGGGATGCAAACTATTGATTAATTCGTTAATCGTTAGTCGATTGGCTTTATCGATTGATTAACAATTAATTGATAAGTGGTGATTTTTCATGAAAATGTGTAAAACACATGAAAATTGTGTAAGGAACACATGATTTAACCCTTAAAATAATGTTGAGGGTCCAATGTGACCCATTTTTACATGAGAGAACAGTAAAAACACCCTAAAGATTTATCCTCTGACTTTAAGTTGACTTCTAATGGGTCACATCTCAACTTTAAAAAAAAAAATAAAGACTGTTAAAAGTAACTTGTTCTAGGTATATTAAGACCATCACAGTATCTACAGGTGAATTGCTCTTCCCAGCCACAACACTGTTATAATAATATTAACTACCTGTGTAAAAAATGTTCAATTAATTGCGACTAATTTAATTTAATCGATTAAATTCTTAATCGACAATTAATCGATAATCGTTTCATTGTTAACGCTGCTGAATATCCAGCACAAGAAGGAGAAGAACAGTGGCGAGAGGGAGGCTACCTGGAAATTGTGCACAACAGTGATGTGTGTGGGCGCTATTTTCCCGATGGCATGGTTGACCACAGTGTCTCTCTTGGGCCCCGGGATGCGACAGGAGGACAGGATCTGGTAATACTGGTCCATACACAGTGGTTTCCCACTCAGGTACTCCACAGGCAGCGTCTCACTGTGGCACAAGCAAAAACACAACATCTATCTTGGACTCCGGTAACAACATTACTAGCCATGGCCATGGTTTCCTATTGTTGTTTTTTTTTTCTTACAGCGTGTTTGGTCAACTCACCTGTCAATCATTTGTTTGAAGTCCAAAACTCCTGCGATTAGTTTGGCCGCAAACCTGGACAAAGGAAGCTTTGTTATTTCCAAAGACAGTATTGTACAGTTTCCATGTCTGTAAATGTTCATTAAGTAACAGCACTTCATTACACATTAGAACAGCTAAATAGGAATATACCCGCACCTCAGAGTGCAGGAAGAAGTGGGTATTGAAAATGGATGGATGGATGGAAATAGGAATATAATCTTTTGCTTCTTTAGTCTAAGTCCTACTTGTTTTATTGAATAATAGAAAAATAATCATTACTTGAAGGATGAAACCTTGATTTGTTCTGATGTGAATCAGTTTAAATGATGCAAACTCAAAATTCCAATATTGGTCACTGATGCCAGAACAACATTTTAAAAATATACACATGGCAGCAAAAACTATCTGATATGATTTCTCCCACAAAACTTGCATTATAATGCATTTTAAAAGTAGTTGTTACATTGCCTAATGGTGCCACTCACTGACAAGTGAGCCCATTGCGTGGCGCTCATTTAGCAGTGGCTGGAGAAGGAATTTCCTCTACAGGGCCACCGTGCTTACTGAATATCCCATGGGTCACTGTTGTCAAAAACAGCTGAGCAATGCTGTGAGCAGCCGGATGCCTTTAAATAGCCAGCGTGGGGAGGGAAGCCTGCGCAAAGGTCGGTTGTGAAACCCCATAGCATACAAGCTTGTTTATAATGGACTTCAGCAGAGTGTAAATCACTGTTGGCGGCTCTTTATTAATATGCCCTATTGTTACGACTGCGACAGTTTAGCACTGCAGACACTTGGTTTTCTTTTTTCTTGTTCAGTGGGGTTTTCGCAGTAAGACTAAAAGCCTTTTCAAAGTGGCCACTTTTAAAGACTGGATTCTGGTTTCTCACCTCATCTGTCCTTGTCGATCTTGGAAGTGCATGCGAGGCAGGACGACCCCGGGGCTTGTGTAGACGGCCACAGGCATGCGGCAGTCGAGATAGGCCGACTGCATCCACCATTCTGAAAGCTACAAGCAGGCAGCAACAGTCAAACAACAGGGTGCAGTGCAATATATTATTTTTCTCTTTTGGATTTGTTGGACGGATATACAATGTAATATATAGTATGACATAAAATCGTGATGGTACAGCAGATTTTTTTTTTAGCTGACAGCATCCAATTCCCAAATCCTTGGTGTTTTAACGGACATCAGAAAAGGATAAAAGAAACAGCACTTCACTGTTTTTATGATAATGTGCTTGACATTTATGAGCATGACGGTTATGATTTATATTGGGTTGGAGAGTAATGTTGTGTTTCGAAGAGGCTACATTTTTAAGTGTTGAAAGATTCCAAATGGATGTTTCTAACTTGGCACACATGTTCAACTGTGTGGTGGAAGCAGATGGAAAATTGGATACCGTCAATGCCAAGGTCTGTCATCACTAAAAAGGTGTTATAAAGTGTCCCAATGCCAGCCCTCTAACCAACCAAACTGATAATGTGGTTGTACCCTTCGGTTAAAACCTCAAGGACGGATTACAGACATCCATGTAAAATCACAAAGAAGTCTACCCAGTTTTCTGTCTTGCGTGCCCGCCGCTCCAGGCCTTTCTGCAGCCTTTCCCCGACGCCCCCCTTGAGGAACTCCTCCACCAGTTTGCGGGTGTATTCCAGCTCCTCTTCGCTAACGATAGGCTCCAGAGCCGCCAGGTACCGCTCACACGTCTGCTTCAAGGAGGGCACAGGAAGCTTGGGCAAACCCTCCTGGTGCACCAGAGATCTCTCCGGGATCTGTGTTGTCAGTCTGATCAGGCGACGTGGCTTCACCATGCCAGGCCGGAGCTGCAGGAAATGATCAGCATGAGTTCACGTTCAACTTTGCCTTTAGTAATCATACGAGCAAAATACTAAAAGGGAAAAAGTAACTACATTTTAATGCTGCAGATCCAAAGATACAAATTTTAAGATAAACAAACTGATCTTATAATGGAGCAAAATTCTGCTGAAATTGAAGATTTTAATGAAAATTATATAGAAGCAAATGCATGTTGATGCAGGTACTGTCAATAAAATGGAGCTGGCATGTAGGGATTGAGGCTTACATTTGATTTCACGTATAGCAACAGCATATTTGTAAAAGAACAAATATGTTTCTAAACATTCAGTAAAAATAAATACATTTGTCAAATTAGCACTCACAAGAAGAAGACAAAACACGGTTGACATTCCGCGTGTTTACAAGTCAATAACAAGGTAAAGGTGACTTCTAAGTGAAAACTGACACCAAAACAACAAGGCAAAATAGCTGGAGTACTTGTTTGCAGTTTGTTGAGTGCTGTGCCAGCTTATAGATTGGGTGTCTGACACAGAAAAAAAAACTGTGAGATGAATTAAAACAAATCTATGACCAAAAAAAAAAAAAAAATCTATATCCTTTAGACATTTACGAGTGTCTTGAAAAATGAATTATGATTTTCGTTAGACTTGAAATTTTTAACCTATGTTATTTGATAAACATCGTGAGAAGAAGCTCCGAATGATGTTTACGATAAATATACTTATTCGTGTTAATAAATAGATATTTGAGTAAAGTTAATCTAAACCACGCGAAACAGGAAAACCGATTTCCGGTCACTATTCAAAATAAACGTTTACTTGTTTGTTTTTTTGCACGTAATAACATGCAACTGTCATTTCTAAACCAGTAAGACTAAAAGACGGTGGCTCATTGGAAGTCGTTTAAAATGAAAAATGTAAGTACGCTTTCACGACGCGCTGTCACCCGGTGTCCTTTACGGCAGCGTGCGCAGTAAGCTAACTATTATGCTAGTAGCATTGCTAGGCTAGTGTTCTGCAAAATGCAAAAACACAGCGCTGCAACATGGGGTACAATTTCCCTCTCTTCACCTCCGTTGATATGTGGCGAAGAAACTGAGACAACATACACCTGTAAAGGATCATTTATTTTAAGTCAATATAAAGTCATTGCAGCACTCCTGTGCAGCAGCGCCCCACCCCCTTCAGTCAGCTTGATGCCGTCAAACGTTACTATGTTTGTGATTACGCAAATTAAAAAAAACAGCAGCACCAACAACAACAACAAGAACACCGTATCGACAAATAAAACAGTGGACTTACCGCGGCTCTGACAAAAACACCCAACATCTTGTCCAATGAGCACGCCGGAGTGTTTGACTGTCCTGGGAATATAGATGGGAAACCCTCGAGCAGTCATGTCTCAAGGACAAGCACTCGCCGTCTATTCTGGGCCGTCCGCCCCCCTCGGACCCACGAGGGTAGGACAACTGCTCCTCTTTTTTCCCTCTCTCTCTCTCTCTCTCTCTCTCTCTCTCTCTCTCTCTCTCTCTCTCTCTCGCTCCTTTTAAACAGGTCTTCTATAACGTCCTACCCCTCCCAAAAAGACAACAACATTTCGTCACAAAATGTTCCAGTCACAAAGTGGGTGCGTTGCATCGCTTCATTTTATTAGACAAAATACATCAATCCAAAAGGACTGTAAATGAACAGGTATATGGTAAATTAAAAATGCGTCAACTTTTCCCCACAACACCTTGATCAGGAGTAATTGGTTAAAAAAAAAAAAAAAAAAACGCACAAGGTCATATAGTCACTGTCGTTTAAAAAAAAAATGATGACAAGCAAGTGACGACACAGAAAGAAAAAAAAATAAAGCCAAATCACCTGCTTTAAAATTTCTCTTAATAATAACAACTGATAAATAAAAGAGTCCAATAAAGCCTGAACGGAACGCTTCACACAGAAAATGGAATTCTGCGTCTGAGGCGCACGGCTGCACAGATCTCTTCCAGCCACATGATGGCGCTCTTCCAACATCTTCGCACAGAAACCGACGGCGTTAGCTCGATTCTTCGTGAGTCCGAGATAAAGACAGACCAGCTGCCCCAACACCAACGGCAAAAACAAAAACAAAACAAAACATTTAATTCAAAGGAATAGTCATTCTTGCAAGAGTGAGGTACCAGGGACTAAGTAGCGCGTAGATAGCTGATGTGCAAAAGTATCGCGGCGCGGACAATATTGCTGTATATGAACACGTTTCATGAACATAATTCAGTGAGAGAGTCAGAACTGCAGTCGTGTCATGGTTTATTTTCAATGCAATAAAATAGAACTATACAAAAGGGGGAAAAACCAACAACAACAAACAAACAACAACAATCGTACGGATCAAAACGCCTCGATTGCTCTCGTCCAGCCGCTGCCCGTTAACAGTGTGTGTTTCAGGCAAATTGTTTGAGCGGCGAATATTTGCTCAAGGTCCGTCTGCTGCCAACTCACAAACTCAGACAGTCCACCTGAGCCCAGCACCGAGATCAGGTTGGAGATGTTTGCGCTGTCCAACTGCTCCGAGTCTGAATGCGAGTCGTCGTCAGTCCTCATCCTTTTGCACGGCGCCGGCCCGAAGTCCGGCAGGTAAAACTCTGGGTCAACAATGTGGTAACTCGTGTCCAGCTTTCGCTTCTTGCTGTAGCACTGCGCGCCCTGCGGCTGCTTGGACTGCGCGCAACAGTCTGAGTGGAAGTACCCATTCGTGACAGTCGTCACCACATGCGTGTCCAAGTCCAGCACGGTCTTTTGGTTGGCTTGCGCGCTCGCCATTGGTAACTCCCAGGAAGATTTGTCCGCGCAACTCCAACAGGCTTCTGAGACCATGAGGTCAGAGTCACTCGGCGAGACCATCGCGCAGGCGGACGCGTCCTGGTGCGCCACCTCAGCCGCCGCCGCCGCCGCCGCGGGCTGGCCGACGGGCTGGTGCGCGCCGCAGTGCCAAGTGTCCGACTCAACCCCGGCAAAGTTGCAGTAGAAGTCATCGGCCAACTCCGTCAGGCTCCCGCTCAGCTCGAGGTACTCGTGATTGTCGCGGACCGCCGAAACCTCCTCGTACTGGTGCGTCTTCTGCGTATGCGACAAGTTTTTGCTCATGTACAACTGCCTGGCGTTCCTCAGCACGTACGTTACCAGCAAGTTCTTGTGGAGCTTGATGCCTCCTCTCTGCGTCCTGGAGCTTTGGATTTTCCTCAAAGAAATGGAGATCAGGTTCTGTGCGTCAAATGCACGCTCCATCCTCAGGCGGGCCACCCTCTCTTTCCTCTCAGTATGGCCGAACTGTTTGCTTCCGAAACTGGGGGGAAATGTATGTCTTTAGCTAAGGTTCCTACTAGATTCGCGGGGACTCTGTCCATAGCGCTCCATGTCTTCCCAGTAAGGGCATGGATTTGCAACTCTCATCTTTCCTTGCCACGCCCTCACGTAGACATTGTCCAATGGGAGGGAGGCGGCGCTTCAGTTATACGCAAATATCACTACAAGCCTCATTCAGCATGCACGTAGGAGCTGGCATGCTGCATTTCACCAAATGTGTTTGGAGCTTTTTAAATCTCAGTGCAAGGGGAAAAAAATATTATCGGCGGAGAAGAGTGCGATTAAACTAACTAAAAGGGAGGCGCAGTACAGAGAGGGTACATGATGTATTTGCAGAGAAAGTATAAAGGAAAAGGTGTAGATTTGATATGAGACAGAAATAAAAATGAAACGGAACTGAACTGAATAGAACTAAGAACTTAATACTACTAAAAAAAAAACAGCAAACATAGTTTCTGAGAGAGAGAGAGAGAGAGAGGGAGAGGGAGAGAGAGAAGGAGAGAGAGAGAGAGAGAGAGAGCGAGAGAGAGAGCGAGAGAGAGAGCATAGGAAGACAGACTTGACCAATGCACGTACATCATCATTAATTTAGCACAGGAGGAAGTAATAGATCACCAAAAAGGAAAGTTAAGACGAACATTAGAATAGGATGATGAGCAACTGACAACCTTCCAGACTATTAAAAAAAAAAATCTGAATTTAGAAGCCAAGATCATTAGAATAAATAAATATTAACATGACTACAGAATGTAGCATGGAATGATAAACAGGCAGGCATAATATATAAAATAAATAGCAAGTAGCAGGGAAATTAAATATTTTTTTTAAGTTCTGCCAGCAGGAAACTATATGGAAAATTATAACAAAATAATAAAAACAGAAATGGCAGGAAAAAACTCATATACACACTGCATGGCATATACGCCTAAACAATTACATATTTCCCCCCTCAGCAATGTATACTGTTTCAAAAAAAATGTCTGTAGTAATTAAAACTTAAAGGTGCAGTGTGTAAAATTGTATCATCTAGTGGTCAGATTTTAGATTGCAGCGCTCAGTCACTCACCCTTCCTCTCCCAGGCTTGCCAATGAACCCAGGTGGTCTTCACACATCAAAAAGCATGCCGTCTACAACAAGCATGCACAGCTCTCCAGCTAATTATGAGTTTAGCAAAAAAAAAAAAAAAAAAGTCATTGTCACTCAAGACCTAGCCGCCTGTACAAGCACGGGCTGGCACCGTTCACTTTACTCCTTCGCTCAAATGCATATTGCAGTCCTTTCTATAGCTCACTGTGATATTTCCAAACCATTTCTCCAGAAATTTGGTCGGATTTTCTCAGGAACATCTTACACAGAAATCACTGCTAAATTCAGGTTGACATGCAAGTTTGAATATAGCAGAAGTGAAAGCACGCTAGGTATAGCAACACTAACAATGGGGGGTGGGATAATATATTATCAATCAGTACAGTGAATCATTTTTTGATGGGGGAAGTGGATGGAATACAAGTGTAAACATTTAATAATAAAACAAAGAAGTAACTCTGGAAGCTGTAAAGATGTATATATTTTTTCCGCGCCAGGCAAGCAATTGACATACAATCCACCTTAGTCGAGGTTATCAAATTTTTTTACTCCGTCAGTATGATGGTTTGTGAATACAACATTAAATAGATTAAACATTTTATACTACATTACATACATGTAAGTGGTGCCGAACAATATTATAATCTCTACCTCACAAAGACTGGTACTGTCAGGGTATAAAGAGAATGTAAACCCAAGGCTGTTTAATTAGCATTTTTAGCTTAACAGTCTGTATATTTTCTAAGTGACTTAACCTGGCGTGCCAGATAGAACTTTTCACATCCTTTGAATTTACCTCACATATCCATCTATTGATGTGGTGAAGAGTCAATGTAAAGTGTCTGAAAAGGGTATAGGCAAAAATCAGGAACGTTGATTAGGTGATTTAAACTTTCAAGTTACTAAATCTATGTGGTGCAAAGGAGTGACATCAGCTAAACATCCTTGTCCATGGAAAGCAACTTATGCTCTTTCTTCCCCCCCCCGACCCCTTAACAAAATTCCTGCCATAGCAAATTGGGCGCAAGGTGATGAAGCAAAAATGTCATCCAGTGAGAAAAACCCTCAATGCCATTGCTATTCTTCTACCAATGCAAAACTGCCATGCAGTCCAGATAAAACTGCCACTACTGCAATTTCAGAAAATCTCTTTACCCTAGAAATGGGATATTGTGGTTGTTACCTCTATTCCTGCTTTGTCTTCTTCCAGCATTTTCAAGGGCACCTGGAAGCACTTGCTGAAATTTTTACTTTCAGCTGAGTGGTTGCAATATCCTTGAATTTTTTTTTTTTAACAAAATTCGAAAAGCTTTTCGTTGGGGAGTGACAGCATAGATGAGCAAAATCGCTGAGTTGAGATCTAAGTGTTCTGGCGAGCAAAGTTAGAGTGACCCGTCATTACTGCCATATTCATTATCAACCAGCATAAAAAATATAATCTGTTGAACCACATGAAATATTACATAAACTGGATTTTTGGATTTATTTCTGAATCCGTGAATTGAGAGCCAAGAGAGATTTCTTTTTTTTTTTTAAGGGGCAGCTTTGTTCCAACCATCCTTTTTTTTTTTATCAACTGCGTGAAACAAAAAGAATACTCCCTCCCTTTCTCTATCACGGCTTACCCTGCAGTCAGAGTTGCAGTGGTGCTGAAGCTTATCACAGCTATCTTAGGATGAAGCAGGGGTACACCCTGGACAAGCCACCAGTATGTCGTTGAGAGGCAACCAACTATACATGGAAACAGCGACGCAATATTGCCGATTAACTTAGCGTACGAAGCGTTGGACTGTGGGAGGGAGACAGAGCACCAGGGGAGAACCCATGCAGAACGTGAGAAATCCACACAGAAAGGACTCACCACCTTCTTACTGTGAGCCCACGGTGCTAACCATTGCACCACTAAGCTCCATTAAAAAATATATATATATATATTATCAATGAATACAAATAAAAATCATCTTTTTAGGTAATTTGAATGCCTATCACTTTCTTGGATTCAAACTTCAGGGTATTTTACAATGAGATTCCAGCCTATGATCTTAGACATCCAAGTTCCTTCAAAATAAAATTAAAACACAAATTAAAAGACAAATAACTACATTCGACATCATTCCATAATATACACAATCGTACAATAATGCCATTCACTCATACTAGATGTTAATTTTAACACAGATGTTACAACACAGCCAACTTAAGTGCACTCACAGATCATTCTATTCAATAGATCTCTCAAGGTTGGACACTCTTCAGAAATGCCTTCATTCTTAAAGTTTCTTTAAGGTGCTATAAACAATCCTCAGAGATTTGAATCCACAATGACATGACATAATTCCACGGTCACTGCAGACCACTGATGATCTTAATCTCCCTTTCCAACTTCCCACAGGTGCTTGACTGTGGTGACCATAGAGGTCATATGAGTATGGTAAACTTATTGCCATGTCCAAGAAACCGGTTTGAAGATGATTTACACTTGACGTGGAGTAGTGTCCTCCTGGTTGTAACCTGAAGAAGTTCAATCAGGATAGACAGAGCATATTTTCTATCGAGTTATTTTCTTGAGTGTTTTCGTTTGAGTTATTTATTTTGAGTTCAGAATAGTGTAGCATTGTATTTGAGGACCCCAGAGTCTCTGGTAAATTAATCAGTTGATCGTCGTATTGGTTATCGGACTTTACGAAAATATATTTTTTTGCCCACCCTCTAACCATAGACCCTTGAACCAGGTGAGGAAAAACTAAAACTAAAAAGCAACCTCAGAGAGAACCATAGAGGAGGGATCCTTCTCTTCAGGATGATTAAACTGCAATTAAGCAATCATCAGCATAGCATAATGGATGTATGCTAATGCTGGAGTCCGTACTCCATAAAGTCCAGGAATGCCGGAAGCAATGTTAGCCCATGACTTTAGAAACATGAGCACTTTGAGTCCGGACCTGGAATGAAGAGTCAGCGTCTCAAAATCCAAGGCAACTAAAATGTTCGTGAAAAAGGTTCCTCCTCTGCATTTGATTGGTTGGAGAGGGGGTGGAGGTGGATCAGTCGAGCACATGAGATGCTCTCATTCTGGTTGACGCTAGATGACAGAGAGAGGACGAGAGAGGGAGAGAGAGAGGAGGAGGAGAGCATTTTTAAATGTGACAGCTGGTAGCTGATTGGTTGAAATGAAAATGTGGCAGGTGATGGTATGATGAAGAAACGAGGGGCGTGAAGGTAAAGAATCGATGATCACTGAAGGTATGCTGAAAGTTTGGCTAAGCTTTATATAGTGCACTGCAGTCACAAAGGGATGGACAAGATCAGCAACAATGCCCTGGTGGATGGTATTATTTAAACAACATAGAAATATTAATAAGGGGCTAAAGGTGTCACAGCAGAAACAGGGACCTTAGAGACAAGACAATGTTTTTTCCAATCTGTATTAACTGTATCTTGGCTGACAGACGGGGCATCCAGTGTAGTCTTACTAGTGTAGTTATTGTTGCCTTTCTGTCTTCTCAAACCACCATCACCGCCGTTCCCCTCTGACCTCCCGCATCATCAGGGCAATTTCCTGGAGCTAATCATCCTCTATGAACCCTCGGGTTGCTTGTTTGTGAATGTCCCAGTGTGTCGGCAGTTTCTGAAGTACTCAGACCAGCCGCACTGGTACCAAGAACCAACAACGACTACCATCACATGGTCACTCAAATCACATTTCCTCCCCATCCCCATGATGCTCGCTTTGAACTTCAGCAGGAAATCTTGACCGTGGCTAAACGCATTGAGCGGGCGCCATCATGTCGAGTCTTCAGACGTTTGTGCGAGCGCACAGTTGAGCCAGTCTTCCCCGTCCAAGTCGCTGGTAAGTGTGTACACACAGACACGGCAAACAACAACGTACCGTCTGAGCGTGACAGTGATGTCATCACAGGGGGGGCCCCCCGCGATAAAAGCAATGTTGTCATTGCGCTCAGATGTGTGAGGTAGAGACATAATCTGTCATCCCTGCCCCACATCTGTTTGTGTGTACACACACAGATGGCTGACATCACGCTCAACACCTGGATAGCGACTTTGATTTCTTGCCAGATACGTGAATCAGGGGGACAGCCACTATTATGGTTATTACACTCTGATAATAGCCCAAATTTGAGTCTGATGTGCGACCTCTCGGTGGAATACGGCTGAGATGGCAGAGAGCAGATGGATATCGTGTTTTATGGCGCCGCGTGTTGGGGTATGACTGTGCATTTATTCGAGATTCATTTGGTAGCCGCGCTGACGCCGTGCTATCCTTGATTATTAGCGCTGCTTCAGTTCAGCGTGCGCGAGGTAGCAGGTTCGTTGGGAGACGCGGCGTGGACAGCAGGAGTGCGATGTCGGATGAAGACATCATGAAGCGGGTTTTTCAGATGTTTCACGGTATTCACACAGGTGCTAAC
Source organism: Thamnaconus septentrionalis (assembly GCA_009823395.1). Classification (NCBI taxonomy): domain Eukaryota; kingdom Metazoa; phylum Chordata; class Actinopteri; order Tetraodontiformes; family Monacanthidae; genus Thamnaconus; species Thamnaconus septentrionalis. The sequence continues at coordinate 18,836,197 of CM020507.1, forward strand.
ATAACATCTGGACAACAAAACAAACATACGGGACCAAGACTCTTACCACAGGAATAGCTGTATTTCTCATTAGAGTAATTTGTAAACAAAACATACAGTATAGGCACAGAGAGAAATAAACAATAAGACACTATGATATCTAAAAATGTATTACATTTTATATCATTATTGTTATTATTAGTAATTGCGGTGATAATTATAACAATGAGCACAACACGGTGATGTTTTGGTGCTTTCAGTGTGAAAACACATTCTCTCCTTTTGCCTGTGTGGATTCTCTCCACATTATTCTTCCCACAGTCCGAAGACATGAACATTAGGCTCACTGAAAAAGAACTTGTTCATAGGCGTGAATGTGAGTGTGGATGTTTTTTTTTTTTTGTCTCTATTTAGCCCAACAACAAACTGGCGACTAGTTCTGGTTATGGGGATGGGGTAGGCTGCAGCCCCTCAGCAAGCACGAGTGCAGGAGAAGCAGTGATAGAAAATAATGGATGGATGGATCAATGGACAAGTTTACAATTAACCCCAAATTATCATGTAATCATCAAAATCTATGTCAAATATTCACTGAAATGCTCAATACTCAAAATACTACAATTTCACACTGAATTGATATGTCGGACGGAGAAAAGTGTACGTGTGCAAAATGTTACGCGGGAAGAAAGAGAAATTTTAAAGAACATTATATTGAGCGTCGCCGGAGAGAGAAAACCACCTACAATCTGTGAGAGACAAAAGCAAAGGTCAAACTAAATGTCAAACGGGCCTACGATCAGTTTCGAAAACGCTGCCACTTTGTTGAACAAACTTGTTAACGGCAGAAATCTTACCAGACCTCACAAGACCACTGAGGGCTCTGGTGGTTCTAAAACAAACAATGCAATGATGAATACATCATGAGAATTAGACGTATCACATACATAAAAGATTTTTGAACAACATTTGTGAGATGATTGAAATGAAAAAGGATGCTGTATTAAAGTAATTCTAAAAATTGCAAACACCGAGGACTTTTATTTGTTACACTGGCATTATTATGCAAATAAACTAAAGTAAAATATCGATTCTCAATCCATGAACCAAATGCAGATTACTGCTGCTTAGATCCTTGATACTTATCAAAACAACCCCTGAGATAATAAATATACTATTTCTCTTGAATTACAAAATGGAAAAAAGATGTTGAATATATTGTTCCTGTACAAGCAAAGTCGCAGAAACAACTACAATAAACAATAAATAAATATAATAACAGTGATGATTAAAAACAGTAAACTATTGTTGAGCTGCTGTAAATGCAAATTTCTCTTGGAGATTAATAAAGTATTCATCTATCTTCATCTATCTATCTATCTATCTATCTAGCCAAATTGGCCCAGTGTTCAAGTGAAAACATTGCTGCGCGATTTCCATCCATGCGTTTTCTACCACTGCTTCTCCTGCAAAGCGTTGCAGGGGGTTGCCGGGGCCTATCCCGGTTGTCTTGGGGAGAATGCGGGCTTCCACCCTGCACAAGTCACCACTTTATCACTGCGCTACACAGAGGGGCAGGCTGCACTCGCACTCACACCGCTGGGCAATTTAGAGGTCCCAGTCTGCCTCATGTGCATGTCTCTGAACTGTGGGAGGAAGCCGGAATAGCCGGGTGGAATTCACACAAGCGCAGGCAAACTTCACGCAGAAACGCCGCAGGCCAGGGGTTCGAACCTGCAACCTCGCTGTGCAATTTTCATTAGGAAATAGTTGTTGAGAAAGAATCTATGTGATTAACGGCACCCTCGCATTTATTTATTTATTTCCAGCATGTGAACCAAAGATACAATTGACCAAGAGAGCCCATTATAAATGTTTAAATGTATTTTATGCTGAAATTCCAAATGGTGTGCATTTCAAATTATCAAATACAAAACAAACATATCCAAATAAACAGTTACATTTTTTTTTTATTAGCACATAAAATAAACATTCAATGATGGAACTACAGGCACTTGTTCTATGACACTAAGGCTGCACTTGTAATTCAGTAGCAGCGCACTGCAATGCCGCTGCCGTAGATTTAAACAATATGCTAGAAATTTTGGGCAGGGCGCTTAGCACCTCCTACAGCCTCACCTATCTCAACTCCAAGCCACTGAGATGATGGTTGAGAAAAGAGGAGAAGAGAAAAGAACAAAAAAAACTTCTAGTCCCTCCTTCACAACTAGATCTGAACTTCTGCAGAAGGGGAGCAGCGCAAGACAAAGAGAAGCCGCACAGCCGCACCACAGCTCCTTCCTCCGGAGCAGGCGGGGCTGAGATATGCAGCTCCGTGGAAGATGCACACAATTACTTCGGAGGCGGGGTGCTTTATTTACATATGCAATATGCATAAGCAAGGTTACTGTGAGGGTGAAATAACCGCGAGATAGAGGGAGGGAGGGAGGGAGAGGAGGAGGGGTCTGCTGCCTGTGAGCGTGAGACTCGAGAGTGTGTGTGTGTGTGTGTGTGCGTGCGTGTACGCGCGCTCGCGCGTGTGTACGTGTTTGTGCGCGTGGCGGTGATGGAGAAAGGGGTGGGTGGGGGGGCGGCGTTGGTGATGGGGGCGGGGGGTGGCAGAAAATTGGTGTTATCAATATTTAACCAACCCTCCCAGCGTATTTATGGCAGACAATAGAGCCGACCAGCGACTGTCTCATGTGAGTGGAAGTGTATTTATTACGGGGCCCGAAAATCAAGGCTGTAAATAGGATGTTCGGCGATACACGCGCATACACACGCACGGAACGCTCGCGCGGAAGAGTCAGGGAAGAGGCCCCCCACACTTTGCCGCGCGGTCGACCCCCCCCACCACCACCACCAAAATAAACCATTAACATATCTCGTAATCGCACGTCACAATCTCCGAACGCATCGCAGTATATTCATTAAAGGGATATTTCGACATGTGGCGAGCAGATGTGTGTAACTCAATCAGTTTGGAAGAAAAGGTGGGGCTGAGGGGGGGGTGAAAAAAGAGAGAAGAAATAAAACGTCTGGGGCTTTGCTTTTTTTTTTTGCTTTTTTTTCACGGAGCCATGGCCTCTCAGAAAATGTTTCCATGTGTTGTGTCTGAGGCAGGCTGAGAGCAGAGAAGGAAAACATTCTCCCCTCCAAACCACATGCAACAGATTCTTTCTGAAGCCAAATAAATCAACTCTGTGTTTCAGATCATGTGACACTTTTTTTTTTTTTGGTGCTTTGTGTTATTCCCAACATATCCTGTTTCAATCCCGCTCCCCTCCACTTCCCCCACCCCCCCTCCCATTCCGACACTCTCACGCGCATTTGCGCACGCACACTTGCGACACACGCACGTTCAGACTTTCCATTTCCTGTGCGTAAGATCACCTGGACGGGGCAGAGCGGCGCGCTTCAGCGCAACATGCTCAGGCAGGAAAACAGGAAGGAGAGTTCAAGGGTGCCCTACATGCAAGGCTCGCAGAGTCGGAGGGGGGAAACCCAGAGCTCCTGGCAGAACTCCACTTTGGGCAGAAAGTAAAGTTTGACGCTGCTTCTTTTTTTTTTTTCCCGCATTGTCATCATGCGTCGTCGTGTTTGCACCTGGGCAAAAATGTTTGAAAGAAAGTTTTGAAAATCAACTCAAGGACAAACAGATATGACGTCATCACAGCGGTAGGTTAAATTATGCTACTGCTAAATTAAAAAAAGAAAAGTTTGAGCAATATTTAAAAGAATTTTAGATTAAAAAGCCATTTCTGGAATAATAGGTCAGATGTATGTTTGATGCTGATGATAGCTGCCAGGCTAAGCTATCACCAGCATGACAATATCTAGGGCACTTGAAACTGTAACTACCACTATTCTATTTTTCACTGTAATACTCAAAGTGACAATGGAAAACAAACAAAACCAAACAAAAAAATCCCAATAAACTGAAGTTTGAATATTTAAAATAGTTTGATACCGTTTACAAATAACACATTTTGTTAGTTTAATTTCCCTAAATTATATAAATACAAGAATTACAGGACAAGTGCTGGGATTGTGCAGTTTACACTCTAAACTAAAAGACTTTGACAAAACTCTAGAAGGGCTTTTGAACTATTTATACCTGAAAACCTCTGATGTTCATGCACAGAACCTTACAGAAATAATAAAACAAATCACTTTGGGTGATAATAGAATAAAATATCACCAAAACATAGAAATTCGGAAGGAAACAATCAGCATATAGGGAATATTTTCAATATGTCCAGCTTCCTTTTTGGTACCGTGAAGAAATCTCCTATTAGCTGTTGAAAGTGTTCACGTAATGGAACAGCACAATACACAGCAAAGATTTGCAATAAAATTAAACGTGTTTCGTTTGAATCCAAGAAGCCAAGAAAAAACTCCCTTAAAACCTGATCCAATTTATGGCCAGAAATCACCAACAAGGGGTTACAATAACACCATTAAATCTATTAAAAAAACATGGAAACAAATTACTTTATTCTGACAACTCTGGAAACTTTGAATTTGCTTAAAATGTCATTAGGTCCGCATAAAGTTAGTCATTTAGCATAAAGCTAACAATGCTTACTAAAATCCATATGATGGAGGATTTCAGTTCGGGTTTTCAGTTGTTCCAGGCGTTGAACTGATAGTAAAGCCTTTCACTTTGTAGTGCAATGCTAACTACTAATATTATTGTAGAACTGGATATAACAATTTATTCATAAATCAAGTTATTGTAGAGCTGGATTTATTAAATTACTTGAATAGTTGTTATAAATATTCCATATATCGTTTACAATAACATATATCTATATCTATCAGGTGTCTATCATAGCTGTGTAGTGGTTAGCACTAGCTGCGTTTCCATTACCCCTAGAATTGCGGAAAACCTAAATATCGCAATAAAAAACACCTAAATTTCAAAAACCTCTCAAATTTCGCTAAAAGGTTTTTACGCTCCAATGAGGTCGTTTTTCAGACGTATCGCTAAAGAGGTATGTGGCAATAGTGTAATGGAAACACTTTTTTTTTCTTCACATTTACACGTCACCACACGGTCACGTGACCAGTTCACTTCAAGTGAAAATGGCGCAGTTTGTTCGGAGGGAGGAGGAGACGGAATATTTTTTTTTACAAGTAATCAAGAGAAAAACAGAACAACCATTATTGACAGCAGACAAATGTAAACAAACAAAAGCTAACGTGAGCTTGGCTTATGGGCTTCACACCATTCAATGGAAACACCTGCAAATCGCAATTGTACTTAGTCGAAATTTTAGAAATATCGCTTTTATTTTGCGAAAAACTGGAATGGAAACGCAGCTGGAGTGTGATTGCAACCCAGGGCCTTTCTGTGTGTGTGTGTATGTGTGTGTATATATATATATTTATATATAAATATAAATATATATATATATATATATAGCTCCACAATCTACATGTTAGATTATTTGCTAACTTTAGAGCATCCATTGTTGTGAATGCTTATCATCTAAGCATTGGCCGTGCAATAACTGCCGACCCGTCCGGGGTTTAACCCTGCCTTCGCCCCAGGGACGGCTGGAATCGGCTGCAGCACCTCCATGACCCTGACTATAGGAAGAGCAGGTAGAAAATGGATGGATCGTTCCAGATATTGTAAAAAAAAAAATAGCTACGCTGTGGCTGCAGAGGTTTGCGCAGTTGCCTCACAGCAAGAGGGTTGTGGGTCCAATTCCTTGTTCCATGTATGTTTCCATGCATGCGCTCCCTGCGACCGCGTTGGTTCCCTCCAGGTACTCCGCCCTCCACCCACGGTGCAAAGACTCGCGCGTGAGGCTACTTGCCAACACTGCATTGTCCATTGGTGTGAGTGTGAGTTGGTTGTCTCTCTACGTGGCCCTGCGATAACACATCTCAGAGCTGCTATCCGAATGTCGTGAAGCATCTGTATGTATTTTTTAAATGAATAGAGGTTTCCGTTCACGCAGTTGCCCGTAACGCTGGCATGGTTTTGTTTTCGGACATAACCATCCATTTATTCCTGTGACAATGCATCGGTAATCACTTTTGACCAGTTTTGACCAGGTGCAGTGACAACATTGTGCGTCAGTTGCCCAGGCGAATTTTGCGGATTTTAATTCCAGTTTCTGAGTAATGTTTTCGAGCACCGGTCTGCACTTGTTTACGTACCTTTGCCCATCATGCCGTCACTTTGGTCATACCAGAGTGCAAAGACGCACAAAGCAAATGTTCAAATTTCACATCGACTCCAGTAATATCAGCAAAGCGCAGTGTCTATTGGAAAACTACTGGGAGCGGCGCTCTGTTATCTTAGCACGGGCACACACGGGCGTAGAACAGCAGGTCATGTCCAAAAATAACAGCGTGAGCTTAACGCCACCTTTGGAGAGTAACTAACGGACATTTTTTTAAATGACTAATTCAACTCGTCCTCGGCGCCAAACGCAATTTCGGCACCAAATGAAAACTATTTCTCAAGCGCCGCCGCACATCCTCCGCATACGTCTTGCTTTTCCTTTGCGGGTTCCACCCCGAGCTTTAACTTTTGCGTGTGCTATTTTACCTTGTAGTTGCCTCTATATGTGACATGCCATGCTGATCAATCGCTCCAGATCTCTGTGGGGTAACACAGTGTTCCCAGTGCCTCTGACAGCCATCCCCAGCCCATTTACTGTCAAATGGGCTCCGCTCTCTTTGCCGGAGCTCAGATGCAGATTTATGCCGGAGCAATGCCGGTTCTTGCATATTAGATGAAAGCCTTGTTTGCATATACCCTCTCGCTCTCTCTCTCTCTCTCTCTCTCTCTCTCCCCCTCCCTCCGCTCCGCTCCTTTCCCTCTTCCCCCCTCTTTCTCTCTCTTCCTTTTTTCTGAGGCGTCACTTTAATATGTATGCAAATGGGCTGCGCTCCACGGGCAAGATATGTGTGGAGTCCTGTCCTGCAGTCAGGAGGTGTAGGAGAGATTGTGTTTGTATTTATGAGGCATGGGCCCTGCCGCTCTTGGGAGAGGAAACGCTGTGAGTAGCGCGGCGGAGGCTCCGCAGTGCAGGCGGAATGCAGATATGCCAATAACAGAGGTCATGGTTGTCACTAATGATAACAGCAGACAATTAGACAATAGCATTGCTGTAATGTAACCCCCCCCCTCATCAGCCACACACACGCGCACACAACAGCGGCAACAAACAAACACACACAAGCAGCAGCGCGAGCGCTCCGGCGTGAAGCAGAGCGAGGGGCGATTTCTTCTGGAATGTTCCCCTTCCGATGCTGCGGCAGCTCCTCCAGCCCCAGCTCCGCTCCACCAGGATGAGCTGTCCTGGGTCCTATCGATCCCGAGGATCCCTCGAGGGGTCGGGGATCACTGTCAGGAGGCTGAAGCGGAGGAGACAAGGTCAGGTCACCTACGAGAAAGGCACCTTTAGCCCATTTCATCAGTTGGATGCGTCCCAGACAGGCCTCAAAAGCCTGCTGATCAATACCGCCTTCTCCGGAACAGTGGGAAGCAGAAATTAATGAGCGACGCTCCGGCTCCCGGCTCGAACCCCGCGGATTACGTCCGGTTTAGCGCGCCGGCATGAAAATTTTTCCCCGAGACGTGCGTTTTTGAGGGGGAAATCTGAGGGACAGGTTTAGTTTCGACGTGAAAGTGAATTCCTCTCAGAAGTGTGTTGTGAAATTTTGCGCAGAAAAAAACAAAAAAACAAAAACAAAACGACAGCAACAATGGGCGGCTGGTATTATGTTCAAAACGTAATAATATCTTGGCTCTGTGCCAATCAGTAATCTACTACAGCAACACACACACACACACACACACACACACACACACAAAACATGCACAGAACTGTGGGCAAATCAAATGTCTGTTTCCTCTTTCTTTTCTCCCTCTCTCCTCTCTCCCTCCCTCTCTCTCTCTCTCTCACACACACACACACACACTCGCACACACATTCCCTTCCTCCATCATGAATAAACCATACTGTGTCTATGAGTCATATACCACCCCCACATCGCTCCCTAACCCACTCCCCCCCACCCACCCCTCCCGCCTCCCGCTCGCTGCTTGCAAGAGTTAAAAAAAGGAAAAAAAAAAACCCTAATTAACGTGATGGCTAGCTCCAGCTCCTGTCAGCAGCTTGTGGGGGCCTCTCAACCAGCCAGGCTCCACTGGTCTCTGGTATTAGCTGCTCTCCCTCCCCAGCCGCCATCTCTGGAGAACCAGGGGCCCCTCATTCATATTCAGGCCGAGTCGCAGGCACCTGGAAGCAGCCGGCACCAGCACCACCATCACCGCCGCCGCCGCCGCCACCGCCACAACCCCCATACTGTCTATCACCGGGCCCCCTGGTCCAGCTCACCTCCCTGTCCCTGCTGCACGCATGTGCACGTGCACGTGCACGCACCCCCGCACGCGCAATTACTCAATTTTCTTAAACTCGAATCCAATTGGAACACAAGCCTGGACTAAAAAAACTCCCATCTAGGAGATGACACAATCCAACTGATGGGTTGAATCACCCAACGGTGGCGAGAGAGAGAGAGAGAGAGAGAGAGAGGCAAGAGGGGAGAGTGAGAGCAGAGAGAGAGAGAGAGAGAGAGAGAGGGCGAGGGAGAGAGAGGGAGGGAGGGAGAGAGCCTTGGTGGATCGGCTGCGTAACCATGACAACAGGGCCGGGAGAGCAGGAAACAGGAACATACAGAATGTGTTTCTGCTGAGACCTGCACATGTGGCACAGGGCTGCTTGGAGGTGTGTGCGCGTGCGCTTGTGTGTGTGTGTGTGTGTGAGAGAGAGAGAGAGACAGAGAGAGAGAGAGAGAGAGAGAGAGAGAGAGAGAGAGAGAGAGCCGAGCGCCAACCCTTATGAAACATACATGCTGCTGTCTGAGCGCTTGTGCTAGTCAGCGAATGCGTCACCGCCGCACTGGCGACATTGGCGGCGAAACTGTGGGACACAACCCAGTTTAAGTGCAGGTTTCCTTTTCCGTCCTCGTCCCTTCTACCCCTCTGCGAGCGCCGACAAGGCAGAGGCTGCCGCCAATAGAGAGAGAGAGAGAGAGAGGAGTAAAGATAAAAAACTGGTCGGGAGAAAGAGGCAGAACGTTCCTCTCCACAGCTGTTGTTTTTTTTTTTTTTTGCCTATTTTCTTCCTTCTGCCTGTCTTCTCTCCTCCCTGCCTGCCTGCCTGCCTGCCTCCCTCCCTCCTGCTCCCTCTTTCTACAGGCTGCTCAGCCTAACCTCCCCCTCCCCTCTCCTCGAGGGAATAAAGGTCGTAACGCAAATGATTACTCAAACCCCAGTTGCCATGGAAACGCGGTCACGTGACTCGAGGCAGGCATGCATAGACCACAACAAAGAGGTGGATCAGGAACCAGGCGCTCGGGAAAAAAAGAGCTGCAGCTCGCCTTGCTGGTGCCTCAGTGCATTTCACTCAAAGTCGAGCTTTTTTTTTTTTTTTTTTTTTTTTTCCAGAAGAAAAAAAAAAAGGAGAAGGAAAAAATAGGCGAGCAGCACGAGGCGCAGGGAGCCGAGGAGGAGAGAGCCGAGATGAATCTGGGCTGTAGCACTGCAGTGTGCCTTCTCTGCTTCTACCGTTCGCCGGCATACCAAAGGGTGTGTCCTATTCATCATGTCCGTCTCTGAGGCTGAACTCAGGCGCCAGTTGTCTGGAGTTTCTGTGAAATGGCGTCAGTTGTAGAAGTGCTGCTGGATTTTTTTTTTTTTTTTTTGTGCGTCTATAACTAGCTAGCTAGAGACGGGAGAATCTCCCTTTAAAGAAAGCAACACACACACACACACACCAGCAATTGTGCTTTCAGTTACATGTGAATTCTAAACAACAACAGCAACAGCAGAAACCCACCCTCGCGGGTCCCTCCTGCACTCACTGTTAGCTGAGAGCTACTTGTCGTCCAGCTAACAGAGCGACGTTCCAAAAAACTTGCTAGCGCCGCTCAACTACGACACGCACACGCGCGACGCAGCTCCAGTTGGACCCAGATGGAGGAACCAACCACACCTGGAGCAGCTGGAGAAGGTGGCCAGTCTGTCCCAATAGGGTCCAGCCACCTTGCATCCTATCCTCCCCCATCGTGATGAGTCTCACGCCCAGGGTGAACCCGCCGACCTACAGCCTACAGTCAGAGACCAACCCACCCCCATTAAAACACACACACACATGCATGCACACATGTGCGCGCACACACACACACACGCACGCACACACCCAGTTGGGGCGCTGAAGAGTCTGAGCCGCCCAACAACATCCATACAAGTCAGTGGAAACAGCAGAAGTATAGACTGTGTTTAGGGTGTATTATTTATAGAGATTTTTCTATTACATTGTCACAACTCTTATTTTTTTGAACTTGTTTTTTTCTCTTAGCTATTCCTGTTAGTTCTAGGGAGCTGGAGTGGAGCAGTAGGACGGGGAACATTTTTTTGTGATGAAGTCACCACATCTGCGGTTATGAACACTGTGTTTTAATGTCTGTCCTCTCTCTTTTTCCTCTCTCCTCTCTCTCTCTCTCTCACACACACACACACACGCACACTCACTCACTCGCCTTCGCAAAACCCATGCGCAAACTCGTATCTAAAGACTGGAGAAGGCAGCCTGAGCGTGAGCTCTGCTCAGTGCCGACTGCTGGACATGTCCCCCCGCTACGCCCCCCTTCCCAGCATCCCACCCCCCACCCACCTCACCCCACCCCACCCCATCCTCCACCCTGACGTCCACCTCAACTCCCATGAGGCTTCGGGCAGCAGCTGAGTGTTCAGTGATGTCGGCAATTATCCCGCGTCTAGACAATGTCTCGTGAAAGACAGGGAGATGCGCGTGGTGCACAGGCGGCGCTCTATAGAAGAAAAGGCCTCCCAGAGACCACAGAGCCTTTCAGTTGGTGACGTGGTGCCAAATGAAAAGGTTGGGGCCCGCCTAGGAACTCAGCCAACTAGAGGAGGGGAGGAAAAAAAAGGGATTTATTTTGAAATCGTCCTGGGAGATTTCAAAATAAAGCCACAGGAGTTCCATTAAACGCAAGGCTAAAAGTCATTGATAAGTTTGCCGAATTGTTTATTCATTCTAAATGTTTGAATTCAAGCTGAAGTAAATGAGTGTTTGATATTAGTTATTTTATCATTCGTGAACCTTTTGTTTCTTTGTTAATGATGTTCACTGAATTACCGAATGACTGAAATAAACGAGGATTTATATATTACAGTTGCTTGACATTTACATTGGGGAATGGCTCATGAAAAAAGCGCGAGAAGAAAGTGTTTAGAAGATAAAACTGGCCAAGATCGCCCCACCAACTTCTCTTACAATAATGCCAAAGGCCCTTTAAGGAACTGCTTCCTTTGTTGACTGTTGAGTCTTGAGGAGTTGCCTGCCACTCTCCAGCGTAAACCATTCCTTGGCTTTTAACTTTACAAACGTCAATCACTTCGAGTTGACATCGCGATAATGAGTAGCTCTCGTCTCGGGCCAACTTCTCGGAGGGAGAAAAAAAATAATGAAGGAGAAAAAAAGAAAAGAAAAAGAAATCGGGCGCTGCTGCATAACAAGTAAAAACACGCCGAGGCTGGGAGAGAGACGGTTGGGGAGGCGCGCTGGGTGAGCTGGGTGAAGGGAGAGGCAGTGAGAGAACGAGCAGGTGTGATGGGAAAGACCCGTGGGCTTCGGGGAGAGAATAGATCAATAACTAATTTCAGCGGCGAGCTTCACTCGCACAGTTTTCCAATAAAGCCTGGATGGAGGGAGAGCAGTGGCTTAGCACTCCCCCACCCTCCCTCCCTCACTATCTCTATTCTATCGCATTCTACGCTCTGTGGAAGAGGGCTGTTGTGTGTGTGTGTGTGTGTGTGTGTGTGCGCGCGTGTGTATTTCTCTCCCAGCCTTGTGATTGTTGCTTGGGTGGATTATGTTCCTACAGCAAGCGCATTGTATCAACGTAATCCAACGTTGCCTCGTTTTTCCTCCCTTCTCCTCCACTTCCATGCGTCCTCCATGAGTGCTCCAACCAATGTTCCACCTATGCAACGCATGCAGCCCCCGGAACTTTTTTTTCTTCCTCCCCCACACCTCCCCCTCCTCTTCCTCCCCTCACCTCCTCCCCTGCCGACTGCAACCCCCCCTCCCCCTCCATCCTTCCTCCCTCCCATCTCCTCCTCTTCCTCGTTCGACCGACCGGGGCCAGTGTTGAGGTTTTGTCAAGAGATCGAGACGGACAGGAGAATGAAGCGTGTGTCATACAAGGGCTGCTGCTGCTGCTGCTGCTGCTCTTCTCCTCAGAGGCTGTGACCTAGATAACCAAGAGGAGCTGGAGCGCTTGCGAGCCTTGGAGCCACTCCAGCTCCAGCAATGTCAGGAAGGGGTTAGTTGTGTAACACCATGTCCTATTTAGTTTGCTCGTCACACACACACAGAGAGACACACAAGCGCCCTGGACGAGAACACATGTGTTACCCTATGCTGTTCCCGCACTATAGTTCCGCGTCTCTACTTTGTTTACGACTCAAAGTGCTGGTTTGGGGTATTGTGTTTGTGCCGAGGAGCCCTAAATTTAAACAAGTCCAAACTCCACGCGAGAAGATGCTGGTGAAACCGCGGCAAAAATGGATGGGGAAAAAAAGAGAGAGAAAAAAAAAAAAAGGAGTGCTTCCTGTTGTGTTGCACGCAGTTCTCCCGGCCCGCCTGTTTAGCATTCACTCTACCGCTGTCTGGAGTACGAACGCAAGCATATAGCTCCAATTATACCCGTATAGCAGCCTGCCTTCGAGTTTACCCCACACCCCAGCACCACCCCCTAACAACTCCCCAGTCGTAACCGGCGCTGCGCTGCCCCTGTGTGGTCAGTGACACGCGGTGGCGTGTCGACAGAAACAATGTTGGACCACGCCGCTGTTGTCTATGCGAGGGCCGGCGATTCTGCTTTTTTTTTTTTTTTTTTTAGACTGTTAGCGCAGCTTCAACGGCACCGCCGCGGCCACGTAGAGCAGATGAAATATAAATGGAAGCCCGCTGGTTGCGTGGTGAATAGCTAAAACCCGAGACCGCTAAACTAGGCTGCTTTTCAGAAGCAGGGGGCAACAGTGCCATCTGGTGGAATTTAAAGTGTATGGCAAGTCCCTTCGCCGCAGCGCGATTGACTCGGCAAACTTCGCACTAACCTGAAATTGAGATGATTTTAAAAAACAAAACAAAAACATTTTACCTGCCATGTTTATCCAACTGTACTATTCGAAACAGGCAGTTGGAGGTGTTTGTAGTTTCACTGAGAAGTCTGTCAGTCTCACAGAGTGACTGTATGACACATATTTACAAGGTCAAAAGCAACTCCAGACTGACCTACGCTTATTCTCAGACCTTAATGCGAGCAGTTTCATGGGGAAAATATTTTCCCATTCCAGACTTTACCGCATCACGGCGTAAAGAGGCCAGAGTTTGGGACATGGCAGAATGAAGAATTCATGTTTTTTGGGCACTGCTCACAGTGCTGTGGCATAAGCAAGGCCATCTTGCCTCCTACTGCACACGAGTAAATGGACATTGGTGCTTCTATTTACGATAGAAGATAGTTCCACCATAACAATTACACCAAACAAGGACAAAACATGTAGAGCAATGGCAACATTAAAGGCTAGACAACATACAGCCACAAGCCTTGTATCCAGTGCTTCAATTCACTGGATCCCGGGCTAATAAAGTTTATCAGTGTTAAACTTTAACAGTTGTTGTTGTTAACGGGCAACTGTATAAAGGAAAGTATATAAAAGAGATAAAAGGACCAAGTAATGAAAGATGAGGTTAATGTAAACAAATTCACTGTCAAAGATGAACAACAAATACATTTTGTGACCTTGATTATTTAAGTCAAAATCAACTTCATATCTATTGTGAGTTTCCATAAATAAAATCAACTGAGTGTCTGGAAACAATGTCCTTGGCCTCTGTTCACAAGATCTTTGCAGATTGCCAGCATGTGTTGAAAGTCTGACCATTCCAGCTAGAAAATGTGCAGACGGTGGAAGCTAAGTGAAAGACACAAAGTCCTCTTTTGGAATTCTTTGAAAGCAACTGAGGCAGACACAGAAGCACATGACTTGTAGTCAAAGCAGGTGATGAAATATGTGGAACATTCTCAAGGGGAAAATCCCATGAATATGAAACCAACCCTCTGTGGTGCAGTAAATGCAAACCAACATTATTCAAGATCTAGCTGCTGTATCTTTTGTTAAGTTTTCACATCCTTATACCTACTTGGACCTTTCTGGACACTTAATAGATGAAATCTTGCAAATTAAAAAACAAACAAAAATTAATTCATCTCTACCCTTGAATAGAAAAAAAAACCTTTTAATTTTGAGATTTTTAATTGAGAGATTTATAAAGTAGGCATACTCTCAATGATATTCAACATTGGCACAGACAGCACAATAAGATTGCAGAAAAGGTTTCAGCTGGTTTTGTTTGGCTCAGGTTCATTTTGGCAGTGATTTTGTGTTTTACTGCAGAGTCAGTTTTGGCTGGCCAGGGGCTTAAAGCAGCCCCAGCCAGGCCTTGCGGTATATATTTTCCCAGGTAGAAGAAAGTCTTTGAGTTGGTCCGGTAAAGGCAAGGCTTTAACTTTCTGTTCTAGGGGCCAAGGCTGAAGATGGTTTCTTATGGACGCCCGACAAAGACACTGCAGAGACGGCGGACTGGCTTCACGGGCTAACACACGGTTGTGAAGATCTACCAGAGCCTGGGCGTACGGATGAGGGTCCTGACCGGGGACGGGAAGCTCGAGTCTTGGAGGCAGATAAAATGGCGCCAGGTCCATCCTTGCCAAGTCAAGCAACGCTTCAGCTTTCTCTAGAACCTCAGAGGCGTGGCTCCGATCAGGCGACTGCTGGAGGGCCGTCTTGAGCCGCTGGAAGAACATACCGTAGCCTGTCCAACAGGAGGCGCCGTGAGAGGCGCAAATCCAACTGGCCCTGCAATCGATCAGCAGCGCCCCCAGAGGGAAGAGCAGGTCGAAGTACTGGAGGCTGGTGTCTGTCAGGGAGGGCTCCTCGTCCTCGGCCACACAGTAGCTCGGGACCAGGCCGTGGCTCAGCAGCAGCTCCGTGGTCTTCAGGCAGAACTGGCCAATCTCGGCAGCGTCCCGGGCGCTGGAGCCCAGAGCCTCTTTCACCAGGAACACTAGCGGGGACACCACCCGTTCACCTTCAACAGTGGCAGCATTGACGTCAGCACCTGGATGGAGACAGCGCCTTAGTTTTCGCTAAAATAATTAAACATTGACAAGCAACTGAGGCAGACACAGTTCTCCTTTGAAAAAAGAAAATATATACAACTGCAAAATTCTAGAAAAAAGGCTGCACATGATGCAAACTCTGCCCTTTTCAATTAATCTACCGTCTACCTTAGTTGTTACTTGATTCGCTCAAATCTGTTGTCCTCCCCACCTGACAATTCCAACGCGAATAGGGAGCATGACACGTGCACTGTGAACACAGCAGCTTAACTGCTATAATTTAAATTCCTGCGATCGCATCCATCCTTCATGGCATCTTCGAAAAGAAATGTTTTAATATAATTTCCTGGGGTTGTCTTGGGGTTTTACATAACGAAGAGCTGTGACTGGAGCAAAACAAAAAAGATCCATTGCCTGCTTGGATGCAGCAGCAGTTTTTATCAGAAATGAGCCGTATTTTAGTTGACTTTATTTCCTGTTAAAATGTTTTTGACCGGCTGGCTTCACGTTTAGTTAAACACTGTGTCATGCCACAGAGCCTGGGCGTACGGATGAGGGTCCTGACCGGGGACGGGAAGCTCCGAGACTATCATGAAGCGTCATGATAGACAGACGCTTCATTCAATGGTCTTCAAAGTTTCGCCTTAGTCTGGGTTTTTAACCAATGGACACTTGAGACAAGTTGAAATGATTTAAAAAACATTCCGCATGTCATGCCAGGTTAATATGCAGTTGAGAAGCTCAAACACTGCAATAGCTGAGACACAATGCTGCAAATGTCATTTCCTACATGTTCTCCACCATGCATGCATCAAAAAGTTGTTAGCAAACACATTAACAACATATTTTGGATCGATTTAAGGAAGAAAAAGCAACATGACAGTGATTTTTTTTTTTTTACGTTCAGCACCTCTCTTCAGCAGAACTTCGATGCTGTCTGTGTTGAGCACAGTGAGTCCATCAGCGCTGGCCAAGGCGTGGAGCAGGGGAGATTTTCCTGAAGAGATTACATCAGCATTAAAAAAAAAAAAAAAAAAAGTGCGCAGAAAAGTTATTTCTGATAAGCTAAAAATATCCAGATTTACCACGTCTGTCACTTTTATTCACATCAGCGCCCATTTCCAGGAGGGTCGTCAAACAGGGCAGCCTCTCTGACTCCTCGCTGGCAAGATCCAAAGGACTGCTCTCGTGGACCTACCAAGCAGCATTCGTATTATGAACAAGACAGAGGAGAGGCTGCCAGACGTGGACACAAAGGTGTGAGTGACAGTTAATTCACCCGGTCTCGCCTCTCGATGTCGGCTCCGTGTTCCAGCAGCAGTTTCACCATGTCCGGCTTGTTCCTCAGCACGGCGATGTGAAGAGGATTGTAGTACGACACCGGGTCTGGAGAGCACAAACAAATGCGCACATTGAGTGACAACTTACCTAAAATGGATTCTGATTAAATTTCCCCCGACAAAAGTTGCCCAGAAATGTTTGCATCTTCCAAGATGTCTAATGTTGCACACATCAAACTGTTAGTGTCAGTGCATGCGTATACTCTCTTTCACATATGAACATTCTTCGCATTCTTCGGATACTATCACAACTACATGCTGCTGAACCCTCAGAAAGAGCTTCTTAGGCATCCGGGCAAAAGAAAATGCAAATACTTAGACAAAAAAATGAATATTTCTGCAGGCGCCCGGGGAACATTTTTCAATATTAACTTTCGCAGCAAGAGGCGTACAGTAAATGCTCAAGATGAATGGCGCAGGCTTTGGCAGCATCCCATAATTACCACCCGAGGGAGTGACATTTTCCCACTACCACCAGAGGTCAGCAAAGCAAAGTTCAGCCGGGGCTCGGCAGACACCTTCACCCTCAGTGAGATTTATTGTCAGCGCTGAACACTGACGCTCAATTTACATATGCGCTTGCTTGAGGAAAATGCAGAAATGGCAACAGGTTTTGATGTGAAACTGACAAATTGCTGCGCGTGTAGAGTGTAATGATGCATTGTGGTATGATGAAAGGTATGGGAACAGACAAAATGTGGGTTTTCTTTGGAGTAAAAAAAAAAAAGCACAAGTGCACTTGGACAGAACATAGGCTTCTTCAAAATCATCAGTCATTACAAGCGCATACTAGTGAGTATATCTGAAGATAGAAAGCAGGCAGAATTTAATACAATTCTAATTTTTCTTGGTAAGAAACGTAGGGCCACTGGCTGATTTAAATTAGGCCTTATGACAGTTCCTTTTTAAACAACTGCGCTCTGCTATGTGTGCATTATTGTGAATAAATGGTAAATTATATCAGATGAGAAAAAGACTTTTGGATGAGAGATGAAAAATCTACAAACTGCCAAAAACCTTGAAGACTACGATGACCTCGACTGAAAACATTCACAGACATAATATATACTGTAGATATACAATGCTACGCAAAAATACCAGAATCTTGACACAGAACTCCTTAGACTGGCATAACCAAGAAGATTTAAAAAAAATTCTTAACATCACCTTCAAAGTGGAAATTGGCTCCGTAGCGCAGAAGAATCTCAGCTGAGGACACCTCTCCCAGCTCTGCCAACTTGAAGAGAGCACAGCTGATGCCTTCCTCAAACACCTCTGACTGGGACATGTGCATCAGAACCTCCTCCAGCGAGTGCAGCAATGGTGCTCTGAAAGGTGGCAGTGAGTGAGAGTGAGCGAGTATAATTCATTTCTACCAGGGCTGCAACACACACACAGCCACACATAACCTTGCTCCAAAAAATATTACATGCAATTGACAGTATTTGTTTTCCTTGTCAAACGTGAAACTGATCAGTCTCCTGTTGTTACCTGTGCGTCCCATGCCCAACACAACACATGATGGAATCTACCAGCGCCTGATAATCGTAAACGATGCGGCGGAAGCCGTGGAGGAAAGGCATGGCTGCACAGATCCTTCAGTCACTGGGCGGTCAGAGGTCGAGTCGACGTCTGTTTAGAGGGAGAGTCTTATCAGATCTGCACACACCACTGGCACGACTCCAGCGCACAGCAGTTTTCGAATGAGTGACATTGTGCGCCGCAAGGTGTACGCGCGCTGTTCTAAGTTGTTATCATGTAAACGATGTGCGTCAAATGCTGAGTGTATGCGATAGTTTTCACGTAACTCAGCTCAATTGATGTGAATATTATTAACTTTAGCTTCAAGTGTTATTAGCCTGGCTAACTTTTGGAACACGCGTTTGCTATCGCTGAAAAGATAGCAGGCTAAAAGAAATAGCTGTCACAAATCTAGCACCGAAAGCGCATAAGTTCTGACTTAAATGTGACACTGTGAAAGCAAACAAATCAATGACGACCTAACAACCCACCCATGTGCTTACCACTTTTGTTTTCTCCCGACACAGGAGCTTTCAACAGCCAACAACATCACAGTGAGCCTGCGCCGCCGCCCTGTTCTTCTTCGTATCTCGTAACAGCAGCTGTTTCGAGGTGGGGAGTCGAAACAGCTCATTACCGCCATCCTTCATGGTGGAGGGTTAAAGAACGTTATAAATCTAAAACGTATCATTTGCATTGTGGCATTTTTATTTGCTTATTTATTTATTTTGACACAAGTATACGAAAACGCATTGCATTCTCTGGATAAAATGGTACCTTATCTCGTCATTAAGAGATAAAATAAAGAAAAACGAAACGTCTGTGAATCCTTTCTCATCAGCGGGCAATGATGGCACTATTGCAGTTCATCTGCTAATTGCTACCTTCTCGGTTTGAGACACTGGGAAATACTTGCATTTCTTAAAACTGAGGATGGTATTAATATTAGTATGTCAACACTGCTCAGGTTGCGGAAGCGAATTGTGAGATCCTGATCTCATAATTACAAGATCCTGATCTCATAATTACGAGATCCTGATCTCAATTAACCAATTAGGAATCAGTACATTAGACTGTACAATCTGTAATTGATGTAGACTAAGCGATCATTGACATTAATGTTATTCATTTATTTATTGATGGATGGATGGATGGATGGATGAATTGATTGAATGACTCACTCATACTTTACCCAATGGCCTTCAAGCTTAGAACATTGATCCTATGCAACAGATGAGCTGGCCCAGATTTTTGAGAAACATAAAGTTGACATCTCAAAATTCAGATCACCAGATGATGCACTTTGGTTTTGCCAACAGAGTTGACTTGAACACTCAAAAAAATCTGTGAAATGAAACTAAACTGGAAGTTTAGTTTTATTTCCAAAGTTAAATGTTTTTGGGCTCATGTTGTCAATTTTCTCTTCAACAAGAAAGAAAGAAAGAAAAAAAAGGAAATAATTTTTTTTCTCTTCAAAAAACTTGAATTAAATGCTGCCAAAACATGTATTATTTTAAATAATAATACATGCATTGCATTTGAATATGGATCGAATATGCATTGATCTTTTGGGTTTGGCACAGTTGCAAAGAAAATGCTGGCAGATGGCTGCCTCCACACTTGCCACCAGTGGAAGCAGATTCTCCTAGACATTGTAACACTGGTAAGAGTCAATGATGCTTCCAGACTATAGAAAGTTGGCATTACTATTTATCATTTACTTTTTTTTACAGATAAATACAATTCTGTAAATGTATATACAGTATTTGTATGTGGTTATGGCTGTAAGTATGACACTACAAAGCACGTATATGTGTGCTCTTTAAGTGTGTATGTATTTTGCTTTTTAATGTGTTTGTGTACAGGTCTGCATGTATATGCTATGGACATTCTCATTCCGATATCAGTTATGATCAATTGGCATTCTGGTGGACTGTGGCCTTCTGGTATAACTCCCTTTGTCTGTTTGGATTTTCTCTGTCTTGTTTTGTTCGTTGTTTTTTGTTTGTTTGTTTGTATTCTCTGTACCATTTTCAACCTTGAGTCTCCATGTCAATAATGTCTTTCAGCCCCATCACCCTCTCCATCTAGTCTCTCTTCCTCTGCCCTTTCTTTTCCTGCCTTTCATTTCTCAGTCTCCATTACCCAGCAGTCCGTGCTGATGTCAGCAGCTCCCATCAGGCCTCTTGCACAGTGACATATTAGCTATGAGAAAAGGGAGCCCCTATACAGTTATGAGGCAAAGGGACCTGCTCCATCTCGGTGTCCACAGACTTTTCTTCTCTGTAACTTAAAACTTTTATTTAGCAAGTTCATTAACAAAATGGTTATTTATTATACACAGACAATTGTTGAGGAGGGCGATTGCTTAATCGATCAATTTATCGATAGGATGTGAACGAGACATCGAACGTATCCAACGTATACTGTATATGAGGTTTACATGCAATTCTTAACTCTACCACTTGAGGGCGTTAGAGGAGGGTAGAAAAGGGATGCGATGCAATTCTTACCTTCACCGCTAGATGACGTCTGAGGCAGGTAGATAGGCATTAGATGTAATTCTGAAAGTTAACGTTAAGAGGCACCACTTGCTATCCTTGTTTACTGAAGTTAGCAAGAAACGCTAGGCTCAGTTTCAAACAGTTTCAATTTTGTTTTGGAGGTCTTAGCGATACGCAGGCATTTATGAATAAATCAAGTCCAACAACAAAATCAGATTTAAGGTGCATTTATTTGTCTGGAGGCAGACGGTGTAAATATAACTCGGTAACACACGGTATAGTTACCAATGAAAACACAACCAGCAACAAACTGATGTTTGTATTCGTGGGTGTGTTGTGTGTGAAGTGAGGGTAAAAATGCGAAAAATAAACTGAAAATGAACCTATGCTTGAGATGAAAAATGAAAAATGAAATGATTGCATTGTGGTTTAGCTAACCAACTATTGAATTGGGCGTTGGGTGAAGACTTGATCTTCCAAGGTGGTCCTGGGAGGTTATAACAAACTGGTTGAACTGCGCTACTCCGTCGAGGTCTTGGATTTCAATCCACAGGCCAGGGTGATGACACTGCACTGCCAGCTCTGCTCTGTCCTGAGATGACTTCACTGGTGGTTTTGGCATTAGTCTGCATTTTGGAGATTGTTCTTTCTTGTAACCAATAATAATTAAGTTCCGCAGACGAAACGGTTACTCGGAAAGGAAAAATGTTTAGCTGGCACAAAAAAATAAATGCATAAAAATTGCAATGCAGAGTCCGAAAGTATTTGGGATCGTTATTGTTAAAAATAATTAAATAAAAAAAATATAAAAAATGTATTACTGAGACAAAAGAACCTTGTTGCCTCTGTTGCGAGTTAAGGAAAATTTGGCGTCATGCCAAATATTAAAAATGGGAGGATACGGCGAAAGACGAGACGAAAGACTAAGACGAAGACTAAACAAAACAAAGACATGCTTCAAGATAAACTGATGATGAATGCATTCAACCTTAACGATTCGACCGATAGGGAACACTTTCCATCCGTCTCCCTCGGGGTCTTGTTCCACTTAACAGTCATTGTCCTCATTGCTCCTTAGGAAGGGAATCCGAGATCGGTCAATTCTTGGAGTGATGCAAAGTCCATTCTTAGTCTGTTGTTAAGGAATGCTACAGACGTGATTTTCAAGTGTCTCTGATGAAGGGAAAATATAGTTTTAGCATCATTTGTTGATGGGCTGCCTGGGAAGCTCCGGAATTAGAATTAGTGCTGGGGAATTTCCCGCTGAGAAGAAAACACCATCAAACTGGCTTTGGTGGCGGGATGTGCTCGTCTCTGGTTAATGCCAAGCCGTGGGAATGGTTGAAAGCTTGACTCCCAACTGTGATTTATATGTGAGAGTGCCTCACCCAACGAAGGTTTTTGATGGTTTTTCAGATAGAAGGTAAGATTATGGTGTCGGGTCACTGATGCTTTTACCCCTGGTGACCACGCTGAGGTTCACCAGAAGGCCATGCCCATGATACATTAAAATCCCAACAGTCCAGTAAAATGTCGTGTCTCCTTGTGGCACTACACCATACATGTCAAAACTGGTTTGACCACAATTCATTGATTATTGTGATAAATCTTCAAAAACAGAATATTTAGCTGTTAACATCTTCCAAGGGGAAAAACTTAACCTAGGAGAGGAACGTTGTAAGCAGGGTGTCAGTTTCCTCTTGGACATCACAAAGGGCTGATTTTCAGTCTTCTTGCACACAATGTGAAACATCACAGAAAGAAAATGGGATAACATTGTACCTTTGTAATTGTTGGCGGCGTACTGACAGGCTGGACAAACATATGTAAGGAAACTCGGGTAAACTCAATTCAATATAAAACACTTAAACCCTTAAACTTCTGGCTCCACAAAAACAGATTAACATCCTTAGTGGATGCAAAAGACACATCCCACTAGATCTTATTCCTTATTTCTCTTCCCTGCCCTGCAATCAAGGCAATTATGCAGAACGAAACATTTACAGTAAATGCTGTAATATGGCAATCATTTTTCACTAATTAGATTGTCAGGCAAACTTGCCTCTCTAGCTCACATCCAGCATCCAGCAGAGACAGAGAGACACGCTTAAATACACAAAGATAAACTGCACTATTATGTAAATTATATATGGTTGCATTCTGTCACATTATTTAGTGTGCAAGACTAATTAAGTAGCCTTGATAACCATAACCCTGTCTGGTTAAATAAATAAATCTCACTTGGGCCAATCAAAAGCCAATTAAAACATCTCTATACTCTTTACCCCACAATGTTGTTGCAACAAAATTAACTCTTTGATTATCAACGCCAATTATACTAATACCTGAGGGGCTAATGCAGACCTAAATGTTTATGGTAATATTGTTGTTTGTTTTCCCTGTTTGCAGAAGAAATTAAAATTGCGGCAAACTCACCAAATTAACCAAGTCAGTAGCATTAATAAAGACAGTTGCAGCGTCACTGAGGGGATGTGTATAAAGATCTTAGATCTGCATTTAATAGCCTCGCTTTTTCGTTCACAACAACCACAATATGTTATTGTAATATTACAATAATAATGGTTTCAAAAATTTAAAAGCAATTCGTTTTGTACATGCGAATAGGCTATGGTGCTTGCCCCTTACCTTTCCCCCTCATCCCCATTGCTCCCCCCTCTCCTGTCCTTCTTTCCTGTAGCTGACTACTGACTCTTTTTTAGCTCTTTTTTTTAATTCATGTCTTAGTACGGACTCTTATGAATAAACATTTCGCACTTTAGACATCATCTGGCTCACACTGTTACCCCCTTTTCATTGATTGAATGGCTATTGTTTTTCTAATGGTGGTATGTATTATGTGTCTTTTTATGGTGTATGTATTGTGTGTACTTTTGAGCTATGGGATACATAGAATTTCCGTGAGGGGATGAATAAAGTATCTACCTACCTATCTACCTACCTAATGAGATTGAATATGTCACTTCTCTAGAGTCAAGTGATTGGTTGACATAACCCAGAAATGTTTCCATGGCTACTGCTGTGATGTGTGTGACATATTGTGACAATGTGACGTCAACATTTGAACAACGTAGTCTTCTCCATTGATGTGTTTTTCCTTTTTGTTTATTTTTGTCACTTTGTAAGACTTTACAAGTTCTGAACAAATCTCTTCTTACTCCATTGCCTTAGTAGCGTCTCCTGAGTCCTCACCTAACTTTACCATAATTACCATAATAATCAAAGCCATCTTATTATGGACAAGCCAATAAAACGCTGTGTGCTGTTTCAGTGCAGCTCTATGTATTTTTTTTTTCCCCTGTCCAATAACCTATCCACATAAATATTTTACATTAGCTGTGGTGGCAGTGTTTACTGAGAGTGCTGTCGCAAATGTAGATATTTTTATGTTTTTGGTTTTCTATTATAAATGCATGGGAGGGAAAAATACCCAGTGACCAAATTATGACATTTTAAATATAGTTATCGCATTGCACAAACTTGGCCAATGAACATTTACTAGTACAAAGGTTTGTGCATCCTCTAAAGACACAATCCTGAAAAGCGTCAGTATATGAGAAATGAAACACAAATATCAACCCAGAGACGTATTGCCAGTGGCATTGTCAAACCTCGGGCAATAAGCTTGTGTAATTAGACAAATGTTCACATGGAAATGGGCATGTTTTTTTTCTTTTTTTTTATTTTTTTTAATGCACCAACACAAGTGAGCAGCGCCTGCTCTGAATGAGTGAAGTCAATTGTCGCTTTTCATCATCCCCGTTGCCTTAACTTCATCTTCAAGTATCAATCACATTGTTCCTTTGAGTGAAGAAAGCGATGAAAAAAAGCCTCCCACTTTAAATTCACAATGCACGTCTTTAACCTGAAACACTTGATCTTTTTTTTTTTTTTTAAAACAAACGTCTTTTCTTTCAGGCGTTTAAAAAGCCTCTCAGCCGCTTTTGTGAGTAGAATAAACAGAGTAACCTTTACTTGATGATATCTCTGAAAAGATTTCACAAATCAAAGCCATTACCACAAACCACGGCTATAAAGCTGCATTTTCCCATCCGTGCTGCACGTCACTCTTAATAGCAGCATTAAAGTCCCCCCCCCCCCTTTTTGACAAGGATGTTGACCGCATCTGGTGGCAGAACATTTGCCTTTCGTCCTGCTCATCAGGGACACCCTGCAGGGTCTGGGGCTCCGTGACAGATGGTTAGTTTGGGGACGGGGGAGGAGCCATCGTACAAGAGATGTCTATTATCATATGTCTGCTGTCCTCGGCATATGTTGGTGACGGTGCATTTTAACAGAGCATATGTTGTTGCAGACGCACTGTAATGCTCATTGGCATGTTCTTTTCCAGACTGGAAGGCTGCCATTGAAACAAAATAAATGCTTTAAAAAAAAAAAAAACAACGATTTGCCTAATGTTGAATAAAATATAAAACTTACATATGGAACATTTGACATATGCTGCCAAGTCAAGTGAAAAAAAAATCCACAGAATCGCTCAAAAGTAGATTTAACAACCTCAAAATAAAGACACTCTTTAAATGTACCCAGTAATTGGTGGTGTAACAGATTTCTACAAAATAGCAAGAGAACCATATGTCATAATAATCACATAACACGATTCTACAACTCCAGAAACGTTATGACAAACTCCACCTTTAGATGGCAGCATTGTAGCACCGGCTTACACGGTGCTGCCTTATCGCGCAGCACGTGCGGGTGCCAGGTTTTATACATGCATGAGAGCAAACATAACCCATCATGTAAATGTAGGCGCGGGCAGAAATGTAAACAAACAGCTCAGAGAATCCATTTTGGCACATCGAGGGTTCCTCCTCTGGAGCGGAAAGCAGAACTCAGTGGTTTAATCAAGGTTTAAATCCATTTTAATTTTGTCACTTCCCAGACAATTAATATTTTGACGTCCATGTCAGTTGATCAATAAGGCATTGTTCCCTAAACGGATGGTGGCCCCCTCTGTAAACCCCTAAAGTGGCTGGCGTCTCAGCAACCGCACTCAATTTGCCCTCAGCCCGCCAACCGTACGCTCATGAATAATCTCCTTCAGCTTTCCCTTTTTTTTTGCAAAACCTGAACACACTGACAGTGATTAGTTCTTAAGTCTATGCACACACCTTTCGGGGCTTCCCCGGTGAAGTAGACAATCTTTTTCCCTCCTTTCTGCTCAGAACTTAATTTGTACCAATGCCGCCCTGCGGTCACAAGAGCATACTTTGTCTTTGGCGAGACAACAGTAACTGCAGGTAGAAAAGTCCAATAATCCATGATTGGCTATGTAAAGGATAGCTGCAAAACTGTCTTTTTTGGCACATTTCTACAGATTTGCCACGTTACATTTCCCCAGATCTTTAAACTGCTCTGTATGAATATGACAAGTGGGAAATGTGGAACTATAAAGAGACGATCACCACTTTGGTGTGTCATAACCAAACAGTATTATTTGTGTTTAAGGTAGCACCCTTGTTTAGCGCAGACGAACCAAACCTTGGTGCGTCTGAACCCACGAGCGTGTTTTGTTTGGGTTAGCTTCTATGCATTCTGGGGGCATTTCCGCAGATTCCACACAGACGTGACAATTATTCATTGTTTCATTTTTGTCAAATGCGTGTTCGTTCTTTTATCCACTGTGTCGTACCGCCGCAGGTGTCGTGCTTATATTATTTGAGTAGCGAGGCTGAAGTGAAACAGCAAGCACGAAAATAAGGTGTGCACATTGAAGACACGGCAGCTATGGGGGTTGTTCCTGACACTCGTCCCTCTGCGCCATAATATTTGCATGTGTCACTATCAGCAAATTACACAGTTTGGAAGTAAAGCGCAGCTTGCACAGAATAATCCATCTAACTGGCCCAAAACTGCTGAAGTACATCCTGTTGTCAAATTATATTAGGGTCAGGGCTTGTTCATAATTCAAACAGACCAGAGTTTGCTGTTGCATTGCTTTCAAAAGCGAGCTTTCAAAAACAAGGAAAAAGTAACAAAAATCGGGTTTATTTTACTTGGAGTAAGAAAAATGACCTACCAATAGAGCATGAACATGTGGCTTGTCAATACTTTCCTAAACAAGTAAAAATATCAAACTACTCTGAACTCACGAATAATATGACATCAAATGTCTTGAGATATGATATGATTCAAAGCAGCCTTGTCTTTTGTGAAATGAAACTAAAGATAGCAAATGAAAAATTCTGTAAAAAGACCAGTTATTTATTAGTTTGGAACTGTTAAAATATTAAAGCAACTCTAGGTAACTTGGACTCATTACTACTCCCTGCTGGTTGAGAACCAAAAATACTCTTTGCCGGTGTCGTAAAGAGGAAAAATACCAGTCCTTCACGTGGGTTTGTTGACACAGCCGGCATACTGAAGAATCGCTTGGAAATATGTCCACCGACAAAGCAAAGTAACATGCGTTACATGTTTGTTTGTTTGTTTGTTTGAAATATTGTTATATTGTTCTTTTGAACGTAACAATTACACAAGCAAGGATGGTGTATTGCTTAGACAGACGTCAGTGTTTTGCGCTTGGTTCGCATCATTCTCGTCGATGAAAATCGCTTGGAAATGATGTGGTGTATAATGGTTCTAATATTACAACAGGTTATAAACCCGTGTAGCTGTAATGCCTACAACAACTGTTCAGACGACGCAACGTCGCATTGATTCGGTGGAAATGGCGAAGTGACGAAGTCAACACGCTGCAGCGCTAGTTTATTGATGTGGGAAAATACAAATAGTCGCCTAGCTGGAGCGCTCGTATGTGTTCAGGAAAAACACCAATACGAAATGCAAAACAGACATTCAGACACGTTCAACACTTTTATTATTTCGTCGTTCATCAAGGTTACTTATTGGGTTCCATTAGGTCATTTTACAATATTATGTATTTGTAATAGTAGTATGTATGTTAGTCAGTCTTGAACCCCTTTTCCAGTGTAAGCTGGTCCAATATTTATTCAAGTCTGGGCTCGTGCTCGATCATGTTCTATCTTCCTTCCTTCTTTGACCCCTCAGACAAAACCCTCTTGGCTTTCCGAGCTGGCTCCACCATGTTGCTAGTTGAAATGATGAAAAATCCAAGTGCCCGCTGGCTAAGGCCACCTCTAACTAAATAAACGTGTGACGTTGCCGTAAAGTGGTTCGTCCTATATGCAATGACGACACAGGAAGGCGTGTCGGGTCGTGCGTGAAAGTTACACAGTGCAGTTACAGCCGGCACAGCCTCCCTCTCGCTGCCGAGGCAGCACCATTGATCTGATTAATCGTTTATCTACCGCTTTACTGAGTTTCATCATTTTATGGTCGACAAGTTACCTACAGTTGCTTTAAGTGTCAATTTCCAATATTGTGACAACAGCACAAATACATGAGTATTTTTTACCATTGTTTCATTGAAAATAAATCGGAGGGTTCCATAGAAGCAGCTCAGTGAATAGGACTGTCAAGTCAGACAAAGAAACAAGCAAATATCTCTTGAACCCAGATATTCCATTTTGCTTCAGCTTCAGTTTTTAAAGGGGGGGTTTCTGGCGTGCACTGCAGTGCAACTGCTACTCCCTCAAACAATTTGCACCGTGGCCACCAAAACACTTGCACCTTCGAGTTCAATGGGGCAATTATGTCACAGTGAAAGCACCCTGCTGGGAAACAACTAAACAACTGTAATCTGGGATTGGGACGAGAACCCAACCATCTGAAAAATAAGACAGTGTAACTGTCAACTGGTGCGCTCAGATGGAGTGGACCATTAGGTGTGAACAAAGCCCAATATGTTTGCCCAGAGCTTCTGAAATCATGTGACTTTAGGTTTGGCTGGTGTCGCTCTGTAGTAACTGCAATTTTCAACACAGGGCCTAAAATGTTCATTCATTCGTTCATCTTCTATACCCGCTTATTCCTATTCAGAGTCACGTGGGTCTGCTGGAGCCTATCCCAGCTGTCTTAGGGCGAAGGCAGGGTGACACCATGGACAAGTCGCCAGTTCATCGCAGAGAAAAAAATTAAAAAATCATAATATCTTATCATCACTGACTCCAGTGGGAATGGAAATGGGAGACCTAACACTTCATTGGATGTGGATATCAGCATCTGAAATGGTAAACCTTCATGGACATGCCCATATATTTCAAAAGCAATACAAAGCAAGTGCACGTGACCATCAAAGCGCGGCTGTGTCAACTATCTTGAAAAATCCTCTGAGCCAACATTGTTTTCAATCTCCCTGAGGAGATAGGCGGGTTAATATAAGCTGAATTCCAGATATGGTGTATTTAGTTTGGTACTTAAGCATTCTTTTTTTTTTGCTTTCGTATTCCTGCTAATCCTCAAAAACTAAACCTCCAAAGTCACAACCATTTGTCGCTGCTCAAGTCGTTCGACTCCTCACAGTGCCGTCCGTAATGAAAATGTAAACTGTAATGCAATTGACTGAGATTACAGTTATCGAAGAGTGACGGGGGGCGAGGGGGGCGGAGCAAAAAAAAAAAAAAAAAATCCGTGGAAAATACCAGCCTTTGTGCTGTTTGTCCTTTTCCTTCTGTGTAATTTCGGGCTGAATTGGGGGGGACTGAGGTAAAGAGGAGAAAGGAGGGAATATAAGTGCTGAGCCCTTCCTATACCCCCTCCGCGAGTAAATTGACTCTTTATTAAATTTAGGCCCCATCTATCAATACAAAGAGCAGTATCGAAATTACTTTGTTGGCCACAAATCGTTGGCAATAGATTGAGCCCCTGTAAAACCAGGGCCATCGTTTATCTGGTTCACATTTCCACCAGGGGTGAAAGGAAGCGCGGCGACAATAAGGCTTTCATTTGTTCCCGCCGTGATAGATATGACCCCCCTCCAACCTTGTGATTATGAGATTACCACATGTAAAATAAGAATCTATTAAACATTTAGGCATGTTGGCTCCCTTTGGAGTTCCTCTATTTTTTATCAAATAGTGCCGTCAGGGGACCTTGAGGCGGCTTTACATAGCCGCGAAGTACTGTGGGCTCGGCTAGGCTGCATAGATTGTCCCAGGAGGACGGTGCATTAAGGAGAAGTTAATTACCGTGAATACAAAGTGCTTTAAGATGTAATAAAGCAGAGCGCGCGCACACACAGAAGCCGTCAGCGCCTGAATAAAAAAAAAAAAAAAAAGCACCACCCAGAGGTGAAAGTTGATAGAATGGAAGTGTTGAAGGTGAAGGTGGATGTGGCAAAATGATAATAGAGCGGTTCGGCATTGTGGTTTGGTTTCCATCAGTTCCAAACTGAGAGCTAGAATTATCAGACCAGCAAGTCCAAGCCTAATATCCTTTTGTGCTGGCAGCGCAATGCCGAGTGAAGATTGTGGATGGGGAATAATCAGCCCTTCGAAAGGTCAGCGGAAGTTAAGCACACCCAAAGTAGCGCATGACACATTCAGCCTGATAAGAAATAACTTTACGTGTGTGGAAGAATGAGGAGAGTTCACCTCGTTCAATTTATGTTATCGTGACTGCTCAACTGTCACTCAAATATAATGAAATAAGACGGCAGCTCGAGTACAGCCATGAGAAACTCTTTGCGTCGAATAATGTGGTCGCAGCAGCTTCGCAATATGCATGAAAGCTTTATGAAATTGCATTAGACCACTTGTCATTTAAGTACCACTATAGGAACTTCCCCTAAAATGCACCAATATTATGTCTGTCTTTATTTGTCTGCAGTCACACAACATTTTTTTTATTTTTATGAACGCACTCAACAAACGACATGGCCACTATTACAGCATCGCCGTGAAATGCCAATGGAAATTATGACTTTTAAAAACTTACTTTGAAAAAAAAGTAACGCGTGCGCCGCGTTTCCATTAAGTGATTTGAATGTGAATAAATTAGGTAGTGTAGTTATGCAATAGTAAGATTTTACGTGGCAACCAGGAAGAGAAGGGGGAAGCTGTACTGTAATTACTCTTGTTGGTCAATTGGCCAAGAGGACCAACAGTAACAGTTACAATGCACACAGCTATACTGTACATACATAAATGTACATATGTGCTGCATACATTTTGGAGATAGCTCACACAGTCACATGAGCTCAATGTTAAACTAAAAAAAACATCTTTGAAATATCTAAAAAAAAAACTGAAATGTGGGAAAACAGGCCTAATTTTGAGAAAACAGAACCAAACTTAGACATATAGAAACACTGTAGTGCTGCAGGAACATCGGGATGTATTCCATAACATCTGGTTATCACATTTTCCTGTGAAAGATTCAGTGGAATGGTCCATCCGTCCAATTTTCAGGACGTTTCCGTTGGCAAACCACATGCACATTATATTATTATGCTTCCACGCACAGTAAATAAACTCTGCACTCTACTCCACATATCAACGAACCATTTGTTTGTCCAGTGTGATGGCATGAAAGTTATTTCAGCTTTTAAAACTATTCACTTCTTTGTTTCCCATAAGAATTGTCTTTGTGCTCGCCGATCGCGGCACTGCACGAAGCAGCCCTTCTTAGGGATCAATAACGTTCACGTTATCAAAGACCATATGCTCTATTTCAAAAAATTTACCGTGCATGCAACAGCTACTCCAGCAATGGAGGCAGCGCTTCAGGAATAGTTCGCATTTTCTGAGATTGTTGCCGTCTCCTCCTGAGAAAAGCCTTAAGTTCCATCTTTATTGTTATTCCCCTCGTGTGGAAATGCCATCCACCTCTGATAGAACTGCTGTAATAGCGGTATCGAACACTAATGTCTGCTGCAGGAGCCATCCTTCTGCAGAAAGAATTAATGTCCTCTGTCTGGTCTTCCTCTGTGTTCTTTTGTTTCAGGGCAGGTCTTTCGTAGCTGCTTTTTTTTTCCATGAAGAAGGCCGATTGGTTTTAGAATGACCGACATGACTGACATATGAAATCTGTGCGAGGTTCTCAGGCCAGTGCCATAGGCCACGTATGCACGATTTCTTTCCTGCAAACATCTCAACCGCTGTTTTAAAGAACTCCCGTTTATGCCCAGTCATCGCGTTCCCACTTCCTGAATTGCTTGCAGAAAAACCGATTGCTTTGAGCCAATTTCTGACA
Source organism: Thamnaconus septentrionalis (assembly GCA_009823395.1). Taxonomy (NCBI): domain Eukaryota; kingdom Metazoa; phylum Chordata; class Actinopteri; order Tetraodontiformes; family Monacanthidae; genus Thamnaconus; species Thamnaconus septentrionalis. The sequence goes on from CM020507.1 coordinate 18,867,881, forward strand.
GCGAAATAAAAGACAAATCATCCGGGAGTGGCAACTCGCAGCTCTGAGGGGTATGGGAAGGTCACTCTGTGCCTCCCCTCTGGGCATCACTCTCAAAAACAGAGTGACAGGCCCAGAGAGACTGATAAGTAAATACAGTTTTAATGGGCTGAATAGCTGGTGGTAATCTACGCAGGCTGGAAGTGGGCAGCTCGGGCATTGAGGGTGACAGGGCATTCTGCAGCGCTGGTTATTATTAATGCTATCATAGATCAGATAGGCCGGGAGAGGAAAATGAAAGGTGGTGATGAATTTGGGCCCCCTGTCTACCAGCTGACTGGAGGACAAGCTATTGAGGCTGTTTAAGGTCATGGATGAAGGATACCACCCATGAGAAGACACAAGGGACAATTCATTATGTATAATACGGAGGATGGGCGAGCGCGCGCCGCAGGGAGCTGCTGGAGGTCGCCGGGTGACTGCGAAAACTTCAAAAATGCACCATCGAGTATTTCTGCTTACCCTTTGGTGTCGCCATGAAACATACATTTTACATCCCACGGACTGTTTTTCTCTGTATTTTTTTTCCCCAAAAGAAATGTGCGCCCTGGCAGGGTGCTAAACTGCCCAATAAGACGCACAAGAAGGGGGTTCTTCTGCAAAATACCAATGCAGATTATTTGATCTCCAAGCAAGGTATAAACGTAACCTGATCCGCTTCTGCCGAGACGTGAAGCACTCACGACTTTTTTCTCACGGCATCAAAGCGCTGACACCCGTGCTGGGGGAGGTCTGCACCTCGGTCGTTGCGTTGCGTCTGTCGGGGGGTTGCAATCACTTGCATTTGCGCCCCCGAGGTAAGCTAGCTGCGCTCCCCGCTCCTCTCTAGGCCGTTTTTTTTTAAGTATATTCCCAAAACCTAAATGGTCGCATTGTCTTCGGGAGGGAGACGGATGGCGTGCGAGTTCTCACAGCGGCTGGCGGTTTTTGTGTGCGATTCAGCCAGGGAAATGGATTTACCATCTGCGCAACGGAGAGGGGTCGAGCTACCTTTTTTTTTTTTTAATGACTCGCAGCGCCAGACGTTGAAACCTAAGCCACGAGGGCTCCGCTGGTGCTCGCTCTGATTTCCGGCGGCTGAATGGACCCCAGTGTAGTGTGGGCTTCAAGGGATTTGTCTGAGTGTCGGACTCTATAGAAAGCTTCTCTGGGAGGCACGCAAGCCCTCTGCGTGAGCGATCTTCCAGCCCATCATTACTGGCTGGAGTTTGGCTCGACGTGAGCGCTTTTGCCCCCCCCTCCTCAAAATGCTTTTTGCAGCTGCACAAGAGTTCTCATCCGTGATTGCCCGCATGCGCTGCGGCAGGCAGGAGTTGACTTGGGGGGGGGGGCCTTAATTTGCATGCTGTGAAATTAAGGCCATCTTATACTAATGGTTTTCTCTGATGCTGCACATGTAGTGCTGTAAAAAGCCGCCACGTCACTCACGACGCATGTGGTTCTCATGTCAAAGGGTAAAAGAAAAGAAACCGCGTCGGTGAATTCTTAAAGACTTTAAGTTCTATTTAATTCTAGTTCTGCACATGGAACATTAACATGATGTGATCCTGTCTGCTTGATTGATGTAGAATCTTCTTTCTTTCTTTGGTTTATTGCAGGCATTACTTTTCAGACAAAGAACAAAAACATCTCCACTGTGTTTCTCGTGATCAGAAAAAACTAAACCAAGCTCCTGATGGTCTGTTTTCCAGGGATGATCATAGCAGGGCTCATAAAAGCAGCCTGGTGCTATAGGGGGGGGAGGGCTGATCTGATATTTTGGTCTTTATTTCTTTTTCTTTCCTTCACGACGCCATCTGGTCGGCGCAGACAAAAGAGAAATCGTCCGCCGCGTGGATCATGCTTTCATCAGTTACCAGATTACAGCAATAAAGTAGATTCCACTTCATTTGCCGGCCTGAAACAGTTTCCGCCTTGTGATGAATTCATCAGCGGCGCTTTGGCTTCCGAGTCCGCACAAATGTTTTCAATTTAAAAACCGCAGCATTGCGGTTATACCCGGAAAAAGTCCAGTATGAAGTCAAATCCGAGCTGGAACGGTCGTGCGCCGCCACACATGTGTGATGGACAACTGTACGCTTGTGAAAGGGGGAGTTTGCTCTGCAAAAGCAGAGCTGTTTAAAAGCGGAGTCAGAATCTGGGGGTTCCTCATTAATATTAGGTTAAGGAGAGGAAAAAGAGGCACAGTTCAACCTAACAGAGCAAAAATAAAGCTGTGGTGAGTGCACTGCACTTTAACAAAACAAACTTTAATCCCCCCCCCCCACCGTCCCATGTGGATTAGGAGTTGGTCTAATTTGGGTCAGTTCAGAATGGTTAGAAAACATTGTTTAAAAGCCTGCTCTACTGGCCCTCGTGCGGCGTTCACTCTTTGTGGAGGCGGCTTCAACTTTCGCCTAAAGACAGGTTGCAGTGTTAATTATCGATTCAGCCTTTAGACTCATTGCTACACTGTCCTGCTACCCCACATAAATATAACGTATGGGGTTCAGGCCCCCTGGCACTAAAGGTAATCATTGTGTTGAAATTGCAGGTGCTGTATACCTTCGCTCTGTCGCCCACCTACCTTGGCCTTTGTGTGTACGTACTGTGTGTGTGTGTGTGTGTGTGTGTGTGTGTGTGTGTGTGTGTTACATGCACATAGATTTTTCTGCTCCAGCGTTCCCGCACTTCTTTCTCCCCACCAGTTTGTGGGAAATATTCTGTTTCACATTGTTTTATAACACATTAACAGCTGTGTCTTATCACAATTCATTGTGATGACAAAATAGGTTGTACAGTTGCAAAACGTGGCGTGGCCGCTATATTTCAACATGCCGGACGTCTCGGCACACAGCGCTCCTGTCATCTTGACGGCATTGAACCCACTGGGACTGGAACAGAGGGAAAGTCTATTCCTGGAGGGGCTTGACAAGGCGTCGGCCACGCCAAACCCAGAGACGACGCACTCAGGGAGCAACCTGCAACCTTTGCGTGAAGGATTCAGCAGGAGGATGCTAGCGCTGCTTCAGTCTGATGCGCAGAACCACCAGTTGCAGAGCCTGGAGTGAGGCTGTGGAACTAAGGCATATGATCAATGTATGTCAGCCTCTTTCAAGTGTGTGTGTGTGTGTGTGTGTGTGTGTGGGACTGAGCATTGGAACGTGAGCTTAAGATAGAAGTTGTTGTATATCGTCATTTTTTCCCCCTTATAATTTCAGGTGGCAGCCAGCAGCAACATAATTTCTATATCTGTGCACCAAGTTGCGTGTAATTAATTTGTCATCAAATGTTTTTTCTTGCATTAATAATGATAACAAATGTTTTGTATTTGCTTTTTATTCTTCATGTCGTGATTGTAATCTGTTCAACAAATAGCAACAGTATTAATGTTGTGTTAATATTATTTTAGCAAACAGGAGTTAATTGTAAACAAGGATGTATGCCTATATTTCTTGTAACTTATTTAAGTATTTAGCATGAATTGATTTATCAATAGAATTGATCAGGCAACAGTGGTTGACTGCTAACAAAAGGCCAACACCTGGGCAGAATCAATTAAAGTCGAAACGATTTTACTTGCATCTCAAAAAAAAAATCTGTAAAGTTCTCAGACACAAGTTCCAACTCCATTGCGAGAGAAACCTCAGGATGAGAAACGGAGAAGTGATTCATCCTCTCAGGTCTGACTTATGCCTCTGAGTGACACATTGGCTTGATGCACACCTACATGGAAATCTAGCGACTGTGGCGCTGACGCAAGCTGCAACAGCTCTGATTGGTCCCCCGGTTTGACCCTGTATTTCCGGCACGCTGAGGAGAGGCTGATCGTAAGCACATTGCAAGTGTCTTGGTGTGTTAGTGTTTTGTTGATAACAAAAAGCATTAATATTTAAAAAATAAGGAAAACATCCCTTTCTAACCAGGTGGCCATACTGTAGTGTGACCTTATATCTAGCCCATAAGTGCATCTACTTGAGGTTTTGTGATTTTACCTTGACAAATAATAAAGAAAGAAAGAATAAGACTAAGAATACCATCGTAGAGATGCTACATATTACTGTCGTGTGCACTAACTTGTACTGACATGATTTTTGTTTTGGTGGGTGGGAGTAATTTAGGTTAAGATTAAATTGTAGCATTTAATTGAATGCATGAGGGGACAAAAACTATTTAAAAACACATTCACGCACTAGCCAGAGGCAACTGAGTATCCCATATCAATGGACCACTGATTGCCAGTCTCTGGCTAATCTCTATGGACATACTGTGCTATACGTCACATAAAAACCTGAGAACAATACACAAAACCCCATGTTTAATGTGTTCATGTGCAAAAGGCTATCTCCAGTCACCATGTTCATCTTACATAACAAAGAAAATATAAGGTAGTAGGTATGAAATGTAAAAAAGATTTAGGTTTGTTGTAAATAAAAAACAAAGCAAAACAAAACAAAAAAAAACATTCTATCCCAAACAGGGACCTACTGCAATTAACATACAAAGGAACCAAAGTGAAGAGCAAGAAGACGGTGTGTTTGATTCCATCCTTTCCCCTTTCTGTGCGGAGTTTGCATGCTCCCCTGGTGTCTCTGTGCAATATGGCCATTAATGGAAGCATGGACAAAAAAAAGCAAATAGCCCAGTTGGAAATAGTAGTAGTGCTGAACTAAATCATACATAATGAGAAACTTGCCTTCATTAACGCAATGACTTTTTGTCTCCCTCTGAGAGCTTAATCACCATCCTTAATCACACCTATCAGAGGTTAGGGTCGCGTCGCCTCGGTTCACTTCCGCTCTTGTACCACCAGGGGTCACTCGCACCCGCCAAGTGGACCCGCGAACGTTGAAATCAAGCGGATGCGTCTGACAATAACTTTTAAAGTCATTCTCTTTCTCCACAGAGGGAAGACAACGCCGTCGGAGGCGGACCTAACGGCGTTATTCACTCGGCGGATTCAGCATAAAGAAAGAAAAAGAAGAAGAGGGAGAACCCGCGTCACCTTAGTTGGCGGCGGCGGGCTGAAAACAATTCCCCCTTTTCGCCGCGAGAAGTTGAACTGATGGAACACAGCAGTTGAACGAGGACTGGCCGCTACCTGTGAAGACATCGGCGAGTTGCGTTCACTGCTGCGGGTCTCTGCTAGTGCCTCCCTAGCGCTGGATGCGCATTGGACCGGCTGGCAGCGGTCGAGCTCTGCTGACTAAAAAAAAAAAAGAAGAAGAAGAAAAAAAATAGAAAAAAAAAAAACCCTGCTGAGCGGAACAATAACAGTCGCGCGACGAGGACCCGGACACCTGCGGAACCTTTTCCGAGACTAACTCGTGTAACATCCGAGCTGTTGCTTTGCAGGAGGTGGGGGGGTCGGCGGCGGGTGTTTGTTCGCCTGGGTGTGGACGTGCGCTGACCCAGTTTGTGCTTGTTGGAACTCCGGCCGTGTTTTGGTCCCGCTTGCCGTAACGTGATGCTGGACTGGAAGTTGCCTCTCGTCGCCAAGTGTCGGACGGTCGCCGCAGCACCGAGCGAGCAGCCAACTTCGGGAGCCCGGCGCTGCGGAGGACAGCGGCAGAGCGGACCAAGTGGCCGTCCAGGGATGGGAAGCGGTTCTATAGAATTGAACTGTATTTGTTAGAGACCGTCCCCCCCCACACCTTCCAACCCACACAGGCCGTCCTCCTTTCTCCTTTCTTCGAAAACATCCCAGTAGCACAGCAGAGCCAGATTCATCTCCGGTCAGCTTGAAATTAAATAACAGAAAGAGGGGAAACAAAACAAAAAAAAAAAAGTGGGTAAAAGGCTTGAAAAACTGTTGCCACCGAGCCCTGGGATTTGCAGGGGCATCCTGAGATGACTGGATAAGGAATCATGACATTTACATCAGTAAAGACGCTTGTTCTTATTTGTATGACGATGCTGGAAGCGACATTTTTCATCTAAATATATATATTTTTTTCTGGCTGCCATACGTTTTTTTTTTTTTTTTTTTTTAATTCTAAAGAAACATCTTTTTTTCTTGGGGATTCTTGTTTCGCCGAAGGCTCTTAGAAACATGTTGCACATTCTTGCATTTCAGTCGGCGGTGCTACTTTTTGGAGGTAAGCACATTTTTTTTTAATCTGCCTTCATTTCTCAGAGCATGCAACTGGCCAAGACAAACTGATGCAGGGGAACAAATGCAGCATAGAGGAGTTCAAACCTGCAGATAATAGAGGTTTTTTACTCTTGATGGGGGTGAAAATTGTGAGTCTTCAGCCTGAAACATGTATGTATGTCATACCAGTATGAAGTCAGTTTATATTCCCGAGCAACAATTGCTTCATAATTGCTGTGCGTTAAGTAACAGTCAAACAGTGCACCCATGCAACTTAGAGAAGGTATGGAAAAACCAAAAACAGCAACAAAAAACGCATAAATCTGTGCATGTTTCACAAATTGTTTAGTGTGATGTTGTGCAGCAGAGGCAAAGTGAGTCTATATTATTATTGATTGATTGGCTAATTGATGTAAATGACTCCCTAAGCCAACAATCAAGTTAAGGTCAAAGTTGACGCGTCACTTGCATTGCTACACGATCGCAGAGCAACAGCGGCACGTTTCTGTTCCCCCTACCTGTCCTCTTCATCGACTGCATTATTGCTTGAATAATAATAATGCAATTGCACCAGTCATTCTGCACCACATGAACGCGACGAGGCTTTACCGTGACTCCCCTGCAGCTCTGATCCCCAGGTTTAAACCCAGGCTATTGAATCCCTTTTGTTTTTAGAGGAAAACACTTAAAAAGCTTTCATTTAACTTTGACAATGCAGCTGAACTCCTGCTCAATGCCCTTAGGAAAAAAAAAGCTCTGCAGCCCCCCCAAAAGGTCAATACAGGTTATCTTTTTCATGCAGCGACATTATTTTGTCCTTATTTACCCCGAGACCAAGAATCATTACCCAAGTGTTTTCATATAGCCAGTCATGTATTATTTATTGGAGAGCAAAAAGATCGACGCACACGATTCCCCGCTGAATTAAAGGTCAGACATTCCCAGAAAGTCGGCGCTGAACACACCCAACTCCTCCCCTGGATGACGGCCGTCCTCTCACCGTGCGCCGCCGCCGACTCCCATCCAACTTGCTGACTCATGATTGGCTTGAAATGCGCGGTAATGATGTTCGCCATATGCCAAGGCCTCCTCAGTACCCGCGAACACACACGCAGTATGGCACTAATTGAGCATTGTGTATCGTGAAGCTGCAGGACACAGCCACTCGCTGTGAGTGGGGGATCAGAATTGAGAACACGCTCTGGCGAAATGAGAGGATCAGATCCATGGTGAGGGGGGAGGGGAGAAAAATGCCCTCATGGGGTAATGGAACCATCATTATTGAGGGTGGTCTCCCAGTGTTCTGGTGTCAGAGGAGCTCTGACCGTTTTTTTTTTTTTTTTTTGGTAGGCGGAGGGCTTCAGAGGGGTTAGAATCAGGGCAGGGTAGCTATTAGGTCTGAAATCTGGCCCAATATTTGATGAATTAAACGGCAGTGCGCTAAGAGGCACATCCTTCCCCTTGCTTTCAAAGAAACTGGCCTTATTCCTGACTCTTCAAAAAAAAAAAAAGAAGAAGAAAAAAAGAAGAAGCTGGTCCCCAGTATTAATTGAAGCCGCTAGGTGTGTTCCTGCGAGACGCCTTGCTGGGTTTCCTGAGAGGAATATTCCGTCTTCCCTCCCTCCGTCTTATCCTTGAGCTTAACAAGATCCAAAAGAGGATCAAGCAGGGATAGCCTTCAGTCTACATCTTTAAGCACTGAGCACATAGCCCACGCTGTCGCGGCACTGTGCCCGTCCTTATGCATCTTTATACCCCTGTCGGCTTGTGTTTTTTTTTTTTGTGGATTTGATTTTTTTTTTTCTATTCCCTTTTATTAGAAAGTCCAACATTTTATTACCCCTGCAGAGAGCTTAAGCGGATTCTCGGCGGTTGGGTTTTTTTTTTTCTCCCCGTCCCATAATTGTCTTTAGAAAAGTCCTCTGGTGTGGTCCTTGCCCCGGTCCTGTGGCACACATCCAACTCCTCTGTCTCTGCCCCCCGGCAGTCCTTTAAGCCCCGCGACTCATGTCCTTGAGCGGGCAAGGAGCACGAAATGAGAGGGAGCCGGGTGGCAGCCCGTGGGCGAGGGAAAGCTTTGATTTTTTAAACTTAGGGAACACATAACTCAAGCCAGTGAACCAGCTGACAGTCTCGCAGGCTTATCAGCGAGAGATTATTTTGGGGAGCTCCTTCTCCGGACCGAGATGTACAAAATCGTGTTCAATCAAACTTGAAATTTTTTCTTCTTTTCCTCTTCTTTGTCGACAAGAGGCCTGAGTTTACCGAGATGGCGGACGGATTGTTTCATTTTAAACGGTCTGTGAAAATCACTTGGCGTCTGAAGCAGAGAAGCGATCATCACCGCCTTGGCTCCAAAAATGACCTCAGCAATTATTGCAAATCAAAAAGCAGCGGGGAATTTAATTATTTCTTTGATTGGTAATCAATTAATCAGCGGATCGTATCAGCTTGAGTCAGAAGGCCCCCTCGATGAGACGTACTAATTACACATGCAGATTTATCAGCTCATTCATTGCATAAGGAGCGTGTGGCCATTAGGAATTAAACGAGCGTCCGCGTGCCGGCCCGGGATAAAGACGCAGGGTAGGAGAGGTAAACGGTAAAATCCATCCGCCGGCTTGTTAACTCGGTTATCTACACATTGGAGGACATGAAGGGGGAGCTGAAATCCCCGGCTCGGCGGTCTTTATATCAGCCTCTCTGTATGTACAGGTGTCCGGTGAGCGCAATGTCAAGCAGCTGATCTTCTGACGTGTGAAATCGAGGTGCATGCTTCCTGCCTGCCGGAGTTTGGACGAATGTTGTTGGATGGAAGAGGGAAAGTGGCAGCTTTCCCCCCCCCCCTTGCGCTAACTGTGTAATTACCAGCCGTGACAACATTTTGCACAGTGGCTTTGCTTGTCAAACTGCACACATTCACTTGCAAAGTGACATTTTTATGGAACACGCCGAGTGGGCGGACTCCTCCGTTAATGCTCATTATACTTAAGAGCGCATGAGGGAGGCGCGCATCCAGTCAGCAAGTCGAAGGAGGGTTTTCGCTCTCCTAAACGTATATATGGTTTACGGCTTAATGTCCTGTAATATTTTCGCGAGGCTCGTCTGCCGGCTTGGTGTTAATTGGCTCTTTATGGCGGCGGTGATCTCACAATCAATTTAATCAAATTCGGTGATTAGGGAAAGTGAGTCAGAGTGAAAGGGAGGGGCACTGGCTGAACTTCTTTCTTATTAACGGTTCACTGTTGACTGCCTAAGTGTGAATATGTTTTTCCTCTTGTTTTGTTTGCAAGCTATCGAACCATCTATCCATCTATCTATCTATCTGTTAATGAGGACCCAGGGCGGCAGCTAGCCTCACTATTTTTAGACCTTCGTATCACTCACTATTTCCAGCGCTCTTAGCAACTGAGTGTTTAATTGACAAGAAAATGAATTAAAAAAAAATAAATAAATCAATCTCTACCTTGTAAAGTGTGTAGCCAGCTGTGGCAGGGCATATTGATATGGCTTAAGTTTTTATTACCTGTATAGATTAATAAATTGCAATTAGTCTGGGAGCGTTCCCTGGGAGTGAAATGTGCTCAGGCAGCTTCCCATAGATATTTATGCGCCGCATTTGCTCGCGAGCGCTCAGACAAGATAACTGCATCCCAGAACTACGACTCGGACAGGTGTTGAAAAAGTGCAGCGTTTGACTTTGAAAAGGAGATTTATTTTGTGCTTTACCTTGCATTCATTACATCTACAAATTAAATGTGCATTTGCACTCAATGTATTGAAGTAGCCACAACACTGACATTGACAGGCTGTCCGAAATGTTGTTGTTTGATGGAGCAACAGACTGTGCTGTAACAGCAATTGGCACTGAATGTAAATCATACCTAACTTTAAGTAGCCTGACTTGATTAGAAATGGAAATGTGGAGTTTGTCACCTCAGCTGCTCTATAACACCGTACGATGGACCATAGTTACTGTTACAGATGCTTGCAACAGATGATCAGACCTGAGGCTAATGAGTCTGATGGTACAATACGACTGCCTATACTGCACTTATCCACCAGCTGAGGGAAAGGGACTGCGTTGCATGTGGTAGATATTACATTTGTACTCAGACAGACCCGATGCGATGAACACGTAGACATGATTAGCATTCAAACAACCTTTAATATTGATGAATTTTTATGAACTGCTGAATCCGCATTGCCAAGGTGCTTGGAGGAGTCTCTATACGGTCTTAATCTTTCAGTTAGTCTTGTGGAGCTGTAGAATGTGAAAGCAGTCTGAATGAAAACGTACAAAAAAAGTTCAACGGTGAAAGAAAATCAACATGATGAAAGAGTGTCATGAAGTGTTGCATATTTTCAGGGTGATGCATTCTGATTAAAAAGAAGAAGAAGAAGAAATCAGCCAAGGTGCGACACTATATTTTCTTGTTCTCCAGTCAGTCATAAGGGATTCTCCCCGTGCTGCTGCCTGGGTGCACACGTCCATAAGTCAAATTGGCGATGCGTCTTCGATTTGAATAATCACAGGCAGGTGGCCGGACAAAAGGCTGTCAGTACATCTCAGAGCAGGCAGCGCGGTTTGTTGTGCGCTGGGCCGTCGCTGTCTGTCAGAGGCATCGGCGCCTAATGCATTAGAGGCAATGATCTGACAGGTACACATTGTCGAGGCCCATTGACTACTTTGTGGTGTGGCTGATTGATTGGTGAGATGATGTAAAAACGCGACTCCAGCGCCGTCTCCGGCGTTCCGAGCGGCGATCTCGCCGCCGCGGAGAGCCGAGCGGCCGCCTTTAAACCACCTCTGAATGTGAATTTGGTAACATGTTGGCTCTCTCCCTCGAGCGGCCCTCGCTGTTTGTGAATAATTACCATTGTCTGCTGTGTCTGGAACAACAGCGAAGAGTTTGTTATGCCCTCTCATCTGTGACAGCAAATCAATGCGCGGCTGCGTGAAGAATGAATTATGCGAGATGGAAAGGTGTGTCTGACACAGCACATTTTCTAATGCGAATCCAAAATCATTTCCCGTATATAAAAAAGCGGCACGGGAATCTGCATATGTAGTGGCGATGAGGCAGATCAGGACTTGGAAGTAAATGCCAAAGAATACATTTGAGCTCTTCAGTGACTGCTTTGTCTTGTCAGTGATGACAGTGGTGAGCGAAGTGATAAGATGTGGCAAACTGGTGTTTTTTTTTCATCTAAATGCTAAATGCTCCGTGCTAATTTGTTTCCACGACTTGCTGTAAATGGTGCACATACGAAGAGCTCGCATAAGGAAGGAGCTTCACTGTTTGTGCTTATTTGTGCGCGCTGTATTTCACCTAATAGTAACTGCTGCTGCAATGCGGTCATCTAGATCAGAGCCTGGCCAATAAATTGTGAGGTCTGACACACCGACTAATACAAACCCAGCGGTAATGTTAGCTTAGCGTTGGTGATATATACACAGGCCAATAAAAAATGTTAATATAACTGTTAGCTAAAAGCCAAAATCAGTGTTCATTTTTTGTTGTCGAATGTTAGCGCAATGCTCAATATGGATCTCTGTTTTTTTGTGTGTGTGTATTTTTTTGGAGCACGCACTAATTGATTGGGAACACAACTCGATGTAAACACAAATATTGGCACCTCGTTAAAGTGAAGGTATAGCATAGGTCTTGGCAGATAATCACCTCACATCTGAAAGGAAAACATTCGTCCCAGCATTCATGTCTGGCTGCAAGTCATTAAGCTAACATGAATGGAGGAGCTCCCTGGATGCTGTTTCATATAAATAACCTTGCAGCATGTTCTAATGCACTAAAACGGGCAGCAGATGTTCAGCGACAGGCTGTAATTTATATGTACCAGTGCCGGCATGTTTGGTTTTATTTCTCCACGGCTGCATCTATCTTATCATCATCAGTGTCAAAAAATAAATCCATCCTTACTTTAAACACTGATTATATTGAATGACTTTTAACTTAATTAAACATAAAAAGTGCACCTTAGCCATTTGACTCCATAGTGTGAATTTTAAGTGGAATGCCAGTGGGTATGTAATTGTGTGCATGTGCATGTGTGTGTGTGCACGTCCCCGAACAGCCTTGACACAATCACCAGTTCCTAATCAATGTAAAACTAATGACCACATCAGTGCACAATCAGTGTACAAGCTGGTGTGGCGGCAGTGGCTCTAACTTAATGAAGTCCCGCCACTGAGTCAGCATGAATGCTTCCGTAATCAGAGAGAACAAAAAAAAAAAAACAACAAAAAAAACTCTTCTCTGTGGACTGTTATTCTGGAACTTCAAGCAAACATCGTCCTTATATTGATTCGACCCCACGCGAGGCTGCAAAGTGCTTCCGTGCCGTCGTCTTCGTTGCCGAGCCCTCCGGCGGCACCTCGCTTTCCGGCAGCCGGGAGTCTTCGCGCTGCCTCGAGAAGCAGTGAGCTGTTCACCAGGGAGGAATAGATTTGTCCAGTCACAGCATAGAGGCAGCGAGGCAGCTGTGAATCACCGGTCCTCTGGTGCTCAGCGGTGTGGCCCAGGCCAGGAGGGGCTGGCGCTGGCGGTCAGCGCGCGCAGCCGCGGCTCACTCGAGAGCCTCTATCTGCTATCCGCAGATTTCCTGCTTTACCCGCAGGGCCCTCAATTTCGCACAAATTGGAAAGAGACGCGGCGAGCTGAAAGAATGACCCTAAGTGTAATGAAGGGTTCGTCCAAAAATGTATTAGAATTCTATTCTAAACAGGAATAATAAAAAAAAAAAAAATCTGGATGTCGCGGTGGCGCGGCGGTAACCAGCGTCGCATTGCAGCTCGTCCCCGAATGCACGGATGGCTGCGGCACATATGGAATTCGACTGGCACTGTGTTGGCTGCGTGACCAAATCATTAGCATTCGTGATTTGCCAAATCTCTAAATTTCTTCTCTGGGAATGTTCCTTCTGGTTCGTTTGTGTGGGTACAACACACAGTAAATGACAAATTTAGGGTCAAATTTAGTTTGTATGGCTAGCGTGGCCAAATCATGAAGATTTCTTTTGTTGTAGAACTGAAGTGACATTTTTTTGCTAAACTGAAATTATCGTTGACATTCACAAGTTTTTAAATAACAGTATTCCAAAATAATAAAATTCTTCATCACGAGGCCAAATTACAGTAATTTCTTTGCATTCCTTTCAAATGAGGCAGCTAAAATTCAGGTTTAAAAAATTGAATTACAAGACTATTTATTTTTCTATCTATCTATCTATCTATCTATCTATCTATCTATCTATCTATCTATCTATCTGTCTGTCTGTCTGTCTGTCTGTCTGTCTGTACCGTCTGTCTGTCTGTCTATCTGTCTGTCCATCTATCTATCTATCTATCGTCGATGCTTTCACTCGCAAAATTTGAGGGAGGAAAAAGAAAAAACTTTTAAAACTGTCCGGTTGCTTCACTTCCTGCCTTGCCAAAAAAAAAATTGTCAGGCTAAAGGTTTGGACATGCAGGCTGGAGGCAGAACTGAGCCGTGGGCGATGAGTTAAAATTGAACAGAATTTTTATTGGCAAGCGCAGGTCCAAAATTTTGTGTGGCGGTTGCCTTTTGTGTTGGTCCAAAAACCCCGCAGCGCTGCATCCACAACAGAACAGCACGCCGCGGCGAACAAGGACTTATCGATTTGAATAGTGAGACACGTTAGCGAATAAGTTGCACGCTTGCATCTCGGACATATGAAAAGGACTTGGTGTCAGACTTGGAAGTCACTCTTATTTCATGCAATGTGAAATAAGAGGAGGATGCACAGAAACGACAGGGGATCAGCAGTCGTCCCTGCCCTCCCTGGCTGCATTCCGTCGCCGCTGCCGCCGCCTCTTTTTGCGTTGTTTGTGTGCATTTGCGGAGGAACCTTATGGAGATTGTTGTGTAAAGACCCGTAATTAGATATAATGGGATTCTGGCAGCCGATGATGTGGAGCGATGTAATTGCCCCGCTTCCTTTTCCATCCAATTGAGCGTGCGTCGCCAGTGGCTAGTGTAAGCCCGCATCGGATCGGAAGGAAGTGTCAACTCCTTCCAACTAGATTTATCAACGCATGACACTTCTCTGTCTGGAACACACGCTCCACTGTTCTGGAGGCGGGCACGGCTCTTTTGACAACGTCTCCGGGAAGAGCCGAGATAAACAGGGCCGCGAGGCACAAGGCAGGGTATAGACACGTCCAGACTGCCGGACTTGTGTGGCGCCGTCTTACATGAAAGCAAGGCTCCTTTTTTTTTTTTTTTTTCTTCCCTCCGCATAAGAATTCCGGATCCCACCTGCGCGTCAACGTTGCAACCTTTGTTGGAAGAAAAAAAAAAAAAAATTTGGAAATGAAGTGCACTGCGCTGACCAGCGGTGGAGAGGTGGGCTGATACCTATGACAGGAGCCCACCCTGCCCCAGTGAGAGAAGACAGATGAGAGGCAAAGATTCAAAGTCCTGTTCCCTGTGACACGGCACAGCAAACATGAGCTCACCTCCGAGAGACAAACTTGCAGAAAGTAAGAGAAAGAAGAAGAACAAAAAAATAGAGAGGAAAACTCATCCAGATCCTCTCACGCAGACAAATACGCGGCACACAAAACCTGAAAGTGTGGACCACTGTAAGAAAAAAAAAAAAAAAAAAAAGGGGGAAAGGGAAAAAAAAAGAAGAATTCTATCAATTATTTGATAAGGAATCTGGAGTCGCACACAATTTCACAGAGGGAACTGCGGAGTGAACTTGTGATTTATTTTTGGTATATCTCTGGGAAGCGGCGATGCAGCCAGTACTGGTGGTTCAGTGTAGAAGCAGGGTTTAATCTTTGTAATGGTATAACTGAATCAGTGGGGCCGTGTTTTAGCACGGCGTGCTCAAAGATTCCCTTGTCTCCTTCTCAACTCAAATTCAAACAAACAAACGAACAGAGCCGCACGACGCAACAGAAAGGACATGAGTGTGTCCTCACCTGTTGCCTGTTGAAATGAACTTAAGGTGCTGTGAATACTGCTAATTTGAGCCCAGGGGAAGCAAACCCGGAAAGATGGGAAGCCTGATCTATTTTCAGTCAAGCTGCTTTGTGTGTGTGTGTGTGTGTGTGTGTGTTTTCCTGAACAGCTCGCACCATTGAAAGAATTTAGTAGATACTGGATGTGCGTCTGTGTGCGTGTGTGTGGCACGGACTTCAAAACCAGCCTGAGCAGATTCACCCGATCCGACCTGCCTTTCTATCAAAATCCCAGTCCACTTGCCTTTATCCGCGGCACTGGAAGGCCCTACAGCCAGAACCTGGCAACCTGACTTCACTCCCGGTGCATCAAAACACAGCAGCTTGTCTAAAGGAGCTTTAGTTCAAAGTGCGACGCTGTTGGTACCGCAGATCTAAGAAAATACACGCTCAAGAAAGTGTAATTTTCCCACCCCGCAAAGTTTGCTTATTCCCAAAACCGAGCACGGGAAAAGTTTATTTTCCTGTTGCGTTCCGCAACGAACAGAAGACGCCACAAGTGTAAAAATCTTCAACCGCTTAGCTTTAAAGTCGTATCACCAAATTTGCAACTTTGCAATGTAGCTGGATTAGTGAAACTTCCTCTCTGAATTCTTGTTCATCCATCTTGACGCCCTCCAATAAAAAGCGTTTTCAATTGTCTTGATACTCCTACCGTAAAAGTTGAAAGTTGTCACAGTTGTGGCTGTTTCATTGGAATGGGTTGGTGTTTTATTCCAGTTTTCACGTTTGCTTTGGCTCAATTCTTGAATATGAAAGACATTTTTTTTAAAACATACATTCAAATCTCAGAGCATTTCGTTTATTGTTCACAGCAGATTAGAACCTCTCAACCATGCAAGAAAATTGCATTGTTTTGATGTTAATCGTGTGCATGAGGAGGTGCAATAACCGCTTGTATGCTCTCTGAGCAGAAGCTATGAGGTGATTCTCAGTGGTATTGTCAAACTCTTTGCAACTTTCATTGTGCTCGATCAGTAGCTGCGTTTCCATTACAGTTTTTCGCAAAATAAAAGCGGTACTTGTAAAATTTAGACAAAGCACAATTGCAATTTGCAGGTGTTTCCACTGAAAGGTGTGAAGCACGCAAGCCGTAATCCTCGTAAAATCTCGTCCCGCGAGATTTACGATAATTACGTTAGCTTTTGTTTGTTTACGTTTGTTTGCTGTCAAGAATGGTTGTTATATTTTTCTCTTTGATTACTTGTAAAAAATATTCTGTTTCCTCCTCCGTCGAAACATAATGCGCCGTTTTCACTTAAAGTAAACTTGTCACATGACCACGCACATCACGTCTGGTGACGCGTAAATGCGAAAAACGTGTTTCCATTACAATTTTGCGATATACCTCTGTATCGATACGTCTGAAAAACCACCTCATCAGAGCGTAAAAACCTTTTAGCGATATTTGAGAGATTTTTCAAAATTTAGCTGTTTCCATTACCGATTTTTAACTGCGACATTTAGGTTTTGCGCAATTCTTGGGGTAATGGAAACACAGCTAGTGACATGTTGAGAGCAAAGACAATCAGTCCATCCTGTAAGGGAGAAAACGTACATGTATGTGAATACAAGCTCCCTTGCATATCACATATATCGTGCGATTGTGTTGTTCAGTTTACGTCACAATTCCGTGCAATGCAGCGTGAAGTGTGACTCATGTAAATATGATGCATGAGTCTGACGCGTTTGTATTATATGCATGCAGTTGAGATTTGGGTACACAAGCTCATTTCCGAGTTGGAATGCCATAGCGAAAAAGCATCTCAACGGTTTGACCAACATAGCTGGAAGGATGACAAAACAACTTTTAATTCTTTTGAATTCTGGCACTGGCTAATTAACTGACACAAAAAACTATGTGTTGAAATGAAAATTCAATCATTTTTGGTGAATTGCGCCACTTTGCAAACGCTGAAAATAATAGGGTTTGACGGCGCTCGGAAGTGTTGCCGTTTGCCGCTGGAGCTGGTTCAGAAAACGCTGCGACTGTGTCAGAAAATGAGCGCAAATTATATTTAAGGAGAAAAAAAAAGCTAGAAAAGAAGAACAAAGAGCAGCAGTGAAACCTCGCGTCGGTTGAAAAGATGCTTTCACTTTACGCCGGGGTGGCTTTGGCGAGAAATCAGATAACTGCAGCACACTGTGGCTCACCACGGGGCAGTAACCCGTGTGTAATGTCACCCCTCGCACCAATAGGAAGCCTCACTGTTACTACCTGGCTCAGTGGAGAGTAAAAACTCTGAGTGGCCTGCCTCGAATTCCCGAGATGAAAGGTTTGCTCAGTCACCGTCCAAGTTTTCCTCGGTTGAGCTCGGAGCTCTTTTTTCCGCCCCCCCGCCAACCCCGATGGACGTGAATCATATCACGTCAGGTGTGGCAGGAAGAGGGTGTTGTGATTGTTCATTTAAATGGTGCAAACAGAGATATTAATATTGTTGTTGTACATCTTTCGTCTGGCCTGGATGATGAGGTGAAAAAAAACCCCAACAACTCCAAAACAAAACAAAGAGCATGCAGTTGTTACGGGGATCACTCAGATCTGTCACAGCGAAGGCTGGAACGCTGCGCCGTCACTCAACCGAACAAGGTTTGTTTTGTTTGTCTCTTGCAGGATTTATACTTTGTGGCACCACAAAGACGCATTTGACACGTTTCTCAAACACGAGCGTCACTGTAACTTACACTTTTAATTAGGTGTCTCCGCCTTGTCAGGAGCTCAGGAGGCAACCCAGGTTTTTGCCAGCTTTGTTAATATAATGATGCTTTTTTTTTTTTTTTTTTATTAATAGCAAGTTTTGCAGTGCGTCACTTTGGAACTGAGGCTGCCGTCTCCCCCATTTACACAACCACTAGCAAAGTCAACTCTGAAAAAAAAACTAAACATTTTCATTCCTCGTGTCTCTGTGTAATTTACCAAAAACTGCATGCTGTGTTCATCAGTGCAAGACTTCCATGCAAGAGCGTGTGAATGTTTTGTCTCCGACTTAATACAGAAACAATAACACATGGAACAGTTCCTCTTGTATTATCATGCATCCTCTCCTCCTTTTAATATGAAATAATCAAATACCTGAACGCTTGAACGTACCAAATATCCACCTCAGAACCCTTTGAGTCCCTGATCACAGCAGCAGTTAATTATTTTCAATTTTTTTAGCACACACGGCTGCAACACAAAATAATTGTTACAAAGAAAAGATTTTTCGGCATAACTTCAAATTAAAAAGCAAAACTTTCTTTGACTGTAGATTCTGTTTCAACCTTGATGAATGTTACTCGTAGTTCATTACAATCAAAACAAAAATCCATCCATTTTCCATCACCGCTTCTCCTGCATTCTGGGTGGCAGGGGGCTGCTGTAGTTTATCTCAGCAGTCTCGGGCAGAAGTCGGGATTAGACCCTCTACAATTCACCAGTTTATCGCAAAGCTATCCTATTGAAAGAGAACATTTCACATTCACACCTACGGACAATTTAGAGTTCCCAGTTGGCCTCGTAGGCTTTTTTTGGACTGTTGGAAGCTGGAGGAACCCGGAGAGAACCCACACTTGACGCAGGGAGAACATGCAAACTCCACACACAGTGGTCCCAGGCCGGCATCAAACTCACAACCTGCTTACTGTGAATCCACACTGTCCACTGCAACCATGTCGCTGAAGTCTGAAAGTGAAAGCTTGCAAGAGAAGAGTGGAGTGTTGCATGATCTCCAGGCGGCTGCAATGAGTCTGAACTTGATGAAAACACAGTGGACCTGAAGAGTACACACAACTTCAGTCTGGACTTAAACAGCGTAAAAAGAAGCAAGAAATGCCTCTTTTTTATGCTGTTCTTTACTTTTGTCTGGAAGGAAGATCATGGATCACTGGGCAAAAAACTTTTTCCTTTGTTCCAAGCGAAGGTAAGATGCTTCCGATGTCATCCCCCATTTCCGGAGTGACTTGACAGCATCAGCCTGGTGGCAACCCCAAGCCTCAGTCCACCTCTTGTCAGGCTCCCCCCAACTTCTTGATTCTACTTTCCTTGACAATCCTCTCGAGGCTGCAATCACCGCTGCCGTTTTTGCCTCCGTTCTCGCCGCACTTTTCTTTCCAGTGTTTTTTCCACGGATATGCTGCAATAGAGCACTCTGCCAACAGGCAGGACGCTCATCGTGACCTTGTTCGGCTCACCCTCCTTGCGGAAGTTGTCAATGAGTGGCTTGCGGACAAGAGTCAAATCAGCCGTCTTTCCCAACGCGGTGTTTTGGGGCTCTTCTCGGAAAGAAGGCGAGAATATCTAGAACTTCTTCCCCTCCGAGAAGTTGAAATGATGAGCTTTTGCACATTGTTGTAATGGATATTTGGTTTTCATGAGTTGCAAGGCGCAGCGAGTGCGAGCGAAGAGGATGCAGAGGTGCGGGCCACACTCGAGCAAATGATTCGTTGCGATGACCCCTGGATGAAAAGAGTTGTCAGCAATATCAAGTAAAAATGTGAATTATTTAGACGTGTTTAATTAATCCAGAAAAGAACATGTTTCCAGTTTAATTACAAAAAAGAAACACTTTTGAGAAAGACTTTGATAAGGAAAGTGATATGAGTGAGAGGCACAGCTCAACTGAAGTGGGACTTTCTCCAATAAATCGTGTCTTTCAAAAAAAATTCCCCACATAGTTAAATTTAATGTTAATGTGACAGACAGTGGAGTCGGTCGTATAATGGCTGCAGTGCAGTATAATGTAAAGAGCATAATATTGGCCCTCCCATCCGCTCTATGCTTCTGTGCAGCACCAGACAGGAAAAACCAAAGAGCTTTAGCTTTAGCCTGTTGAGGATTAATTCCAACTGTGTGGAGTTTCTCTCCTGCGCGCACAAAAATGTTTGTAGAACAAAAAATTCTAATTACCCTTTCCTTTCTTTCCACTTTTCCCTTCAACACATTAGCAAGCCGGTGTCTGCATCACTGACTCAAGAGGAATCACAGAGGCGTCGAAGATTTTCTTTTCTTGCTCGCTAGGATGAAGAAGTCGCTGTCAATCACAGAAATAAAGTTCAGCTTGGCAACTGGACAGAAAGGCTGTGAAAGCAGAACGAGCCCCGCTGCTTCGCGAGTCGGACAATTTCTTTTAAAACTGATGGGCTTTGCGGTGCACCAACACGCTGCTTTTCAGCCTGATCTCCTCTGAAATAGAAGCTTTTCCTCTTGCACTCCTTTAATAGTTGTTTTTTCCCCTCCTCCCCGGACCTAAAATAGATACTTGCTCATGGAGCTAGTTTCCACTCTGACAGGTTTTAGGTTAAATTGTAGATTTGCCAGTCCATCTGGAGCCTCGGCATAAAAGCCTTTTTCAAAAGGGCTGTGAGGCGGCGTGGTGTGGATGGTCCCTTTCTGGGCACATCACATTGTTTATCTTTGCAAGGATTAAAATGAATAAATAAATAAATATATAAATATACCCTACTGTCTGGCTGTATGCACCGGCAGTGCCCTGGATCTGCTTCAAACTCAAAGCCACAGGCACAAACCCACGGACATTTCTAAAAAAGCATTTACATATGTGAGTGAAGCACACTTGCGTGATGTTTACGGCAAATAACTGAGGTCCGGCTGGCGCAGAAGCCGCGTAAATGGGACAAAAAAAAATAAAAAATGTGATGAGGCGTAGCTAGCGTCGCGGCTCGGCAGGACTCATTAGAATACATTTTAATTGATCATTTGCATTTATTTCACACAAAACGACAAACCTTTCTATTTGAATATGCTTCAATTGAAATAGTGCCCGTTCCACAAAGACATGGTGCTGACTTCTGGCCGCAGTTTGACAGACGTGAACGCTGACTGCAAATAACCAGGCGTTATTTCTGGCGTGGTCAGAGTGGACGCTCTTCTCTCTTAGCAGCGCTTAGGAGGTGTGAATGATAATGAAATGTATTGGATAATGTCAAAGGACAAAAATTAAAAAAAAAAAAAAAATGTTTGGTTTAAGACAGAGCTCACATATTAAGAAAATGATGCATTATTCCAAAACACATAAACCTTGAATTCTGCGTGTATTGTTACCAGTGTGGGAAGATTACATTGCAAATGAAATTGGTTGCAATTACCAGTTTTATACTTTTGCAAATGTAATAGTGTAACTATTTCAATTACTTTCTCAAAATAATGTAACTAATAACATTTGATTACACTTTTAATTACTTTTCTAAATTTGGAATAAATGTTCTCAACTGTTTTGACATGAAAGTGTTAAGCTTCCAGCAGTACTCAAAACAACAACAACAACAACATCAAAGTTGTGTCAGTACCTCTTTTTACTGTGAGATCAAAATCAGGGCAGCCTACTATCTTTTAAATCGTCAAAATCAATCACATTTTTTGCCAAGATATGTCTGCTAAACCAACCAATGAACATTTGGTTCACTGTACATTTTAGCCCAATTTTCAAATTCTGAATTTGACAGGAGAACCAATCAGAAGCATCAGAATAGTATCATACTTTCAGCTGTGAAGGAAACAGGAAAGGACGGTGCTCGTGCCAAGCCAGTGCGAGAAAACCATGCAAAGCAACTAAAATAAAATCTTTAAACGTAAATTTCAGCCTCTTTAAAAAAAAAAAAAAAAAAAAAAATAATTGTTATCATCAATGCCACAACTAACAGTGATTTAAAGCAGCTCTAGGTAACTCCGGGCTTGCTTCGAGTTTGCTACGACAATAACGTCGTAGCAAGCGTTCAACACTTTTATTACTTCGTCTTTCATCGAGGTTACTTATTGGGTTCCATTCCGTCATTTTACAATCTTATGTATTTGTAATAGCAGTACGTAAGACTGCCTCTAAATAAACGTAATTTTATGGTCAAAAAGTTACAGAGAGCTGCTTTAATTACACATTTTTTCCCCCCAGTAACGAAACTGTTTACAATTGTCTTTACTTTGTAATTATATTACATAATTGTGTTACTCCCCAACACTGATCGTAACAGACGTGTAACACGCACTTACTCAATGAGATACAAACCAAGTGAAAATGTCATGCAGGTAGTTGTCACTGGCACATCTACAATGACTGATGGCGTATATATAATGACTTCCTTTCGAACAGGGCTGCAGTATCGACAGCCTGCTCTCTTTTTTTTTCTTTTCTCCTTCTTTTTCTCTTTTCCATAACATTCTTCTCTTTCCACACAGCCAACAATAACTCAGGTGCCACATTTGTGGCCATTTTTGCCGACATCGCCATTAGGGCAAAAACCTTTGTGAAAGCGGCACTAAAGTGGTGCCGATTATGTGCACAATGTTGCTGCAAAAATTTGCGGCCACGGCCCATTGTTTGTGGCACTGGCCCTGGATGTCGCTTTTACAGTATGGAATGACAGCAATAAACCTCAAAAGACCAGTCAAGGACTGCTGCACTCTGCACTTTACCAGCTGACTGGCCTCGTGACAGAGTGGCCGCCTTGAGACTGGGAGACACTCGCCATCAAGGGTTGGACATGGAGCGCTGATTAGATCACCAAATGATTCTGCAGCGCTGCACTGCCGCTGCCACTCATCGCTCCCTGAGCCAATGAGTAAAATGCAAAGGAGCCATTTCACATGTTTAAGTATGTGATGATTAGTGGAACTTTGACCTTGCCTGCAACCTCTCAAGTATATTTTCATCTATGTCCTGAGCTTTTTTTTCAACGTTTAATACATTTCTGTCTTCAAAGTTTGGACTTCTGTTAATATAAGGTAATCCCCTCCCCCGGCTGTCTTTAGATCGCGTTCATACTGTTCATCGTAACAGTTCTAAGCTATCAAATCGCAATAGACCACTGTGGTGAAGAGCCCTTAAATCTCGAGTGTCAAGTGTTCAGATCTGGACAAAAATCATCATCAAAACCACAGAAGAAGAGGAAGACGGTATAGCCACTGCAGAGAGATAGCAGCTGCTCTGTCATCACAGTTTGGCCTTTCTTTTTTTGAAGAGGACCAAAGAATGACAATGTGGTGAAATTGACAGACTTCTAAGTGACTTTGGCAAAAAATGTATTTCAACACTGCACATATTTTAATGTCCCCCTTTTGACCAATAGCGAGCTTTGAGTTATTCTCACTTGAGTTGAGTTGACTTAGCTCACTTGAATTTTTTTCCCCCAGCACCACTTTCAGCATATTGAAAAAAACAAATGCCGTCCCAACAGAAATACCTCCCAGGTTAGAGAATTGCAGCAAAAGACAGCATAAATCAAAACCTTCATGGGATGAATAACAAAAGATTCTGTAATTAAACTGGTCCACACAAAAAAAGAGACCTGATTGGACATCCAGAGTGTGGGTTTAACTGCCAGCAGTAACGTTTAATCTTTTTTTTAAAATCTCATTAAATAACATATTAACCTCAGGGCACCATAAACCAGGCAGTGTGCATCCACATCATAACTGCCTACAGTGAAAACAACCCATTTTAACAGCAGGTGGTATGCCGTACTCACCATCAACTCCACTCATCATGATCTTCACATCCCACATGTAACAGTTTTGATGAGATTTATACTGCAGAAATCCTGTAAAGTAATGTTTTTGCCTTGTAGCAGGGCATCCTGACTTTTTATTTTATTTTTTTAGGACCGTATTAAATGAAGGGATACTACCCTGCAAGAACTGAATTTGCCAACTGCTGGGAAAAGGAAACTCGGCTCTAAAATAATTTCACTCATGTCTGATAGAAGATTGTTTCTGCGTGAAGGGATGTGTTGCTGCACAGTGGGACACAACCCAACACTCACTAGTTTACATTCATGCTTGGTGTCCTATTGCACACAACGTTTGATATTTTATTAATAAGTCATTTATTTTTTTGACTCAACACCATCTACAGCAGGTGCATATTTTTTCAAACTCTGACCATATGCAGTATGTACAGTAAAAATGTATTAAACCATTGTAATGATAAATGAGAAAACATACTGATTTTAGAAATATTTGAAATAAAATGTTACTGCTAATTATGAGGCAAATGGAAGTTGCTGGTCTTCACTGAGAAGTCAAAAACAAATCAAGCGTGACATTTAAACTCTAAACTCAATTTTCAGTTCAGTGCAAGTGTAAGTAAATAATTTGCCCTTTTTTAATAAAAACATGATTTTTTAAAATCTATTTCATGTAATTCATTACATTTATCAATAACAATGATAATTCAGCTTTTAAAAATATCATTCCATTAAAAAGCTCCACATGCTGGTGCCCTTCATTATTGCAGAAACATAAAAAATATATTTTGGTAATATTGGGTGTTGGTCTGGTAAATTTGTTCAGCACTTTACACATATTTGTCGACAGTAAATAGGAGAGGCAGGTTCTGATCAGTTTTTTTTTAAAACCTTATTGAATCAGATTAGAAATATCTTTATCAAGGGAGTCCTGACGGCACAACAGGCAGCATAAAATGTATTTAAAAACACAACAGCTCCAAAACAAAATTGCATAAATTAAGCGCAAGCTCACAACAGAAGTATCAAAATTCACATCGACATATGGAGGAGTCTGCTTCAAGCTTGTTAAGGAGGGCTTTGAAACTGTTTAGTGAGACTAATTTCTGAAGTTCCAGCTTATTTTGCAGTTGGTTCCAGGAAAAAGGAGCATCATAGCCAAATGCTTTCCCCCCCAGTTCTGCACAAACTCTTGAAATTGAAGAGAAAAACAGATTCTGTGAACAGAAGTGGTGGAAAACAACTCTGTAGAATGGTCTTATAGATAAATGAAAACCAGTGTTTAAGCCTTAAGGTGCCCATGGAGGACTGTCCCTCATGAGAATTACAGTGTGCAATGCTGTGTAAGAGTTTTCAGATTAGTACTATATCTTAAAGCCCAATGCTAGACCACATCTGCAGAGTACACACATTGAGAAGACACAATGACACACACAATGTCTCTTTTTTATCTCTGAAATAGTGCTTTCCATAGATTACAAATTCTAATCACGTAAATTACAACGGTGCTCTGATTAATCGTGATTAATGGTGATTTTCAAATACTATCCTTAAAGAAGTCTGATAAATTGTAGTTTTATCGGTGTAGAAAGTGTGTGTATGTCGAGTGAATGAACTAGACATGCTAAGGTTTAAAATGATGCTGGATGTAACCCCAAATCAGGACGGTTGTTACCCTTGACGAGAACTCTGTTAATATTTTGTGTTACAAAGAGGACCATTACAAGTGACGGACCTCCCTCTGACACAGAATTCCGCCAGCAGTTCTGGTAACAGGAGGCGACCGTCTAGATTTAGAGTTGTATCGCTAACATCAAGCATCATTATATCGCTAACATCAAGCATCAGATTTAGAGTTGTGTCGCTAACATCAAGCATCATTTTAGCTAATGTTTGGGACAAAGCTCATGTTGTGTTGCCTCTCAGATGTTTAACCTGACATGATAGAACCAAACACAAGACGGTGAATTCTTGAAGGCTATACGGTCTTAAGGAAATGTGTCGTAAGGAAACGCTCGATTTGCATCAACTGTATCCCTCAATTTATGAAGTGACCTCAGATACCCGACTGAGCTGTCTTTAGCCATGACAAGCTGTGAGTGATAGCTGAGACAGATTCTATCATGTCTCTGGGAGTCTTCAACCCTTCCCCTAATTTGACACAATTCCCCATATGATGGTCTGCTTTCTTCCTGCAAATAAACGGCACAAAGTTGAAACATCAATTTTTAGCAGACAAAATTTTCTCCCATTTCAGCAGTGCCTGGAGGGAATCAGCAGCAGCTCCTCTCCTCTCACATCCTTTTTTTACATTTTTTTTTACCGATGCTGAATACATTCATACCGCCCCCAGAATTTCTTCGTCAATTTCTCTGAAGGCACTGTAAATTTGAAATGAAGACATCCATATCAGATATTTAGAGCCTGGTTCAAGACATGGTGCGTTCAAGGTCATAGTCACAGTCTGTTCATTAGTAAAAAGCACCTCGGGTTTGAATGTGGCTGCTCAACAATGAAGCCTCCAAATTTGATAAACAGCATGTGTGTGTGTGTGTGTCTATTCTGCTCTGTTAGAAGAGCTCCAGGCTGGATGTGTCACCCATATGCGGGTCTATCAGTAGATTTGGGGCAGAGTTGAGAGAGAGAGACACTCCAGCACACAGAGTGAATAGAAATGACAAGCCCTGTTTTCAACCCCGGCAATAACTAAATGGATTTCAGCGGGAAAACTCTCAGACTTTACAAACAGACTTTAATTCATTGCATTTTTGTGAGGGGTTTCCTACAACTGGTATCCTGGTTTTGCTTCAACAAATTTGGGTTTGATCTGAATTTTTTGTTTTTAATCGAGGGTACTGTTTGAAAATAGGCTGTTTTTAATGTTGTTGTTTTTTTTTTTACAAAGGTGGTACTCTGACAAATTACACCTCTTGATTACCCAGTTTTGATGTGTTACTGGCCAAATCTTGGAACAGCACAATCGCATACACTTACAGAAATTAATTCAAATGCTAATATAAATGTGCATTTGATAAAATACAAATTTACGAATCTCTCTCAAGAGAGAAAGTTGCTTGTAAACAATTGGCCAAGTTTTTATTGGTCCTAATAGTGCGATTTCTTGACAGGTTAGTGGGAAGAATGCTTATACAAACCCTTCCCCGTGCCCCGGATCTACCTGCTCATCAAAAGCATTTACCAGTCGTGATGTGTACACCACATACTGATGGGTCAACACCCCAAGCAATTTATTTTTCGCCGTCTCGCCCAAGGACGGTGACACGGAGAGCCTGTGTCCAATCACCGGTCGACTGCACCCCCACCTGAGCTGCAGCCGTTCACACGCGGATTGCTTTTTTTTTTTTTTTGAGTGATTCACTGACGATCGTTAACTGTCATGTCATCTCCCGACGTGCCTCCGAGTTGTTGCATGGAAAGCCAATCTCTGTCTGTCGAGCTCTTGTCAGCGCGTGGCCCCGGCGCTCATCGTTGTGTCCACGTGTCCGCACAAAGCTCGCATTTAACGTTTCCCCCACACTCACAAAGAGCCGGGCCTGACTCTGCTTCGGCCGCGCCTCCGTACTTAGCGCTGATTTACGATATCTTTTTGCAATTAAAACAAAAAAGGGGCCGGCGAATGGGAAGGGATTCATTAACGGGCCTGGTTCATGTCGTGGAGAAGACCGGAGGGGGCCGTGGGAATACTGATTGGCGCGCAGAAGATGTGTTTTTGTCTGGCGCTAGCTAGCCGAGCCAACTGCTGCCTTCTCGAGCTGTGTGCACTGGTTGGCACAAAGGGGGATGTTGTTCCCTGCGCCGAGGATGCCCGAGACATTCTCCCAGACGTGGCCGGGCCTCTCTGCGGCACCTGGAAGTCCTTCCCGCCGTCCCTTAATGGCATCCCTTGCTGACCCCAGTAAGCCACAGATAGTGCTGCCTATTTTTGTTCCCCCGTCTGTAGACTTACTAAATAGGCCAGCGGCGCGGCATTACAGTGTTTACTCTTGGACGGTCGATACTCTTTAATCCCCGAGATGATGCTTTCTCTCATGAACTCAAAATAGCTCTTCCTGCTCCCCAGTGAAGCCGCGGGGCCATTACTCTTTATTAGCTCTTAGCGTCTTAAATGTGGCCATCCATTAGAGGCCAGGGAGCAAACATGCCCAGTAGGGCCCTCTGAAGCATTCCAATACACATACGCACACAGACACGTATACTGTAAGCGAACAGAAGGTGATCCTCAATCAGGAGCAATTATTGCGTTAAATTTTGTTGGTCTGAAAGGTAATCAAGGATCACCGGCGCAGCATTTTTATGCCTCAGAGGATATTTTGAAACTTTGCACTGTGGCTTTTGTCTCGCTCCCCCATGACTCTCACTTATCAGCGAGGCGGAGTCCGCGGACCTCTATCTACCTGACTGATTCCTTTTCTATGGAGGCTGGCATGAAGTAATACAATACTGTGTCATCTATCGATTCTTTTTTTCCCCCCCAGTCCCTCTTTCTTGAATTTCTCGGTGTCTCAAAGGCATAAATCACCCGCAAATGATCCTTGAAGGAAATATTACAATTATTATTCCTGACGCGTGGTCACAAATTCAATAGCCCTTATTAATTGAACACGGTGAGAAATATGACGCGGGTAATTCGATAGGACGAGGGAGCGCACTCTCATCCCTCATGTTTAGGGTGGCGCTGTTTGGCATTCATTGAAAAGTGAGGAGGGATCCACTGCTGGCGTGAGAGTGAAGGGAGTGCCCGCAAACAACCGCGCTCGCTCTGTCAGATCTTCAGTATCCTTCTACGTTTGGAAAGAAACCCGAAGGAATTACTCGACATCCACTTTTATTCTTTCACTGGATCTCCTTTTTCCCTTTTTTCTCACCAAACTTTTGTACCCCTCTGCTCCTCACTCCGTGTCTTTTTGGACGTGTGCGGCGAGGCAAAACGACAGGCGAGTGACCAGCGCTGGCCGGCCACCTCGGCAGGCCCTTCACTCGTGCGTCCACCAACATTATTGCGGCCCAGGAGTGTGCTGCAGGAACATGGCCTCTCCCTTCCCCCCCGGTGTCCCTCTATTGTGATTGTTCATTTACTCGGCCTGCGCAAGTGTGAAAGTCTGCTCTCCGCTCTGCCACGCTCATTCCGGCTCTACATAGCCGAGCATGCAGCGCCAGTGACAGGATGAGTGGGCCTGTGTGAGGGCCCCCGGTATCGGAGGGGTGCTGCTTGGCTAGTTAACAGTCACCTGGGACCTGCCGCTCCGCCCTGCACACCTTCACACAGCCGTGTCCGACAGGAAAACCCCTTGACTGGAAACCTCGGGAAATGGGAAGCTAAAATTGGCTGTATGTGCGTGATTGGCATGAGATATTTTGCAAGCGGGCAACAACTGTAACTTTAAACATTGCAAATGTCAATGCAGGGGGGGAAAAATTATATACACAGAGGAAATAGCAGTTCTGGTGCCATTTGTTTGAAATGTATTTTTTCTATGAATGCATAACATTGTTCTCATGTATTTATAATATGTATATGTCAGTTGCATTTTTACATCTAAATGCAAAAACAACAGAAGTAACGATTTTAGCCAAGATGACCGCAGGAGCCACATCTGTATGTTCACTCTTTAGATCAGATACGTTTTTAAAAAAATGTGGTGGGGCTTTTCCCCAGGAGGGAAATAATTATGTTTGGGTTAAAAAGTAGGATAAAAGGTATTCAAAGAAGTTTTAATCACTCCATTTCTAAAGTAAGATTTTAATCCAGGGATAAGCTCATTGCGAAATAATCAGCATAATCTCCCACAGAGTCCAGACTCAGGTGGTGGAACCTGTAGGCCCACCAATGTGAAGTGGATCGTACCGCAGATAAAAGTTGGAAATTGGGATGCCTGGCAGTGTGTGGGGATGGTGTTGGATGCCGTGTGAAAACAAATGAAGGGAAATTCATTTTTGCATTCAGAATGGCACAGTCTGAGACCCAGGATCAATGGTTATTGTAATGCTGACGGCAGGGGAGATGAGAAGATGAGATCAGCTTATATCTTGTTAGACAGATCCAGGTCGTGACAGCCAGCAAAATGAGGAACATCAAGTTTATCGAAAGAATTTCCAGAAAATAAAAAGGACCGCTTGAGCACTGAAGAATCTGTCCGTCTGACTTAACTTCGGCTAACTGGGGTATTTACATAAACCCCAGTCTACTGGGAATAAATAATGTGCTAATACGCTAATGTATGCAACCGCCGTGGCGTTAGATCTACTAGTTAATTTGAAACACAAGGGAACTAGCTTGTTAATGGAACACATGCTAGCATCAGGATGCGGGCGTTTGATAAGAATGACAGTTTACTTGCCACGCTGTGTTAGCAGGGTGCAGAGTGCAAGGGCGTCCGTGGAATTTTGAGGGTGGGCGGACATGTATTGGCGGTGGAGTCTGGGGGGTCTACCGCCAAAAAAATCTGAAAGATGCAGATGCAATTTCCTGCATTCTGCTGCATTTTACTATGTTTTTAGATTGAAAATTATCTCCCGCTTTTATTCTTTCTCCTTGGAGCTGGCATAGTCTGCAATTACTGACTAATATTATGTTCTGATAGACTCGATAAACCCAGCTTGAACTGCTGCCGGTCCAATGTTTAATGGTGTAACACACCGAGGAATGACACTGGCAACTTTTTTGGAACTGTATTCTCCATTGAATGAGGGTAAAAGATGAGAATGAATTAGAAAATAATTATGTGTGTTGCCGACGTCATATTCCTATGAAGCAGACTGTTCATCCTGAGCGATGTTTTTACCCACTCTCGCTGTGTTTTTTAGTGTCGCTTCCGGCATAGCAAAAATGTGAAAAAGTTCATTTTTCTGAAAAAAAAACAAAAACCTGATCAGCTAACCAGATCAATCAGACCCTGAGTAGAAAGACATTCAACAAATGCAAGTGCTAGCAGCTAGCGATGCTTTTGTGACCGTGTATGTGACATGGTAGCGCGTTTCCTGTTTTATTTTGATAGTCTAGCCCTCCTTGTATTTTACTAGTCTGGATCCACATAGGTGGCGCTTGCATGAAGGTCGTTCTATCCACGAAGTTGGGGTTGACGTGGCAGTTTGGCTGCTACAGGCGTGACTGGGCTGGCCTATTTGGGAGTACTACTAATGGAGAGACCCCTAGAAAAGGTGGGACAAACATCGGCCACCACAACCCCCCCTGACTGGCAGGCGGCGGCCAGTGGGGACCTTCTTATGTGGTCAATACACAAGGAGAAAACGGAAACAGAAACTGAACCCCTTTACGGTCGGAGCATGGATTGTGCAGACCCTCATATACCATGATGACGTAGAAAGGCAACACCGACGCACTGCTCTTGTGAGTTGGGAGCTTGACCACTTCAACTTTGATATTGCAGCCCTCTCTGAAACAATTGCTGGAGAAGGGAAGTTGGAGCCAAGTACACTTTCTTCTGGAAAGGGAAAGATGTTGAGGAGCCGCTGAGCCAACGGCGTTGGTTTTTGCAAGACATCATTGATGAATCAGTATAACCTGGCCCTAACCGCTATAAACAACCATCCTTACAGAAGAACAAGCCATCCTTAATAGGTGGAAAGAACACTTTCAGCTGCTCCTGAACTGTCCATCTGTAAGGTACCCCAAAACGCCGCCAGGCATTGGATGTCACTCCGTCCCTCCGACACTGAGTTCCAGAAGGTGCTGAAGCTCATGAAGGCATGGAGGAAGCTGGGGCACCAGTGGTGTTATTCTCATGGGAAAATAACAATAACTTTATTTTTCTACCAAATGCAAGTCAGAACATTCAACAACAACAACAACAATAATAATAATAATATGCAGTGTTAATTACATGATTTAATGAAGAAAGCTTGTTCGCTGTTAAACGTGTGCATCAAATACAATATATTTCAATTCAGCAATGTTGAGAGGGTCTTTATATACCAAAGACCATCCAAACATTTTTTTTTAATGATTCAAGTCACTTAAGAAAAATGATCTTCATACATCCTATGTTATAGATTTGTTAAAGAGTTCAGTCCATGCAAGGGTTAAGCACTGTCCTCAAGCAAGAATCAGTTTTTGCAATTTGCATTTTGTTCATCAGACAACAATGCTGGGGAAGATAGCGCATGATTTATTATCTGGAACAATATGTTTGAAGTTAGTGCCAGAGACACATGCAACAATCTTCGAAATGTGTGGCCCTTTAAGTCCGCAGTGCTAAAAAATTTGAATAATTATTCAAGCTTTTGAAAAGTTTAGTTTTTTTCTGCGGTATGATATTTGCACTTTTTATAGAAAGACTAATGCCTAAGCGAACACTTTTTTTTTCCATATGATTTATTTGCATGAAATAAGCATCTGAAATCAAAAGTCCTTTGTTTTGGTATATTGATTTGGTTAAATAATCAACTTGTCATGCTGAGACAACGAGAAATAATCTTTACCACTTATGAGATCATAAGATCTCCAAACTGTTTTCTGTGATGATGGGTTAACATTTTTTTAAGTTTCTTTTTTTTTTACAAACAACTAAAAAATGACTAACAAATAACTGCATTTTTTTTTTTTTATTCTATCTGGCATGATCAACATTTACCATCTGGAAGGTTAACCTTGATACATATATCAATCTGTCAACATTTTTTGTTACCTATGTAGAGAATAGCTGTCTTTGTGTGGATTCACTACAGGGCGCTTTCAAGAGACCGTCCTCTGTATTTAAGTCCATCAGTCACAGCTGTTTCATAAGGGTTATGCAAGGGCAGGGACTCGGGAGGAAAAAAAAAATCTCCCTTTATTAAAAATCAGAAATGGGGGGAGTTTCGAACATTTAAATTGGCTAGCTCAGCATAATGCTGGCTGTGCTTTAACAATTTAATGCCACACAATGGGGAATTTTAATTATACAAGATGTGGATAGTAAAGTGTACGCTGAAGTCGACACTTTTCAGAGATGAATTATCTTTTTTCTTTCCTTAGCATTTCTCTTTCTGCTGAAAGTTGTGGTCTGCCTCCATTCTAACACATCCTTATTAAAAGAACTCCAGCACAAATCTAGTTTGTACCATTTTGGATTAATGGATCTTTACTGTACAGTTGTTGATCTATTCGTGGACCGACCCTTCCCTCGGTTTGATTAAACAGCACCGATGTTGGGTTAACACACTTGCATGTTATTTTGCTTATAGTCCTAAAAAAAGAGGACACAGGAGGCAGGAGAAACAGCAGCTCGACCCTTATGGAGACGTGTGATAACTGCGCATGATATTTTATGCAGCATACAAATGAGACAAAGCAGGCATAACAAATAGGAGGCTGTGAATTGACTGTGAATTGAATGACATGTTTGAAATGCGTCAACGAGTGTGAAAGGGAGTCAGCAGAGGACATGGATTGGCTGACGTGAGTCCTTGGACTGTGTCCACTTCAGTGCTACAACTCACCTTTGCTTGCTGTGCCTGGCGAATGCTTGTGAAAGATTCTATTACAACTGAAATAGCCAACAGTTGTAACATGATAGCTTAAATCTAACCCATCGTGTGTGACGGAGAAGTGTCAAAAGTTACATTAGAGGGGCAATAAACAATTTCTATTATTGTCAGATATAAGGTAATAAGAACTGAAGCTTGAGTGGTGTGTTCCATCTGGGGTTTCTGGGCCATCATATCATACGCCCTCTCCGTCTGTCGATTTTGAGCCCTTTCCATCCTCTCGTTCACCAAGCCGTGCTGGCTCCGACTGCTAATGTTAGCTACTACGCTAACTATGCCGTATATAACCTTAAAGCTGTTACTCAAACCATTATCATGTTGTGTTTCCAAGGGGACAACTTGGTTTTCCAGGTTTTAACTGACTTTGGAAAAATTACACAAAACAAAAAGAAAGCGACCCATTTTATGTTTACATCCAGCATAATTTTTTTTTTACCATTTTAGCAAATTCTAAGGTCGCAGGGCTCAGCATGTTCAGCACATTGATGCCTCCACATGCTTGCAGCATTATGTACATTTATTGTCACTTGACATTTTACTTGGTCTCCAGTGGGCGTTCGTTGGCGTCCTAAAGGACATCGCTCCGATGGAGATGAGAGGAGTGCGAGGAGGTGGGGCTCCTCTTTGTTTTGGTTTACATGCTGTGCTTTGTGGTGCTCTCCAACGTTGAAATATTGCTTATTGCCCCTTAAAGCTTAACGGCTTAAACTGCTTATTTCCAAACCTGGATGGGGGTGTATTGTTTCCCCAACCCTGGTTTCTACGTCAAGCTGAGCCCTTTAGAAAGATCATCCACGGAGCATAATGTTATCACGGCCGCAGGAGGAACCTCCAAGGCATTGAAGTATCTCATTGATTGCGATTTTGATTGTACGGGCCACAGCTGGAGGTGGCCCCACGCAGATTCTGCCACTTGTTGTTATTAGGCAAGAGAGCCTATTTTCTCTGGGGCACAGAGATCTGAGCTCCGCGGCTGCGTGTGAGGTACGGGGTTATGGAGGGTGGCATTAGAAAAAGCTGCTGGAGTGACAAAAAGTGGGTATTTCTGCCTTTTCAATTCTCACTCCTAGAAAAAAGGTGATTCACTTTGAAATATGATCTATTAAATTGAGTCTAGAGCATATGACATTGCTGTTTCTGATTATGCTGGGTCTGGATTTGGAGATTCCCAGGTTTATCTGGCTTGATATGGGATTATTTTTCACCTTAGAAATTCAGTGTCAGTTTCCAGGGCACCGGTCCTCAGCAAGTTTAGTATGCTAGCGTACATGCAAAGATCAAAATTTACAAAACGGGCTCATAACTGGGATTACGGCGGCCTGGCATTATTTAAAAGCAAAGAGATTACATTTTAATTACATACAAGCTGAACTGACACGAAGTGAAATTTGTGTGTAATTGTTGTTACACAAGCTGTGTGCTTCACTCAACATTTGGCACAGACACACCAAGACCCTCATTTTTTCTGTTCCATTTAGTCATTTCCGCAAGACTGGCGACTCATTCAATTATGAAAGGTCTGCGCCTTAATATTTTGTTTGTAACGTGCCTCGTTGCTTTACTTCAAACATAATTACACCGTGTCCTTGCGCAGGTGCTCGTGCTATGACAAAATCCTCTCCTTGTCGACATTCGCCACGGAATATGTGGTTTTTGTTCTCTTGTTTTGTTTGATTAGCAATTTGAAAAGTGGAGCAGCCGTGCACGGACTCGACAAACTCCACAACCTTTTAGAACGGCAGCGGGTTTTTAGTTTACTTTGAATTTGTCTGTTACAATGATTTCTTCATCTTCCATATTTGTAACCTTTTAATAAAG
Organism: Thamnaconus septentrionalis; assembly: GCA_009823395.1. Classification (NCBI taxonomy): domain Eukaryota; kingdom Metazoa; phylum Chordata; class Actinopteri; order Tetraodontiformes; family Monacanthidae; genus Thamnaconus; species Thamnaconus septentrionalis. Next base: position 18,902,785 of record CM020507.1, read on the forward strand.
AGGAAATGACTCTATACCAAGCAAAAATAAAACCTTGTCTGAAATTCTTGCAGTAAGGAACTACATTGGCAGGTTTGGCTTAAAATCCGTTTTGTTATCATTTATGAGTCAACTTTTTGTATGAAATGTGTTTGTATTGCACATTTTATATTCATAAGCTAATTTCTGATCTCAATACAGTCCATCAGGCAAACCTTGAGACAGGCCGCATTTTAACACTTGAAAAACAATTTGCTTTTATTTAATTTGAGGTTTTAGGTCTCAGACACAGTAAGAACCACAGGGGCTGGCGCATGGCGGTGTTCTCGACACTTTTGTCTCGCCGAGATTTAGAGTTGTCAGCAGCATAAAGCCACATTACAGTGCCGCCTCTTCCAAAACAAACACCAAAAATAAAAGAGGCTCCTGCGGGTTCCTGAAAATTACAAATTGCTCTGCGGATGCTTGGCTGTTCCCAAGTCCCCTTTATAATTGCGGGACGTGGAGCAGAGTGTAGACGCAAAAAAAAAAAAAAAACAACAACAAATTGCTGGTGGTGCAATTCCGAGCTGCTTCAGACGTGCGGCCCATCCGCTCACTTGTCTTACTTGGATAGAGGCAAAGAGGTCAAAAGGGGGAAACATGAATTACAATTCTGATTTGTAAACTCGTGTCGGCGACATTGATTTACAGGACTGCTCAAAGGAATGAAATTCTCCCGGCAGCTTGCTGCGTGGTGGGGAGGGAAGTGTGCAGAAGGGGTGTAATCTCCCAACAGATTGGAGAAGGTTAAAGCCCTCTTTTGTTGTGATTAAACCTCGTTTTTATGTATGCCGCCCTGCTCCTCAACCCCTTGGGTCACGGGTGATAACAAAGCAGCCGTACAAATATGAGCCTTAACAATGCAGGGCAAAGAATCCTTGGTCACGGATTATGGTTGTGGCTGGATTCTTATTCGGCCTTATATTTTGAGTACATGCACAAATAAGATTGATAAGAGTTTCACGGAAGTGAGGGAAAAAACCGGTGGAGGTCTCCTCAGGTTGAGGCTGCAGTTTTCTCCAATTGCCCTGCGGCTGAACCTTAATGATGGAAGATGAACACTGAAATAGATCATGCAGTTTGACTTATTTTTGTCATTTGGCACACCGGATTGTGTATTTCCTAAGTCTTTTTGGATTTAGTTAATGAATCCATCTGGTAAAGACCTAACTGCAAGCGTTTGGAAAGGAGATACAAAACTGGGAGTGTGATTGGGTGAATTTTCCATCTCAGCGGTTCCCTCTCTTGTCTGAGCTGGAAACCCAAAAACAGACATTTGGTGTCTACCAAGAACCTAAACTTAATTAGAATGAGAACCTTAACCTAAAATAGTTATCACCATTTGCAAATAACTAGGCAGCTTTTTGGTCATGAAACGTTTTTGTAAACTGCTGCTAAAACAAAATATGATAAACGCATTGATTTGAAATACAATCCCAATCAAAATCTTAAGAAAATCTTAAGACCAGTTAAGAAAAAGCAAGTGGTCTTAAGATTTTGATCAGGGGTGTATCTATAGAGTGTCTAAAAACCTAAACTGGAAAATGAGGACAAAAAGCAGCAAGAGAAAGAAAGTCAGTTCTGGAAAGCACATCACTCCAATAGTCTGGTTTGCTGGGAAAAAAATAAATAAAAAAATCCCATACCAACATTCAGAAAAGGGAATAAAACAAGACCCGTATTTTGTTCCAACGCTAAGTTCTGAAAACACTTGTCTGATTGAAATGGACCAGATTTGTTATTGTGCAACATTAAGAGTGCATCACCGCCCCGTGGCTAGGCACTATGCACAGTGGTGTTTAATGGAACTTTAAAGTGAAGCCTTCAGCGCCGCGTTTCTGTTACTGTCTTAATGTGAAAACGCCATCACCGTTCTGATGAAACTGCCACCGCTGCCGCTTCAACGCCGATCTCTGTGACAACAGCAGCCCTTCTGCTCATCGCAGCTTCTTAGTCACGCATTGTCTTCAGCTCTCTTTTGCAAATGTGTTTTTCAGAAAAGTTGAAAATGTTTAATGGAAGTTGGCAAGTGAGAAAAATACGAGAGGGTCAAAATCTGAGCGAGCTCCGGCGTCCACGCAAAATTATTATTGTCTTTATGTATGGAGTTTTAAATATGGATGGGTTTTTCCCTCATTATTATAGTGTGCTAGATAGTGACCGCTAGAAAGTGATCGTGGCAGATGCACAAACAGGCTCTGTAGGGGGATGATATTTCACACACATATTAATGAATGAATTTGCTGTCAGGTTCTTGGATCATCGTATACTTGTATTCGCTGATAACGAGGCCCAGAAAAGTGTCCTCAGCAAATTTGCTTGTAGGACCTCTCAGCAGGTTAATTCATACATTAATACCCAGTGCGTTGACGGTACATTTACGACATCGGCTCAGCAGTTCAGAGCCCCGAACCTGCCAGTGTGTGTGTACGTCTTGTGTTCTCTGCCTAATGGGCTTTGCCAAAATGTCATGTCGCGCCAAGCGCACCCTCTAAACGCCGCCTCTCCCTCTCTTGCTTATCAGTGGCCGACTGTCGCGCCTTGGAGGGACTGCAGCGGTACTCCTCCCTCTCCCCGTACCTGCCGGTCAACTACCAGGTGCTCGGCGCCGACTTGGCCTTCTTCCTGAAGGAGGCCAACCAGGACTTCATGAGGAACTCCAGCCTGACGTCCCGGACCGAGCCCTTCTTCATCTACCAGGCCAGGAGTTTGCCGGCGGTCAACGCCAGCTACGGGCCGCTTTCCCTGGAGCAGCCCGTCCCCCTGGAGCTCCTGCAGAGCCCCGGGACGTTCCCCTCCTCCTCCCTCTTCACCTTCAACTGGAAGGTGCAGACCTTCATCATGGACGCCAGGATCCACCTGGCCAAGCCCCGGGTCCAGGTGCTCTTCTACGTGGGGGGCAGGGACTGGGACGACTACAGCGCCATTGACAAGCTGCCCTGCGTGCACATGTTCGCCTTCCACGAGACGCAGGAGGTGCGCGGCGCCTGCCAGCTGCGAGGGGAGCTGGGGCTGTGCGTGGCCGAGCTGGAGCCCCTGGCCAGCTGGTTCAGCCCCCCCAGCGTGGTGCCGGGCCGGCAGAGGGCCTCCGAGGCGAGCGAAGGCACGCCGGTGGAGCTCTACTACATGCTGCAGTCGGCGGACGCGGGGCAGTGCCACCCGGAGGAGGCCCGGAAGGACGCTTTCATCCGCTCCAGCCAGGAGGGGCTGTTTGGCTCCTACACGTCCACGCCGCTGAGGAGGATCGGCGGCGTGCGGCTGTACCAGAACCCCGCGCCCCCGCCGCTCTCCCAGCACAGACTGGATAATAATTTCATGGTCATGGTCCCGTCCACGCCGATCAAACAGAGGGAGACCATCTCGGCTTTCATCACGGTGTCGGCCTACTCTCCGGTGGAGGTCTTCACTCTCAGGTAGGGGCGCTTCCCCTCAGTTCTCTCCTGTCAAGTGTCAGGTTCAAAGTGCAGCAGCGCTCCTGCGTTTTCTTTTGTGCTCATAGTATTCCTCAAGCACCTAAAAACCTGAACTGTGACATCATGTCTTGCCCTCCATCCTTTTCTTCAGCAAGCTTAAAATTAAATTCCGGGTGGTAAATTTGCTCTCTGTGTCATCTGGATTCAGACAGACGGCTAAAAAGAGATGGCGCAGTTCAGGGGTTAAGAATGTTAACGAAGGTAAACTGCTGCAGCGGGGCATGGCATTCAGCAAATTGGTATTGATGTCATCCATTTCAACAGATTATTTTTTTTATATATATTTTTTTTAGCGAGCATTCCTGTAAACACTGGCTTCCTGCAAATGAGCTCTGCTGGAACTCTAGACGGATGATCAGAGGAGTCAGGAGCTAGAAGAAATTGCATCACTTGCGCAGGCGTGTGTTGTCTATTTGGAAGTGCAGCCTTGATTGTCCTCTGACACGACCTGAAGCAAAATGAGCGATGAGTCAGTAATTATCGACACCTACACACTTCGATACACGTTGAAGTGTTCTGCCTTTTTTTCTCCCAACGCTGTAAAGAAGAGACGTCTTATGACACTGTGGAAAACTAGTCCGCATAAGTACACTTACGAATGAAGAAACTTGCATGTTTTGTTGCATGTTGCCACTGTGTCTGCGCGTGTTCTCCCAAAATCCATTAACATGAAAATTAGACAAATTGGCCATTCGAACTTGGTTGTAGATGTGAAGTGTGGATGGACTATGTGGCCCTGCAATAAACTGGCAACTTGTCCAGGTTGTATGTTACAGCACCCACCCGCAACCGATGAGTACAAGAGAAGCAGCTATCTAATAATACTGATGATGATTATGATAATAAATTGCATGGATAAGCAACACCACACACTATTAATGCAAGTTGTGTTGTCAGTGTCCGCACCAACACCAACTCTTGTCATCTCTCCCAGCCAAACGTTCTGCGCAACTGAAACAAAGCCAGATGTGAAAGCATGATCTCGTAGACCGTTGATCGGTCGCGAATTACGCTTAGCTGACGAGCCGTAATGCTCCAGATAATTAAAATGCAATTCCAACGAGGAAGACCTTAATTAAATTTCTTTTTTGCCCATTAGTGTAATGAGTGAAATTGTTGTAAATCACGCCAGTTTAGAGTATTTACAAACCCTTGGAGATTCCGCCACCAGGGGTCAAACCAATCTGTCTGTTCCGTAAACGGAATGCTAATTTAGTGTGTTTTCCTGTACACTCGCCAATGAGCAACCCGGAAGGATTCGTACAACAAATCACATGACTGTTTGCACAACATTTTGCGCGGCTAATTGTCGCCTTCTTGCTTTTCTGTTTGCTAACCAACGGAAATGTTTACCCAGCCACAGACGTACACCGAGTGAGCTTCAGGCTCAGATAGGAGCTTTAGCAAGATAAAAAAACAACCCAAAAAATAATTAGCTTTTCTCTTAATTACCAAATAGTTTTCCTGAAGTGATAAGGCAATGAAAACTTTTTCGCTTTTCCGAGCCGAGAAATGTGTTTTCATCCTTGAAACGAATTGGGGACAGGCTGGGCCGCGGAGACCTGCGCCTGTGGTATTTTCACTTGGCAAGCGCGGCGCGCGGCTGCTGCAGGTTGGCTGTCTGAGGGCCGCAGATATGGTCGGGCCTCTGTGTGGTCCAAAGTGATAAGGCTGTCCCCCACACACATGCAATTGTTAGGACACCTAATCACGAGAGCGAGAAGACTTTGATCTCTGTATTCGCAGCGTAATTATCATCTGTGTACTACACGCTCCTGTGTTGCCCATTGTGGGGGCCGCGCTGGCCTGAGTGCAGGATGAGCTCATCTTCCTTTGATATCTGTCGACCTTCCGCCAGAGCGGATTTCAATGTTTATCAGATTTGCGATCTGATATTCTTGAATTTGGAGCCATGTTTTCGTAGCCGTCCTTTTTCCTCAGTTGTCTACCTAATACACCACAAACATGAGGGGGAACAACATTAGTATTAAAGATTAGTTGCAGAGAGAGAGAGAGAGAGAGAGAAAGCAGATATTATCCACTGCCACGCTGATTGAAATTCTGGTGAACTTTCTTCATCTACAAACGTGTGATTACAGCAGAATAGATTTCCCTTAAAACGCTGAGAAAGTGGAAAGTGGAGACTTTTACATAATGCACCAAAAGTCAATAATGCAAAAAAAAAAGAAAAGACAAAAAAATCACAGAGGGCCAACATCAACTGAATTCGCAATGTCTCGTAGTGATGATGTTTAATTACATTCAGTTAAAGTCAGAGATTAAATGTGCCAGCGCAGGAGTCTCATTGGTCCTGAGTCACATAATTGTGGGCCGGGTTAGACTATTGCAAGTCTGAATGACATGTCATTACATGATAAAGAAACATATTCCGTCAACTTACAAGAACATATTTTTGCAATAGGTCCTCCCTTTGTTTACTTTCTTTTTTTTTTGTCTCTCTGTTAATTAAACATCCTGCGTCCAGAATAAAAATGTTTATGATGACTAAGTTTCCGCTGTAATTACATTTTAAACTACACTATTAACTTTATTCCCTGGGAAGTTTTTTTCAGCTCTGTAACCCTCGGCTGACATTTGTTGATCCACCCTGAAGCAAAGGGGAAAAAAAAATAAAGACGAAAACACCATTTCTCGAAGGATTTACATTTTAAGGTCCCCAGCTTCTCCGGTTGTTCTGTGAAATGATGCAACGAGGTCTTGCCTTGAAGCTCCAGAAATATTTGTGAGAGAAACTTTATCAAACTCTCCATCAGCCTCAGGGGAGAAGGAAATGGTTCTATGTATTTATTTATTCACCACTTTGACCAAACATTTCTTTTTTAAAACCTTTACTTTCTACACACAGATAACGTTTCAAACGTTAGACTCAAATTAAAACGATGATGGGGCCCTTCAATAAATCATTTCCCACCTGTGCGTCACTTATTGTGCAGAGTGAGTCCTTATGTGGCACATTTAATGAAAAAGGATCTCATTTCACATTCCAAATCAATCATCAGGCCAATTCTTTGCTTTGTGGAAACCCAGCATGGTTCTGTCTCCATGTGGTATTTACAGGGTTGACGTGCTGCTTCAATGTGATAGACTGGGGTTGAACTGACTTTCACTGTTAATTGGTTTTGTCACTCACAAAATTGTGACCCCCTTTTCTCCCTCTCTCAACTTTTCTTAAATTTAGATGGATTTAGGAGCGGAACGTTTAATTGCGTCTACTTTTAGTCGCAACCATGAATCACGCTGAGACGCAAGTACATTTGCCATCCACTGGTGAGAAATGAGTCAGATGTATAATGAAAGAGAAAACTGCTCAAGTGATGTAGAACAGTGCTTTTGTGTGTCGTCTACCCTGACTTTTTAACAGCTACATTACCATGATGTAAAGTACGGAGAATTACAGAGTCTTTTTAAAGGCCAACCTTCGTCAAAAACCGCACAAAGTGTCATACACCAAATTTGCCAAATGCATCACCCTCTGTGTAAGTCATCCAGGTAAAAAACCACGTGACCCTGAACATCTCAATCAACAACTGAAAATATGTTTCTGGTGGCACAGAATCCCTGCCAATCATTCTCTGTGCAGGGTTTTCAGGAACCGCACAAACAAACATTTCAACCCTCCTGAGCATTGACTTTTTTGTTTTCCTGGATTCTGCAGCTCCCCGCAGAGGCAGCCTTCTCTGAAAATTACAGTGACTTATTTCCAAGCAAAACACCCTCAAAACATTTTGTGTTACGGTTTGATAGCGAATATTACAAAACAAAATTGATAAACAGTTCTTTTCACTTCACCTTGCTTTATTTGAAAAATCAGTTGACAAATGTTTGATCACAACGTGTATTCCAAAAATAGGCAAACGGGAGAAGTTATTGCATAGGTACACATACTTCACTGTTATGGTCAAGGAAAACAGCAGAACCACACAATTGGCAAGCTTTTGCAAAAAATTTGAGAATCATTCCTTGAAAAGTTGACACTGGAAAGTTGTGCATTAATATTTTCACAACAGCGTCTCTAAATTGCCAAATGAATTAGTGTAAGTGCTGCAATTTTTTTTTAGTGGTTCAGCCATTTTTAAATGATCTCCCATTTTCCTGGAATACAACACTTTCATTTTTGGTTCACTTTTGCAACGAGTACCGGCAGTAACTTCGCCAGACTAGGCAAAACAGGAAATGATGCAAATGTACGAGCCAAGGCAGTGCAGCAGCTTATATCTATATACTTTTTAAATGTGTTAACTTCCCCACAAACTAACGCATTTGTCGAATAGCGTTGGGCATACAACAAAAACGTCCAAATTTGGAAGGTGGAAAGCTCAGAATTGGTGGCATCACATCCTTCTGACACATCCTGTTTGGATGCATCGTCGGCAAAGTCACCACGCTAGTCGACATATTTCCCTTTGGCATTTGCGCAACGGAGAGAAAATGCCACCGCACATCTGTGATTGTTGTCACATGAGGGTGAAATTTCAAATCCCTGTCAATAACCTGTTTTTGTTTTTGTCAAAACGGACTTTGAGTCTCATGCCGTTCAACTGGCTATCGGTCTCTCCTGGGTTGCTAGCCGTCTCGCTAATTATGCAGAAGACAAGAAGCAGCCATTTCATCCATCATCCACAAGTTATTCAATTTTTCTCAGCTTGAATAGAACATATTTGCCTGAATGATCTAGAACTCAGAGGAGACAGTTTATGACGCCAATGAAGCGTCGGGGATGAGCCACCGCCAACCCGAAGCCTCGTGTAAACTCAGCATTGTTGGGGTGATAAAGGAATCTTGTACATTCATAAAGCCAAAGTCAGTCAAGAAACTATACTTTTTTAAGCTCCTCATGTAAAAAAAAAAAAAATAGATATATGTTTAACATGTAATAGTGATTAAACAATGCATATATTCAGTCCACCCAAAATCCAGAGCAACTCTAAGTCACAAAGTCTTGTACTGTGTTGGCTTTTTTCCTCTTGTATTTATTCTTTAGTCTTCTCTTCAGTGTCATGCATTGGCCAGGTAATAGGCTGTTGGACCACTGTGGCTTTTTTTTATAAAGATAAGAGAAGACTTTTTTTTTTTGGTTCAGAGGAGTCAGTTCGCATGTTTCCATAAAACCTTTTTATGTGCTTTACAAATAATATTGCCTGACTATTTTATGGAAATATCGAAATCTGAATCAACTTCCTCTAATTCGCAATAAAATGTCTATGAAGGCTTGGGGTGGTTTTAGTCTTTTTGGAGTCGGCGCTGATGTGCAAAATGTTTTATGGAAACAGGTGACCAGTGCTGCTTTTTTAATCTACCCATATGTTTTGATAATGAGCAGGTAACTGTGGATCAACTGGGCGGATGACGAGACCCTGGTTTGTTGGCCTCAATCATGATGAAATGGAACAAACATTGTCTTTTCCTGAAATCCTCGCTCAATTCTTCTCAGTTCTTTTGTTTGCTGCTCCGTCCAGCAGACACACAGCACAGTCCTGGCTTTTGTCATTATGGGATGCAGCCTTGGTTTGACACTGAGTGATAACACGGTCCTCTAAGACATTAAAAAATGTTCATTGGAATAGTATTCCAGTAGCAGTACAACTATATTTGCATGAAATCACTCTCAATTTAATACATTGCAAATGAAAGACAGTGATGACAGAGATCTTTTGTAGTCTGAACAGTCGCAAACCGCATGAAATCTGAGTTTTGCAAAACGGATAGAAACCACATTCGGGAGGGAGTTTCAAATCGCATTTGGACGGGTGCGTCTCAGTGTGAACAGCTCCAAACACATCGATCGGTTTTGACTGTCCGTGACGTCACTCTACGCGACGCAAGACCCAGTGCGCCAGACCAGAGAGCGAGAGCGCCATTCCAGGTGCGGAGCTGTAGCGTAATGGAGCAGACAGAAGAAATAGAAAACAGCAGTCCCTGGACAGAGGAGGGAACTCATTGACTCATCAGTGGTTGGGGAGATACTGTAGCTCCATTCAAGCCAAGCTCCAGGGCATGTATCGCAACAAGTGCCGCTGTCGCAATTATATGACGTCACACACTACACGCTACGCTGGACAACGCCTCTGCTACGACGTCGTTGCTACAGCAACCTGTCAGATGGGTCAATAATGCGGCCCAGTCTTAATAGAGCCGGATCCCATTTGCAAACTTGCTAAAAACAGTGTGGACAGTCAACCCAAGGAATCTGTTTGGAATCAGATTTGCCTGCAGTCTGAATGCAGCCTTAGGAGGGCTGATCATTTCTCCAGTCTTGAAACTCTCCAAGTGCAACGCTCAGCCATTTACAGCAGATGTTTAACAGCAATTGTACCGCGATGTGAAACCATCCTCCAGTTAACCTTGCGTCGGGACAGTTTGTGCATCCGACAGTCATTTCCGACCACAGACTGGAAATTCTAATATTTCGTGATGCATTTGAAATGTCTCGCCAATTAAGGACATCACCACGTTAATGAAGTGAAGGCAGCTGAATTAGGGGAGATTAACTCTTTTTTTATTGCAGCGCATTCCCTCCGCATTCCTCCTGTGATATTTTTCCCCGCTTTGTTGCACGGGATGAGAAGCGGCGCCCTATCACAGGCTGCCATTAAGCGGGTTCATCATGAACAAGGCTTACTCCTCGTATTGTTTTCAAAGAATGGAGGCAAAGTAGGGGAAGATGCGCGGAGCCATTAAATTTAGTGCACCAGTCATGTATAAGTTTGGCTCATTATCATAATTTGTTTTCTGGCATCACAGTGCCAGCAATTTAGATTGCTATATGTCATTGATAATTAATCATTATCCTGCTCTATGGGATGATTCATATGCAAATGAGGAGCAATAAAGGAAATGTTTTAAAGGATAGTTCCCCCTCCAGTCTCTGGTGGTGTGAAGAGAGAGAGAGGGAGAGAGAGAGAGAGAGAGAGAGAGACAGACCCAGCGTACACAACAGAGAGATTGCTTCTGTCCTTTATTTCCGTGGTGCAGTGCTGACACATGGCATGTCTTCAGTGGAGGGGGTTGCCTGTTTGAGACGCACAACATGTCAGAGCAGCAGCGGCAGCAGCTATATCGTTCATAAACGGTTGGAGCTGGAAGCCAGCCATGTTGGAAATACTGAAGCACCATAACCCCGAGGCAAATAGGAATCAGTTTCTGGCTAAAAATGGACAGTTTCTTTTTCATTTCAGCAAATCTGAATGACAGTTATTCTTGGTTGTTCTTGTCTTTGCTGTATTTTTGGCTTGTTTTGTGGTGAAGTTTTAAAGTGAAGGTTCACAAGTAGTCGAGAAAAACCAGAGATGAAATACATTTTACATTTTCCTCCTGGGACTGTTGGGAGTTTCGGGGGTTGTGGGTTGGTTTCTTTTTCTGTGTGGCCCTGCGATGAACTGGCAACTCATCCAGGGCGTCACCCTGCCTTCACCCTATGGCAGCTGGAATAGACTCAGGCAGACCCCTGCAACCCTGAGCGCAGGAGTAAGTGGGTAGATGAGATGGATGGATGTTTTGTTCTGACGATGATGATCCAGTGTTGGTGCAGTGTCACGTGAACGGTCACAAGTTCAATCCCAGGGCCAGGAGTCTCTCTGCTTTCTGTTTGCATTGATTCGCTGTGTCCCTTCAGGTGTGTCCGTTTCCTTACACTCCACCTTCCTCCCACAGTCCAAAAACATGCACATTAGGCTAACCGGCAACTCTAAGTTGTCTGTAGGTGTGAATATGAGTGCTTATTTTTCTTTCTGTGTGTCCCTACGATAAACTGGCAACTTGTCCAGGATGTAACGCTGCCTTCCCCCGACAGCTGGGTTAGGCTCCAGCACCCCCACCACCCTGAGTGCAGGGGAAGTGGTCATGGAAAATAGATGGATGGATGGATGCCTTGCTCTCCCTTTTTCTGCACTGAAACATTCACACTAGTTGTCGAGTCTTAGATGAAAATGTGAGTTGTACAAAAAGGCAGAATGGAAAATATGTGTGCGTATTTTTATTAAATCCCAAATCACTGACAAATCAAACCTCCATTTACTGTGGGTCTGAAGTAGGACACTCAGAAGAACCCAGTGAGTTTGTGTTATTCGTCATTGTCACTCTTGGGCTGTGGGGAAAGGCTTCACCTACGTACCAGGAATGTGAACAATGAATGGATTATTGATGAGCCACTTGGTCTGCCGGGTCATGTGAATGCTAAGATGGCCACAATTTGGATCAGACAAACTTCCAGGAGCTGTTTGAGTCAACGGGCTTCCGGCAGTTTGTCGACCTCTGCCTCACATGGGGCACAACGCTGCTCAAGAAGCTGCCCGTATTGTCCCAAATGACATCATTTGAGTTCTTGTGGGAGGCGAAACTCTTTCTCTGTGACGGGAAGTTCTTTGTCACCGCTGGAGATCGAGGACGACTCTGTTTGATGGTCTGAATAGTTTTGATGTGTAATAAATCATCCCCCAAACATATTCATGATGCATGCGGTGCGTAATGGCCTTAACAAACATGCAGCAGAAATGCAGTCATGTGTTGGAGTACTTTAAACTTATAGACCAGCACAATGCAAGTTCCCGACGATCCGTGTATGTATGATGAGGTTTTCAATTCATCTATGAGTGCATTAAAACACATTTGACTACTTCATACATATCATGACAACACAACAAGGACAACAAGTACGTCTTCTGTTCCTCAGAAAAGCCACTCAGGAACAGAAGACGTACAGGCTGGTGAGGATGAGGAGGGACGGCTGAGATCAACTACGTGCAAGAATTGTTAATTGTTAATGTTCTGAGCTCATTAAAACCGTTCACTACAATTGAATAGGGGTTTGACGCACTGCACTACCTATGCAAGAATCCTTTGTGCCTGAAAGCATCGGAGCCTGTCTGAAGATTGCATCGGTTCTCACAGCGATGAATGAAGTTCTTGATCTTTATGTGACATTCTGCTGCCGACCGGACTGCAGTTTGAGACAGAGTGGGAATTCTTACTTGTGCCTACTTGGTATTATTAACTTGCCGTTTATTTTCTCCCTCAGATAACGGGATATGTGCACGTTTTTTTCTCGACAGGCCATCCATACCGTTATGATTCTCCATCCTGCTCCTTGCGAGATCTCCATCATTGTCAGCTTAATATTAAAACTTAAACCAATGCTCGTCTTGGATAAAGCACGAGCGACAAAGTGTGAAGGTCTGAGAAGAGTCTGGAAAGCTCCCATTTGATCTCGGTTTTTGTGTTCCTCACTGAAATGAGAACAAGTGGCAAAGAAAAGCCTGCAGTGACACCGAATCCTGCGTTGTCATCAGAGAAAATGGTGCACTTTGATCTGAGAGCGTGTTTGTGTGACAAGAATGACGAACGCTAACGTATTTGTGTTAATATTTTGCCGTCTGTTACGCACGCGGCTGCTTGCTCGCCGAACTTCAGCGAAGTCCAGTCATCCGACAGCTTTTCCCTCTAAGCATTACCTCCTGCTACAGCAACATTCTGCTAAACATTTCAAGAAGTAAAAATTTTGTAGTGTGTGTGCGTGGTCCTGTGAGGACAGACGCGTCTCAGTCAGAGCCGGGCTCACGCTGAGAATGGCAAAAACTTCAGTGAATGTGATTGAATTAGTTGACCTCGCCTTTAAAAGCCTTCGCATCAGTGAACAAATGATCCGCCATTAGGCTTCGTTATGTGCTCTGATGGACAAAAGTCACTAATGTATGCACGAAATGGTGCAAAAAAAATATCATCAGGAGCAGCAAGGGGAAAAAATAAATTAGTTTTCTTGGAAAGTGTTTTTCTGAGAAGTTCCGCGCAGGTAGAGAGCCATGACACAGTACTCACTCATTGATTGAAATAGAAAATGAAATGGAATATTTTTTTGCCATTCTGCTAATGGTATAACAGGAGGTTCATAGTTTATGTGAGAAACATGGTTGACAATTCAAATTAATAAAGCGACAACTTACTTTTTTGAGAAAAACACATTTTCATTTGCTCGTTAGGCCGATTGTGTGTTCAGCTCTAACTTGACGCGCTCGCTGCCGGCGTGGGGGAGGGGCTGAAACAGCGAGCAAGCTATCGACGAAGGGCCACTCAGACGTCTACAGGCAGAGGGAGAGTACGAAGGCCGCGCTGTTTAAACAGACCACCTAATTGCACTTGAAAGGTGATTGCGAGGAGCAGGCAGTGTCACGCGTGCAACAGCCGGAGCATCTGGAGTTGTTAGCGTGAACCAGCTCGCAAGTCACGGCTTCATTTATTGGGGAATAAAACTTGGCTTATCTCATTTCCGGTGGCCGAGTGGTAGTCTTCACGCTTTCCAGAGCTGCTGCACGCAAAATGCAAATTCAATTAAAAGTCAATGCTGAAAAGCGGGATGAAGATTGATTTGTTTGTATTTTGCCATGTAATCAAAGGATAATTAGGTTTTCGCAATGGTGGCTTTTTCAATTCTGCCCAGTTCTTTCTTCCAGAGTGTCACTGCTCATTTGGAGTGTAGAGGTCTCAGTTGTTTACTTATTTTTTTCCTTGAACTAATTTAAAAACAAACAAATGATCAGTCATCAATTATCATTTTCATCGTTTCTCAGACCTGTAACTTTTGTTAAGGAAACTAAGTTGCCCATTTGTTAGCTGGCACAGCAGCTCGATTGCTATCAACCCAATCCCGCTCACACGTTTTACCAACCTCCAGCAGACAGCTTTTCAAATTGGTCCCAGCATTTTTGGGGAATCCCACAACCAATCAAAGGCTGGAGTTGACAACTGCAAGATTATCTATTAAAACCCAGAGGAGCAGGGAAACAAAGGCGCTGTGAGTGTTGTCTGGTAAAGAGATGACTGTGCTCGGTATGCTGAGACTTTGCACACCTTCAGCATCAGACTGGCATCCAAGTGAAAATCAAAGCTCTCTTTGTCAAAAAATACCATCTGCTGCTTTCATGCTGCTCTTGTCATGTTGTCAGCACTGTGAAACTGAACCTACATGCCGGAACTGCAATCAAAGCAGTTGAAAAATATACAAAGATTTGAGCACTTTGCTTGTCTTAAGACCAGGACAGGCAGAAGGTGCAAGAGAGAAATCAGTGCAATCCAATAAATCAGGAGACAATAAAAAACAACTTTTATGTTTAATCTGTAAAAACAATAACTTTCTTCAGCTGTTTTAACCTGAAAATTCCTCCCAATTTTCAGTGTTGGAGCACTTTTTTTTTTTTTGCCCTGCAGTGTGGAAGCCATATTTCTGCGCAGACACGCACAGCATCACATCTCTGGTGTGGCCCTGTGAAATTATTGCTCCCCTGGCAGTCACTGCTTATGACTCCACCAGGCTTTTACACATAAACCTCACAGAGACATTATATATGTCTTCATGATCTTCTTTTAACTCTATTACATTTTTCCCGAGGCTCGATCACATCAAAGTAAGGAATAAGTTAGGAGAGAAATGATAAAGATTTATTTAAAAAGTGTATTACAGAAAAAAAAAAGTCATAATAAAGGAAGCTGAATGAAACTAAAGCCAGTGAAATGGAGACATTGAGCTGCCTTTTTTTTTGTCCTGCACTCAGTAAGACATTCCGGACATGTGCAATAAAACACTTTTTTAAAAATTCTTATTTAGTTATGTAAATAATTAAAAAAACAACCCAAGTGTCCATATAGATGTAAATGTTTGTCTCCTTTCTTATTCTATAAATATTTAATTTGATTTCTTTTTAATTCATCATTTTTTTCCTCTTCTCTGCACTGTATATGCCGCTGTAATTTTCCCCAATGTGAGATGAAATGAAGGCATTCTGTTCTCCTCTCTTCTGTGCGGCATGCGCCTGTGCGAAGGACATAGCAAAAACGGGCTGACTGGCTTTGTGGCGACGAGACACAACAGCGGCAAGTAAGGCAGATTTGATCACACGGCTGTTGGCTGAAGGATAAGGAAAGTCCGGGGGGGGAGGACAGCAGCGAAGTGAATGTCCGACCTCTGAGGTCAACAACAGACCGCAGCTCAGTGGTCACTTTGGATTCATCGCGGTACAAATCTCATTTGCATGCGGTGGTTGCTGACCATAAACAGCCTCTGAATCAGCGGGGCCGGGTGGCTCGCGCTGGGGACGACGTGCCTTGAAAGACGGAGGAAAAATGTCCTATCACGTATTGGCGGCCATTGAAGCCACAGGCCGTTTTTTTTTTTTTTTCTTAAATGACTTCCTCTCGTCGAAAGAGAAGAACTCCGGGGACCAGATCCCGATGATTTTAAACTAAGCGCGCCTCGGAGAATAGCTTCGAGCGCAAATTAAGTCAATCCTGAGAAAATACGCTGCAGGAATAATATCCGAGTCCGTCGGTTCAGATTTGGACGCAGCCCGCCAACGCGTTCTTTCCGTTTGCTGGTGTCGGCAGCGGAGACGGCGTGGAGAACCTCTTGGATATAATCATGTGTAGCAAACAAGCAAACACAAGATGACGCAGTCCCATGAATGTGAAGAGTCTTTTTGGGACTCCAAGACGATATTTGCATTTTCATTATGGTGCCTCTCTGATGCTGAGCTGGATAGTTGGCGTCACTTGATGTTTGTCCTCTTTTTAACAAACTGGTGGAGTGTGTAGCCGTGCCAGCAGTTGATTGAGGATCTGTTAGCACACACATCTGCCAGAAGTTGAGTACTGCGTCATCATCCACCGTTCTTCCAATTGGAACAATAGAACTAGAATAAATCGAGCCATTAAATTTGTACTTTTCTCATAAAATTACTCTGCTACACAATTAAAATTACACACTTTTACTGTGCCAATGCTCTAGGGTCATCCAGGAGAATTTATTTCTTTGGAGTTTATTGAAAAGAGATCTTGGCAAAAGTCTGAATCATTTTTCTTCTTCCTACAGAACATTGCCGAACAATATAACAGCGTTGTAGGCAGGAGTACAAGTTTCCTCTCTTTAATTTCAAATAAAGGGCCACAAAAAAGCCACATATGGCCATTCTCTGTCTAGACGTTGATCTTAATTTGATTTCCTAGTACTTTTTTCATTCTCCTTATCTCTATAAATATCCACTTGCCAGTGCTTTGCCGAGGAAGAAACTGATTGGCTCAGAGGCCCTGCGAACTGATGAACGGAGCAGCGGCTGTAGAGAATCAACAGTTTTTAATGGCACGGAGGTGGAGGTTGGTTGGCACTCATACACATGCCCGAGTTTGACTGTGATGAAGAGCATATTAAATGATCTGATGGCATGAAATCAAATTAGAAAATGTATATATTTTTTTTTTTAGGTATTTATTAAATGTTTCCAAAAAAATAAAAAAACTTGTAATTTCGTTAGCTGATAAAAAAAAAAAAAAAAGTAATTGCATTTCTAGAAAGAGCAGGATTCACATGTACAGATTCATGATTTTACCCTTGACATTCCCCCGGGTGCGCCATGAAAAAAAAGACATGAGATCAAGAGGGACATCAGAAGACATGGGATTAACATTAACATTGTTTGCATGATCCTCTCTTGCCATTGGACGCTATTAAATTTAACAAACTGGGCCTCGAAGATTTGATTATTAATTACGATAAGCCCCTAATCAGCTTAGGCCTGCAAACATGCGCTCAAACCAAATGATTTGTATGGAGGACTGCTGACGCAGTTGCTCCAGTCCCTGCGACCATCTCTCGGATTTAACCAGAGTGGCCTGAGGGAGGAAAAAACTATTCACTGGAGAAAAATGAGTTGTTAATGCCAAAGGAGAACGGGCAGACTTCTCCTCATCCATGCACACAAATGCAACCTTAACACGTGCAGAACAGTATATGGCCATTAGGAGGATGCCAAAAAACGGAGAAGATGGATTCGCACACTGCAGTGGGAGTAACCAGAATTCATCCAGAAGATTGTTGTAGTGATGTCATCGGCCATTTATTTTGAGCTACCTTCACTTTAAAAGCTATTATGGGATAACTGAGGCCATGTCTGCACGGAGTGAAACAAAAATTGTACAATGTTTCTGACCTGTACTTGGTGCTGTCACTCTAGTCGCCAACAAGAAAGCACACAAAGAACTTTAAACGTGCGCTAGGCGCTAATCCTCCATTGTTGCTTTTGTTGGCCGGGCTTGAGAGGGGAGCGGGCGAGGCTATGGCGCCATCGTTTCAGGCAAGATGCTCGAGGTTGCAAACGCAGAAATACAAGGGTAGCATTTGGAGATTTAATCACTCTTATTCAGCCTTGGAAAGAAATGAAGGAGAGAAAAAAATCGCTTCCGTGTGGAAGTGTCCATAAAAGATATATATCATATTTTACCTTAGTGCAGATACTCCTCAGTTTGCCTCTGTGCGGACAATGCCCGATTGCATTTAGAACAATGCGGACAAACGAATTAGCTCGGTAACTGGGTGAATGGATGGAATTTCATAATCAGACACTGCTTTAAAGCTTAATAGAGGCCGAGCTCTCGCTGCTGATGAAGATACTGACAAGACCAGAGCCCCGGGTATCACATTACGTTTCCTTCTCTCTATATTAAACATCCAGCAGTAATGATTTCTTTGTAGAACCAGTGAATTAAATTACAATGCCACATGTTATTCGGTGCTAATTAAAGTCTCTGGTTATTCAGGCCTTATTCTTTTTTCTGACACTTTTCGTGCCCCTCTCCTTCTTGTTCTCTCAGCACAAACAGGATCAAAGCAATTTTGCAATAATTAATTCCAGTCTTGTGGAAGACGCAGCCTTTATGTTAAATATAGGGTTGTAAATCAGCGTATTCTAATAGTTGTACGTTCTAACATCGTGATGGAGACGGAGATAGCCGCTGTTGATAAAAGTGGCGGATGTATGTGATTCAGATTAGCATCATTAAACAACTTAATAACGCCTGGTTTAGATTTGATTATGAATTCAAATTTGATTATGTTCAATGGCCACACGTTTTTTATAATTATCTAGGGAAAATTAGATTTGTGGACAAGAGAAACTCATGACTCTTTTTAAAAAGAAGAACAAGAACTGCCGTATAGGCGGACCAATCATCAGGCTTATTGCTCCGTTTTCAGCCCAGTTTGCTGCCAAAGTGTGTCGCTAAGTATTTTCTTCCTCCTCACCTGGATCGTAACCTTGTGGAAACACTGTAAAACCCCTTCTGGTACCACAGATCCATATACACTTCTTGATTTCTTGCTTTCATGATTCACCGCTAGCTGACAGATTGCCTCACAAGCTAGCAGGTAAAATGGATCCAAGGCGGTCGCACATTTCAGAAAAATGTAACACCGCTTGCAAATATGGAAAATGCATCCGTTGACATGATGGTACATCAAAAAAATAAAAATAAAAATGCAAAAAAAATGCAGCTGTACATGGAACAGTTTGGTTTCACAGCGTGTCTGTTGCTAATGTGATGAACACACACAACAACACATTCTTGCTATTCGCACAAGGAACAAAAATAATGGATCCGATGTGTCAGATTTTTCTTTTGTTCCTTCAGTCTGTTGAATGCATTTTTATATGTCCATCAGGGAGATGGCCATTTGGAACGACGAGGCTGAGACTGAGCCGATAGACCGCCTGCCGCTCGCATTTAATGCAAGCAAACCCGATTTCTTCCCTGCCATTTAAGCACATTGGTAGTATGAACAGCAAAATGCTCTGGTGCCGTATTTTGTCATGAAGTTCTGATCCAACAGCCGCTAGCGCAGCATCCACGCCGAGTTGTTTACAAGCTTGCAGCAGCAACCTTTTTTTTTATTTTTCACTGCTAAACGCTTGCTGATAGCCCGGCACAGGCAGACTAATTGATATTTCAAATCCTGACGCTGTGCGTTCATTTCATGGGATGATGCCAACATACGTCGAACCCTGCCAACTGCTGCTGCTGCTGCTGCACACAATTGGATAGACGCACAACAGACAGGGGTAACGAAGCGTGTAACGCGAAGGCAGGCAGTGAGACAACCAGCCAGTGACTCAATATGAGCGGCAAACACTTTTGCAAAGTGAATTGTGGTTTTGGCCATGAGTTTTTTGGCTTGTTGTCTGGATCTTCCTCTTTTTGAATGCTGATTGACTGATTGAATACTCATCCATCCATTAATGCAGCCTGTCCCAGCTAACTTGGGGTTTACAGACAAGCCCAGAAGCCTGGAAGCCGAGACAAAACTGTGAATGACTCACAAAATGGAGACAGGTTTTCACCCTGACTGTAATTTTCTTGGATAATTAGCACCATACAGGCTAAAAAGCTGTGCTGCTTTAAAAAAAAGGGGGAATATAAAAAAGGCTGTCTACGGTCCTTCTGCACAGCCCTGAAATTTCCCACTTTCTCCAGCAATGCAGTGTCACTGTGACCGTACTTGAGCTGGTTTGTGTGTATTGTTCATTAGACCGCCAGGGAGCCTCAGCTTGTTAGCAGGCAGGAAGGGCACAGAAAGAATTTACCGTAATGTTCAATCTAGGAGGAAACACAATAGGACTGGATTGAACCGCTTTTCTTTTCATTTTAATGAACTTTAATATGCCCTCAATTTTGCAACGGCCACTCTGACTTGTATCTTGTGCAAAACATGCTGCCAATTGTTCGTTGTTAATTAATTTATTCATGTTTTTTTTATTTTCATTTTTCCCTTTATGCGCAAATAAATCACAAAAAAAAAAGTCAGCAGCCCGGTGGAGGCGCAGTCTCGGGGGGATCAGTCACTTTTGAAATCTACAGATAAAATTAATTGGAGGATTATCTCCGCATCACATAATGCAATCTATTAGGTTTGTGGGAGGTCATTATGTAATAGTCACTTTACATTTCCACTTTTCTGGCCCTCACCCTCTGCTTTAGATAGCAAAATCCCAAAGGGAAAAGAGTTTCGCCCGAAAATCTGTCATTAAATGGCGACTCACAAGCATGGTGACTGTGTAGCTGTCATGTTTAAGGACGGAGGTGAGCTGTAGTTAAACAGGGACTCACTGTCACGCCGCAAGTAACAACAAAAAACCCAACATCTAAAATGAGGAATATACTGTCTGGCTTCCCTGATACGCCAGATGTAGCGTTCAGAAATCTGTTGCATTTATTTTCTACATGCCACTTGGAAAAATCCCAAACAAATAAAATTGGAGGACCCCTCGGTCCGTCACATTCAATCCAGTCAGTTTTCCACTACTTTGGTGGAGCCGGGATCTAACTGCAACGCCTCAAAACCATCCACAAGTACGGTGGGCTCTTTTTTTAAATGGGTGACTATTGTACATATCCGATCAAACTGCCCTTTGCATCCATGCTGCAGCCTCTGTCGTTCAAGAGCTTCTTAGTATCTCAGCACTCAGATGCCCTCGTGATTACTTACGTGCTTAGACATAATAGATTCCTCACATATGAGTTTTTTGGTTTCATGTTGTGCAAACACTCTCTGTATGTGTTTCTATAAATGTATACCAGCCTGAATTTCTTTTTCCAGCACTGTGCCTCATTGTCGAATATTCATACCTGTAGTATTAACGCTGCAGTAATAAAACACTGAGTGTTGTATAAACTGAATTTACGATAGGCAATATAAATCACCTGTATATGTTGGATAGCACTGCGGTCCCCTATTCTGTTGCCAAAAAGGCACTTCCAGATGTGGTCTCTCATTAGGCAGTGGCGCTGGGTGGGCGTCTCAGCGAAGCCTGTTAGGTCAAATTAGGTGTCAATCAGAAGGTTGCAGCTCAGGTTTCATGTCAATGCAAAAATATTCTGTGGAACACTATCTATCTATGCATACCTATTTCTTTTTAGGTTTTTAAAAATATATACTTGAGTGGCTGTTTTGATGTAAATTGTAGTGTTGTTTGTTGCATTCAGTGGCTTTTTGTGGTGTTTTGGACTAAATGCTGGACAATGCTGGAATCTCCAGAACGTTTTGAAACATTTTTTTTTCTGAAAATATTTCAAACCAGTGAAAGTGGATGGTGTAATCGCAAGTGCACTATTTCCTAGAGGGACTGATATCTTCAGCTAAGTTATGCTTGCTGGTTTACTGTGTCCAAACAGGGCACTGCTTATTTATAACATTTTGCATTGTTGTCTTATTCAAACAGTTTCTCAGAATCACAGAACTGTTGCCCGTTACTGGTTGCACTTGGCACTTCACAAGATTTTATTTGGCGTTATTGAAAAATAGTTGTAGTTGAATTTACAATGATAGTAATGATAACGCCTGCTCCGTGTTGTTTTAATGTAAACTGTGTTGCATCTCCTAGTTTCTCATCCTCAAACTGTCTGAACTGCTCAAACGTAGTTTAGGCTGCCAATCACTTTGTAATTGCTAAAAGCCAGTTGCCGAGCTGGCTTGTCTATCAAGATGTGAACTCGCATTACCATTGTAGCAAACAAATTCCAAATAGCTGCCAGCCTCTGACGGCGAAAAACAAACACTGTGAAATGCGCTCAACATTCTGACACAGTGACGAGTGAACAGAGTTCAAACGTGAGTTTGGGTCTGGCAGCCTGCTACTTTGAATGTGATAATGAAAAGTGTCATCCTTCATTTTAAAATGTGTTTTTGGAACTATTTTGAAAGGTCCAGTGGGTAAAATTTTTCAGGAAGCCGCTATTTAAGGACGGCGTGTTTCACATTTAGGGCACTATAGGAGGAAGAACCTTGCTCTATGCAGTGTTGTTGGGATTACTCCATAAAAGTAATCCCACTACTGATTACTCCTGAGAAAAGGAATGCAATTACTTCTTTAACTGCTTTGTTTCATAGGTAATCTATCAAATTACTTTAGTTAAAAAAAGATAAAGTAACAGTTGCTCAGTGCTTTGGAATGAACTTTATTAAAGTGCAACTTTTGCAATTCCAAATCTTGCCTCTGTCCCCTTAACATGAATGAATGTTTTCTCTCTGAACACAAACTGCAAATTTCACAGAACAAACTCATGTACAGCATTGGTGCCTTTTGCACAGCCCTATTGTTAAGATAATTAGAAGCACAGGAGTTAAAAGATCTCTACTGTGCAGAGTGCTGCTGACTTACTTGTAAATGTGGCCTTCAACAATTTATGAGGTTTGACCTGAATATTTTTGAAGTTGTCTATTGTGAGGATAATAAGACATTTTTACCTTGCAAAATATTTTGGCAAAGTAATGGAATCGTTACTTGATAAAGTAAATTACCAAATTAATCTTTTCTGTTATTGTTTAATTACAGTAGTGGATTACTTAGTAAGTTATACACTTTCACTATAAATCATATATGTGAGAACTGTTCTATTTACTTTTATTGGTATACACTTTCACTAATGTATTTATGGGCACTATGTTTAGCTATTCCCAATATAAAATCATAAATCAATCATTAAAATTATTATTATTTTTTTTAAATTAGTATAATCCCACATTGTCACTAACAACTGCCTGGGCTCTAAATTGCAGATTGGCGACTTGACAAGACATGGATTGTTGATTTTCTGCACGGCGGTTTCCATGGCGACGTGGCACAGTTGCAATAAGAACCGCTGTGATTCCGGTGACCTCTGCGCACGCCCAGTGTGAGACCACTTCTGGAGTGGGATTTGCTCTGTTTATCCCCATCATGCGCGTAAACCAGTGTGTTTCTGGCTGGCCGACTGGCTGCTTCCTGGGATCAGGGCTGTTGAACATGTACCTTAGCAATGGCCCGGCTCTCCACAGACGGACGGACAAAGGGAGACGCAGCCCCCCTGTGATCACATTCCCGTTGCACAGCTCACCCCCTCAGACCTGCAGCAAATCAATGCTTTCAGGCAGAGCCCCATATGGCTCCGCAGAAAGCTGTTTCCCCCACCTCCCCCCACTTTTCCTGTCCTGCCTGACTCCTCTGCGGTGGAAGGAGCAAGCATATCATGACAACTAATCCAATGACCGTGTGTAGAAAGCTTAACAATGAAAATGAGGAGTGCCACCTGACCTACAAAGCAGATCAGTGAGGCATAATCCTATACTAAGCAGACAAGAACGGCCACACGGGAGTAGACAGACTGGTGGTCCTGTTAATCAAATTCATACATGTGTTATGCATGAGTTTACGGTTGAGGGTGCAGACGTTTGTTGCCGAGTGTCCTCGGCAGAGAAAATGTAATTCAAGTGTCTTTAATGCCGTGGCAAGACAGCTGCACGTCAACAAAGGAATTAGGGAAATAAAATACAATCATGAACAATGAAAGATGAGTACCAAAACACCTAGAGGTAACGTCTGGTCACTTCTGAATCTGCCTTTGAATCAAAGGAACCTCTGGTGAGAGACGCAGGGGAGGAGAAAAGCAGTAAAATTAGAGGAGACAAGTGGATAGGGTAAAGATAATGCTAATTACATTGAGCGACGTATAAGAGGGAAAAAATGATCTCCTGATAAAAGTCCGCCGCACTTAGGCTTTTCAATCGACTGATGGCCGGGCAGAGTGGCAGGAGCACGATAAATCTCCCCTCCAAGTTTAGACACTATTGGTAGCTGATGACTCGGCGAAGACCGATGGGCTGCTGACGATGGTCGCCCTCCGCTCGGCGCACCGTCCTTTGAAAGCATTACGGCGGACGCATGTGGAAGTTGTAAAAGGGTAAATACGGCCGATAATGTCATTAAATAAGCGAGCGGAGAATAAGGAGCTGGAAGCCCGACTCCGGCTGTCAGAAGAATTGTTCTGCGCCGGCAAAATTCAGATTCGTGGGTATGCAGATAAAATTGGTTGTGATGGAATCTTTCTCCATATAACTAAAAATGACTATGGTTTTAAAGATAGATAGATGGATATATGGAGGAGGTGGTAAGCAGAGGTTTTAAGGACACATTGGTGGCTTGCTGATGGCTTCAAAGTAAATATATCAACATTCTTCGATGCTGTGTAGTTTACAATGGCAACCATCATAGAGATCAACACAGAGAACAACCACCTCTGAAAGAAGGAAATCTATCTAGAATTATTGTCATTTTATTTTTATTTTTTTAGATACAGCCGTCACAGGAATGCTTACCACTGGCCATGTCCACGTTGCATCACTGCGTTCAGGTTCATGCGTGAACAACCGTACAGTCCTGAAGTACACCTCTTCCAACTCTGCCTGGGCAAAGGCAATGCACCATGCTAGAGGACGGCGCAGAGCGCTCACACTAGTCAGGCAAATGGTGTATTGAGTGGAGATGTGCTTCTCCATGGTGTCGGTTGGTTTGTGGAGGCAAAGTGCTCCAAGGCTGGGTAGCACTCTTCCTTCCGGCATTGTTGTCATCCGCCGGTTTGCTGAAGTGTCCCTTCTCCCCATCAACCAACAGTTTACCCTCTAATGGAAGATTTACCCAACTCCCCTCAATTGCTTGTGCAAGTGTGACAGACTGTTCAAATATGGATGTTATCGGACTTAAACTGGCTGCACACTTTATGTCACAGAGGCTGCTGGTACTGTTTTTGTTCTCGTTTTTTCATTGTATATACATAGTTCAGTCAGAGTGAATATTCAGATCTTAAAACTATTTTCAAATACGGTCAGTCAACGGCCGTTGGTATGAATTAAATACAGTATATAAAGTTTAATTTAAAATGTTAAATTTAGTGTGAGATAATTTTGAAATTAAATTGCTAAAGGGACAAAGTGCTGGCAAGTAAGGGGAAAGGTAAGGAAAGACTTTGTGTGTCCCTTGCAGGAATTTTGTGTTCGACAGTGTTGCTCCATGGAGCTGCACAGGACATTAAACATTAAGACATCAGCAGGAAATACAAAAGCAAACAAACAAAGGAAAGACTACTACTTCACAGAATACCAGGTGGCTTGGTCTACACACCGTGTAGCACCTCACCCAGTGTTGCACCAACTCTAAAGCGAAGCAGCTAGAGTGAGCACCCAAAGGAATAAAATAGGAAAGTGTGATGGTGCCAAAGCATAAATTTGGGGGAAAAGCATACAAGCATACAAATTATAGCAACAATAAAGAGTGAAATAAGAAAAACAAAAAAAGAAGACACTACCTAAGATAAAACCAAGGAATGAAAACACAATAATACATTTTTATTTTTAAAGTTGTGATGGACATTGGGTGATAGAGAGCCTGCAGCCATTAGTTTGAAGTTTACGGGCTCTATAACGTCCCCCCGAAGGTAGCAACTCACATTCATCATGAAGGCTATGAGAAGAGTCATCAAGCGTGTTGTCCGTTTACAGCCTTTCTTAGAAAGTCCAAAAAAAGTTGCTTCGAGAATTTTTTTTTTTTCAATCATTGTTGTTCTAGATGAACTACAATAACATACATGTCAGATTGTGGTGAATGGAACAATAAAAATAAAATACTGTACTGGGTGTTTGATAATTTTTTTTGGTACTTCTTTTTGCGCTTTCTGTGACAGTCTGACGTCACTGATGTTGTGTTAATATTTAATCTCTTAATTCCAAAGATCTCAGATCTTGTCCATACGTGTTCTCCTTATCTACAGTTTTAATTTTGGCTACAGCGAACTGTCTCACCCGAGTCTTAATGCCTTAAGCACACTGTTAAGAGATAAGCTAAATATGAAAAAAAAAAAGAAATCATTGGCTTTTCAGCTTTTCTTCTATTTCTAACACGCTAAGAAGCGATGCCTCCGGACTTGGTCTTCAAAATGTAGCTTGGAGTCCGCTGCTTCAATGCTGTGTCTGCCACAGATAAAGCTGAACGGAAGCTGCGCCACACATTTTCATTCCACTGTCATCTATGAACTTAATTTAACTTAAGCAACAGATATCACAAGAACCATTGCATCTTTTAATTGGACTTGAAACGTGTGTTCTGGAACCACGTTAATTGAGCTCACCAACTTTGTGTTAGAAGCCTGTCTCATTGTGCTCTGTGACAAAAGTGTGGTGATGTTTTAATTAAATCGCAAACACCTAGTTTAATGTCATGGCGGCCACTGGAATGGCTGCGGCTCGCTTGCGCTTTCTAGTTCGGCTTGCATTTCAGCTTTGAGCGACGCCTTGTGGATGGCGAAGCAAACGCAACACCATGCTGCACTTTGTTGTCAACAAAGTATCTTTTCGTTAGCCTGCTAACTAGCTAGTCATTAGGAAAGGTAATAGACCGCGCTAGATGTGCACAGGCAATTACACCTGCTAATTATTGCTAAATCACTAATATAATAACCATAATAAATCATAAGTCCCTGCAAATAATATTGAATTCGGGGAGTGAAAGTGTTGGGGCATTGAGTCGAGGTTGGTTAGCGCAACAAACACCTCAGCAGTTGAAGGTAGGTCCCATGCGCCGATGCTAGTGGCCATACTTGACTAAACTCAGTGATCAGTGATTTATTGAAACTTTCAAACTTATGATTAAAAAAACGGTGTGTTGGGAGATGATTCACTTTTGTCACGAAGGTGATAATTAACAAATGTTTCCTTTTTTTTTGACCAAGCTGCACACTTAAGTCACATACTTAACGCTAGTGAGTGTTCCGTTCGTTTTCATGACGACCTTTAAGTGATCAAACAAGGAACAGCAATTAATGTCACTGTTCGCATTAATGTCAACCAGGAAGCCCAGGGCTTCAGGCATCTATCATCTTTCAGCAGCAGCAGCAGCAGCAGCAGCAGCAGCAGCAAATAGACTTACAGAGCAGGTGTTCTTTTTTCTTTTTTTTTTTTTACTGAATAAGGTTAATGTCTCAGCTGACAGCAGCTGAATGTCAGTGTACATAAATGGGTGCGTCAAGGAAGTGGGTAGCAATTTCTTTCAAGTTTGAACGTGGGCAAGGATGATAAATTAATATTCACGTCCTTCATGCGGCTCCATTGCTACAATCTTCATTTGCCTGTCGTGCGCGTGTCCTTCCCCTTGTTGTCTTCTTTTATACTTTAATTTGGGGGTCTGAATCACCGCCCATGACGACCTGGCATCTGCTCGGGCGCCGCTTCTGTCAAAGTGTGACGGAGCTGCTGCTGCTGCTGCTGCTGCTGCTGCTGCTGGCGGAGGCTCTTCTGATTAAAAAAAACCAAAAAAACTGCAGCATCATTGGTCCTTAATAAACAGAGGCAGCGCTGCTGGAGACTGACGGTAAGACGAAACGCCATCAAGGAAGACGCTCGCTGGAACTGACTGATTATTTTGACAAACAGCTTTTCCCTGTTTGATTGCTCTGTAAGTGCGCCCTTCTGTTCTGCCCTGTATTTACACTAAGAAAAAGATTCCTTAAGGATTCCCACCAAATCAAGTGGGTATTTAAAACGAGTGAAAGTACAGTGTGCCAGTGTACTGTAGCTAATGCGAAGGACCAATGGTGCATTTTGAAGAAATATGTAGGCTAAAATTGTATAATTGGATTATTATTAATGAGGCATTTATGCATTCAGTTCAGTTCAAGCGCCTTATCTTCTCTTAGCCTAATTATGTGAGGATAATGTCATAATTAACTTGGCAAAGAAGGAATTTTGAAACGCATTCCTCCCTGGCTTTTGCGCGCTTGCACGTTTCGCCGCAAAATATGTATAGCCGGTCGCGTCTTGGATGTGGAGAAGCGTATGTAGCCAGGCTCGCGACAGAGAATCCAGAGAGCGGGTATGAGGTATGGCTGAAACATTTTAATTAAAACGAAACATATTGCTTACATTCCGGAGGCTGAAAGTCACCCATGCGTGCTAGATTCTATATATCCGCTCGCGCTCTGATAGCAGCGCCGCGGTTATGAACCGCTTCCGCATTCAGTCAAAGCCTATAGACACGGAGCTCTGCGCTATCAAAGGACAGCTTCCGTATTTACATTTCTGCCTCTTCTCGCCGTAATAATGTAGGAAAGGAGGCGTTATCAATCAGAAGGGAACCTGCTCCTCCGGAAAATAAAAATGGGGAATGGAATATAGCATGACATAGAGATTAGAGTTTGGACCACTGCGTTCGCACGGGCTTCTAATGCGGGCTACTTTTCATTGACAGCACTGACAGCCCCTCAACTGACTCATGCATCTGCAACGTTAACATGCATCTTCATCTTACTTTTTTTTTTCTCTTATTCACATTGTCCTCAACGTTCCCCAACTACTCCAACACTCCCTGAAGCAGAACTTTGGCATGTGCTACCGCACCAGCCCGGCTTATATAGCCGCCTGACATTACCAAAGGTCACGACCTTTGCTTGTTCTCTGGGTGCCTCCGATGCTCATTCATTTTTTGGTTTTCCACGCGGGTTCTCGCGGGACTGGTGTCAGAGGTCAGGGGCCCGTCCTGTTCACTCTGCGCAGCCAATCAATTCTCAGCATGCCCTCCGAGGTGCTTCCTGGCTGCCGCCGTCTCTTTGATCTCGCGGACCTAATCTGTGACCCTCAGATTTACTCAACACGCTGCGGAATTACAGCTCCGGCGGATCTGTGAGGGGATCCGCCCGCGCACAGCGAGGGCTCTCTGGTGCCATCGGCACCAAAGCGAGGGCGGGAGGGAAAAATAACGGAGCGCCCGGTGGAGGAGCTGACCCCGAGTTTCTCAATGTCAAAAATACGATATTGTTCTTTTGCTTCAATGCGGCTCAACTTTTTTTTTCTCTCTCTCTCTTTTTGCAACTCGCCCGTGGGGGGTTGCACCTGCGCTGCAGCCAGCCGGTCTGTCCTTTGCCGCGTATTTCCGCCGCGGACGGACGGCTCCTCCCGTCGCGTCCGGGCCCCCATATGACAGCAAGCGAGCTAACGCGCAGCAAAGTGGTCCGTCTGAGTGGATAAAGACTGAGAGAGGTGAACCATGGCGGCCTCTACCTCTCCTGTAAAAGAATCTCGCTGACCAATCCTGCAGCGGGAAGGTTAGGGATTCATCACTGACCAGAAAATTCAAGCGTGTGTGTGTGATCAGGATGGCTGGCCCAGTGCTGGGCTAAATGGAAGACTAATGGGTATAGGGAGCGGAGCTGACAGGTTCTGAGGAGCCCTGTTCCCTCTCCCTCCACCTGTCATCCATCACATTTCCAGCTGATACTGGAAGATAGTTTTCCCCACACTGGCAGCGGTGGGCTTTAGGAGAGCAGGCGAGGGGAGGGCGGGTACCTGGCTGAAGACGGACACGTGGTCACTGCATACCATTAGGAGCTCCATGCAGTTGGAAGCTGTTCTCATCTGCAGATGGAGGCGGCGAGACGTTTGAGAGGAGCCCACACTCGAGAGAAACGGCACCAGGAGGGGAAAGACCTGGAGGTAAACAAGGATGGTTAAGCGGTGAGATGATTAGTCTTTCTTTCTTTCTTTCTTTCTTTCTTTCTTACACACCGTGGCATTCATAATGACACAAGGACAGACTGGCAAAGGCAGAGCAAAACAGACTTCATTAGAGTAGAAAAGGCAAAAACACATTGAAACAAATCAATGGCTAGAAAATATGAAAAATAATAAATGATAAACAATGGAATGGATGGATGGCAATTTAAGACTAATAACAACGATCACTATCTGATATAGTTGACACACCTGAACTAAAATGTTGTGCTTGATCATCATTAGCCATAAAGAGGCTAATATTACCGACAGCATCACGATAAGGCACGTGAGCGTCGTTAGCGCCGAGGCTCACAAACAAAGCTAGATTTTTTTTTTTGTCTAATAGTTTCTTCAAAATTGTAGTCAGCCTGCGCGCCAGTGCTTCACCTTTTTTTTTTCTCTCTCTCCATTGCGGCAGTTTCACCGAAGCCTATCATTTCTGTAAGATAACGCTGGCTCTGCCTTCCCTCCTTGGGACACGCCAGCTACAACACACACAAAGGTCCAACAAAAGCCAGTGGCTTTTAAAAGTTTTGTGTCACCGTATGTCAGCACGTCAGCTCTTTAAAAAAAAAAAAAAAAGTGTCACCTAGAGGGCAGAGAGGAGAGATTATGGATTTTTTTGTTTGTTTGTTTTTGATGACCGTAGGTGTTTTTTTTTTTTTTTTTTTTTTTTTTTTAACCAAAGCACCGAAACTCTTCATACAAAATGAATGCACAGTGTGAAAGGCAAGGACAAAGTGTAATCCCTCAAGGATAGATCTTGCTGTTATTCTTACTAGTCTTCTCTGTATAAAACAGAGAAAATAAGGGAACTAAGTAGCAACATGAGCACAAGAGGAACTTATTACTCAAACCTTGGATCTCCAAGAAAAGAAAAACGTTAAAAAAAAAACAACAAACAAACAAAAAAAAAAACTTTTATTTTAAAAATATTTATTGGTAAATGAGAATGATGGACAAAACAAAACAAAACAAAACAAAACAAAAAAACAGACAGTGGTCTGCTACATGTTGGGTCACGTTCATAGGAATTGAGTGCTAATCAAAAGTGGGAATTCAAGTTGGATAAATGGCGATTTCAGTGAACATTCTGTCTACTCTATTCAAAGCAATATATATGTATATATATATATACTCTGATTGATTGACAGCACCTATGGAAGAACAATGCTTCAGATGATTCAGGTGAACTTCTAAAGACGGCTGCATCAGACACACTAATTTGTGTCCTCACACTCTAAGCAAGCAAAAGTAGTTCAGTCTTTACTCTCTCTTCATAAATTGAAAAAAGAAGCCCGGTCCTGTGTGACACCTGAAAAACAATTGTTGAAATGTTGCAAAAAATATCAATCTACAGTTGGAAATGACGGAACTGTGGGGAAGTTAATTCCATTTCGATTGTAATCCAGAGATTCCGAATAATTGTTCCATTGATAGATTTTCTGTTTTTGCATTTTATGCTAAAACTGTTCACTAGTTCTGGTATAAAACTCAAGTCGTAGAACAATTCAATTCCACTCGATTGTTTAGTTGTCGGCTGAAAAATTGCTTCCACGCGCTACCCCTGTGATGAATGTGCATTCATTGGTATGCGGCTGTTTCGAGCGCAACCAGCACTGCATGCGGCATTAAGGGGGCTTCTGTTGCTCCGCAGCCTCGGCGGTGGCGCAGGGAGGGACTAAAACTATTTTCTGGAGAGTTTGCAAGACAAACTCTCTGTATATTTAATCAATTCATGCGGTGCAATAAATAATAGTGCCAAACATTTGTTTAACCACTTCTATTTAAAATTTATGAAAAAGTTTCGCCGTCCACTACAACAAAGGTTCGCACGCACTCACACACACAAAAAAATGCACGGCCTGAACTTTGAACACGTAACAGCGACAGGGATAATGCATGCAACACATTATCATATCCGCAGTCATTTACAATATGCAGTAAGAGATAGAGGTAGAAGTAATTTGCCTTTTGTTGGCCTGTATGTTTAATTTACCATGGCTGCTCACAGCTACATTTCTCGTTATATTTCGAGCACAGAGTGCACGTTGATTATCACGCTGTTAGACGCACTCACACGAGCCTTTTACGGGAGCGGCGAGAGAGACGCCACTGCGACTTTTGTCAGCTTCGCTTTTTCGTGGTAGTTTGTGTGACAAAGACAAAGTCAAATCCGAGCGGAATCCAGATGGTCGGTCCGCCATTCGGCAGGCCGCTTTATCTACAGATGGCGTGATGCGCGGTAAAAAAAAAAAAAAGAGTGCAAATGGGCCGGAAATAAATAAATAAATACAACGTACACACCGCGGCAGGCTTTAGCCGCACGCAAATGGACTCGCAGCAGGATTATTTGTTTTTCCTTGAGTGGGCTCCTCCAGGAGGTCTCCCGCGGTCGGGATAAACCAATCGAAATTGGCGGCCCGGATTAAAATGCCCACTGCAATGACAAAATGCCGCGTTTTACCATTTCAGTGAAGGTGGGGTGCCAAACACTTAACATCATGTAAACTGCTGCCTAAATTATATATAAAAATAAA